>JARKIC010000028.1:0-699402 GCA_029378375.1 Mycena olivaceomarginata | reverse complement strand
CAACTTCGGGGATACAACATCCGCAAAGGAGGCTTCTCTTGGAACCTGAAGGCAAGATTCGATTCCATAGACCGACTGTTAACTAGGAATAGACCACTTCATTTCGGGTCCATTGAGGATTGATAGCCTGCGGCCTTTTAGCCTTTCCTTCTACCGGACTGTGCTGGTCCCGGATGATCAGCGGACCTGCTGGCGTTCCTGCAGTACGATCGGGGCAGCCCAGTGAGCCTGAGACGGGTCATCGCTCGAATGGCAAAATGAAGCTTTAGCGCCGCACAGCGTTTTCCAGGCGAGCATTAAGCCCCAATAAGCAAGACGTTATGGTGAGCCGTGCGCGAAGGCATTCAGACCATTATTATCCACCAATAGAAGACTGCGAGGGTTTGGGGTTCATGGTATCCCGCAGAGATCTGCAGTTCCAGACGTTCCCGATTTCCACTCGTATTTTTTCCGGATGGCAGACTGGATCCCAGAGTAAACGCGGTAGAAACGCGCCACGTCCCTGGGCGCGCATGATTTAGCGGTGTGCACCAGCAGTACTCCGTTGGGATTCCAAGAGATTCGTTCGATCTGGAAAAAGGTCGTGGTGGAGGGCGAAAAGAAAAGAACACTCAAGGACCGGCCATCAAATTATTTCGGAGCATTCCGGTTCATTCCGGCGCAATCTCGCTGAAGTCTTGCAGACCTGCGTTGTGCGATGGCGGGGGCTGAGACGAAGGTGGGGTTGGGTGGGGGCCTCGGAAGCGCCGACGGTGCTATATTGCAAAGTAGCCGGAACGTCGGATTAACTGGAAGGCAACTTTGAAAATGTTGAATTTGAATGTTCAAGTTGCTTCCTCAGGCCATGTTCAGAGTTCGTTGTTATCACCGGTACGCTCGACTACACTGCTATTTCCAGTTCGTCTTTCCCGTCAAACCCCCGATTTCCAACCATTCATACAGAAAACAAAAGCTACAATGTCTCAGAACAGACATATATCCTTCATGAGCTGCGGTGAAAAAGGGCTGAGCGTCACCACATCGAATCCTTCGTCCTCCATCATTTTTAGCTCATCCAACAGGTCCTCCGGTGGAAAAATCAGAGAATGGTAAAAATATAGACGTCCCAAGCGCTGAAAACGGGAGCGGGCCATGTCGAAGAAGGAGTTCCAGTGGATCGGGGTTGCACTCGCATACCCGAATACGAACGTTGTGAGATTGGGGCAGATGTCGGAAGGGCACCCGATATGAACATCGGGTTGATCCAGTCAACCTCGTTGCCCATCGCATATTCGAGTCGGAGATATGTGAGATTCGGAAGCTCCCGTAGGACAGATATAACTGCAGAGTCGATCGTGCAGCACAACAAGGAAAGCCTTTTGAGTGTACAAGAGAATCGGTGAAGGAATGGGGGAAGTACTCGTGCATTAAATACACAAAGGTCTTCAAGCAGCGGCATTGCGAGACTTGAAAGAAAGTTCGGCTCCATTAAACAGAGACGGCGAAGGTGGGGGACTGTGACCATACTGATATGGCTTGGCTGGTCGACGTCGGTGCCTGAGAAACCCAGTACACATTCCAGTAGGTTCGGAGCCGTCCTGAGGATGTCAAGTTGACGCTCCCGGGTGTATGTCCCTTTGTAGTGGGTGATCTGTCCCCACTGAATCGCGATACGTGGCGAGTTTGAGAAGAACTCATCCGTTAGAATGATTCGGCGTAAATTGGGCGTGATTGAAAAAATATCGGGTATGGTCATGGCGGAGCAGTGAACGGCTTTCAATTGCTCTAATTGATCAAGGCGGCCGTTGACAGGACCGAGGCAATTGATCACAGAACTGTAGGCTCCGGGGTCGAAGGTCAAGCTACGCCAGCGATTGGAGTGAGGGAGGACCAAGTCCAACAAGTCGGAATTGACTTCATCCTGGACGAATGGCCAGCGAATATCCAATGGCCCACTGGCCGATCGGAAAAGTTGGGCTTGGATACCAGACAGCAGTGGGCTGTCCTTGGAAGCCAAAAATGAGGGAACGGCGATGTAGGACCAGAGACGGGGGTAAGAGAGCGCCGCGTGTCTCCAGGATCGACAAATATGACCAAGATACCAGGGAGGTTTGTTCGCCGTGGCACCCGCGTCATCGTTATCCGACAGAGTCAAGGCAAATATATCACCAATCAACTCGGGTGGGACACGGCGGACCGCGGATAGTACAGCGCGATGCTGTCGAACGCGTTCGGCGACCTCATTGCGCCTCGGAATAAGCTGGGCAAGTATGGCCTCCAGCTCATCGACTCAGTTTGTCCGTCGGAATGATATCGCGGATTAGTGGGATCTGCGACTCGAGAGGGACGTCGTTGTTCGTTAATAACGCAGAGACTTCTGGTGGCACGTCGAGCAATGGGAGATTCGTCGGTGGTGCCCACATGTCAAGCGGAATCGAGCCATGCTGTGGAAAATGAGCCATAGCTCAGGGAGGACAGACACGTACTTTCGCGGAGTTGGATGAAGGTGAAGGCAAGCGCAACTGACGCTAAGTGGCAAAAAGTAATAAATAAATAAATAAATACTATCGCGGCTTGTCTTTGTACTTCGACGTTGTCCTCAGTCGCGTCCCTGGTTCCTTCTGACCTTCATCTCTGCTTGGGTGCTATACTGCAAGAATCAGCCTCTTATGCCCCCAACGCTGCGCTCCTCACCCGCTGGAACGCGAACTACTCGAAGTTCCCCCAAAGTGGCGACACCTGAAAAGTCGTCGACCCCCGGGAAGCCACGGTATTGCACGTCCTGCAAGCGACCCCGCAAGGGTCATCCCCGCGAAGGGTGCCCTTTCGCAGATAGTGCCATCAGATGATTCGCCAACGCGAAGTGTATCGAAGCATTGGACGCGCTGAGTCTTGCAGAGCTGGATGTGGATACGACTGGAACCGACGACGAGGGGGGAGAAGAAACCCAGAAAGCCGTTTACGCGCATGCCCGGCACGCTGCTCACCCCTGGCCCAGCTGGATGTTTTCTCAGTCGTCCCAGGCGTCGACGTGCAAAGACGAGACGCCACCTGCCCTCGATGCCTCATTCTCGTCTTCCACTCCATATCTCGGACTCTCTCAAACGTCCGAAGTCGCTGCGTCTTCACCCACAGAAACCCAGCGCGTTACCCCACCGCCCGCCACACGCCCCCTCACGCGCACGCTCACCAGCGAGGAGCGCAACGCGTTCACCACATCCCTCACGCATCTCGCCAAAGCGCCGCGTATACGTCCTCCCCACACCCGACGTCCCCGACATATGCGTCGCGGCCACCGAGCGCGGTCTCGCTACACACCCTCCACTTGACCACGCGGACACACTCCTCGTCGTAGGCCACACCGCAGCCGCGGTCGAGTACTGGTGTACCAGGTCGAGGCGAAGATGCACGCGCTCGTGCCCAAACCGCCGCCGGCTGGACGTGCGGGCACGCTCAGCACCGCTGCGAAGGCGGTGGTTGTCGGCGCAGTAGGCGCCGTCGCCGCATGGAGCGCTCTTGCATTCAGTTGATTGGACTGGGCTCGTTTCTTTCCAGATCATTTGTGTGTATCCAATTCGCTATCGTCGGATACCCATCTGTATCACCATCAATAAATACTCAATCTTGCATACTTCAAGTGCTGAGATGCTTGTCGAATTGGTGCGCTCCAGAGCGCTGCGGATCTCGTCGGTCGTTGATATGCTTCAGTATATGCGGAACTGTCTCAAAGCTATTCAGTGGTACAGATCGCAGACTGTTGCAGACGAATTCACTCCCTCACAACGCCGCAGCTATAAAAATCCCTCAATTCAAGCTCACCCCCAACTCTGAGTGTGAGGTAAATCGTCCGTCGCCGCATCAAATCAAACCCTTTCAAAATTATGCCGGAACCTATTTGGTCATGTATTCCATCAGTGAGCTCGGCTTCGGGAATGATACCTCGGCATCAGCAACTCCTTCCACAAGGCTTGAGGCGAGCACAGCGAGCCGATTGCCTTGTCCATCCTAACATTATCCCCCAAAATAGCTCCTGAACGAACCCGGCAACGTGGGAACACCCCTGGCTGAGATATATATAGCTCATGTATTCAACCAAGAATTCAACCTAGCGTTCAAACCGTGAAACCCATTTTCTAGTAGACTGGCACTTGGGGCATAATAACTACTAGCTATCGGCGTTGGTAGGAAGGCAGTGAGAAGAGACGCGATCGAAACGTTAGACGTGCGTGGTTCAACTTATAATTAATATCAATGCCTCCACTGACGTCTTCTCCGAGGGACCTGTATTTTATTTCGAGCACCATTGAGGATGCATAAAACGCTATGGTTCATTTGCCTCATCTATCGGATTTACTAAGGTTGGCCATCTACGAGATGCCCGTTGACTTCTTCAACTTGAACAAACGGAATGATACTTATTACTGTAGCCTCGTCCTGGCCAGCGACGTCGATTTCATGGTCTGAGTACCACTCGAAATGAAATTTCTCGCTAATTTCATGCCAAATTCTCAGGCTGGTCGAGATATCGAAGCCCGGGCTCGCCGCCTCGACGCACTCCCACCGCAACAGACATTTCCTGCTATTATCAATATAATATTGCGGTGCGGATTCACTCCTGTCGGCCCAGCTCCGCCTGGGTGAGGTTCAGGACAAACCACCCGCGCTGGTTCACGGGTGGCTGGATCATTTTCACGGGCTTCTTCCCAGCGCCCGAGGCGGACACGACGGACGGGAAGGGACGGAGGGCGCTCGACCGCGGGAAGGAGTGCGCGCGCTGCGGTGTTCATGCGCTGTGGCGCCGGGGGTCTGAGTGGGATTTGCCAACGGCGAGGAGACGGAGGGACGCGACGCATGCATGATGGCTGCAGAATTCAAATCGTCAGCAGCACGAACGAGAAAGAGGGAACGGACGTACCCACTAGTGGAAGCGTAAGGGAAGGTTGAAGGGCATGTACAAGGCCGGGTCGGGTTCATATAATTCGGACAACGCAATCGGCTCGCTGCGCTCACCTCCCACCCGCATCAGAAATAAACTTATCATCATTATGTTCTCAGATTGCACAGCCCCGTCTTATCCCGAACTCTAGATCTGAATAAGAAATTATACCGACGGGGTCCCAGTCGCCTGGTTCCGGTTCATTCCGCGAAATATTTAGCCAAGACCTCCAGGAAAACTTGCCTCCACGTTGAACGAACGCGCCAAGTCTTGATGCAGATGTTGTGTCTTCGACTCGCCCTAAATCCGGAAACTGACAACTTCGATCAACTGTCTTGTCCCCCGCAATTACGGCTTCTCTCAGAACGATTCGGAGGCGGAGTCCTTGGGCCTTACACGTTTATCGTAGAAATACGGAGTCGGGATCTACCTGGGTACTTGTACTTGTACGCGCGCGGCGTGATGCCGTGTCTCTCCGGAAGGTTTCTTCAATGCTTCTGATCGGATGTCTTACCCTCCTTACGACGACTCGGGATCCCCACTCTAGGCGATAGCCGTCAAAATGCGGTCCTGAATCTGCCTGTTGGACGTGGCACTGGCCTAATCTCGTGTCTCTCCGGAACAGTTGTTCACTCTGATAGTGATAGACTGTGTTTCCTCCACAAGCCTTCTCAGGCCAAGTCTACGGTATGTGGTAGCGATCTGTATACATTTCGAAAACGTACGTGTCGTGCTGACTGGGATTCGCCTGGGTACTCGTACGCGCCGGCGTGATGCTGTGTCTCTCCGGAAAGTTTCTTCAATGGTTCTAATCAAATGTCTTATCTTCCTCGGGATCCCCAATCTAGGCGATAACCGTCAAAATACGGGCCTGAATCTGCCTGTTGGATGAACTGCCTAATCTCGTGTCTTTCCGGAATACTTGTTCTACTCTGATCAACTGCATTTTCCCTCCGCAAGTCCACCTTCAAGTTCAAGTTCTCAGACCAAGTCTACGGTATGATCGTGTTTTACGGTATGCATTTCGAAACCGTACCGTGTCGTGCCGACTGAGGGTGAAATGTGCACAGTGAGCCATCCTTTCTTATGTTTCCCACTGTATCTGAGCATCGATTTCGGCGCCATCCACGTTTGAACGTCTCGTAACCGTAACCCTCACCAGTACGGTTTACGAATGCCCGTTTAACCGATGGTGCAATACAATGACGGGTAAGTACGATCCTCGAGAAAGATGTGGCCATGGAAACATGAACAAGGCGATAACTACTCGGGTGAAAAGTACCGTTGTTACTCAGATTTTCTTAGTGGTGCGCCACTCGTGAAGATTATGGTCACTTCCAAGAGCGTTTAGTACTCTGGGCTCATTTCACTATTTTTGCTTGAACCTGCCAAACAGTATTGCATCGTTCGCCACTTGTATCAACACTGCATCCCGATCTGTTGCTTCCTCCTAACAACCTTCAAGTTGGCTGGATGTGAAAGTGGACTAGGCGGTACCTTCATCGGTATCTCCCGCTGCTACGTAAAGATCCTCGAACCATGCTTGTACCTCCCGATAGTCCCTACTGCGCCCGCCTTGCTTCGCGCCTTTTCTTCATCACACTGGAAGCGGAACCTCCGCTCACTATTTCCACTCTTTCTCCGCTGTGGTTCTGCCCAGAGCACCCTGGTTCTCTTGTGTTACTGACCCGAGCGAAGCCGCTGATGCGACTCTACACGTTGAAGGGCTCGCGATATCTCCCGGGACGTTTCAATTCGGATGTGTACCGACAACGCGGATACCTCCGATTTGAGTCCTTACCCCGGAACAGATCTTTAGCAAGATCCAGCAATTCTCTGCTTCCACATATGGTTCCCAATGCTGTCCGCATTTCTCCATACATCATTAAATCTCCACAGCATGGCACGAGTTAAATAGACGGCGTGAAAGGCTTTCCCTCTCAACCGCTTTCCCCCCAAGGCGTAAGATGATCATGACTGAGGCAGGTGTTTGAATCTCTACTCTCGGTCATTAATGATCTGAAAGTCTGCAGGTCGCTGTAACTTTGCCAGATTCGCCATCGCCTCCGTCGGACTCCACGGCAACCTCGACACACTCGGGGGATATCGAGAAGAATGCAGTCATTAAATTCAACCCCGCCGAATTGGAGCTTCCGGAAAAGCTAGGACGATCCAGTTTCTTCAGATGGTTACACTGTGCGCATCGACAGTCTCCCCCATATTTATTTCTTAATCCCTCATCTCAGATATTGCCTTTTCTTACTACCGCAAAACTTTCACCCTGATTTTCGTGGCCAACCTGACTGCATTCATTGTATTTGTGGTTACACAGGACGGCCATCCTCTGGCACCGAATGTCGGGAGCGCGGCCTCGGTCAATCTTATGGTCGCCCTTCTGTTCCGACAAGAGAACTTCGTAAATCTGGCGTACGAGATCGCAGTCGCGTGTCCCCACAGTGCGCCACTGTGGCTTCGTCGCCGTCTCGCCAAAGTCTTTCATTATGGAGGAGCGCACAGTGGAGCGGGTGTCGCAGCGGTTGTCTGGTACATCATGTACACCGCGGAAACCACCAGGGACTATATCGCGGATCCAAATCGATGGGCCCTCGCTAATCTCGCACGAGTCCTACATTCTTGTGACCATGTTCATTTTCATCCTCGCGGCCGCACATCCCGTCCTGAGGCGGCGTTACCACGACTATTTCGAGGCGGTGCACCGGTACTCGGGTTGGGTTGCACTTGCGACTTTCTGGATGCACTCCATCTTCTCGGCGAACCAGTACCGTGTGTTCGAATCGGGTCCGCCGTCCCTAGGGCGTTACCTTATCAGCACGCCTAACTTCTGGACGTTGTGCATTTCCACGAGCTGTTCCATCCTCTCGTGGGGACGCTTGCGGAAACATGACGTGTACCCCGAGGTCCTGTCGAGCCACGCAATCCGCCTCCACTTTAAATACCGCGACATGCCCCCATTTTACGGGTTGAAAGTGTCCACCAAGCCTGTGTTAGAATGGCACGCGTTTGCGACGATCCCCGACGATGATGGCAGCGGACCCAAGGGTTTCTCGGTAGTCGTATCCGCCGCCGGCGACTGGACGCGGGATGCATTGCGAACCCGCCCAAGAAATTATGGGTCCGCGGATACCCGATGCACGGTTTGTTGTACACCTCAAAGTTGTTCAAAAAGATTGTTGTCGTCGCAACCGGGAGCGGTATCGGCCCGTGTCTCTCCCTCTTCTACGCAGATGTCACGCCACGGCGAATTTTCTGGTCGACTCCCAATCCGCAGGTCACTTATGGCGAGGAAATTGTGCAGGCGGTAAAGAAGGCCGATCCTGAGGCTTGGATTTGGGGTAGGTCGTTTTACTCGGGGACCTTCGGCAGTTGACTGATGATAACTAGATACTCGAACAGACGGCCGGCCGGATATGGTGGCCATTACTTACCAGCTGGTCTTGGAGGCGCAGGCAGAGGCTGTATTCGTCATTTCCAACCCAAAACTCACGAGACGGGTGGTGTATGGCATGGAGAGCCGAGGGATCGCTGCGTATGGTGCCATATTCGACTCCTAGCCAAAGCTGTAATCGTTCGAGTCAATAGACTCATTCTGCGCAGCACCCACTTTGCATACGCAAACACTGAAACAGAGATACAACATGCCGGTAAGATGCCGACCCGGCCGATCAAAGGCACTGTGCCGACTTGCCATGTCTCCAGCCGCGCCAACCCGCGTTCGTTCTACCCCTGAGTCATACTTTTATTATGCCATTTGAGCCAGGTGCCCGGAAGATTGAACCCGCAAGCCGGAAGGGAAGGCTACTATGCCAGGTGCCGATCTGAGACCGCTTTTGTTCTGTCGTAGGCACTTTTTGCGGCAGGCATTTGATTGTTCAGTCGCAAGGTATGTGGACCCGCGTAATACACATGCCAACGAGCATATCCGGGTGGCCTGTCCGGTATTAGCTTCTTGATGAGATTGTGCCTGTTCGAAACCATTTTACATTCACCGAGCATTTCCTTGATTCCACTACTTCGGGCTCACCTTGAAGTCTCTGGCATTGCTTTAGCTTATTTCCCTGTTTGTAGCAATGACGCGAGAAGACAAGCTTCAGAAATAAATTTCTTGCCTGATCTAGGAGAAGTGCGGTGCTTCGCGTAAAGGATCATAATTATGTGCTGAACTTTGATTTCCAACCCATATCCATAGCCAAAGTTCTCGAGTGCATTCAATTGGCTGTTCATAATCCGTTGACCTCGGAGGTTTCCCGTGAGATATTCTCTTTGCCAACCGAATCGATTCAAGACTGAGGAGCCCGCCGGCGAAGGGTTCAACAGCCGTGTTAGGTGATAGGACCGGCACACATACGGCCGAAGAGATTACGCGATACGGCAGAAACCAAGTAAGACGATCCTTGGCTCATGTGTCCTGCGCTAATCGTCGATACTGAGCAATGAGAGGACAAAACGAAGAGCATGTGAAGCCTTGCCAGATTGATCCACGATTGACTACGAATACACCCCAATCAGCGCGCATCATAGGAAAATATAAATAAGATATCTCGGCCATGCGGGGCCAAGTAGACTACTTGGTCTGTTCGTCAATCCGCCGATTTAATGCCTCCAAGAAGAACTTTAATCAATCCGTCTGCAGTGACGGATTCAGTTTTGAATACGGGGTCGTGTCAACGATATCCTGTAAAACCTCCAGCTCAAATCGGAACACACAACATTAAAGAGAACGTACCCGAATGTTTCTTGTTTTGTGCAGGTCATCGTCAAGTTCCTTGAGAGCTTTAGTCGCCCTCGAGTCGTTTTCCAATTTGAACAAACTGGATTCCAAGCTAAACCAGTCAAAGAACATTCCGTAGAGAGACAAGGGGCGCACCTGATCATACAAAGATTTTGCATCGCCTTGAGTCGACTCGCGGCGTCGAGGATAGCATACTTGGGATTGTCGGCTGGGCTGCAGGGTTAGTAGATAATAGTGAATGAAAGGACCGAACTTACTGGCCTCACCGTCCGTGATAACAATGAAGTTGCAGCGCTTAATTCTTCCCCGGATTCCTTGTCGCTCGGTGTTCCATCTGGTTCGATTCGCGCTTCCTCCAGAACGCGCAGACGTGGCTTCAAAATCTGGTCAAGGCGTTCTCCAGTCGGGGTCGCGCCGGAAGGCTTCACTTGGGCGAATAAAGCCCGTACCTCCGATGACGACTGAAGTCAAGTATTAACATCAAGCTTTACTGGTACGAATGGCGAACCTTGATATTGAGCGACCTCTGTCTTGTTGTTCAGGAAGTATATGTCGATTCCATCACATCATATTGCTGGGCTGCTTCCGCCAATGTTTCCAAAGCCTCTCCAGCCTGACAAATAAATAGTGAATGGTGAATGAGAGCGATCATGTCTTGGTTTACCTCGTTCCAGCGCGTCCTTCCTTTCTTGGAGCCGGGCAGAGTCATGGATCCGGAGTCGTCGACCAGGATGACTGTATCGTATTTTCTTAGTATTTCCAAAGCCATCCTCCAATGTTTCACTGCGCATGGGTTTCTTGAGCCCTTTGAAACCTAATGATTCAAACTGCCACGCAGAATTATCATGAACGCACAACTGGAAGACGTATACTTGAGCGATGGCTTACCCCACCTTGGGGCTACCAAGCTTTCATACGATGGAGGCAGAACATCTCTTGTGTCCGCTGACCGGCTACGCCTGTGGGTAAAGACGGCGGAAAGGAAAGATTGTCGAGGGCCCTCTGCTCGGACGGAAAGATACGGCGTCCGTTGTCCGGTCTCGGCGGGTCAAATCGGAGGATGACTTAGAGCCAGTAACCGAGAAGAGAGAGGGTTTTTGCATATAGTTGAAGGAAAGAAAGAGAGTTGGCGCCTCAAGAAGAAGAGTCCGTGCGGCCCAGCGGTACCATAAAGGACCCAGTGGGCACTGGGCAGGTACAAGTCGGGTTTGATGGATGTTTTTGATAGTTTTTGATGCTACCATCTATTTCAGTGCCGTTTGCGCGCTAAATTGGGCATTTATTTTGATCATGACATACATTTTTCGGTGTGCCATAAGATTTAGCAGTTGAACCATAGCGGATGAGGCCTCTCCCCCAATGAAGTCCAGCACAGCAGGAAATTGGAATACGCGCACAGACACGGGTAATCTCAGATTTAAGATTGAAGAAGCTCGATCATGTACATACATCGCAAATTGCCTTTCTAGGCTAAAGGACGGGGCCAACTGTCACTGAAATTGTGAAAAAATAGCCCCAACACGTACCGAGTGCGTCACACGACCCAAGTACACCTTTACTTGTACACTTTTTGGGGAAAGTTCTCCACGCTGAGAACCCCCATGGAGATGAGGCGATTTGCTGCCATATTTGAACTTGATCTGAACACTGAATAAAGCTGGCGGCTCACGCATTGCGGAAAAGAAGAGGTAACAGCCCACGCTTGAAATCGCGGAATTTGTCGGTGAGCGAGAGGGACGTCGTCGGATCTGCTACCACAGTCAGGCCCCCGGTGACTACCTTGTATGTCCGACTGCTTTTTGACGATTTTTGGGCCTGTTTTACTCTACTCTATGAAATCGGTAGCTGGCTGGCTGTTTTACTATATTCCGGTCGAACATTTGGCCACAAAATCGCATTTTTTTTCTCCCCAAATGTCCATTTTTCGCTCTGGCGCGCTGTTGGGCGTACTCTCCTTGATTCGGCAAAATTTGTTCGTTCCTCGCTGTACCAAAAAGTGTTTTTGCCCCTTTGACAAGGTATTACTTGGTCCCAAAAAATTCTCGTGCTCCGCGCGATTTACTCTATCTGTACGGGACCTCGCTCTTTCCAGAGTGGAGTAGGGGGTCATTTGAAACCTTGTTTTACTCTACCGCGGTCGGACATAATAGGTGGTGACCGGGGGCCTCCACAGTCCGCGCGTGCGCGTGCGCCGCTTGTCATGTCGAGTTGTCAATTGCGGCTGCCTCTCCAAAATGGAGGGATTCTCCTGTCGCCAATACGCGTGTCAAACGTTCGGACGTTGACTGTCGCGAACCACACGATTGTGAAATTCGAAGCTGTCTTTTTTTAGTCGTCGATCTCTAGGTTGGACCGGAGGCGTTACGACTGAAACTAGAATAATAGGAGAAGTCAAAGTTGAATTCCAAGGCCGATTCTGGGAGAGAATCGGCCAAATCGCTCAGAATCTAGTCTGTTGTTAAGCGCGGGGTCCCGATTGGGGTAAGCGCTTGTTATATAATCAACACAGCCACGCGGTATTGAACCTCCAACTACGGCATAACAATGGGCTGTTGTGCCCATTTAAACTACTCAGAAAGATTCACCCATAGCTGTATTGGCGACTCAAGCCTTCTCAAATTATTCAATATTTTAGGGCGCAATTTACGGCTCAGTGCCTTGAAACGGCAAACAGTCATGTGGGTACTTGGGTACTTCCACTACCTCATTCCGGGGCGCATTAAAAATCCCAAGCACATATAAACATTTGTAGTACTGTCATGAATGTATCTATGCAAAAAATCAGTCAGAATATCAATTCTGTATGCACAAAACATCGAAAAGCGCCAATGTGGCTGTGCAGATTATGTAACAAGATCTTACCCTGATCGGACCCCCGCACTTAATAACAGACTTCAATACAACGAGGTACAAGTTTAAATAACTATTGAAGTGTCTGGCTGCGAGAGACTACTCAGAATCGGTGTTGCGACTCCCGAGCAGGAACTGCAGTCTGCATCAGAATCGGTCTACAATCACACTAACCCTAGATATCTCTGCGAATCAAACTACAATCACATGGAAAATCGCAATGCCGCGAAACAGTGAGAATCCGGTTGGTCAAAGCTGAGGCCGATTCTTGAATGATTCTGGAAACAGAATCGGTTGTGAATCGGAGACAGAATCGGCCCATCTGCTGCAACTTCAACTTCCCCTATTAAATGTGTCTGTTCTGCCCACAAGATTCGGGACAAAATCCAACTTTAAATCTTACGTATAGGAAGACGCGTCCATGTGGTCAACCAGCGACATGTTTCCTCCCTGTTCAAGCGGTAAGCGATAAGTTGTTTGAACCACACACCATGCCCCAGACTCTGGCCCAACTTACTATGTTCTAATGCGGCTTGAATGCGACCACCGAGTCCGAGATACTCCGACTTTCCGAGTCGCCCTCCGAGTTGAATTTGTGATCATCAGATTCACGGTGCATTGCAAAAAGACCGCTCTGATGAATCACATGGTAGACACCGAGGAAACAGCAAACAAACGATGGATTGTGAGGAGAACGTCTTTAATTTAGACCGTCTCTACGTGGCTTCCGACGGCCAAAGCGGGAATCGCATGAATCCTACCACGTGGCTGTCAATGATTGCTGATGGTAAGTAGGAATGCCCAGCTCCCCAACCGCGAGCGCGAGAAAACATGAGCAAAGTCCAATCGACAAGTAAGTCCAGGTGAGCATGAAAAAATGCATAAAAATTTGTTGAGTACAATAGAGAGCTTGAGCCCAAGCGGCATGCCACTTTTTAGGTTGTGCAAAAAGCGGCATGCCACTTTTTTACAACTTTTGTGTGCACCTCAAATTCACACACCCTGATGCTATTGCACCTTGTTAATGCCCTTTAGAGGAAAAAAAGAAAAAAGCAGCATGCCGCTTTTTGCACAACCTAAAAAGCGGCATGCCGCTTGGGCTCAAGCTCTCTAATGAGTATACTATATAGGCCTCAGGCGGCCACCTGTGATTCATGGGATCGACTACGTGCTCATGCTCGGCAACTCGATGGCCGTCGACTGACCGGACTTAGACCCGAAGTATCTCTTCACCGCGGACTGTAGCTTTGTCTCTTTAAAATCCTGCTCAAGCATATCGAGGCTGAGGCCCTTAGTCTCGGGCTGGAAAACGACACAGACCAAGACCGTCAGCAGCGAAAAGCCGCCGAACATCAAGTATGGCCCCGAGGTCGACCGTGTCAGGAACAGCGGCGTCGAAAACGCTATGATCCAGTTGGACCGCCTGGCAAACAAACCTCGTCAGTATGGAAGAATTATACAGCACAGGGAAAGCAAGAGACCCAGCTAACACACTGCGCGAGGCTAGTCGCAGCTGCACGCGTGCGCTTGGGCTGCACTTCGCTGGCGATGACGCGGATAACAATTGCCCAGCTCGAGACGAAAGCAGCGATG
Organism: Mycena olivaceomarginata; assembly: GCA_029378375.1. Taxonomy (NCBI): domain Eukaryota; kingdom Fungi; phylum Basidiomycota; class Agaricomycetes; order Agaricales; family Mycenaceae; genus Mycena; species Mycena olivaceomarginata. The sequence goes on along the minus strand of JARKIC010000028.1, from coordinate 685,294 downwards.
AAGACGTAGATGAGTGCGATCAGTGTTCATTGTCCTGCTTGTGTCTGGGCCGCATCCGACGCGTACAGTGAACCCATCACCAGCATGCTCCCGGCGATGACGGAGCCTCCAGCAATCATTTGCGTGCGGCGGGGCCCCTGGGTGCGACGTCAGCAATATCAAAGATCGATAGAAGCGGCGTACATTTATCCTGAAAAAACTGGGATCCGGCAGTCAAGACCACCATCACGATGCCCGAAACTCCTGAAGCAAGGAAGGATGCTGAGGTTGTGGAAAGTCCCGCCTGCTGAAAGAGCACTGGGGCATACTAAAGTCTAAAATCAGACCGTGACGCGACTAGAGACTGCTGACTGACATAAAGAACTGCATCGATCCCACAAGCCTAATTCGTTGTCAGCCATAGTAACAACCAAGAGCCACGCAACACACCTGCTGCATTCTCATGAGGAACAAACCGAAGAACGTGCGGAGCGGACGTCTTTAGCCCATAGTCCCTTCACCTGTTGTTTCAAGGTCTGTTTGGGAGCTGCCCACTGCAGGGCCGCCAGCCTCGTCCTCTTTTCGAATTTCAGTCAGCTGGAGCCCTAGTGCGAGAGTAGCCGCCTCGGCGTCGGCCGGGCGACCAACACTGAGAAGCCCAATGCGGAGAGTGAGGAAAGAACGGGGTCCCAATGGCGAGCAGAATGGCGACGACGGCCTGAAGACCCAAGGGCAGGCGCCAGGAAAAGCTGCCCGCGTCTTTCACGGTTGCAAGCATGTAAAATATCCTGAAAGTCGGGGAATTAGGGACCCTGCGCACGTCGTGATAATCTCATCCACTCACCTGAAGCGACACCAACGGTGTTGAAGAGCTGTACAGTTGTCATGGTGCGACCGCGCTTCGATGCGGGAGATATTTCCATGACATAGACGGTATGCTAGAGATGAATATCCCTTCACACCAAACCTGCTATGCAGCGCCCAATGAACAGCTGGGGTAAGGCTGTGGCAGAGCATGCAATGGTACATCCAACAGAGAACACAAATGCTCCCAGGGAGATGGTATAGGTCCGGGATATGCGATCCGACAAGGCGCCCGAAAAGAGCGAGGATAAAGCAGCTGTAGCAATGATGGAGGAAACAAGCAGTCCTTGGACCGTCGCAGAGACGGACCCGAACTGATTTTCGAACTGAGGCATTACAGTTATTGGACCAATACTTCAACGTTTCAACGATTGCGTCACAACTTGAAAACGATGAGAAAACTTTCAAGAAAGGCTCACCTGCCCGTGTCAAAGCCCCACAAGAACCCTCCGAAAGCCGTGAAAAGTGTGGGCCATACATATACTGGAATCCTCAATCGTTTGAAGGGGCGGACGCGAGATACTCTGCTATTCGAGACTTGGAATTGGATCTGGGGACGGGGTTCAAATTCCATTTCGGTGGGTGTACTGCTGGGTATTGAGTGTAGTTCAGTGTTCACGGACAACCTCTCCTTATATGCGAATAGTCCTGGGTGAGTTAATAAGCACCCGCAGTAATGATCTGTAATATAATATCGACTCGTGGATCGTTGGAGCGGCTGAGCTTCATCGATCACATTACGATCAGCGCCATCATAGCATCATTGTTTGCATCCTCTAATGTAAGCTCGATTTATTCGACGCAGCAGTACCGCGCAGCAGGAGAAACTTGCATGAAATCCGGGTCCACTCTGAGGCACGATGGTCCTATGGAATTAGTCTACTCTACTTGGGGACGACGACCGATCACGACTCGTTGGATAATTCTCTGGAGGGACTTTTGCCATTAACCCCGACCCAAGGTATGAAGGCAAGTGCCACTCAACACCAACACTGCCAACAGACCTACGATGGATGCGCACACGACATGAAATACCCTCCATGGGGACGGAACCGCACTGCAGTTCTCTCCGAATGATATAGATTTCGTTCCCAAGCTTTTCGGCGCCGCAACTCCGACTAACAGCCTTGTAGCCGTTGGCAAGGACCGTCAAATAGCAATTTTTCTCGGGCGTCTCTTTAAACAATGTCTCAAATGGCCAATATCCCTCACCCGTCGAGCCGCTCCGCGGCAAGACCATTTGCGCGGCTGCGCTCAAATATGACCCAAGTCCTATCAAATGTCGCCAGGAAACCCCAAGACGAACTCGAAGAACGGCCGAAACAAAGATTGGCCTTGACCCTTGCAACCGCAGGCGAAAGTAGCGCACTCTGCTCTGCATCGAATAAAAGGAACGTCGGATATCCTCGTTATGCTGCATCATGTCGACTCCCTCAGCACGCGACTACAGAGACTCTACTCATGACGAAGAAATCGCCACCGATCTCAACGTCGACCTGAGCACCATCGAGTTGAGAGCCGAGGATTTGTACGACAAGGAAAAGGTCGACCTCGAGACTCTCGTGATAGACAACGTTTTCAAGCTGCTCCAATGCGACGACAAGGGTCTTTCTCCAGAAGAAGTGGAGCGGCGCATCGGTCTTTTTGGGCACAACAAGCTTGAGCAGGAGGACCAGAATCCTTTCTTGCAGGTAGGCATATTTTATCTTTCGTTTCACATGCCGACTCGGCCTTCAGTTCCTCTCGTTCATGTGGAACCCTCTCTCCTGGGTCATGGAGGCCGCCGCCCTAGTCGCCATCGCGTTTTCCAATGGCGAAGGTCGTGCTCCTGACTGGGAGGACTTTGTTGGCATTACCCTGCTCCTCTTCATCAACTCCGCCATTGGGTTTTACGAGGAGCGCGGCGCTGGGAACGCAGTCAAAGCTCTCATGGACTCTCTCGCGCCCAAAGCAAAGGTTAAAACGCGTCGGAGCCTGGTCTGAGATCGACTCGGCCGGCCTTGTCCCAGGAGATATGATCTCGTTCAAGATTGGGGATATCGTACCTGCAGACTGCCGCCTCACAGACGCCGTCACTGTGTCCATCGACGAGGCGGCACTGACGGGCGAGTCCCTCCCCAAGTCTAAAAAGTCTGGCGATTTTTGTTTTTCGTAGGTGTCCCGCATTCGCTTCCTTCCTCATCTCATTTTGTCGGTTCCAGGGGCTCCATTTGCAAGCAGGGAGAAGCTGAGGGTGTGGTGATTTCCACCGGCGCCAATACTTTCTTCGGGCGCACGACTTCACTCGTCGGGTCCGCCGACGACTCGACTGGGCATCTACAGATGATTCTCGCGCAGATAGGGTCCTTCTGCCTCGTCGTGATTGGCATCTTCGTGCTGGCCGAGATCCTGGTCCTGTACGCGGGCTTCCGCTACAGCTACCGCCGCGGCCTCGACAACATACTCGTGCTGCTCATCGGCGGCATCCCCATCGCGATGCCTACTGTCCTGAGCGTGACGCTCGCGGTCGGAGCGCAGCAGCTCGCAAAACACAAAGCCATCGTGACACGCATCACCGCCATCGAGGAGCTCGCGGGCGTGACGATTCTGTGCTCAGACAAGACCGGGACGCTCACCACTAACAAGATCACCATCGACCGTGAGACGATCGTCACGTACACGCCGCAGTTTCAGCGCGGACGATGTGATCCTGCTCGCGGCGTACGCCTCGCGCACGGAAAACCAAGACGCGATCGACGCGAGCATCGTGCGGACGCTAGGCGACGCGAGCCGCGCGCGCGCGGGGATCACACTTCTTGACTTCCAGCCGTTCGACTCGAACCGCAAGCGTACGGAGGTCACGTACCGCGATGAGGCGACGGGGCGGCTGAGGCGCGTCACGAAGGGCATGACGGCCAAGATCATCGAGTTATGCTCCCGGAACCGCGCCGAGGACCTGGAGGACCAGTTCGAGTCGGGTGTCAAGGAGTTTGCGCGGCGGGGGCTGCGCTCGCTCGCGGTCGCGTATGAGGAGGTGAACGGGGATGACTTCGCGGCGCCGGGGAATGGTTTCGAGCTGATTGGGCTGCTTTCTATCTTCGACCCGCCCAGGGAGGATACGAAGCAGACCATCGAGGATGCGCTGGCACTCGGGGTGAAGGTGAAGATGGTTACTGGGGACCAGCTGGCGATCGCGAAAGAGACGGGTCGCAGGCTAGGGTTAGGTGATCATATGTTTCCAGCGAAGGTGCTCCGAGACGGGCCTGCCGCAGACTCACCTTACCGGGATCTGGACCACTTGATCATGGAGGCAGACGGATTTGCGGGGTATGTGGAACGGGTATCCCAGTGGTGTGGTGCTGACAGTTTCGGTAGCGTGTTGCCTGAACACAAGTATGATATCGTCAAGCGTCTGCAGGGACTTGGGCATCTATGTGCCATGACTGGTATGGTCGTCGTTTCCTATCTTGCACACTGACACTCACCTAAATCACAGGGGATGGCGCCAATGATGCGCCGGCGCTTTCGCGAGCTAATGTGGGCATAGCAGTGGAGGGCTCGACCGACGCGGCCCGCGGCGCAGCTGATATCGTACTCACCGAGCCCGGTCTTTCCACCATCGTCCACGCCATCCGTGGCTCGCGCATCATCTTCCAGCGCATGCGCAACTATGCTATCTACGCCTGTGCAGTGACGATCCGAATTGTGGTGTGCTTCGCCATCCTCGCGTTTGCGTACAAGTTCGACTTCCCGCCGTTCATGATCCTGATCATTGCCCTCCTCAACGACGGGACGATCATGACCCTCTCCGTGGACCGCGTCCTGCCAAGCAACACACCCGATAGTTGGGATCTGGCGGAGATTTTCAGCTATGCCGTTGCGTATGGGCTTTTCCTTACCCTGTCGACGTGCGTTTCTTTTTTCCTCCCTTTACTTCGTTTACTTACATGGCGGCAGCGTGAGCTTTGTGATAATCATCCTCGAGACAACCTTCTTCCAAGACAAATTTGGTGTGACGCTTGGCAGTTTCCCGGTACAGCCCAATGACTACCAGCTCCACATGGTGGTCTACCTCCAGGTGAGGCTTGTTGTGACCTCTGCATCCTGGCACCCTCCATCTGACCTACCTTACAGGTCGCCATAATCTCACAGGCCCTTATCTTCGTCACACGTTCGCACGGTTTTTTCTTCATGGAGCGCCCGTCCACCGCCTTGCTTGGGGCCTTCTGCATCGCGCAGCTCATCTCGAGTATAATTGCTGCCTACGCCAACTGGGGTTTCACCAAGATCCATGGTATCAGCGGCGGCTGGATCGGCATTGTCTGGGTCTGGGTACGACTGTTTCTATTTCTTGCTCTTCCTTCTATACAGGGGGCTGATACGTATCCGTGCAGAACATTCTGTGGTTCATCCCGCTTGACTGGATCAAATTCGCCATGAAGGCCACAGTGATCAAGTCTCTCCGTGAGCGGCGGCTTGCCCAACAGGCGAAGGTGCCTCCCAGCGCTGGGGAAATTACGCGCGTTCGGTCCCACGCGTCGCGCCACGAGAGTCTGTATGCCAACCGGGTGAGTTTTATCAGGCGTGCGGCACGCAAGGTTGGTTTTGGGCAGAAAGTTTCGGTCAGACCCGAGGAGCTGCAACGGTTTGGCTCCATCCAGGCGCACCGTGTCGGTGTAACGCTCGCGAGGAACCCGAGCCGTACCGTTGAAGCTTAGATCTAGGCTGGTATTATAATTTTCTATGGATTGTACGTGAGCTTCACGAACGAGTGTCACGGTGGATGCTATCTATACATATTTTTGTCACAAAATTGACACAACAATGAGAGTTAGAATTTAATCAGAATGTACTCTCGTCGTGGGCATTCCTCAGTAGTTTGCTTGCTGTAGACCCGAACCCGTTGTACTTTCACTATTGATGATAATGGATCAGTATCAATCACTAGGCTGGTCCACCCACCAGTCCCTTAGCGGATGAATCTTGGAATACTTCCGCTGCCTAGGCTTCATTACACTAAATAAATTAAATTAAATAGAAAAATGAGGCTAGGGATTGGTTCGAGCTGAGGCTCGAATCATATATTTTTGTGTGACACAGAACGCCACAAGTCGATGATGATTTGGAAGGAATATTTGGTTGTGTAAGGGTAAAACGCTCCAGGGTCGATTATCTCTAGGATTTAAATGGATACGACGAATGCAAGTGCACTAAGCTGCTGTGGTGGACCCTAATATTACCAGATCAAGCCTTGAAGTAGAGCCCCATCTCGCGAATGTCCTCAATAAGCGCAGGTGGGTTATCGAGTCCCGCAAAGTGGCCCCCGAAATCGTGGACTGTCGCCGCTATCAGTTTACGATAATGTCTAGAGGACAAACTATACCTTTATAGGATACCAGGTTACCGATCTTGGCGACGTACTCCTCCGGCCAGAACGCCGGATTATACCCGAACAAGCTGAAGAGCAGCGGTGCGTCTGTCGGAGGTTTCGTGTACACGAAATGGAGCGAGTTGGCGTTCTGGGCGTAGATCCAGACGGAGGACAGGAACGACTCGGTGAGATAGTAGAGCGAGACGGAGGTGAGGATGGCGGTGTTGTCGAGCACGGACGGCGGTGTGCCTGCTCGAGGGTCGGACGCTGCATGGTCGTGAGCGAAATAGCAGGGCATGAATGGCTACTACGCACCGAGCTTCATGATTGCTGCAATCCAGGCAAGCTGTCCGACGGGACTGTCGTACAGGGCGAGGCCAATGTCATTGGGCTGCGGCACTGTTTCAGAAAAAATTGGAGCCGAGGTAAGGGACACTCCAACCTTAGTAGTCTGTTCTGTGTAATATCCCCCATTTGTGGCTGACCAGTCAATGGCCCGCTGTTGCGCCACTTTCTGGACATCCGACAGCGTGATATTGTTGGCTACTATTTCTTCAGGAGAGGGCGACGGGAATGGAATCATGACCAAATGCGCGGCGCGCACACTGGTGTTGAAAGAGCTGTAGAGAGTGTACCCCAATACACTGCCCTGGAACGGAGAGTCAGTACAACTACGGCGAGGTTCAGGTGAGAATATACCCAATCCGTCGCATGTAGTGCGTAGGTCGAGTATCCCAGAACGTCAGTCATGAGCGTGTTGTAAATTCTAGCCGTGTCATCCAAAGTCCAATTGGCGGGAGGGGCAGAGGAGAACACAAAGCCGGGCAGCGAGGGAACCACGACATTGTAGGATACATTCTTGCCGGAGGCGCTCGTCCACGACTCAGTCAATGGCTTAATGATAGGGGAAAATTCGTGGAAGGATCCTGCATAGAGACTCGTTGGTAATACGAAACCACGGAACCAGTGAACTGACCTGGCCATCCGTGCAGCAATATCACGGGAATCGCGTCTGAATCCTCGGATTTTTGGTGTACGAAGTGGACAGTTTGCTCTTCAATAACGACAGTATAGTGGCTGAACCTGGATGAAAAATATGAGCAACGAAACCAAGTCAATCGACCGCCACTAACTGGTTCAACTCTGCTTGCTGTGTCTCCCAATCAAAATTCTCGACCCAATCGGTTTTTAATCCACGAAGGGAATCCAGCGAGAGTCCCTTGTAGGATATCTTGTCGGACCCCAACGTCGCCGGGGTATAAATCCTTGGCCGGTAAGCGCGTATTTTTAACCAGAGATTTTAGACGCGGAATTTCGCTTCCGAGGTCGATGCGGAACGGTTTCACGGCGAATGCGTTGCTTGCTGAAGTCATTGTGAAAGCGGTCAGCACGAAAGAGAACAATCTTAGAGCGAGGAACATGGGAGAGGCTACATTTGGTGTTGATGGATGGGCACTTTTAAAGAAACGAAGCAGTAAGTTGTGAACCGTAAGATTTGAGTTGTCCCCGGGCCGGTGCTCAGTAAGCCATAGTGAATTGATTATTGATGTCGGTCGGTAGATAGGTCCCATGAATGTAAGCAGGTAAACGTCAGACAGTAGAGGCACAGGCTGTAGGTCGGCAGATAGGCCCCATGAAGTAATCGAGGGAAGTCAGTTGAATCCTCGACGTCGTGGAGATCTCCAAGCTCAAACTTGGATTATTTCGGAACAGAGACGGTATTGTGGATCGGCTGTCTGGCCATGTTGCCGGAGCCTCCAACTGCAAATTCTTTAAATTCGCGGGCGGGAGCAAATGGTTATGTCGGCTGGAAATCTTCGGTGTGTTACCTACTGACTGTCGGAGACGAGAAGCGCGTTCCACTTGCCTCGCTAGACTTTGGACTGCAGTGACGCTCCTCAAAAAACGGAAAGAAAGTCGACGCGTGAGGGTCTCCAGGTGGTATTTGGACTACTCTCACTCTGAGCCCGGAATCCGAATCGATGGAATCCGAACCGCTGAGAACGCGGTGAAGGAAGTCGAGGACAAAACCGGGTTACCGGGATGGCCCACTCGCCGCGGCAATCACTGGCAATCACCCCTGCAACGGCCTCTCAGCCTCTCAGCGCCTGCCAGTAACTGTGCTTTCCTCTTGCTTTCATCTCCCTGCTTCCAAGTTTCTCTTGAATAATGCCGCCTGCTCCCTACATCAAGTACAAAGTACTGGTCACTGGTTTCGGCGTAAATCTACCGTCCTCTTCACGCGCAGCGTATTGAATTTGAAATGCCTCTCAGCCCTTTGGGACCTACAAAGAAAATCCATCCTGGCTGGCAGTAAAGACTCTCCACGACAAAGTCATCACCACCACCCCGACCCGCGGGCAGCCGCCCAAAGGCGGCGCGAAACCTGACTCGATCCATCTTACCTCGTTAAATATCCCCACTGTCTACTCCGCCGTTCTGGAAACTCTGCCGGACCTGCACGCCCAGCCCCCGGTGCTACCGCCGCTTTATACGCCTCCGACCTCCCGCCCGCCCCCGGAGGACGGGTTCGACCTGATCGTGCATGTTGGTGTAGCGGGCCCCGGCCCCCTACGCACCGAACGCCTCGCCCACAAGACAGGCTACCAGCTCCCGGACTACGAGCGGCAAAGCCCCCCCATTATAATCGGCGGAGGCAACGCACGTGGGTTTGGCAGCCCACGCTACGGTGACGAGTTTGCCGACGAGCTCTTCACCTCCATCGATGTCGATGCCCTCGTCAGAGACTTGACGAGTGGTCCGGATCCATTGGTCGGTCACTTTACCTTACTGTTTTCCCTCATTAATCGCTTTTTGTAGTCGGTGGAGACCTCGGACGACCCGGGTCGATTCCTCTGTGATTTCATCTATTATTGTTCGCTCGCTGAATCGCAACGGGCTGGGCGCGGGACACCGGTTCTGTTCATTCACTGTCCGCCCGTTGGACAGAAGCTGAGCACGAAGGAAGTGGCAGATGGCGTCCAGCGCATCATTGCCCATGTGTGCGGGCATCTTTAATCCATCTCTGGTATAATATGGCAATGTGGAATGTATATTTGCGTGGGTTTCAATTGAAGACTGGGTGACTTTCCACAAGCCATATCATATATTAGAGCTTGTTGGAGGGGTGCCAACCGTGCCGGCACACCACCTATTCCGATTAAATTTAATGCCCGAGGGTTCCCACAAGCTATAAAACATTTTATTTTGCTAGAGTTTATGGTCAGCACGTGAGATGTAAACAACGCGTCTAAAAACTCCGAGTCCAAGTCAGATCCTACACGACATCGCCGACAGCAGGGAATCGAGAGCCGGATGCGCAAGGGAAGTGGTGAACAAATGGGGAGTAAAATGACCAGGTGGGTGGTTGTTTCCACCGGGAGTGTGCCATTTGCAAGGCACCCAACGTCGCCGCTATGGGCAGCAAGGAGGCGGGGTAGAATCGAGAGACGGATGCGCAAGGGAGGTGGTGTGGACAGACCCGGTCCGGCCTAGTCCGGTGACGTATGGCTGTGAATTCTCGCCCGAAGAGGCAGCCAGCCGTTTAAGAGCATGAATTCGAGGCGTGATTATTCTGAAGAGGGGGTAGGGACCCCTCCTCTAGATTATAATTAATTCAATTCTGCAAGAGGGTCCAAAATATTCCAACTGAGATCTGAGCCCGATGGGGTCCCGACAGCTGTCATGTCAGTGCGGTGATTCAGCGCGGTTTGAGCTCGAAAAATGTGAAAAACATTTTCTAATGCTTATGGAAAGTCAACCACTTGGCTTTCAGACTTTTGTCAATTTTCGAAACGAAGCACAGCTGAAATTGCAGATTACAACAATTATTAATGTGAAGTAAACCCTCCCGGAACCCATCCAGCAATTTAGTCGAGATCGTTGAGGCTCTTCTCGCGCTTGGGGCTCTTCGACGCGACATATTTAAGGAGAGTGATGACCTCGTCGTCACTGAGATCCGAGAACGCATGCTCGCTCTGGGAGTTCTTCGATGCAACGTGCCTCAGGAGCGTGATAACCTCGTCGTCGTCGAGATCTGCGAGGGCGCTTGTTTGCTTGCTGTAATGCGGATTAGTTCAGAGTCAATTGAAGGCCGAGGGGAGGAGAGGACTTGCCCAAGGAGCTTAAAATCGCACCGATCCCCTTCTGAGTGAGGCTTTCAACTTCAGACGAGAAGAAGCCGCGCTTGCTTGGTGGGGTGTTCTTCGAGGCAATGTTCTCGAGTGACGACCTCCTCGTCGCTGAGGTCAGCGAGGGCCCGCTTCTTGCTGCAGTGGGAGTCAGCTCAAAAACTAAAGAGGAAGGGACTGACCCGAAAAGTTTGCTGAGAATGGCGCCAATGCCCTTCTCAGCGAGGGTCTCTCCTTCCAAAGTGAAGAAGCCACGACGCTGCACTTGACCACCTAGGAGGGCGCCCTTGAGCAAGCTCTCTATGGACTGTTCCCCAGCGCCGATGAGTTTGCTGAGGAGCGATCCGAGGAAACCGCGCGCCTCAATGCCGCTACTGAAACCCGATAAAATGAGATAGGCATAGTAATATGATGAATGAGTCTACTCACTCAGCGGGGACACCATCGGCGAGGCCGGAGTCATCAGAAACCTCCCCATCAGCAGAGACATCGGAATCGTCGGAATCGGAAGGAGCCTCGTCGGTGGAGGGCGCCCCAATGGACACGGAGGCAGCCGCGGAAACGGATGTAGAAGGAGCCTCGTCGAAAGCACGCGCCCCAACAGGAAGAGTGGACTCAGGGGCAGGCGCGGGAATGAGAGTAGAAGGCGGCTCGTCAGAATCGGATGCCTCAATAGGAAGAGTGGACTCAGGGGCAGGCGCGGGAATGAGTAGAAGGCGGCTCGTCAGAATCGGATGCCTCAATAGGAAGAGTGGATTCGGGGGCAGGCGCAAGCGTCACGCCCATACCAGGTAAGATGCCAAGGTCGCCCCGGATAATGCTCTCGATACTCTGATCGCCGCCGCCGATGATGTGGCTGATGAGATCTGCGAGAGCGTCACGCGCCTCAAGGTCACGGCCTGCAAGGTCGCTGCCCACGAGGGCATCCTTGAGGAAGCTCTCGACGGATTGCTCGCCGGAGTTGAAGAGCTTCCCGAGGAAATCGCTGAGGAATCCGCGTGTCTCGAGGTCATGACTTGGGACGGGCGCAGCGAATACGGGGGACGCAGCGGCCAGAAGCGCAATGGAAGCGATGGCGGGTTTTGAGTACAGAAAATGAGGGTATTGGAAATTTTCATATTGGCCCAGTTGGAGAAAGGCAAATCAAAGGATGCGACCAGAAGGCAAAAGACTGAAAAAAGGTCAGGACCGCGACCCACTTACTACACAGTATCTGAGGGAGCGAACAAAAAAGAAAGAGAAGCCAGATGTGGATGGAAAACCCGCAGCTTTATACGATATCCTGATATAGGTAGGACAAGAGCCAGTAACCAGGCCGTGCAACTGCAAACCACTCGGTTTTCATGCGAGGCTGAGGCGTAGTAGCAGCTTTATCAGATGGAAAAGAGACAATCGACAAGCCGTTTCAGAGGGAGTCGCCGAAAGCCCGAGGTGGCTGGATCCAATTGACCGTGATGAATCCTGGGTTCCTCAAAGCGGACCGCCTTGCCGACCTCAGTCCGTGTCGGTCAAGACGGGCGTCGGTTAAGACGGTCATGGCACCCCAAATGACGAAACGCCTAGGACATCCATCTGTGGGTTGTTCCAAACTGGAGACCGATTGAGACCGAGTAGAACCGGAGAACGAGGGAGCGCAAGGGTGGCTGTTGGTACTGCCACCCGAAAACGAGGGAAGTCACGGTGGCATTACGATGTATTGCGAATCCTTGAGAAGATACTCCGGCGCGCAAAACAGTGATCAATGAACCAGTCCAGGTAGGTGTCTGATCTGGTGCAATACTTGACAGCGGCCATAGCCACAAGAGTCCAGAGTTTTGCGAACCGAAAAACCAAGCGAACTTGCTGTGAAAGCTCTACGAACAAGATATGTGAAGCCACAGAGGCGAAAGCCAACAGGTGAACGATGGGAAAGAATTTGGCTGGTTGACTCGGAGGTCGGCAGAGACTGGCAGAGAGCAGGCCTGACCGTGAGAAAAATTTCAGGCTCGTCTTGGACGTTCTTCTCGTTCAATACGTTCGACACCTTGAAACTGGCTAGCTACAATGGCGACTCGACCTCGATTTGAACCATCACCGTGCTCCAATTCGTCAGAAATCCCGGCTCTAGCTTCCCACTGGCTGCCTTTGATTTCTGCCCCTGCAGATTTTCCAGCCGAAATTGTCAGTCTACGTCAAGTCTCGAGGCAGTTTATCAATCCAGTTACTAGTTTGAAACGGCTGTTTCCCAATTAATTCACCACCCAGAGTACAACTCTACGCTGATTCTAAGGGCGGATATCCTCGCTGATACGACTTCGGATTTCCCCGCGTCGATTCCTACATTCGAAGGTGCTGTGCCACTTCGCAATGTTCAGAGGCGCCTACTTCCTCGCCGACCAGGACGCGATGCGCCCTTGGAACAACATTGTACTCTCTATGGCTCTGATGCTACCGCAGACACTCTTGTCCTGACTCCTGTGATTGCACCTGGTGGCTCTCTACCGTACTACCATCCTGCAGTCGCACATCTTGCATTCCGCCATATCTCAGCCAGCCCTCCCATCATTCGAATTGAGGTTGTTCCATTGTCGAGTGAGGATCCCATAGATCTGGGCTCACGTCTTTACCGGACTAGTCTGTCGCTTCTCGACGCTCTGCATCGCTATGGTTGGGGCGCTCTTACCAACTATAAGAAGCGCGTGCACCACGATTGCGTCGTGCCCCGCGAGTCGTATCAAGACCTCTACTGATCATGCGGGAACGCTTCAAGGGCCTCGTGGATACCTGGGTCGAGAGCACCGACCCGCTCAAGCACGTCTTTGAGGTGAGTTGGAGGCTCTGGCGCTCATGTCCCCCCTTTAACGACCTGATCAGGACATCGGCATTGCCACATTCCTGATTCTTCTGTGGAAGGACACGTATCCCTCGCCCCCAGCCTCGGATGTTCCCTTAGACGAGCCCTGGCGGGCCTGGGGTCGTCCCGCTGGCGGGTTCCTCGACTTTGGGTGCGCTATCTTTCTGAGTTTACCCTCCCACCGCCCACTGAGATATCCTTCAGATGCGGCAACGGCCTCCTCACGCACATCCTCCTTTCGTGCGGGTACCCCGGTGTTGGCGTCGACCTGCGCGCGCGCACCTCGTGGGGGACGTATTCCCCGCACACGCAGGCGCACCTCCGCGTCGACGCCTTCGACCCGCGCGCGCTCGCCGCCGGCGCGGAGCCCACGCTGTACACCGCCCCGGGGCAGTTCGTCATCGCGAACCACGCGGACGAGCTGACGCCGTGGGCGCCGCTCCTCGCGGCGCGCGCGCGCGCGAGCGGCTTCCTCAGCATCCCGTGCTGCGCGTGGGCGTTCGACGCGCGGTTCGAGCGCGGGAAGACTGCCGCCGTGGGGGGTGGGGAGAAGGTCGGCGGAGACGAGCTGGCGGCGCTGGTGGAGAGCCTGAACCTCGGGGCGGATGCGGCGGCGGCAGCCTCGGGGTACTCGCAGTATCGCATCTGGCTTGCGCAGCTGCACCGGCACTGCGGGTGGGAGATCGAGTGCGAGGTGTTGAGGATCCCGAGCACGCGCAATTGGGCGCTAGTGGGTAAGCTACCTGTAATTTCTTGTATTCCATGCTCATCATATCACGTTCGTCACTTAGGGAGACGAAGAACGGGCGACGAAGAGGAGGCGCAGGCACACGTCGATGCTATTTTGCAGAGCGTATGGGATCGGGGGATCTTCAAGACGCGCACGCCGGAGGGCAAGACTGGGAATCATTAGTTTCGCAGTTCTTCTGCCATCCGCTTATGCAGTATGGACAAATACTGCAGTTGAGCCCTGTCGAAGGACGCTCAATTTGGATTCGGCAAATTTTCTGCCTCGGCTCTGAATTTGCTTTTAAAATCAAGCTATAGTAGCCCCGTAGCTCGATCCTTTTCCTTAGATTAAATGGAGCCGTAGACGAGCTATCCACTTATAAGTAGCCGTAATCGCCTCTGTTTATACTTCGTCCTGTGCACACAACAACCGCTATCGACCCAAAAAGGCAATATTTCAATGATATGCCCGGGAACGCCTCGCAATGTGCGATTTCAATAAAGAATGAATGTTCCAAGACATAGGTGGCCCGCTTACATACAAATACGCAACGTTCAATTTGTATTACGGCGATCCAATTACTTCCACGGTACCCTGCCCTACTACGATAAGGAATAGAGGCTGAGACGGAGCTTCGGTCATTCACAGCTGGTCGGGCGTGAGCGCGTCGTACGTCGGGCAGAGGTTCTTCCAGGCGTCTGCACAAAAGTAATTCAGACACCGCTGAGGGGACACACAAAGCTAGGCTTACTTGGAACGACCTCTTTGGCAGTTTTGGGGACGTCTTCAGCCAGGACCACGGCCAGGCCGCTGGTTAAAGTTAGCTGGCTTGTAGCTGAAGAGAATGGAACGAAGGAAAGCTCACATGTCGAGGTGCAGGTCGATGTGGCTGGTGGATAAGGTTAGGGGCGGTATCTCAGCAGTGAGGGGAAGGGAAGGACATACCAGTGGAGGAACCAGGGTCCGGGGTTATCCGTCACGAACCTGTAAACTATAAGCATCATACAAGAGAGGCATCATGAATGCGTACCTGAAGGTGACGTTGTCATTGGCGCCGGCGGGACCTAAGTTAGATGCATTGTGAATCCCGCTCAGCGAATACAGGCTGATTGAACTGACCAGTCCCGGTGTTCACGACATCACGGATTACCGGATTCTCGTAATTGTAAACGCTAGAGCCCGCGCTACGAATGACATGGAAGTTGTGCTGTAGAATCATCGCAAGCATGAATGAAGGCACAGCGGAATCCAGCTGATATATGTATACGTACGCCATGCAAGTGGAAAGGATGGGGTGCTCCCGGGTCATCGGATCCCGGAATGCTGATCTGAAGGGGAGTTAACGCATATCGCAGGCCAAGGATGATTGAAGCCGACCTCGATCACTTTGTTTGGGGGCAGGGCGTAGTAACTTCCCGTGGGGAGAAGGTCGCTGGCTAGTTGGGCCCCGCTGAGGATTTGGAGCAGCGCAGGGGCAGTGGGCGGCTGGAACGACTGAGGATTTAAACAGTGTGAGCTTGCTGGGGAGCGAAGTAGACAGAACTTGACGTACCACCCCATTCAAAAGGTACTGCGGTGGGGTTGCCGCGAAGTTTGTCCCAATGTTCAGGTTAATCGAGACGTCGGCGCCGCCAGCTTGCGGAAGCCCGGGTACAGGGACGTGCACCAGCGGATGGAGGTCCGTTTCGAGGAGCAGCTTGGTGCCCGTGATATTGGTCTTGGGATCGCATTTGGGGGCGCGAGTGTACCTAAGAATCGCCGAATTCACCCCGCCGTTGAAGCTGGTGTCGCCCAAATTGGGCACGCTCCTGATCCAGTAGTTGTCGATCTTCTGGTTGGCCTTCAATACGAACGAGTAGCGTTGGGCGGCGCTTTTTGGATTTGGTCAAACAATCTCAAGATTCAGGAGAGGATGGCTTACAAGATTTGGATGGAGTCTACCACAACGGGCTGGGTAGAAACTCCGTCGGCTTCGATGACAGTCAGCTTGTGGCCGTCGATACTATGGAGTCCTCAGTGACCAGCGCGAGCAAATAGATGGTAAGGTCTACCTGAAAACAAAGTTGGGCTCGGCCGACATGGATATCAATCGGAACCGATACTAAGATGGAGTACAGTGTGAGTCCAAGAGAATATGGAGGCTGAGTAAACGCACGCGTAAACCCGAGGTGACAGAGACGACTGAAAGTGGGGATGCAGGCTGATGCCGTTTGATGAGTCGCGTATGTGGGAGTAATTATACGACCTACTCCGCCAGCAAAGCGGCCCTTGCCGTTGATCAAGATTGAAGTCGCGAACAAAGGGAAGGGGGCATTGCGTGAAGGGGTATGGAACCAATCCGCGAGCGAAATAATCGTGTCGACATTGTCAATGTCCTACATCCCGGGCCAGGATTGAGATCAATGCACAAAGGAAAGAGCTGTGGCGCACATAAAGAGACTGAAGGGAGCGAGTCAGAGACATGATCACGACAGCAGAAAAACGCGCGTACCTTGTGAGGATCTTCCGGGTCATAGATGATCAATGGGCCTCTGAGACCGTCGATATATTGAGTTGCTGGTGAAATGGTAAGCTCAGGTATTCGGGTTCATCAAAATGGCACACATAAATGCGAGTGGTACCAGAACGTGCTGGAAAGATTGTAAGGCATAGATAAACGTCGACAGGATATGGCCTACCCAGCCTAGAGGGAGAAGGTAAGCCGTCGTGTTCCCTTGATCGAGATAATTCCACATACCTGTCTGCAATTGAAATGAGCCACTTTTACAACGTTAAAGTGGTGGAAACTTACCCAGATGGCGTGAAGTCATACAGGAAAGAATTGTTCGCGGCAATGGGGCATTCTAGAACGACGCTTCAGAAGGGATAATAACTTGATTTGAAGGTACGCAAGGTACGCACGGGTGACAAAAGCAGGTCTATCAAAGATGTAGGTGCCGGAATAATTCAAAGCCCGAAAAACGAGAAACATACCCGTCGGCCCAGCTGGTTTCATCCTGAAAAACGCCGTGCCAATGCTAGATATTACGGTTACGGAGAGTCCAACGAGATTGTAACACTACTTGCGATAGAGGTACTCCGGAGCATTGTAGGGTCCGTCAAAGAGTCGATTACATTGATTGAAAGTCTGTCGCCCTGCCATTGAGGTCAGATTTTAGGTCAAAGCTCATCAAGGTTGGACGCACCTTGTTGGCGAGGATAGGAGTCCCAGGGAAAGTCCCCCCAGCCACCACAGTACTGAATAAAAGTCAGTTGGTCTTCCCTCCAGATGCCCAGTGGTCGTACGATCGAGGGAACCCATCGAGATTCAGATTCTTGTTGACAATCTGGAGATTTCTGACATTTCCTGGACCGAAAGCATAGCTGCTGGAGACCAAGGAGAAGAGGAATAAAGAAGGAAAATCCATGTGGTGGAAGATAATGGCAGAGGGATGGACCCGAAGAAGACGCCTCACCTGCTGCAGAAACGCCTCTGTCTTATAGTATGCCGCAGAGCGTCAATCGCGGAAGATCTTCAGAAGCGTGGGACAAGTCAAATTGAAACACTCTCCCAAGATGTCGCCGGCATTGACAGACGTGTTGTCAAAATGTTCAACCCTGCGTTCGGGTGGTGCAAGTTCGCCCGATTCGGAACACCTGGACCCGGTTGACATTTGTAGGCAGTCTGTCGGCATAAACATGAAGCACCGGACCACTAGGCATAGTTTATACTTGAATTATACATGTAATCCAGCGGGAAGTCGTGGACCAGAGAGACGCGGCGTTCGATTTAGGCTTTAGCTGGCCGAGGTAAACGCCGCCGAGTGGATGATTGAGGAAACCGGGGATCTGGTCCAGCGATGGTAAAGGACTGTATACGTCTCCAGAAGCAAACAATATCACGCTCCTCGACCGCTCGTTGTGTTGAAGTTGGTGGCTCGGAAGATCGCCGGTTTCGGCCTGTCACTGCCACCGAGCGGTCATTTCTCGTCTTCTCCCACCATCACAACAGCCTATCTCCCCATGAGCCATCAATGCGATTTCGTCGTGGTTCCAGATCTGATACCGAGCCTCACTATTGCAGTCGTTTGGCAGACCCCGACTCTGACATTTTTTTCCCCGAAGAATTTATCGTTCAAACTTTCATTGGGCTTTCAGAAGTCATCAAGTGTTAACTGGCAAATCAAGTTCGAATTGGAGTACCTTACTACACTGTCAAATCCCCCTTTGCCTCGAATCACTCCTGCATTGATCATCCAACTTGGACAAGTTCTTGATGAACTGCGACAATGCATAGATTTCTGCCACTGCTTCACATGTATGTCCATTTTGCCATATTTTTGCTGCCACTGGTCTCGACAAAATATCGAGAACTGGTGTTGGCGTCGAAGCGACTGGTAGAGATCACCTTAGCGGTTGGCTGTCGCGGAGACCGGAGTGAGCCCGCGGTTTCGTTGATGGTGTGTGCGTGCATCTGGAACCGCCTGTCAGCTCCGACACCAGCTGACACCGCGCACCAAGTTACTGGGGACTCCTGTATGTACGCCGATATTATCGCCAATTTCACGGACTTCCATTCAAACTCGGAACGCGCATTTATGAATCGACTGCCAGAGTCTCGGTAAGCCTTTTGCCGGATATATTCCCACATCCGCACCGCAGTTGAGGCCATTGAGGCTTCACAAGGCCTCACCACTCTTCGCAAGTTCGCCACTCTTCTCTCAAATTCCGTCTGATTTTTATCAGCGAGGAGCGCGCGACTTTACTCCAATCTGATGTCCGCTCGTAAACCGTTCTTCGGTACACACACCATGCCGAGCGCCGACCATCATTATGCAGTCCCAATCTCAAGGGAATCCATCTCTCTTTTATTATCCATATACCTCGTATACCCGGACTGGATTCCACATATAGTAGACGGGCCAGAGTTAAACAAGGCCGCTTGAAGGCAAGACGAAATCCGAAGACCGAATCGCACCTAATAGTTTTCGCTCGTCGCTTCCTCGACCTTCCCTGTGACAAACGGTCTTCCTGTCAACAACATTTGCCGCGGCGTGTTATTCTGGACCGTTGGTTCAGCATCCTCGATCCGCCGCGTTGGCTAATGACATATACGCTTTGAAAAGTCAGCAAGAGTTAGTACAACGTTGGTACAACGAGGGATCCTTCTCCTACCCCATTCTCGGTTTGTCCTGATAAAGCACTGGGGAGGAGATTTGAGTGATATTGGGGAGTCGGCCATGCCATCCAAATTCAGAGACCTCAGCAATGGACGCAAGGTGGAATGACATTGGACATCAGAAAATCGGGCTGGCCACCGTAACCGTATAGACCACGGAATACGGCACCCGTAACAAGTACGGTCACGGTGCCGTGTCCCTCTCCGTGCCCCATGCCTGCAAAGCCCTTCCGCACCTCCGTCAACGATATCCAGTCTACTAGATCCGTTGCCCCGCGCTGCCTCAACTGCGCACACCTCCGCTGGGTTTGGGATGCATGTCCAGGGGGGCTGATTGATCCTTTCTGCACGGCACGGACACGACACGGGAGTCAGCCGTATTGACCGTGTTGGTGGAGCCGCTACGGCCATGGACACGGCATCACGGCTTCGGTAAAGGTTGAATGTTGAAATGGGGTGGAGAATGCATGATAAGTAACCGCTCTTAGCCGCTGACAGTCAGTCACTTCCATAGATCTTGTCGGCAGCCAACAACAAGCCCGCTTACCGTGACGCCCGCCGCGCAGAACCCGATAGCCCAATTTGAAACTTCAAGGCCAACTTGCGATCGCCAAACCACAGACACAGCCTATTAGTATTCCTGGAACGTCTTCAAGTCTCGATATTTCTATTCCCTGGTGCATCCATGATTCACTAGTTTATTGATTGTCTACTGATGGATATTATAATAACGCCCTGCATCTTGTTCCATCTTGCTCCACATGATTGTAATAGGCCGACGAGCGGCAGGTCACAAACACGTATATTTTGTATCAAAAGTTTGGAATACAAGTACAATTGGTGAGGGTTCGCTATCGGCCAATCACTGGTTCAAAGAACTACCGCTATCCTTACCTCCGGACGCTAGAGAAATATTGTCAACATCGGAACTTGCTGAGTAAAATTCAAAGAGCACCTACTATCAACACATTTGGGAGCACTGCCCTCGGGCTCTTCACTAGCCTTACGTTTCTGGCTGGACTTGCTGCCGGAAGCGTGAGATGGGCCGGCTAAGAATATTATTAGTTGAGAGTTCTGAATGAGGATTTACTTATACCTGTTGCAGCAAGAAAGCTTGAAGGTTCTGTGATGGCAGTGCGTTGTTGGAACTGCATTTTCGACATTGCAGGGGGGCGGTATGGCTTTGAAGGGGAAGCGTTGACCGGACTTGGAACGGCTTCAATTGCAGGACGCAAGATGCAGATTTGTTCTATCAAAGCTTGATGTCGGTTGTAAGTGAAAGATCAAACAACAAAAGTTGAACGGTTTTAGCTTACCAGTGAACAAGTGTGTCCCGTTGATATGGTGGTACTGCAGTTTGAATAGGCACTCAACCATAGTGTCTGGTTTGAGCATGTGCGGGATGTCGGTCGGTAGTACACAATTGTCGTCTTTGTCAAAAACTATGAAGTCATTGACCATAAACTGGCTAACCATGTCGCTGAGATGTGGTTCGGCATTGGCATTCACCGGCCAGGTACGGAGGGTTCTGTCGACTGTGATGAACTCGTATTATCAGAAACTGGCTATCCGGCCACCTTAGCTTTTTTGGCCCCAGGGCAAGGGAAACAGTCGAGTAGATATGAAAAATTGGGCCCTTAGCTGAAAGTATACATCCTAGAAATGAGCTGGCATATTTTAGCCGAATTTACATGGCGATGGCATCGCTCGTTGAATTTATTTTCGGCGGTACCCCCAAAGGGGCAATAAACGGCCTAGTCGGCCACCGGCTAAATCGCGAGTTCGCACTCTTACCATTCACCCAAATGCATTCATAACAGTTTAAGGGATACAAATCCATGGTTTCAAACATTCAGACAGTACATCTGAGGCATATAGCTAAGAGTACTAGGTGCTTCCCAATCCAAGCAAAGTGGCCAAATGTCCTTTGTGACCCAAATGGCTGCACCTGTAGTATACAGAGTGCATTTTCGCCTCGGACTGAAGTTCAGATTTCTCTACGAGAAGTATTTGAACATATCTAACTGCATGCTATGTCCCCCACATACCGTAATTCTTCCCAAAAAGTTGATCTTGATGCGCAAGCGAAATTTGATGATTCTGGGTGGCGATCCACCGCTACCGGGAACGCGTGAGGTGAAGGTACCATAAAGCTGGGACAACATAGAGGGGGGTGTCTTAAAACTACGGCCTTAAATTCAGGTCCGCGGCAAACATGACGGCTTCGCTATCGAGGTGGCCGGTTTGTGATGCTCAGAATCAGCTTGAGGTCTTCATGAGGGGTTGTGAAGGCAAGAGAGAGCCAATCTTGCAAGTAGCATATGGTAGTGTTATTACCCCAAATCAAGGGATCAGAACGAGACCGGAACCTTTGAAATCGGCCAGGGATTGGTGGAGAAACAAGCAAGAAACGAGCGCGGGGACCGTTCGGAGATAAGAAATGACGTTCACACGCCGGCATCTTGATCGAAAACCTCCCACAACTTTTGATAGCCGGGTCATTTTGGATCGATACTTGACATACAACACCCTCTCGAGTCGTATTCCATCATACAAGTGGCTAGACACCAAAATTATCATAGGAATCTCTTGTATTTGGCAAGTGGCCGACTAGCTAGTCTGGCCGGATAGGCAGTCGCAGATAATAATTGTTGTCTGGAAGTTTCAAAGCATTAAAAATTGGTAACCTTCGGATTCTTCTTTGTCTTTTGCCTAAGGGAACAGATCAATTCAAAGATGTAATATAATTGTGGACGTGGAAATACCTTTTTGATTCCGTGAACTGCATTCCTGGTTTGCGGCTAAGAGATGGGGGAAGATAAGTGCAACAAAAAATTCAGCTTTACCCAACACTTGGTTGTATGTGCAAGTGATATAACCAATTCTTCAACATAAGTCAGAGTTGCAAGCTCCTCTGGCACAGATCCTATCCAGCACTCATTGGCCCAGCTGTATAGAGGAATTTTGAAGAACTTTTTTTCCTTTACAGCGTTTGCGGAAAAGGTTGGCTGCGCCATTTTTCGAAAAAATAATAATAAATTGATTGCCGGATCGATATGCTATATATAGGCGAAAAAGTTGCGAAAAAGTTCACACCTGTCACTTCTCCGAGTCGTTGCCCTCATTCCACCCTGTTGGCTTCAGACCATGCTCTGCCCTGCCTCAAGAAAGCTTTGCAACCTCACACCACAATTGATACCTCCATGTAAATGCAGAATACTGTACGATTTCGACCGGGTATTCGGTCACGGGTCACAGCGCTCGATGAATCGAATACTTGATAAATATGTCACTGGTCACTGGGACCATCGAATACTTGGCCAAATAAACTTCTTTGAGGACTAAAATTTCAAATTTTCTCCCTGAATCCATGACTGTGGGCATGGTAGGATCATTTTTATGCTATTATTGAGCACAGCATACACAAATTGGATCGTCTACGATACAGTTTGGTCCCACATGTCCTCTCCACCATAACGGCTCGGTGCTTTCACATTCCTCTTCGCACGGCAAGTAGCAAGCGGGAGGTCAGCAGGGTTGACATCAAGTTCTTGTCAAGTTCAGTATCCTCTGCAGCACCGCTCCGCTCCAAATCACCGCTTGAATTGCACGCGAAACTGGCTGGCAGCGCACACAAATCTCAATGAATACTTTGAAAACGAACACTTGGAATCGGGGTCACAAGTCCTGCCCGCTGATGAATTGATGGCAAATGAATACTTATGGTCACAGGTCACAATGGGTGAATACTTGGTCGAAATCGTACAGTAATCATTGGGACAGTCCCAGGCACCCCGCTTGTCGTACAAAGTGAATATATATATAGCGCATCGATCCGGAAATCAATTATTTAGTTTAATTTTTCGAAAAATGGCGCAGCCAACCTTTTCCGCAAACGCTGTAATGCACCTGTAACATATAGAGCAAGCCTGATATTGGCCATTATATATGCAATGAGACTGAATCTTTGGCTGAGCATAATGAGCCCGCAAGGAAGCAACAACATTGTTGGGAATGGAGATATCAAGCTCCACAACACTGTAGATTTTCAAATCTGCAACAAGTTCATTTCGGCTGCAAAAGGAACATGGTTCATGTCGAAGCCTTCAGCTATAGCGTATGAAGAGCTTGTGTATAGGCACCGCCACCGTCTTCAATTTCTTCACCCAGGCTTGAGATGCAGGCTTGAGAAACACCAGATCTTGCAAATCTTGCGAAAACAGCAACATCTTGATGAAAGACACCCAGCAAGCAAATTTTGCCTAGTGTTCTCTTTTGACGGGGCCAGCAATTGAATTGAAGATTTGAGGGAGGATTGAAGGAGCCAGAGAATGCCAGTGACACAGATTCTTGAAATTATGCAGATGAAGAGAGGATTTGCCCGTGCGCTTGGTGGGAGAAGACATGATGGAGGAGACAAAGATCAACCAACTTGAAAGCGGCCACGTGTGCCAAAATATTTCGACGTTTGCTGCTGCGGAAAAATATGATGGGGAAAAGTCGTACAATACCAGACGATACGGGAGTGAAATTTATGAGAAATCCGATGAGGTTCGCAGCCCCTCCAACTCGCTCGATAAAATTTGATGGTTGTTGATTGACCATTTGATGACTCGATCTTCCTCTTTCTGCCTTGTTCCGGCTCGACCCCTTTCTCACTGGGGTAGAGCTGTTTCACTTTAATTCTACGCCATTTGTTAGGTTGATCATCGTCTGGAATGACCCTGGCTCGTTCTGATTTATATCATCCATTCGGAAGGAGGACAAGCAAAAAAAATGCAAAGCGGTTGGACGGAGGGAAAGTAAAAGCAAAATAAACATTTGTATGCCTCATGTAAAACACGTTGTACTTAAGAAAAGATCATATCAGACCGATAACTTCCGATGTAAAGCCGAGAGGCCTTTGGACCGCCATCCGCTTCCATAAAAGGAGCGATTTGTAATGGCTTTTGGCCAGCTTAGTCATTTTCGGTCTCCAATAGCACAAACATTGTGTTTGTGAATCAAGTTCGCTGTCTTTATTGACGAAATCTTTGCTTGCCTGTCAACAGGTCTTTTGCAGTCTTTTACCCAACATTTCACGGCACTGCCCTGCACCGTCACCTGCTCCCCTTTACAACCAGCCCCGTATTATGCGACTGGCTCCACCTGCGAGTTCCCCGGGGCTGTTACGATGCACTTGGCTAAATTATATTCAAATCGGCGGGTGCAAGAATATATTATGAAATATGTATCTTCCTCGCGAGAACACGAATTCATTGAACCCCTCACGGGCTCTCACTGTCTTTCCCTCTTATCGTGAACTACAACGAGCAACATGTATAGCACCGCACCCTGGTGAGTTTATTCTGCCCTTGTGTAAAATACTCATCATCTTGTCCCAGATCGGCGGTCGCGATCTCATTGGTATCCGCCGCGCTAGTCTTCATGCCGGCCCGCAAGACTACGCCCGTATCCTTGCACGCCCGTATCCTTGCACGCCCGTACTACCCACGGCCGTGACCGTATACGGCACGGTGACCAGCCCTATCAGAAAAATGGTGGTGTGCTGGCGAATGTTGTGGTCCGTGGAAGCGGCCGAAATGTGGGTGGCTGACAATACAGAAAAGAGAGAGAGTGTTGGAGCAGTCATGGTATCTAGGACATTAATAGCTGAATACCCTCTCTCGTATTTCTTCACGGAGGCTAATCTCCTATACTTGAAAACACGAAGTCACGGGAAATTGACAGAAAATCACGGGGTACCACGTGAAGTCACATGAATTTCCCGTGCTCTCGGAACCCCGAGGCGCCGCGCGCTGCGAGCGTTAGCGAGCGGCAGTGCGGCGCCGAGGGCTCGGAATCCACCGTGTCTGTGCGGAACTAGGATTCGCGCCGAAGGCGGGTTGCCTATTCTTGTCCTATACTTGAAAAGACAATGTACACAGCCTCCCCCAGGTCACGGGGTATCACATGATATTCTCGTGACCTCGGTGATGTTCCCGTTTCGGGTATTGGCTCTGGGTTGCGCGAACCCCGAGGCGCCGCGCGCTGCGAGCGTTAGCGAGCGGCAGTGCGGCGCCGGAGGGCTCGGAATCCACTGTGTCTGTACAGAATGGGATAAAGCCGTGTCTGCCCGCCCGTGGCAAAGACACGGGTGCCTTACATCTTGTTAGTAATAAATCAGAGTGCGTCGGGTCACGTAACATCCCGTGACCGTGTCAAGCGCCATCAGCGAAGGTTGGGACTCGAGCGTCATCTCTAAGCGGTCGGCCTGTCTTGGTGAAGGCGCCGGAGTCTTCCAAGATTTTTTCCAGTGCGGCAATCCCGTCTTCCGTGCCCAGCATGGACAGGAGTCCCTCGAGGCTTCTTTGAGGGAATGTTGTGGTCGTTGTAACGAGGACAGTCGCATAGCAGATGCTCCCGTGTCTGGAATGGCTCGCCACAAGGGTAGTCGACGCTCTCGGATGGTACAAATCGACTCTAGTGTGCCTGGCCCGCGCGCGGCTTCGGATCGCATATTGTTGCTATCGCGGCAGTGTTGTCGGCGAAAAAGTGGAGGTGTCGTACCGCCTCGTTATCCTTCGTGAGTCTCTCCACTCGGCCCGCCGCAAGTGCCAGTGCCTCCATCTCTCCATCGTACACCTCGGCTGCGCTATCCAGTCCCGCCGATCCTGCGAAGACCTCCTCCCCTTCCTGTGACCGGTGTCAAGCTCATTCGGTCTTTTCTGCCTACGACACCCGACTCGGAAAGAAAGCTACGAAAGCCTGCGAAGACACCCACACGCAGCTCTATGAGCTTCTCCACGCTCCCTCCCGAAATCTGTGGCGCCATATGCGCCGAGGTCAAAGAATTGCGCAGCAACCTCGCAGTTCTTTGCACAACCTCTCGCAATTTCTGTCATGAAGCACAGCGCATTCTCTACCACTCTGTGGATCTACAGGGACGAGAGATGCGGGCTACAAAGTCGTGGGCTGGTGCCGTCACTCAGCACACACATCTCGCCGAGCGCATGCACGCGCTTACGGTGCAGCTTCCAAGTATCGAGTCCCTGGACGTGTCGGATATCGCGAAAATCGTGGAAGCGCTTAGCAGATGTATCAACCTGAAGGAACTTCGCGGTGTCCCCGAATGCATGATCAGTGCGTGCCCGTTCCGCCTCGAGAAGTTCGAGAATTTGGCGCCCTTCAAAGGATGGTGGGACGACGATTTTTGGAAGACGCAGACGGAGATTCGCGTTCTTTCGCCTCTCTATTTCCCTCCTTCCCTCGAAAACCAGATGCCAGTGCCCAACCTCATTGCCCTCAGGATCGTCGACCTGCACACTTTGCCAGAAAGACCCTTGCAGCGAGTCGAGACCGGGTTCCATACAGATTTGACTCCATTAGTCCGATATTCCCGGACCCTGACGACTTTGAACTCCGGGGCGAGTGGTATCTTAGTCCCATCACCCAAATCCTCGCAGCTATTGCGGCATCTTTCCCCTCCTTGCTGCATCTGAGCCTTATTGAGGTAAAAAAACATGTATGTATACTCCGAGGCTGCGGTTTATCTGTTCGTGCTCACTCTTATCACAGCACATCCTCAATAACTTCGTCGAGAATTCTCTAACTCCGATCCTCCGAACAAAGTTCTCCAAGCTCCAAACATTCGTCCTCCACGTATGCAATATCGGGCGCTTCCTGGGTCAGACCGATCCCGGTAGCGACAGCCACTCCCATAGCTACGACACGGCCTCTTCGCCGGACCTAGAACGCCTGGGGGTGGACTTGCTGAAAGCGTGTCCGACGTTGCTGCGAACCGTCATCGGCGCGGAGGCGGGACAGGGCCAAGAACTGAGCTGTGTGCTCACGCGATCGAACGGAGCAGGAGTAGGGAGCGCGATTCATGCAGAAGCTGGAACGGCCTTGGATTTCGATGCGCTCGACATGTTTTGGAACCCGCGAAGCGGTGGGCACGCCCCTGCACGCCCCTCCCTCCCCTCACCCAGTGCTGGTGTGGAACTTTCTGCTTGCAGAATCCCTTGATCCATAGACGACATCTTACCTCTCTCGAGCCCCAAGTATCCAATACGAGGGCAATGGTTCTTGCTCCCTTCCCACTACCGCCAGTCCTCTCAGATGGGTTACGTCCTTACAGCACAAGCCATCTAAGAGGTCAGTACGTAAATATTTTAGGCGGCCACCCGCGGCCACTGGGGTGACAAGGTGGGTAGTAGTACGTACGCAAATTATTGTCCATTCTACCTCGCTATCCTGATGCCCGCAGCAGCCTGTATCCCCGAGCAAGTATAATCATTACAACATTTCCCCCTTCGGCCACCTCACGGCGGCATGCCATTAAATTGCACATGCGCCGTCCGCCCCCTTCGTTTGAATTCCCTCTCAAGTAACTTCATCCCAGCAATCGGATGCGGAGCATGCACACGACGCGGCTCTATAAGAGCAGCCGATGGGGCTGGAGTGACGCCGGCGGGGCGCCCGAGATGGCAACCGGGGATCTGAGCCATAAATATTTAAATCTAGATCGCCAATTTCTCTTCTGGCCACTTATGACCGACCCTCGCTATCAACCATGTCGCCCCTCTCCAAATCATCAACAGAACTGAAAACACGGACCGTCCCAATGCGAGTACTCGTACTTGGTTTCCCCTGCACGGGGACGTCGTGTGAGTCCATCTTATTTTATGCTTCACGGTTCTGCGGACACTGTCTTGACGGGAACCATGTGGGCAGCAATGCGCGACGCATTACGAATGCTTGGATATAACGACACGCATCACATGGACTCGGTCTTCCGAGACCCGTCCCAAATCTGGCCTTGGACAGCAGCCATATATGACATGATTTATGGAAAGGGAAAGCCCTACGGGCGGGCCGAGTGGGATTCCTTGCTCGGGGACTGCCAGGCGCGTTACACTCGAATCACTTGTCATCCATGGGCAAGAAATTTCGTATTTAGGCCGTGACAAACTTGCCGAGCATCCTCTTCGCAGAGGACCTTATCGACGCGTATCCCGAGGCAAAAGTGATCCTCACACTCCGCGAGGCCGACGCCTGGTATATCTCCTACGACAACAACATTGGCAGCATTCTCCGCAGCCGCACGTCCTATATTGCAGGTGCACTCAACCCGGGCTTCGTCGACAAATTCTTGGACTTCGCACGCACCTGCTCTACCGTGCTGCTCAGCAAAAATGGCTGTGCCGCGCTGCTCGGGAAAGAGGATACGTCGAAGGACGAGGCCAAAGCATGCTTTGTAGCACACTACGACCGAGTGCGGAGCCTGGTTCCTCCCGAACTGCTACTGGAATACCGCGTTGGCGAAGGGTGGCCACGGCTGTGTGAGTTTCTTGGGGACGGTGTGCCGGCGGAGGATTTTCCAAATACAAACGACACAAGGATGATTCGGGCGAGAGTAGCGGATGCCGTTTGGGTGGTGTGTCGCGGAGTGGCGCTGAGGCTCGCCCTACTGGCGCTGCTGTTGGGTATGGCGATATATTGGCAGACACGTCGATAGATTTGTTTGCAGTGAAATGCTTTTCACACTCGTTCTTTGCACAATGCAAGCTGGCATCAAGGCGGGACACTCACCTGAAATTTGGCCAGCTTGAAGTTGACTACTTACTGACGATTCGCACAAATATCCTACCCCCAAACCGACCCTCATTATTGCGCTGTCTTCTCTCATCGGATTGTGTCAATGTCATGGCGCGCTCTTCTGCCTCGCCATATGCCGCGCCGGGTCTGTTATTCGCTTCATGCGTTCTCGATACTCGGCCATCAAAGCTGGCGCGCAATGCGAACAAACAACCGCTCGGAGCCTAATTAGGAAGGAAGGGATTGAGAAGTCATGTTTTTTTTTCACATCTGTTCGTTCTTTTTCTTTAGATCATTATAGGAGCCAATTGACGAATATAATAGATGAATTTTGAACTGAGAGTCCGGGGAACGCCTCGGCGCTACTAGATCAATCGATATGGACCCACACCATCAATCGGGCCTGCTGTGTCTTCCCATCCTGCCCGAAAGTGAAAATCGGGAGAATTTTAGTAGTGACGATTTTATCAGCTGCGAGAAATGGCCATGGTGATTTACTCATCGGCCATTTATTGGCTCGAGGATATGCTCTACGCCCTCGCTACTGCCCAAATTGGATGCCGACGTGGAGATTCCCCGGAAACGAGGGCATTTGGCGCGGACGGCTCGAAGACTTTCTATATATCATGCCAGTAAGAAACATTCTAGTTTCAGAGCAAATCTAACCGCATTTCAGAGAGGGGGAAGTTCTCGATGCTGTCCGAGTTGCGGATGGCGTGAAAGTAATACTTGAACGGATTGACACGACAAGACTAGATCTCGGCGTCATAATATTCCTATCAGAACGTGCAAGACGAGAATTCTTTCACCCAGGAAATCGAACTGTGCATTTGCTGGATATCGTCCCGCTAGCAGACAACGAGGAAGTGCTCATTAGCATGCCTATGCTGCGCATATTTGACGACCCACCTTTCGGGCAGGTTAGTGAGGCACTGGACGCATTTCACGAGTTTCTCAAGGTCCTAATTTAGTTTTATTTATAGCGTCACATGCTGACGATCTCTACCGGAGCCTCAAATTCATGCATGATTTATCCACTGCTCAGGGGTCAGATTTCTTCGACTCGAAACATAACTTTCGATTAATTATACCTCCTTCCAGAGGTGCCTGTCTTCTGAATCTGGTGATGGATGCGATCCACGTTGTTCCTGGTGGATGGCACTTTCGTGCGCAAGAAACCAGCGACAGATGGAAAGATATCGTGTCCTACCGTCGTCCCACAGTGAGGCCGATATTTCTGCTCCCAACTCCTCCGCGGGTCTCGATAGAGATGGATTCGGATCCAGGCGACTTTCCGAAAGATGGCCGGTCGTCGAGCGATTAATTCAGATGTATAATTTGAGTTGTAGCATCCCCCGTAGATTCTACCCAATACTACTTTCAAATATCCTTCGAGACCGATCATGCTACATACATACATGGGTCCTTCCTATTAGTAATTATCTCGCCTGTTACTTCTGAACAATGTATTCCTGTCATAGTTTCCCCCGAAATTTCAGACCTACATTCCAAAGAAAACTCAAGCAAAATTGAATGCATGTACATTCCGATTTTTAGCGCGCGAAACCAAAGGCCCCTCCTTCCTAATCGGGTCTTTGGCGGTTGTTTGTTCGTGTCTGATTCTGATCTCTGCTGCATTGTAAAATGCCCACAATCGACCTCCGCAGACGTCTGACCGAGCTGGACGCCAAAATTGCGGAGCACAGACAAGCCGCTCACCAGCTTGAGCAAGCTCGGATCGCTCTAGAGCACGAACTACATGACACCGCTACATTTCCTGTCTTGACGTTGCCCGTCGAGATAACAGCGAAGATCTTCGTGCATTGCCTCCCACCGGTTGCGAATCTAGGCTGGTGCTACCCCTCCATAGACGGGTATAAAAACGCGGCACCCATTATTCTTACGAGCGTTTGCCATACTTGGCGAAACATTGCTCTTACAACTGCGGCACTCTGGTCAACAGTGGACATCCCATTCGACATCCTTCCCCCAAACTTGGCTTCCCAACCAACCTCTGGGGAAGACTTCATTGACAAGTGGCTGGCCCGCGCAGGACAGCGTCCTTTGTCCTTTATATTCCGATCCAGGGCGGGATGGGGGGAGGACAACGTCGAACCGCTTCCGTCGCGTATTCGTGACATTATCCATCGCTATTCCCATCGACTTCGGTACCTTGAGCTCTACATCACCGAGCCTCAAATGCGTTACCTAGGACTAGATTCAGTAGAGTTCCCTCTCCTAGAGAGCGCTTCTCTCAACTGTGATGTTCCGGGCTATCATTTTCCGATCCAATCCCAGCCTCCACCTGTCAATGTCTTGGGTAATGCCCCCCGCCTTTACGAATTGGTTCGCCATCGCAAGCCGAGAGCCAACGCAGTGACCTTCCCCGTAGTCAACCTTCGAGTTGTCCTTCCGTGGTTGCAGCTGACGAAGTATGATGGGCCAATCCAGACCCTACTCATATTTACCGAGGCCTTGAACCTCATCGAATTAACGTGCCATCTTGAGTATCTCGAATGGGACCCCCCTTCCACCACAATAACCCACTCCGGCTTGAGATCCCTCACCATTGAATCTGATTGGGACCGTATCCTTGAACGCCTCACTCTCCCTGCCCTACAATATCTGGACCTCGCTCAATCCTCAGAGCCGTATCCCGACGACGCAGATTTGGATCTCACACTTGAGGACTTCTTAATACGGTCCTCGCCACCCTTGGGCGTCCTCTGCATTCAGGCAGACTACCGTGATTCAGAAGTCTGGTGCCGATGCTTGGGCCATGTACGTAGCTCAGTCGAGACCATTCAGCTATGCGGCCCATCGACAGAAGTCATGTCTTCCCTCTTCCCCTGGGGCGAGAGTATCATCTCTATATCCTCCTTCCCGAACCTCCGATGCCTCCGCTTGCAACGCGTATCGTGCGACCTCGAGCCGCACTACTATTCAATCGTCCAGTTTTTATACTCAGAATCCCACCTGCGCTCCTTCAGCCTTGTCTGGGACGCGAATCCCGTCTTAGACGCCAGATATACTTGCGGGACTGCACCAGTTGACACCCTCTGGGGTCACCTCTCCCGGATTGTGCATGCAGGGATGAAAATCCATGTCGGGAGCAGGAACAAGAACTACGTAGCAATGAGTGATTAGTGAGTTTAGCCTCGCAACACTTATGGTGCTCTTCTTGCCGTTTTTCTAGTAACACTGCGATTGATATTGTGCCGAGTCACGCATAGATCCATGGACCACGTTGCCGCGAGCGAAATGGAATATATATAGCAATGTATCGCAACGGAATATAGTATACCTCTTCTTGGAGGACGGTGCATCAAACACGTGCAATCAGGCTTGCTCTTTCCTAAATTCCCATGTCATGATCAGACAGTGTTCATTCTGCAGGTTACGAGTCCTTCAGCGGTGGGGACGATTCCTCTCCCTCAGGCGAGGAATGGTGGATTGCTCGTCAGCCATTTCTTTTGGCTCGAGGATATGCTCTGCGCCGTCGCTACCGTCCAGATTGGACGCCGTCTTGGAGATTGCCCAGAGGGTATTTGGTGCGAGCGGTTCGAGGACTATCGACAGTAAGAAATGTTCTGGTTTGAGAGCAAATCTAACCGCAATCCGTTTGGTTGGACATGCTATCTAATGATCTTATTCTATTGGTGTTTTTCCTGCCTAAGAAGGTTCCCTCAAGTTGGCGCTTCCGACATCAGATTCGTTTTGCGAAAATATCATTGGAGTCGTGTAAGTAGCGATAATCGTATAATGAATGCTAGCAGTGATGTAAATGACCATGTAATGCAGGTACTAAGGAGACAATGGAACGTGAAGTGAATAGTGAATAATGATACAAAGGTCATGTAGGTGGGGAAGCGAGCGTCAGTGGGCGAAAAGGTATCGTGCCCGGAAGCGATTCGAATACAGTGCAGTGCAGTGGGTGGCTCAGCCACATGGGATGTTATGATAGATGCGTGTAGACTCGTGAAGCCAAGAATGGTGAGGAAGGATACAGCTCAAGACCACGTCGCGGGTCCGAAAGTCCCGGTCTCAGAGACGAGCAGCGGCACGCCCATTGCGTCGGCGGTGTTTTGCCAGACGGTGTTGCCCCACCAGTCGGGCGCCGCGACGGCCTTGGGGTACTGCACCGCGAAGAACATGACGACGAGGCAGAGGGCGACGCCGGCGTCGAGCGCCGCGGAGAGGATGTAGTTGTAGCGCATCCACCAGCGGAAATGACGGCGGCGGACGACGTAGTTGAAGATGAAGCCGGTGAGCGCCCAGGCGGCGTAGTTGTAGGCGGAGGCGGCGGGGATTGCGCCGACACCACCGCAGAAGACGGGGATGTTGACGTAGCGCCAGTAGGAGAGGGGGGTAGCGGCGGGCGAGGTAGTAGAAGGGGATGGGGGCGAGGGCACCGAAGAGGAAACCGTATAGAAGCGGGTTGTACCTAGAGAATCGTATATCAGAGACGGTCGGAACAAGAAAACATAGGGAAACGTACATGCCACCAGGGCTGAAGAGGCGGGCAGGCCCGATGCCTCCCCAAGTCAAGGACGCCGTAGCGAAGACGTTGAGCGACGGGCAGACAAAGCTGTCTGGGGCGTCGGGTGTGCAGATTCCGGCGATGTTTCCAAACATCCAGCTCTGAACGCCGGTGACGACGAAGCAAGTGATGATGGCCGCCACGAGCTGGATGGTGAACATCATGCGGGGCGGGATCTTCATGTAGTGGCCGAGTTTAAGGTCCGCTGCGAACGCCACTCCCTGTGAGGTGCCCGTGTACGAGATAGCTTTGAAGACAATGTTGGCGATGGGACGCCCAGGGAGCGCGTAGCCGGCGATCATCTCCTCGACGACCTGGAGCGCGACATGCTGGTTGGTAATTGCCTGCAGCATGGCCAAAGGAATCGCGGCGATTGTGGCGATGAAGAGGGCGAGCGCTGCGGCCCAGATGGGGAGCCGGGTGGGGAAGATCTCGATGGCGATGAAGATAAGGATGGTGGAGATGACCCCGACCAGGGCGTACCACCAGCCAGGGACCTCGGGGTAGCGCTGCATCAAGCGCGAGTGGATGTCGCGCTCATCCTTGAGACTCGACCGGAAGCGGCGGACAATGTCCCGTCCAAACCATACTAAAATGAACGTCATGAGCGTGAGGTAGCAGACCATGAGAAAGGGGACGTACGGAAGGTGTGCGTGAAGATCGCGCCAAAGGATGCGAACGAGACAAAGTACGCCATGCACAGGGCGGCGGTCATGAAGATCGGCGAGTAGCCCGCGTAGAGCTCAGGGTCGAACTGGCCGTCGGTGACGGTCGCGGAGATGTTGTACGGCATCCCAGTGTTGTCGAAGGAGACATAGGCCGACAACGGGAGGTACGCGGTGAAGAAGACGTTCTTAACTGTTATTGATGCGTCAAAAAATTGTCCGTAGAGAGGACTGAGACAACTCACAGTACATAATGGGCACGACAAACCAGAAGCAGATGATGACCGACGCGATTGTGTTCATCTCGGACCACCACTAAACATGGAAGTCGTGAGCAAATTGAAATTAAAAGAGGGGACGAATGGACGCACCGGAGTGACAAGAGGCGAACCAATGAACGAGATCATGGACCAGTCGAATGTGATAACACTCATGCCGAGGCCAGTGAGTGACCCAAAGACTGCGTTGACTGTCACGTTGTTCGGGGCGATCCAACACTAAACCGAAATTCAATCAGAATGAAGCTGTGAAGGAGAAAGAGACTCACGACCCAGTTGAATACGCTGAGAGCGGTGAAGAGGTATCCAGGGAACCAGTACCAGACGAAGCTGCACGCGCAGACGATGAAGAAGAACCGCTCGCGCGTCATGTGCCCGCGGTCGCGCTTGCCGTAGTTCTTGTGCAGCGTGTTGAAAAGCGCAGAGCTGACCAGCGCGCTCGGCCAGATCATCGACGACGGCCAGACGACGTACTGCCGAAGCATCCCCCCGAGCGAGAACCCGAACACCTGTGTGCCGAGGATGAGGATGATCTGGTAGATCCAGGGGAGTTGCTGGTGGTAGTACATCTGCTGGGTGGCGACAACGTCCGTGGCATATGCTCCGATGTAGGCGACGTTGATCATAGCAGTTATGCAGACGTGCTCCTGCGCGAATATGTGAGTGCGCGCTCAGCTAGCGGGTTCGAAAGACTAACCTTGATATTGAAGGGACCGGGGTTTAAAAGACCAGACGTAGTTGAGCGTCTTGAACTGCCTCGAGGGGAGGACCCATTCGAGGAACTTGCCCATGGGGAGCGAAATGAGCTGTCCGACGATGCTGGTGATGAAGACAGACGGGGCGCGATACTCGAACACTTGATTGATTCCGGCCAGCAAGATCGTCAAGAGAATGCCCAAAAACCACATGCGAAATGTGTTGACCGGCATGGATGGATCGTCTACGCTGGAGACCGCTGCTCGTACTTCTGGGTATGGCGACTCGCTGGAGCAGCATGTCAGAAGCAGACCCAGCCCAACGTGAAAATGAACTTACTCGTCAAACTCGATTGCGGTCGAGTTCCGCGAGCCTGCTCGTGAGGGGGACGAGTATCTGTCGGACGATTCGAAGTCAGTGTCGGAGGGGGCATACGCGGGGTTCTTCTGGTCGGTCTGACTCCGGAGTGACTCCAGGCTGATGGGTTTGGCGAGCGGCTTTTTCAAGTCGAAGTTGGGGTCGTTGAGATGTTCCATCATGTAGTCGACATCCTCGGGGACATCGGGAACATTCCGCCGGCGAACATACTGAGGCAACTCCTCGGTGGAGCTGGCGTAGTAGGGCTTCAGATCGTCCTCCATAGTGAAAAAAATCGTTAACGGCGAGGAGGATGGGGGGGGACCGCGGCGGGAAGGGTGGGGAGGGTGAAGAAAATTCTGCGACACATCCCGTATTTAATTGTATCGCTTGCAGATGGGTGTACCTTGACATCAAACCGATCCCAAAATGGCAGTGGTCGCGCTATTGTCCTTTTTGTGTTCGGATTGGGGCAGAACAAGGATACCAGCCGGTGCCTTACGAAGCATTCTCGGGAAGTCTTCGCGTTATCCCATAGCATTGTCAGAAGGTGATGAACCTTGAGTGACAAGCTCGACCACCAGATAACGAAAGGCAAAAAAATGGAGGTCATGCTATTTCTTCGACCTTGTGGGCCATGGACAAACACAACCAGTTCAACATTAAAGCCTAGTCTCAGAGAGATATCTTGACCGGCGAAAAGAGTTCAACAGAAGAGAATGCAGCGAAACAGCCAAGTCTCAAGATGACAATAAGAGCTGGTCCAGGAGTTCGGATCGTCGATCTGCGTGACAAGCTAATTGTGTGGGTGTGTGACTCTTCTGTCTTCCCGGCTGTTCCTCGATACACAATAGAGGTCTTCTCGGGCACCGATTGCAGCTGAGAAAGTTGCTCTGGTGGTGATGGTGAACGCTAGATCAGTGATCTGCATCAATCGCATCAACCTTTCGACTTGCCTTTTCCTGCTTCAATTGTCTCAGTTCCCTGTTTCTGGCTCCTCGTCCTCTATTCTCTACTACGAATCTGTTCCTGAGCGACTCTGACTGTTCCTTGTGGGCCTTGCGCACCCTACTGCCATGAATCATCTTTTCGGCTCATTCAAACCCTCGCCTTTGTATCCCTTGTCGTCCGAGTCGTCGGGTACATAACGTCCCCAACCCGTTATGTTGAGATCCTCAGGGTCGCGATTGGCTTGCGGGCTGGTTCCTCTATCTCCCGCTGTATTCCGAGATCGGAATACTTCTCTGGAGCTTTCTCGTAGCAGGCTTTATGTCACTTCTTGAAGCAGTACACGAAGATATCGCTATCGAGGAGGGCGATGGTAGTGAGGACGGCGATGATAGCGAGAACGGCGTTGATATCGCTATCGAGGATTCAAACACCGAACTTGCGCGACAGCCTCGCGACGAGGAGTCTCTTCCAGAGAGCGGCGGTGATAACGAGTCCGACCATGGGTTCCGCGACTTAGGACTCTTATTCGCCTTTGGTGTCATGACAGTCGTCACCGCTGCGTTAGCATGACCGAAAAGTTTGGGCATTCTTTCTAGGACATACCATGTCTTGAAACAGGTGGCCGAGCATACGCAACAGCAATTATTGTGGCCCCTCCAATCGTTGTTTTCGCTCCCCTCCTGATTTTCTGGACTATCGTCAAACGTCTCGACGTTGAGCCGCACAAAACCTCTTGGTCCTACGCGTTGAAGATTTTCTCCCGCATATACCGGATGCTTTCTTTACTCGAGGGCCTTTCTTACTACCACACCCTCGACCACCTAGCCTGGCAGGCGGGGCTTTTATCCCGTCTATTCCGCTGGATAGAGTGGGCCGCCTACGCCTTCGGCGTCCTGTGGCTGTCAACAGACAAAATCGGGAGCTTTTTTGTTCGTCGCGGCCTGGCGTACGCTTCAACTACTCCCGAACCCGGCCCGGACAACGCTCCCGGCGGTGGCATTCCCAAAGTCTGCTCAGATATACAACCCTCCTCTTCCTCCCAGTCGCGATGATCTGCAACAGCTACTTGTACGCCACTAAAGGACTCGCTCGCGCCGCCCACATCACTGTGTGGACCACCCCCGGTGTCTGGGCTGTCCTTTTCTTTGACGTCCTCGTCTATTGAGTGGGTCTGCGCACAAGGTCTTCGCCTCGGATGCCACGGCCCCCCACCTCGCTGGATTTGTGATGCGCGGTGTTTCAGGGATGCCGCTGGGATCGGATGCGAAAGACAGGGAGTCTCTCAACAATCCACAGTTGGGATTGTTGGGAATTCTCCACGTCTGCAAGTCCCCATCGCGGCTAGCGAGGCAAAGGGAGAGGCTAAACTCAGCCCGTTGACAGTGTGCAATAATCGACAATCCAAAATTACATGGTCGGAGTAAAAACCGAACTTTCGATGAAGTCTGTCTATGGAGAACAAAGCTCAAGCCTTGGATTGTGTCGTAGTACTAAACCCCATTTATTCTTTCTATTCGAACACTATCAATGTGTTGGTTTCTCAAGCGGGCTGACCCGCATATTACGCTGTTCGGGAAGACGAGCGTGGGTGTTTAACGGCCTTGGAAGCAATATTCGGGTTTCATAAATCGTTGAACTTGATGCTCAATTTTAGCTTACCTTTGTTTGCTGTCGCGTCCTCGGCTGAGAGCGGCTCCACACTGCCGTACACCATCGTAGCTCACCTCAAGGCTGCAAGTCGGGCCATTCAGCAGGGAAACCACTTCTGAGCTCCAGGCTTGTGAGAATACGCATCCTGGTAGCACTGACAAGTTGAGCCGGTGCTGCACAAAAAACAAACAGAATTCGGCAGTGGTTCGGAAGTGTGGAGCCGAGGACGCGGAGGTAAGCCAAAATTGAGCATCAACGATTTACGAAACCCGAGTATTGTTTCCAGAACGGCTGTATTAGCTGTTTGTTGGAATCCCGTTCCTGTATCCAATGCCCAATGATGATTGTACACGGCTTTCACCAGGGCGCTCGCCGCGCTATAACAGCTTTTGCAGCTTCTCACTTGGAGAAGCTTGTTGCATTCAGTGCCCATGTCGGTCTCCAAATCGTCACAAACCCCAACGACCGCAAGCGCATCTTTTCGAAGAAGCGCATCCATCGAGACGTCTACCTCGGGGGACAAGGACCGCCGGTGCTCCCTCGAAAGTGCCGCTCCAATTAATGTGCGATTCAAGACCTATTTTCGAATGAGACGGCGGATTGACATGGAGAGAACAGAGCGACACCGATAGCACCGCACAACTCATAGGCACCGCGTCCTCGCCGAAACGGGGATTCCTCGGGAAGCTGAAGGAGAAGCTGCAAACGGTGGGAAGAGGTCAAGGCGGAGCCCAAGCTCGAGAAGGACGGGGAACCGAATTTGTACGGTGAGTTTTTCGCGCCTACCCACGACAGTGAATAACAACAGACCTATATCGTTAGACGGCCTGTTTGCTTATACTGGGAATAGTCGAGAGCCCTTCTGGGTGCCCGGTTCTGAGTAGCGTATCGATTCATTATTATTTACTCTCTGTCCATGAACCCCAAGACCAGTTGCCCACGAATCTTCATACAAAAGACATACATAGCACATCAGTTTGTATCTACTCCAGCCCCTCAGGATCTTCCTCCCCGTTCTTTCCCAGGTCCAGTTTCCGCTTCCTCCCGGGCATCTCCCTCCCTCCCCCGAATCCAACCCCAGCCTTCTTGCGCAACGCATCCAAATCCTGCTCCGCCTCCTCTGCCCACTCCAAAACCAGATGCCGCCCAAGCAAATGCGTGTGCCGCAGCGCAGCGTACGCATTCTCGGCCTCGTGTCTCGACACAAAGTCGAGGAAGGCGAACCCGCGCGTCCGCGAGTCGAACTTCTTCGGCAGGCGCACGGACTTGAGGTGGCCGTGTGAGCTAGAAATAAAATGCGATATGAGCGGCGAGCAATAAAGCGAATCAGACGGTGCGCGTACCCAAAGAGTTCCCGGATGTCCTTCTTGGTGGCCTCGAACGGCACATTCTTCACAATCATCTTCGTCGTCCTGCTCTTGGCACTGGCAGTAGCGCCACCCTTCCCCTTCTCGGTTTCCTCTGCACCTCTGCCTGCGAAATTGACGTGCAACGCATGCCCATCCAGCACGAAGCCCTGCATGCTCTTGAGCGCCTTCTTCGCGCCTTCCACGTCCTTGAAGCCGACGAACCCATACCCCATGCTTAGCCGCGCGTCGGGTCGCTTGGGGTCGGGCTTCGTCTGCACCCGCGCGAAGGAAAACGAAGGCAGGCCTCCGAACATCTGCGTCATCCGCTCCGCTGACGTCGCAAACGACAGGTTCTTCACGAAGAGCGTCGTCCCCGCGCCCAACGCAGGCTCCTCTCCCTCCTCCTCGCCGACCGCCTGTTCCGCGATCTTGACGACATGCGCGTTTGAGGCCGCACCCGTCGTCTGTCCAACGGGACCCTCCCCGAACATCCCTAAGGGCCCCTTCTCGAGGTAGACGACCGAGTTCCCCAACCGCCTATACGCGACCGCGCGAAACGCCGCCCCCGCCTCGTCCGCCCTGGCAAACTCGACCACGGCCATCGTTCCCGCAGGCGGGACGAGCACGCGCACCAGCGCACCATGGGGCTCGAACAGCTCCGTGATCTGCGCCGCGCTCGTGCCGTATGGGATGTTCTTCACCAGGATGATGGTGTCGGACCGTGCGCGCGACGAGAAGGAGTCGAGGAGGACGCCCTGGGACTCGAGGTACGTCTTGGTCTCTTGGATGATGTGCGTTTCGGCGAGCGCGAGCTTGACGGCGGCGTTGTCGGACGACTCGGGGTTAAGTATCTCCGACTTGGAGATTCGCATGCGGTCCGCGATGGAGGATGCGACGGCGTCACTCTACGATTGCAGATTAGAGATGAATATTACTGGGCGCCGCGGAGAGGACAGGCTTACATTCATGTAGAGCATGCTCCAATTGAATTCCTTCCCGGCGGTGGCTTTGCGTTGGGCGTTCTTTTCGCCCTTGACCGTCTTCTTCCGGCCCTCGCCCTCCTCGACCTCGAACTTCGGTTTCCGGTCTACGGCGGCGAGGATGTGGATGAGCCTGCCCTGGAAAGACTTGCGGTCGAGGGTTTGATATGCCTGAAGTGCGCTGGCTGCTTGGGCGAACGTCACATACGCCACGCCTTTGGATTGCTTCGACACGGGGTCCAGCGGTATGTGCACCTACGCGAGGTAAAAAGCGTCAGCACTGGCCCGTCGATTCGGAAGACGTGATAAAGGAATCAGAATATTATTTCTACTATCGGTTTCCCTGAGGATCAACATGCCCGAAGGTCTGATGTCCCTATGTGTTTTTTGCATCTCGTGAGTGGGGGGAAAGGATCATGCTATTCACCTAAAACAGAAAAAATGTCAGTCTCGTTGACGTGAAGGGAGCGAGAATGAGAATGAAAAGGTCAGAATATATTTCTACTATCGGATTCCAGTGGATCAACATGCCCGAAGGTCTGATGTCCCTATTTATTTTGTCATCTTGCGACAGAAGCAGAGCCATATTCACCTGGAAAAGTCTGTCAGTCGACGGTACGCAAAACAAACGAAACAAGAGGGGGGAAGAGCTCAGAATATATTTCTACTATCGGATTCCAGTGGATCAACATTCCCGAAGGTCTGATGTCCCTATTTATTTTGTCATCTTGCGACAGAAGCAGAGCCATATTCACCTGGAAAAGTCTGTCAGTCGACGGTACGCAAAACAAACGAAACAAGAGGGGGGGAAGAGCTCAGAATATATTTCTACTATCGGATTCCAGTGGATCAACATTCCCGAAGGTCTGATGTCCCTATTTATTTTGTCATCTTGCGACAGAAGCAGAGCCATATTCACCTGAAAAAGTCTGTCAGTCGACGGTACGCAAAACAAACGAAACAAGAGGGGGGGAAGAGCTCAGAATATATTTCTACTATCGGATTCCAGTGGATCAACATTCCCGAAGGTCTGATGTCCCTATTTATTTTGTCATCGTGGCGGACGTCCAGTCCAGGATCTCGGACCAATGACTTGAGCAGGAAAAGTAAGCTCACCTGAGATATTTCGCCAAACGGCGAGAAGAATTCGAGAAGATCTGCATCCGTACATGAGAATGCCAAATTCCGTACAAATAACCGAGAGGTCTGGAGAATAGTCTCCGTCGTGGGGTCCTTGGGAGGCTCCGCGGAAGGGACTGTAGACGGCGGCGCAACTGGCTAGGAAGAGCAATAATTAACGACGAAAATATGGTTAGGAGGGAAAATACAAACAGGTGGTGAGTTTGGATCTGCCTCGTCGTCCGATTGCTCGAAAGCTTTCTCGACAACATCGGCGTTCTTCGACATGCGCCGCTTCATCCAGTCCAGATCTGAAAGACCTTCTTCTCGTAAAGGCTCAGTATCTTCTTCCATAGCATCGGCAGGCGCGGACGTCTCCGCCGGAGCTGCAGCGGCTGCGGCTTCGTTGGCCCAGGTTCGCCCGGTTCCCCGAGGTTGCATAACTTGAAGGAATTCATTGAGTTGTGATTCGGCGGCTGATTTGGGAGGCTGCGGAGACGGTTTGGGAGGCGGGGTTTTCAGCTCGGTCGGTGACGGTCCTAGTCGCGGACGTTTATTCGGTCGGGGGGTAGGCGCGTCTTTTGCACCCTACTTGCAACGCATCAAATAATTTCTTCGCTCTGAAATGAAGCCGCTCACCTCAATGACATCCACCTTGATCTTTGTCGAGTCTATGAATGTCCGATGAAACCACTCCTTCGCGGCCAGAGCTTGCTTCTCCGTCTTGTATCCAATAAATCCAAAACGGCGGGAGGTGCCATCGGGTTTGAGTGCGACCTTAGCGTCTGTTATGGTACCCCCTGGTCCAGCCTTCTCCTCGAAATGTTCACGGAGGCGGGCTGGCGTCACATATACCGGAAGATTCTGGATGAGAAGACGGGACATCGCTGAAAGAAAAAAGTGTCGGTTAAAGGCGGTTTTATAAGGTAATCCCACGTGATGATCTTGACACGGTCACGGGAAGTTACGTGAGGTGCGACGCGTCCTTTGATTGTTCGGGGGCCCTCCGGGCGAACCTGATTACTTGGAGGATTAAATAAAGCCATCAAAATACCTAGGCTTCCTTAGATGATACTGAATTAAATGATATCAAGGTCGGTATGGAGTCAGCCGATGGACATCACGCTCGCGCAGCATGAAGACAATCCAGCACCAAATCTTGACGCAACCCCAAAATTTCCATATTAAAAGATTTATTGACGGTCATAAATCTCATGGCGTCTGACTATGAGTGAGTACAAAAATTTCATTTGCTTAATGAATGGCAAACACGCAAAAAATAATACAGTGAGTATGGATTCATACAAATTCAACGTCTTTGTCTTCGGTCTCCTCATTTGTGATATACAGCACTGGGGGAAAAATCAAATGGCCATTTGGCGGCACCAGGTGCATGGCCTTTTGCGAGGGTTTGCCTTGGTCGGACAACACGTTTTCTATCGGGGGGCTATCCCCATTTTTCGTCAGGCCGATATACACCAGTGTAAAGGTCGGTATTATGTTCTAAAGGAATGTAGACGGTTGTGAATACCCAATAATGCCAAGGACCTACGAGCAGCTGTTGCACAATGCCGAACGCGATGTGGAAGATCTCAGGATTCAGCGAATAGCCAATCACTACAAATATTGCAGCAAGGCAATATATTGCGCCTGACTCGAGTCTATAAAATCGTATGAGAGCTGGCGTGTTCAATTATGAATGCAAGGTCGTACATGACCTCAATAGCCGTATTGTATCGGCTGCGAAAGGTATCGCCAAGAGTAACATGCGACGCATCACGGAGAATCCATAATATCCGCCCAGCTAGAAAACTAGTGAGCATCGCACCCGAAGAGATTGGGGGAATTACCTGTTGACGCTGTGAGAACCAGATTTGTCGCAACTCCCAGGATGTACGGTACTCGTAAATCTTGAACACCGGTTCTTGGCGCGCACCACAAGATCCCCATGACTGTGCGCGAGATCTAAGCGGTGTGGAGTATTCAGGCAGACAACTCACCCAATGTTGACAGCATGAGTAGTACAGGCAAGATGAGTGGCTTTTTTTTGGAATCCCCATATTACATAGCACCGATAAAGCTGTAGTATCATGTCAAACGGTGAAAATACGCGATAGAAAGCAAGATCTCAACGAAAAACGAATCCGTTATGAAGCTGACGTGATTGGCTCAGCTTTGAAATTTAAACCAGCGCAGCGGGGTCCACCCACTTATTTATGAGGAACGTGACATTCTGTGCCATATCCAACTCCGGCAGCAGCGTCCCCCACAGCGGTAACAACCTCGATCCGTGTTCATTGGAGACTTGGGTATAAACAATTTCCTGGTGGAGGCGAGCAGCTTTGGCGGTCAAGGCCGCATCGATGGCCATTTGGGTACTTCCGACAATGGCCATGAGGCAACTTGCCCCAATCAAAAGTTTGGTGCCCGCGGTTTTCCGACGAGAGAGGGTATATAGGGAGAGCAGGAAGAGGATGACGTAGATGCCTGCGAGACAATTCAATTATGAGACGCGCACTGTACAAAACCGTTACCAACCGTAGAAAAACAGCGAAACCTGTTGGTCGTTCATCAGATGATGAATTGCCTTCATATTTGATGCATTTACCATCGTTGGTAAGGCATAGGATACCAACAAATACCAGGAAGAGTCGAACGCCTTTGAGTCGACGGTGTATGACATAGTAGCTCTTGGGTGGAGAGAACAGGAAGAAATCAGATAGCCGCCGCAAGCACCGCACACTCCAGTGAAGGATTATTATTGATGGTGAATGCAGTGGAAGTGATAGTGATCAACAGTTAATAAAGACCGAACGACGGGAAGCTCGCATCATTTCCTGTCGTGGCCTGCCATAGGCGGCGGCGTTGGCCCGCTTCTTCGAACGGTATCCGAGTCGGTTAGGCGTTAACAACGGAAAGGTTGAAAAATCACCCTGAGACTAAAGGGAAGCTTGGACAGATTAGAAAGCCTGAGGGATTGGTGCATGTCCACGACGTGCACGGTGCACTGTGCAGTGGTCTTGGTCGAAATCAACTCCAACGCCAGACAAACGCCAGATCAATATGACCGTGTGACAGTGATCTGCATCAATCGAGATCAATCGCATCGAATTTTCACCGTTCTTTCGACGTTCATCTCCCTCTCCGTTCTTCGACGGCTCGATGGATGAGCTTTATGCTTCAAAGAATTGCCCAGACGCGGAAT
The DNA here is from genome assembly GCA_029378375.1 of Mycena olivaceomarginata. Taxonomy (NCBI): domain Eukaryota; kingdom Fungi; phylum Basidiomycota; class Agaricomycetes; order Agaricales; family Mycenaceae; genus Mycena; species Mycena olivaceomarginata. The sequence continues at coordinate 640,881 of JARKIC010000028.1, read as the reverse complement.
CTCCGAGAGTCCCTGTATTAGGACTCACCTGAAACTTGCCACCAGTTTCGCGGCGGGACCCGGGTGTTCGACAACTTCCCTCTTCCCCTAGGCCCGGGCCGTCCTCTACTCTTGTGCTCTTATTGCATGTTTCCCCAGATTTCGCTGCAAACCTCTGTTATAGGCAACTCTGAAAACTCTTGGGGCACATTCTCTGACTCTCTGCTTCGGCTCTTTGAAGATCGCATTTGTCCGTGCGTATTCGCAGTCTGTCTGCAGATTCGAGGTCGCCGACATCTTTCCAGAGTACCACATCTTGGCTGAGCGACGGCACGTTCCTTCACTCGGACGACACGCTCTCTTAACTGTCAACGATGTCCATCCCCTTCAGCACGCAGTAATTCCGTATTTGCGACAATGACACATAAGTAGATGCATAACCCACTATCCAGACCTAGCTAGCACATGCGATACTACAGCATACAGCATTACGCCGCCTAATGATGAAATCAATCAATCATTGTCCATGCGTAGGGCCGTCAGTGAAAAACCCACCATACAAATTCGGTTCCCCCTTGGGCTTCCGCATCGACCTCTGCCCGCCGCTTGTCTCTCCGCGCGAGGAACTTCTGCCTCTCGATCTCCTTCCGCTGCCGGTCGGCCTCGAGGTCGGCCTTGCTAATAACCAGTTTCTCCTTCAGCTTTCCCAAGAATCCTCGTTTGGAGGACTTGGAGTTCGAGCTTGACGCAGTGTCTACGAGGTGTGCCGTGCTATCGGTATCGCCCTGTTCTCTCTCGGTCAATCCGGCATCTCGTCCGAAACTCGGGCACAAATCGCTTTCGAGAGAGCGCCGGCGGTCCTTGTCCCCCGAAGTGTGCGTTTCGATGGACGAGGATGCGCTCGAGGTCGTTCGGGTTTGGGGCGATTTGGAGACCGACATGAGCACTGAATGCAGCACGTTACAAAAAGCTGTCGAGTTATAGCGCCGCGGTTTGCAAGCTGTGCAAAATCATCATCATCATCATTTGCACTGAATAGGACGGCATTCCTCCATCTAATAAAAGCTGTTAAAACACCCACGGAGGTCTTCCCGAGGACCGGAATGGTCGGCTCTCTGAACAAATCAAAGCATTTAGCAGCGATCGTATAGAATGAGTGGCCATGAGAGAGAAGTTGGCTTCCAGCCAGTACTAGTAGAGGGACGTACACCGGAAAGCGAAACAATAGACAAGTAGGGCACGGAAGACGGTCACTACTCCAGCCCTCCAGGATCTTCCTCCCCGTTCTTCCTTGGGTCCAGTTTCCGCTTCCTCCCAGACATATCCCTCCCTACCCAGCCCAGCCTTCTTCCGCAGCGCATCCGGATCTTGGTCCTCCGCCCACACCAAAACCAGATGGCGCTCAAGCAAATGTGTGTGCCGCAGCGCAGCGTACACATTCCCGGCCTTCCAATGCATCAAATAATTTTCTCGCGCTGAAATGAAGTCGCTCACCTCAATGGCATCAACCTTTATCTTCATTCAGTCTACGAATGTCTGATAAAACCACTCCTTCGCGGCCAGAGCCTGCTCACCCGTCTTGTATCCAATAAATTCAAAACGGCGGGGGGTGCCATTGGGCTTGTATGAGACCTCGGCGAGCCTTGGCGTCTGTTATAGTACCTCCGGTCCAGAATGTTCACAAAGGCGGTCTGTCACATATACCGGGAGATTCTGGATCAGAAGACAGGACATGGTCGTTGAGAGAGAGAAAAAGGGTTTTTGGTTAAGAGAAGACCAGGATCAAAACCAAAGTAACAACGGCCAGGCGCCCGTTTAGGACGGACCTAATGGTAAACACCTTTATAGAATTGACTATCGAGATTGTAAATGCTTGAATACACTTGGATACGATCTCCCAATTTTGCTAATTTCTTGTTCCATACGACACTCCGGCATATTGGGCAGGGCACCAAACCTTGAATATCTTTGGCCTCTGTGTCGAGGGCCATGTCGGCTGAAGCTGAAGGTATCATTAACACAGAGAAGTTGAAGAAACAATGATTTCATTCATTCGCCCGCATGTGTTCTACGATATTACGAGCACTGCCATTCGGTCGGTGGGTGTACTTTACCGCGGATCTCCTTAAAAAAAGAGAAAGGATGCTTAACGACCACAGCATTCCTACAAACATCAGGATATCACCAAAACTGCAATATGCTCAACTTACTGCTCAATGGTTGCGCAGTTCTTGTCCTTGGTTCCAACGTGGATTTTCATGCCCGCATGGGCGATCCTCGAGAGATGGCCCCCGATCGTGTCGAATTGGCGAAAGGTTTCAGGAGGCCCGCAAAAATATCTACTGTCTAGGAAGGGATTCGTGGCCCAGACAAGGCTGAACGAGCGCAGATGAGACTCCCGAGTACAAGAATCGGACGAGCGCAGAATAGTGCGATCCAAAGTCGCACAATAAGGCTTGCAACTGGAGGGATCGGAGGTTCGGAAACGCCGAACGAGTGAGAAGGCTGTGGCCCTTGCCCTTGGAGGGGAAGAGAAACAACATAGCTCGTGTCGACGGGCCATGGAACTGGATAGTCTCGAGTGTGCAGTTCATGTGGCCTACACATTGTCCCCAGACTTCGAAATGGCGATCGTAGGCAGGAATGCGGAGGGAGACCAAGGGTGGCGAAGACCGCACTAGAAATGGCTCAAATGTATGTTCCAAACCAGAATCCGAGCCGTTGTCAGTCAAATCTGAAGCATCGGTGACATCCAGATGTTGGAGGGCAGGGAGAGTGAGGTATGGAAGAAGTTCCACAGATTTCAGAGTGAGGGACTTCAAGCCGGAATGAGTTACTAGTTCCAAACTGTTCTCGATATATTCAAGATAGCATGTTAATTCGGTGAGGTTCAAAGCTGTGGTGAACAGAGCCAGCCCATAGATCGGGCCATCATATTTTGTCAGCTGCAACCCCGGAAGGGTAACTGGAAGGTTAACCACGGGCATGAAGCATCCCTTGGATCTGGGCCTGGAATGGCAGACCAATTCGTGGAATCGGGGTGCGTTACCGAATGCGTTAATGGGGGGAGGTTGGAGATTGTAACTAAAGCCCGGAACATCACAATTGAGGGACGCGCTCTCAAGGAGAGGGAACTCCACAGAGTCTAGTCTCAGGTGGCGGACTCGGGGGTCGGTTGTGTATAGACTCGGAATATGAAGGACAAAGGATAGTTTCCTGCGCGGGCGGGCCACCGGTCGATGAAATCTTCCTCAGAGGTTGGTTTGGAAGCTAAATGCGGGAGAAGGAGGTCGAATGGAACGTCCAGTGTTGACCAGAGCGCCGGAGCTGTGTGGGCAATGTCCCGCCAAGTGCGGCAAACACTCGTCAGAACAAGAGGTGCTGTATGTTCATATTCATGTATGAAGCGGCACCAATCGGCATTCGCGGAAGATGGAAGGCAATGCACAAAGATTTTCGCAGCTATCTCGACGTGGAGATCCAACACCGAGAACGTAGCGCTGGTGTGGAGTTTCGCGCAGTCCGAGCTTGCTCGAGGTCATGAAGGGTGCATCTGTGCTCCTGGATATGCGTGTCGAGCTCCGCAAGACGTTTGCGGAGATCGATTGCGGCGGGCATTTTGGAGCAGACCCAAAGTGGCTGAGATCAAACTGCATTGCGACAAACAAACTACCGCCAGGAGCTCGATTAGGAAGGTCATAATTATAAACCTCGCGAAATTGGCTATCTATACTAAATGTATTGAATATACTTCGATTCCGCTACTTTCCCGCTTGACTATGAGTAGAGCAATCGGCAAACAACTCGAATAATATCTTTGACTTACATATTGGCTAAGGCTAAAGGTGTGCGTTTGAACGCAACAGAGGATCAGAAGTCCCATTATTTCTATTTGTTCGCCCACGCGCGTTATATATTATGGCGATGCAAGCATGCCTTCGAGAGTCTTTCGCGGCGGGCAGGTCCTCTAGGGATGGCAGTCGTGCGCCAAGGAGGACCTGAAGAACACGAACGGTCGACGGATTCCATTGCAATCAGCGGGCGTTTAAGACAGTGCAGAAGCCATTTGGTCGGCAACGAGAAAGTCCAAAAACAGTGGGAGACTGCGATTGATTCCCTGGCACGCGTTTTCTGTACGGCAGAGTAAGTGAAGAAATCGAAGAAAGCCGATGATGAGACACGCACGTAGCCAGCGAGGTACACCTGGTCCAAAGGGTGTAGCATAAACGGCTGCCGAACCAGTACAATGAGGAAGATAATGTAATGAGAATTGGTTTGGTGGAAGTAGATTGGCGGGAGGTCGGCTGATGCATGGTCAGTGGCAGATTGCACGAGCAGGGAGACTTCTCCAGCTGGATATATGTATTGGGAGTGGACGCTCATCTACTTCTGAGCACTAGACGTCCGTCATTTGAGACTGCCGGCGCCACTACTTACTCCCGAGTATTGGCCAGTGGAGGGGAGGGGAGCGTGCGGCGGCATTCTTTCACGGATTCCAAAACATACCGAGTGCCTCGAACTCCAAGGCCGTCACTGCCTCTGCCTGAATTGCGCCCCCTCCGTTCGCTCGCGTGAGCACACATCTCATCTCTTGGCCTCGTACCGCTCCCGAGCCGATGGCGGCTCGCAGCAGCGTCGGACACGCTTTCAGTATGTCCACCCCCAGGCGTTCCAGGTCCGGCGCAGAGGCCATTTCGTAGTTATCGGAGTGGCTGTTGAAGCTACCGAGGTCGGGGGGGACTCAGAAAGCGCCAGATATTGCGTATGTGGAGGATGAATGTTTGGAGCTTGCGAAACCCTTTTCGGAAGATTGGTGTCGGAGGGGGCACGTTATAGCCTGAGTGCACGGGCTGTGATAGAAAAGATAAATGTGTGAGCTTGGGGAGTCCATTGATAGAGCACAGAAGTGTTATGTACCGATTTCCGGAGCTCGATAATGCTCAGATGTAGCAAGGCGGGTACGGAGGCCGCAATAGACGTCAGGGTGTCCGGGATGGAAGATGGACCGTATCCCCACGCGCCCGGACACTCAAAGTCGTCAGGGTCTGGGAATATTGCGCCAGCGGGGAAAAAATTTCTACTAGTAAGGAAACTAGTCTCGACTCGCTGCAAGGGCCTCGCCGGTAACACATTCAATGTGGGGGTCCCGAAAGCAATAAACATTGGGTAGTTGATTTTCGAAAGAAGGCAGGTTCAGCAGGTAGGGGAGCGAAAGCACGCGAATCTCCGTCTGCGTCTTCCAAAATCGTCCCCCACCCCGCCTTCCCAGGGCACCAGACCCTCGAACTTTTGGAGGCGGAACGGAAAACCACTGAGCATCCATCCGTGGGCACCACGAAGTTCCTTCAGGTTGATGCATTTCCTGAGCGCTTTCACGATTTTCGCATTGTCCATATTTCCAGGGACTCGATCGCTGGAAGCTGCAGCACAAGCGCATGCACGCGCTCAGCGAGATGTGTGTGCTCCGTTATGGTGTCAGCCCACGACGTTACAACGCGTATCTCGCGTCCCCGCAAATCTACTGAGTGGTAGAGAATGCGCTGTGCCTCGCGAGAGAAATTGCGAGAGGTTGTGCAGAGAGGAGCGAGATTGCCGCCCAATTCTTTGAACTCGTGGCATATTGAGCCACATATTTCTGGAGGGAGGGAGAAGCTCATATGCGGCTATTACACGTCGTCGTCGCTGGGTCGCTGGGACGGGGGGCCTGTCGTTGGGTTCTGTACACAGAGGATATCGGCTAGCACCAAAGGGCGTCTCCGCTGTCTTGTTCGCAGGAGTCCTTCGGCCGGAGGACGTCTAGATGCAAGCGACTGTTGTGGTTCAGTACAAACTGTATTTGTATGCGCCTGCTTCATCAGGAATCGCATTCTGGCGGTCACAGACACGGCCGTCTGTGTCAGACCTTTGATGTCTGTCACAGACCAATACAGGCGTGCAGGCCAGTACAGAAACGGTTACGTTCCTACAGACCGTCTACAGGCAACTCACCCACATGAAATTTGATGAATCAAAAATAGCCGCGGATCTATCACGTCGCGTCGCCTGGGATTGCTGATATGTTCTTACGCGCTGTGAACGCTATCCCCAGTAGTTGAGGTCAAGTTGAAGTCCATGCAGGTGTGGAGGGCCCTTTGAACGTATTCCGAATCGTAGACAGTGCATCATTCCCGTAGTTTCTCGAAATAAATCATTTTTACCCAAGCTTTCTGTGCCTGACCAAATGCGATTATTATTCTTGACTTTTTTTCCGACCGGAGGCAATCCGTGATGCGGTATCACGGTGACTGATGATTGAGACATCGCAGCAATCACACATTGGTCTGTCGGTCTGCAAGTTGGTCTGTCACAGACACGGCTTGTCTGATATAGAATATAGACAGGGGGCAGTCTATCGGTCTGAATGGTCTGTGGTGTCTGATACAGACAGCTACAGAGTGTTTTCCTGATGTTGATTCGGTGATTTTGTCAAGGATTTTTGCTTTCAACTCGAACCATCGGCTCCGACGCGTTCCATGAGCGAATATTGGATGTTTCGCAAGAGATACTATTGTAAGTACTTTGCCATCTACATTACAGACAATGCTCCCTCTCGTCTTCGGAACGAGGTTGCGAGTGGGAAGTCAGTGAAAGAGACTACCTCTCGTCAGCAGCACGAGAACGGTCTCGGCCACAAGGAAACCGGGAGCGATTTATTTGTAGCATTTACAAGGCGGGCGAGAAGAAGGCTGACAAAAAGGAGGGACCCGAAATGGCCAGTGTAGAACAGGCTGCACAAATTGCGTTCGCAAGATGTCGGTACCGGTCACGCGAAGCTCACCAGCGGCCCTACTGCTTCCACTTCTGCACCGGCTCCCTCCATCGGAGCCTTCAAATCCGTTTACCAACTATTCGACCGCCAAGTCAGGATACGATGATCCCGACGCGGAACGTCTCGCTGCCGAGGTTCTTAGCGGTGCGGAAGTCGTGCAGTGAAGGACGATGAAGGTCAAGAACTGTCGAAGATAGCCCATTGATTCATTTGTTCGCGCGCGCGTTCTACAATATTATGAAAATAGGGGATAAAAAGCAAAGCACCGAGCGCGCACGTAGCGAGTGACATAGTCCCGACACGGCATATGGTGAGGTCGAAGAGCACAGCGTAGAGCAACCCAATGAGAAGGACAGCGCCAGGATGAGAGCCCGTTCGGCGAAGGTAGGATTATGGAAATGGTCGGTGGTGGCTTACACCCGCAGGGAGCGAGAATCATTGTCCGCGGACCGGATATTTGGGAAAGGGAATACCTACGAGTGGGCTGCATTATTCGAGTATTGGCTGAAGGCAGCGAGGGGCGTGCGCACCGCTCACGGGTTCCAAAACATATCGAGCGCCTCGAAATCCAAGGCCGTCCCCGCCTTGACATGAATCGCGCCCCCCTCCTCCTTCTCCGCTCGATCGCGTGAGCACACAGCTCATCTCTTGGCCTCGTGCCACTTCCGCGCCGATGGCGACTCGCAGGAGGGTGGGACACCCTTCCAGTATGTCCACCCCCAGACGTTCCAGGTCCGGCGGATAATTCATTTCGTAGTCATTGGAGTCGATGGAGTCGGGGGTATCGGACTCGGTACTCCAAAAGCGCTCAATATTCCGTACATGAAGGACGAATGTTTTAAGCTTGCGGAACCCTGCTCGGAGGATCGGTGTTGGGGAGTCCGGGCTATGGAGCAGGAGCTGTGATAGGAAGAGAAATGTGTGAGCCTGGGAAGTCATTTGATAGAGCACAAAAGCATTATGTACCATTTTTTTGAGCTCGATAATGGTCAGATGTAGCAAGGTGGGCACGGAGACCGCAATAGATGTCAGAATGTCCGGGATTGAAAATATACTGGATGCCCACCATCCCCGGACACTCAAAGTCGTCAGGGTCTGGGAATATTGCGCCAGAGGAGAAAACCCACTACGGAACCCAGTCTCGACTCGCTGTAGGGGCCTCGCCGGCAAAGTATCCAGGGTGGTGGTCCCGAGAGCAATAACATTGAGCAGTTGATTTTCGAAGGAAGGCAGTTTCCGCAAAGAGGGGAGCGAAAGCACACGGATTTCCGTCTGCGTCTTCCAAAAATCGTCGTCCCACCGTCCTTCGAAGGGCGCCAAATTCCCGAACTTCTGGAGGCGGAACGGACACCCACTGAGCATCCATTCGTGCGCACCACGAAGTTCCTTCAGGTTGATACATTTGTTGAGCGCTTTCACGAGTTTCGTGACATCCGACACGTCCAGGGAGCCGATGCTTGGAAGCTGGAGCGCAAGCGCGTGCACGCGCTCGGCGAGATGTGCATTTCGAGTTACGGTGTGAGCCCACGAATCTACAGCGCGCATCTTGCGTCCCCGCAGATCCACAGTGTGGTAGAGAACGCGCTGTGCTTCGCGGCGGAAATTGCGAGAGGTCCTGCACAAAAGTGCGAGGTTGCCGCCCAAATCTTTGAGCTCTGTGCATATGACGCCACAGATTTCTGGAGGGAGCGTGGAGAGGTTCATAGGCGGCTACTACACGCCGTCGCTGGGTCGCTGGGCTTTCTGTCGTACAGAGGGTGAAGACCAGATATCAGGTAGCCCAAAAGAACGCGTCTGCCGTCTTGCTCGCAGGAGTGTGCCGTTCACGGGTTGTCTAGTCTAGGAATTCAAGATACGACCGTGGTGGTTTAGTTCAAAAGGACTTTGATGCCTGATTGGCATTTCGCCTTGGATCCGAACCACCACCTCGCCTCGGCTTCGACGCGTTCTCTTAGCCTCTGGGTCCACAGATTCTAGGTTTTTACCCCAAGTCAAAAGGAAATTGCATAGTTCACGCGAATCTCTGACCAATGGCGACCGAGCGCGTCCGCGTCCGCGTCAGTCCGTCTCGTCCTTTGTCCCACCTGCTCCGCTGAGCGCTCATCCTCAACGTACAAAGGGTCTTAACATCTACCGCCCAATCATCTACGGAAATACCGCCACGGTTCTCACCCCGAAGCAGCGCGAGGCCCTGGCTGCGACCGCCCCAGACCACACGCACACATGGACAGTCGCCGTGCGCAGCGCGGCGTCTGCGCCTGGGCAAGATACCGTCGGTGGTGCGGACGACATCAGCCATTTCATCAAGCGCGTAACGTTTAAGCTGCACGATACGTACCCGAACCCGTCGCGCAGTGAGTCTCCCTGTAGTACTTATTTCGTTTAACTCAGCAAGCCTTGATTAAGACATCGACAAGCCGCCTTTCGAGGTAACCGAGACTGGGTACGTGCGTGTTGTGTTACTTTCATTGTCGTTTTTTTCTTGAGCAAGTACTGAGCTTGCTCGCAGATGGGGTGAATTCGAGATCCAAATCCGCATCACCTTCGTCCCCGACGCCGGCGAAAAGCCTATCACCCTCTACCACCACCTCAAGCTACACCCCTGGGCCGCCGTCGGCGACCCGGAGATCCCCCCGCTCGAGGCCGCCGCGAAAGCGGGACCCGTGCACTCGTGGCAGTACGATGAGCTCGTGTTCAACGACCCGTTCCAGAGCTTCCTCACGACCCTCACTGCGCACCCGCCGACGCCGCTCGTGCGTAACCGGAGGAAGCCCGTGCCGTTTCATTTGGCGCATATGGCGAGTTTGGAGGCGAGTAAGGGCGGGACGCCCGAATTCACGCAACAGATGGAGAAGGAGGAGGCGGAGAGGTTGGAGGAGGCGAGGAAGGCTGTGGTGGCTGAGGAGGAGCGGTGGCGGGTGAAGCTCATTGAGAAGGAGAAGGAGCTGGAGCAGCTTCAAAAGCTTGTGGCCGAGAAGGCGCAATGACGGTCGACTAACCAAGTTGTATTGTATAGTACATATGTATCTTAGCCCTTCCAGGGGTGTCTGGCACGACAAGAACCATCTGAAAGAAGTCAAGAACACAAGCTTTTCCCTCTGCTCCAAGTCCGTGACAGACGACTGGGTGAATAGTCCATCCACAAACGACTCCGACCCAACAATATTAAAGAAATCGCATAGATCCCCACGACCGACTCGACACTACTTCCTCCCAGCCCTCTTCTTCTCCCTGCTCTTCTCCCTCTCCATCGCCTTCTCCTCCGCCCGCTCAGTCTGTATCGACCCATACACCTTCTTCAAACTATCATTATACGCCCGATCCTTCTCCACCTGCTTCTTCTGCTCCACCCCCGCCAAGAACCTCGCGTCCTTCCTCAGCTCGCGGATCGCGCCTTTGCGCTCCTGCTTGTATTGGCTGCGCAGCTTCGCCGCCTCATTCCGCTCGTGGTCCGGGTCCTGGCGGCGCAGGTACGAAGACTTGGAGGTCTCGAACTTGGGGATGTACGTCGGGATCGGGATGGGCTTGTGCGCCTGCAGGAGGAGCGGCTGCCGCGCCTCGCGTGCGAACTTGAGCAGGCGGCGGATGGTGTCCGACGTCGTGCCCAGGCGGGTCTGCGGAGCGGAAGGCGTCGTCAGCGTCAGCGTCGGTGTACTACCACAAGCGGATGCGCTGGTTGCGTACCTGAATGTTGCCTGCAGCCCGCTCGTGCACATGCAGCAGAATCTCCAGCACCGGCTCGTACAGCTCGATGAAGCCCTCCAGCCCCTTGTACATGTCCGCGAACCGCCCTAGCAGATCGACCGCGAGGCCCAACAGCTGCGCCTTCCCCTCCTCCGTCGGCGCCTCCGTCATCGTCAACAGCACCGACAAGCTCCGCTTTCTTCCCCGCCCCCGCCCCCACAGTGTTCTTGAGATCGCGGATAGCCAGCCCCCGACAGAGCGCCGAGCCGAAATCGGGCGCGGGGAACGCGCCCGGCAGCGCCGCGGACATCGGCCCACCCGTACGGCGCGAGGTGCAACACGCTATTCACCGCAAAGTTCACCGCCTCGGGCACCAGCCTTTTCGACAGCTGCACCTCGAACTGCAGCGCGAGCGTGCACAGGAAGAGGCCGCTCGCAATATCTGCCAGCGAGCGCACGCGCGCGAAGGCCGAGGTACGCGCCTGAGGAGGACGCGCGCGGGGGAGACGACGGCGTGGTGCAGATCGCTTGTGGGCCAGGTGGCGCCGAGGATGCGGAGGAGGGTGAGCTCGGGGAGGCCGGGGAAGGTTTTTGAGTTGGGGTCGAGTGCGCCGCGGGAGAGGACCGCGCCGGAGGTTTTTGTGCATCAGGGAGAGCTTTGCGACGAAGTGTTCGGCAGCTTGAATGGGGTATGCGCGGGTTAGGGTGAAGAGCTGGGGGAGGAGGGACGAGACGAGGTCGAAATGAGGTTCCGGGGGTGAGGAGATGTACAGTATGTGGTCCAGCAGGACGGAAGTCAGGATCTGGGACGATGTAAGGTTGAAATAAAGCAAATGAAGATGAGACTGTATTCACCTGTAACTTGAATTTATTTTCCGGCGCCAAGCTGGTATGATACAATGCACAGATGCGCTTGAAGACCGTAGGGACATCCTTGTCGTCGACGTCTTCGAGAATTTTGAGGAGTTCTTCATGTGAAGCTGGACAGGGAAACGTAACGGCAGTTCCTTGTCTGGAGCTTTAAATTTTCGCTTCTTTGAGGGTTTCGCAGATGCAATAAGCTCTTCGTGGTCACCCTCCACCTCAGACTCTTCTTCATCCTGCTGGCTGTCAGATTCCTCGTCATCGTCTTCTTCGCCGTCCTCGCCTTCTCCTCCTTCGCTAGCCGAAGAGTCTCCATCCTCATCCCGCAACGGCAGGAGCTTCATCTCCAAGGCCCGCTCCGATGCCATTCCAGTCGTCGTCCTCATCGAAATCGTCCTCCAGGTCGTCCCCCCCGCGCTTCCTCTTCTTGCGGCTCCGCCCATCCTCGCCCTCACTGTCGCTCTCATCCAACCCAAGCATGCGCTTCCGCCGGCGCCGCTCCGCCTTCTCCAGCACCTCCTTCTCCGCGAGCGCGACCTCCTCCTCCGTCTTGGTGCGATCCTTCGGCTTCGCCCGCGCGTCAAACGCCAGTTCCCGCACCCGCTGGTCGTAGTCGAGCTCGATTTCGGCGGGCGTGGGGGCAGCCGCTATTGGGATGGAGTTGCTGCCGGACGCGGACGGGTCGGGGGCGTATATCAAGTCTCGCAGGGACGCGAATTCCTTGTCGAGCTCATGCCGGACGTTGTCCTCTTCTTCGCGTTCCATTTGACGACGCAGCTGGGATACCGATTAGTTTTCGGCGGGTATTAGAATAGGCAGACGAACTTTGTGCTCCTTGCTTTTGGCCATGACCTCCGCCATGACTTCGGCTTTGGATTTCTTGCGTTCGGGCTGTGGAAATATTAATGTTGCTCGAGTTGAATTAGATTAAGGCGCACTTGGTCATCTTCGTCGTCGTCTTCATCATCAGAGAACCCTTGGAAATGTGTCTTCCCGACAACGTTAGGGTCCATTTGACCTGAACAAAAATTTGAGTCGTGAGCGGTAGAGACATCGCCTGTCGCACCTATCTCTTCTTCCTCGTCGTCCAGCCGCAAGCCGGCATTGTCAAAGTCGTCGAGCTTAGACAGACTTTGGCCGTAATGGGTAAGTTCGTCCTCGTCCTCGAGATTGAAAGCCGTTCCCCGCGAAGACCGCTGCCGTTCTTTCGTGAACCGCTCGAGCATGCGTTCCTCCAAACTCATGGTGGGGTCATTTTCACCAAACCGGCGGTCGACAATCCCACCGGCCCGTCCCTTCTCCTCATACTCCGTGAGCAACGTTTTCTTCCGCTACAGAACGTCGTCGTATTAGCCAACACCGAAAAGCAATCAACACCGCTACCGCGCACCTGCTCGAGGCCGGTCTGCTTGCTCTGGGACGGCTTCCCGGTGACACCCTTCACCTTGCGTCCTCCCACGTCATGCTTGAGCTTGGTGACCTTGGTGTCGAACGGATTGAGCTTTTTGTGGATCTCGTCGAGCTTAGCTGCGCGCTTCTCTTTGTCTTTTTCTTGCGAGTTGGTGCGCTTTCGCTTCTTCCCGGATTGCTGCTGTCCGGTGACGCCCGCCTGCGACAGCGCCGACTTGAGTTGCGACAACTGCGAGCCTTTTGCCATCTTTGGAGGCCTGGACGAGAAATTTCTTGTGACCGTCACAGTAACAAATCGCGATCACGCGACCCGTGTTCAAGCTTGTGTTCAACTTCGGCTTGGGATCTCAGTTCAAGGCAGTTTTGAACGAATTGGAAGCCATCCACCATATTCTTGTACGGTGCAAACCCCCATTATCTGCTGAGCGAAGAGATAGTAACTAAAATTTCTCATCCTATTTCAGACTTGCGTCGTAATGGTGTGTCCCGTTTTCCGAATCTCTTCGAAACACGCCACGATCGCGATACCTGGAATTTTGCTGATGCGCTGCGCCTGCGAGAGCCCACGATCTATAAGTAGCAGTGATCTAGCATCCTTTGGATCCAACGACGTACTGATTGGCGAGGGGGGGCAGTTAGTGGCGATGCGACGATCTTTCTCCGGAGATGCACAACAGGCGCGACATTAGACTTCGAATTCTTCGCCAATCTATCGCAGATCCTTTCATTTCATTCCGCGGGGGCGAACTTGAACTTGAATACCAAAGCAAATTTATGTATACCAATTGGAACGCGCGCGACATTGGGGGTTCAACGTTCAACATTCAATCTAGATCTCCAACTTGGCATCAGGTACTTAAATAAATTAGTTCCGTCCAGATGGAGGGAGATATCATGGCATCTCAACGTCACCAAACTACAGTTCGTGTCAGCTTCGGCAACAGCGCTAGAGCGGACGAATAAAATCTTGGATGAGAGTCAAAAACTCTTGAGGCCTGTGGGAACGCCAGCGTTGATTCGGCCACCACGAAAACGGTCGAGGCGTTACTTTTCAGAGTGAACTGCAAGGAGTCATATGCGTCAGTTGCATTTAACCACCGGCATACGCACGGCGAAAACCCACCCCAATGATTATTATCTAGAGTCTCGATTTTCATTGGCGGGAAGAATTTCTCCGCGAGAGGGATGCAGTGATCTAGCTTCCTTTGGGTCCAACGACGTATTGATTAATATTGGCGATTTAAAGGAGCACTTAGTGGCGATGCGAATCTTTTTACGATCTTTCTCCGAAGATGCATATAGGTGAGACATTAGACTTCTTGAAGCTCTTCGCCAATCCAGGGTAGATCCTTTCATTTCAATTGGCGTGAATGGGCAGCAGAGTGTGAGCTTGAACACCAAGGCGAATTCATACCAAATGGAACGCGACGTTGGGGGTTCAAGCTTCAACGTTTAACGTTCAATCTAGATCTCCAACTTGGCATCAAGTAAATTAGTTCCGTCCAGATGGAGGGAGATTTCAATGTTCACGGCGTCTCGACGTCACCGAACTACAGTTCGTGTCAGTCAGCTTCGGCGATAGCTAGAGAGGTCGAATAAAATCTTGGACGAGAGTCGAAAACTCGTGGGGCCTGTGGGAACGTTAGCGTTGATTCCGCCACGAAGACGGTCGAGGCGTTAATTACTTTTCAGAGTGAACTGGAAAGTATGCGTCAGTTGTATTTAACCATATGCACAGCGGAAACCCACCCCAATGATTTGTATCTAGCGTCTCGATTTTCATTGCCGGGAAGAATTTCTCCGCGAGAGGGATGTTGTGTCGATTGATGAAGCTTTGTTTGGTTATACGCGTTAAAAAAATCAACAGCGAAAGAACGCGGCAAAGATAGCATACCTGCTCTTCGCGCCTTTAACGAACAAGGTGTTTCTCGTCCATTGCGTTTCCTCTGGATCGAACGGGAAGGACCCGATTTCTTCCATCGAATCCCCCATGAGGTCTACGGGGATGCGGAAGTGCGACGCATTCGGTTGTACGACTAGGTTGGTGAGCAGAAAGGCGCAGACATCCGGGTCCTGGTCGTCTCGAGAGATTAATTTCGAATTTTTAGGAAAAAAAGGGGGGGAGACAACAACCTTCTCATACTCGTTCAAAATCTCGAGCGCCTCTTTCCTGGTTGAGATCTTGGCAGCCTCGATTCGCTTCATGGCCGCGATATAATCCCTGAATTCTTGCGAGAGCGTGCCTCGCGCGGGAGCGATATCGACGACGACGAGATTCGACAGCGCCGATTCTGGGAGTGACGAGTCCAGCGCGACCGTCATGGCGACCTTGCCGCCCCTGCGTGGGTCGTCTTAGCTTTAGCTAGCGCGTTTGGAACTTTCGGATGATGCTTTGAAAAAACGAATACGAACATGGAGTGCCCAATGAGCGAAACGTCGGACAGCGCGCGCTGGCGGATGAAATGAATGACATCTGCAGCCATTGAACTGTACGTCATGGGCCGAGCATGCTCTGAAGCACCGTGGTTGCGCAGGTCCTACGTAATTCGGATTTAAGTATCCAAAATGTATGGAGCCATCGCTGATAATACCAAGGCATATATGGGCCTGTTGAGACTCCGGGCGAACGAGCGAGAATGCGCGCCCCAATTCCGCGCTGAGCCGCTGGAAGGCCATAATTAACGCGTCCCAAGTTGGATAAACTAAACGGACGCACAATAGGCCGTGGAGTATTACCACCGCTCCCTTCGTTTTATTCTCTGACGGAAATTGTGAAGCGAAATGAAGGTCGATTGGCGTCTCCGTAGTGTGCAGCTTGGAACGTCCTTAATTGCAGGGGAGAGTGTTGAGAACGGTTTAAAGCAAGGAAATAAGTGAAAAATTACCGATATTCGGGACGCTGAACGCGTTCCGACTCAGGCGCGTCACGAACGTAGCCGACTTTCTCAGCGCGAGCATTTTCTGTGAGGTTGTGGCTTCGACAAGACGAGACTGAATGCTTTGTGCCTTGAAGATGCTGCGCTAGAGTGTTGAATGAATGGACGGAGACCCCAGTCGCGATCGTGGTTCAAGGTTCTGGTCAGGTCCAATTTGTCGGCAAATACGTCACGGCCGATCGGGATATAACGGATCATTTTTTATTTTCACCTCCGACTCATCTCCTGCTCTGAGTCCTTGTTGGCAGTGTTGCGGAGAGGACGTTTGCTCAGCCAGTATATCGGCGGTTCATATCAACGGCACCGTCTTTCTGCGTCATATCCGAGAAACGGAAGAACCGACAGAGAAGTCTTTAGTACGGCGAGTCAAGTGGTCAACTTCCAGTTGTCAGCGAAAATTAGAAGGCTCGGGGTAGCACTGTGGGTCTCAGCAAACTTCAAGCAGTAACAGTAATTCTTATTGACCCTGGACCGGACCACTTGGCGTGTCGCTGAAACATTCGACCTCAGATTTTTCCCCTCGACCATCGACTCGGATGATGACTCGGCCAAACTGGGGAATGTTCTCTACGATCCGCTCAGGATTGGGATACGGAAGATCTCTCTTTTCATGGACGTGCATTTCGCCCCCAGAAAGTCAGCAGAAACCAATCTAGCTCCTGGAGCCAGCTCTTCTTTGCAACATCCAGTCCTGAACCTTTTCACAGTGGAATGTCTGTCTGGAAACTTGCTCTGTCGCCTTCTGAGCTCTCCTCGCTGCAGAAGAAATGGCGGAGGCAGTTTTGAAATGCGGGCGTCGAACACGCATAATTTCTCGCCGTCCCTCTGGTGGCTTGCCAGCTGTCTTCAGGCTTTAGTCCTCGACTCTCTGGTCTTTTCAAGACTTTCTCCTCAACTTGGCTCATGGTACATCGGATTCCTTGGGCTTGAGTGGACGCGTCGAAAAATGACATCATCTTGCTGAACACATGTGATCGCGTCTATGGTTCTCAATTCCCCCAGCAAAGTATTGCACTTCCTCCGGCAATGAACCTCAAACAAATACTATACGCGAGCGGTGTCATACGGGAAACATAACGGTTTAGGGCGCAAGAGACTCTGAGTTCGCTTTATTTCGGGACCCGATCCCGTCCTCCGCGATTGGACGCTCGAGAATCAAATCCCGTACATCCCGCGGGAGCAAATATCTCCTGGATTTCAATTTCAAAATCTGTACACCTCAGCAGACGAGTCCGAGGATTTACGGGTAAACGGCGTTGGGCAAACGACCTTTGGCTACCCGAGTCGACCGGCCGCCACAGCTCTCGGTTTCAAGGCAAGCGCCTCAGTGTCAGTACTTATCTACTATCGACCCCTAGAAGAAGACAGCAACTAGTGAAGGCGACAACTGGTGCGACTTGCACAGGATTTTGGGTCACCATCGCTGCGCCCCTCCATGTGCAACGCTGTCGAACGCCTTTTGGGATTTAATTGAAGGCTTATCTATGGCTGACATCATCTGCATAGAGCATCTTCCCATTCGTGTTGACTTGCTTCCATGGCTCTTTGCAGAGACTCTGCCGCAACTCGATTCTTGCCCAGGCTTCCGCAATACTGTTGACGGGTCTACCCCCATTTGGCAGCCGGCTTCGAATCGGCACCGTTCATTTCAAGTCCTAGCCCGTGGGTTGCGGGCAGATGTTAACATGACACTGCAGCAGAATGGCGCGAGCGCTTGTGACCCTCAGTTAACCATCTCTCGGCGGCCATTACGGTTCTCCCTGTCCTGAAAGTCTTCGATTTTCTCAAACCCACTCGTCTCCGATTCATACCAACTCGGCGTTATGCCGGTCAATCTGAAATAGGGCAGGTACGTTCTCCCGCTCAGCTGTTAATCGCCCGCCTTATATCCATGTTATATTGCTGTTTCTAGCATCTATTCCGAGGAATAGAAAGTCGCGGCTGTAGACTGACTTGCGTTCTTGACGAGTTGACGCCTCGGAATTTGAAGCCTTTTTTATCGGCAAAATTACACGCGGTTCTCATCGCTCAAAGGAGAAACGTCAGCGTACCTTCCAATTTCCCACGCCATTTACGGTCCATTTTTATTGGTGAAGGACCTGAGGATGCAAATCTGGAACCGAAGCTCACGCTGCTCGCGGGCGTCTCCACACGCCTAGCTCCTCCTAGCTCCCGCCGTTCAATACATACAAGACGTAGAGATATTTTTGACTCACTTGCTTGAAGGCCGGCCAATGGGAGTGACTGTCATGAACCCTCAAGACTGGGCGAACGCCCGGTACTTACCCATCCGGCTCAGTAAACGGAGTTCAATCTCCCAGCACTTAGACCCTACGAGCTAGATGTCGCCCTGTCCCCGATTTCCGATTATCCCCAGCGACGACTTGGTATTCCAAGTATAATTCTTCTGGATGCTTTGCTGGCTCCGCCGCTTGACATTGGAGTATGTATGCTGGCTGACGCTGGGCCTGACCTGGCGCCTCTGACATTGGACTCGCACTCGGTGTTATCCGGCGCTGTATGATGTGGCTGCCAGAAACTGCCGCGGCAGAGATTCTATTGATATTCGGCACGAGAATACATAGTACCTCTTCTCACGCGGTATGCTTAAACCCTACAGCTGTCTGGACCAGCTGAGCTGCTGAGAAGCAGGCTTTCTGTGGTCGACAGAGCGTGTGTGACATTGGATTGGAATGGTATGTGACTTTCGTACCTGCTTTTGGGCTTGAAGTAGGGCTTCTTCGCATCAGTGTTTCAGGCTCAGATATTCTCACTCGGCCAGAGGGTGGGGATGTATTCGCTTCTCGATGTTTGGTGGAGACCGGCGGATCGAGCACTTGGCCTTCCAGTACAGAGGTCGCTGCGTATGATAGTGCCTGCCGTATAGCTGGAACCCCACATTGTAATACAATGAATGAGTGCCTGTTTTGATATTGCGGGTGTTTCACAAAGAATGGAAGAACAAGTATGGATGGCGCAATGTCAGCCTCGTCCGGGGCGCTCGCGCGACAGGTCCCTCCTCCCACCTCCCCAGCTTCCCCCCGTAGCCCGGTCACCGTCTCTGGAATGGCTATAAGCGCCTGGGGAACGGGGGTCGAGTATCACGACGAGGGGACCGGCTTCTGGAGCGTTCACGTCTCAACTGACGAGGGGGGCTTCGCGATGGGGATCGAGTGCGGCGCGGGCGGGCATCCAACGAATTTAGCAACGCCTCCACGCCTCTCATGCCCTCGGACGCCTTCTTCGCCTTGCGGGATTTCTTTTCCGCTTTGCGCGCTTTCCTGGCCCGTTTCTCCTCCGGCGTTTCATCCTTGTGTTTTCCTTTTGATTTCGACGACTTCTTGGTCTTTTTGAGAGCTTTTGCTTCTCTGCGCTGGGCAATCAGGTAGTCGCGCATGGGGTCTTCTGGGTCAATAGAACCGCCGGTAGATGCAGAAGAGTCGGACGCCGCATCATCATCATCTTGGGCGTAATCAGTAATTTGAAAAAATTATAGAGCGCGCGGGCTTACCGACAAGTTCAGGTTTGGCGTTGAGACTCTGCGCTTCGGGCTCTAACCACTCGCCATCTTCTCCTTTAATTTTGGGCTGCTTGTAGTCTTTGACGTGGTCGACGCGCAGCGTTTTCTCCAGGACCGTCGCGCCGTTCAAGTTATCCACGGCCAACACGGTAGACCGCTGGTCCTCATACATGAGGAACGCGAAGCCGCGGCGCTTGCCTGTTTCCTTGTCGCGCGGCATATTGAGATCCATGACCTCCCCATATCTGTGGCGAGAGATGAATCATAAGAGTGGTGATGAAGATTCATATAGATGGGCTCTCACTGTGAGAATATCGTTATAACATCGCCTTCTGTCAAATCGAAAGGAATACCGCCTACGAAAATATAGGCCGAATCTTTGTATTCGTCGTGCCAGGACGCGCCGCTGACGCCGAGATCGAGCTCGAGCTGGTTGATTTCGTTAATTTCTTTGACTACACTGTGAATGGTTAACAAGGACCAGTGTACGCGGTTGAGGGGAACTGACTTCATGGCGGCAAGGACGAACTGGCACTGACCGAAAACGGAAGTCGCACGTGCCCGCTTTTTTTCTCAAGTCCTTACAGCGACGATGGCTTCTTTCACGCTCCCGCCCATTCAAGACAACCCCGACGGCGGTTGGGGACCCTCGTCCTCGAATCTCCCAGACCAATTCAAGTTCAAGGATATTCCTTATGCGCCTTACTCAAAATCTGATAAACTGGGGCGTTTTGCCGACTGGAATGACTCGTCCTCTGACAATCGCCAGTCTGCGGTCGGTCTACCTCAAGGACAGAATGCCCGTGGTGGCGGGCCCGGTGGCAGGAGGCGTGACGGCACTCAAGCGTTTGGGAGTGGAACCGCCAGCGCGTTCGCGTACTTCCATGTCGAAGACGAGTCTTCGTTCTCTCTTGTCGACAACAAAACCGCCCCGCCCCGCAGAGGCGGCGCATTTGCCCGTGGAGGACGAGGAGGTGCTCGTGGCACGTACAACAACAACAGAGGCGGAGCCCAACGTGGTGGTCGCGGATTTGCTTCTCGAGGGGGAAACCAGCGAGGCGGCCGGAGAGGCTGGAGGGATTGGGAGAAGGTTTGTTTGTGGTCGGGGAAATGCTGTCAACTTCTTACTCAATTTTTTTTTTTCCGGTAGAACAATCGCACGCGCGAGTCGTCTGTGGTTATTTCTCCATCATGGTCCATGCTGGAAGAGATCGAGTTCCATCGTCTAGCCAAATTGAGACTAGAGGTTGATGAGCCTGTCGACCTGTGGGTTTCATTTCCAGGATGGTCGTTTGTCCACTTAATCGTCGTGAAGTGCTTCGTACGGCCGACTCTTCGCATACGACAAATCATATGATCGTATCACGACCAAGACCGAGCGTCCGCTGCAACTCGTGGACCGCATCCGGTACAATACCACAACGTCGGACGACCCTGTCATCCAGGAGGCAAGTTTCGTTATTGTATCCCTTTTTCTCAATTTTAATCAATACCATACAGCTTGCCGCCAAAAATACTGCTACAGTGTACGCGACAGATGTCATCCTCAGCGTTCTGATGTGCGCGCCACGCTCCGTGTATCCGTGGGACATCGTCATCGTGCGCGAGGGAAACAACTTGTTCTTCGACAAGCGAGATGGTGGCCCCTTCGACACTGTCACCGTGAATGAAAACGCCGCAGATCCTCCGCAGGACCCCACCCCGCCCAACCCAAACAACCCCGCCGAAAAGGCTGTGGTGCCCGAAGTACCCTCCATTAACTCGGCGACGTCCCTCTCCCTCGAGGCGACCTACATTAACCAGAACTTCGGCTTCCAATCCGTCGTCGAGAACCCGCCGCCGCAGCCCGTGGACTTTGCCCATCCCAACCCGTTCTACGGGCCCGACGAGACAGACCCGCTGGCGTCCTGCGGGTACCGCTACCGTGTATTCGACCTGGGCATTACGGAGGGCGAGGACATCAAAATCTGCGTCCGAACTGAGGTCGATGCGTACTCCCCCGGCCAGGGAAACCCACGCGACGGGCAGGGACTGGTCACCATCCGTGCGCTCAACGAATTCGACACGCGCTCACAGGGTGCGGTGGCGCGCCGGACTGGCGGTCCAAGCTGGACTCCCAGCGTGGTGCGGTGGTTGCTACGGAGATGAAGAATAACAGCTGCAAGCTCGCTAAATGGACGGTACAGAGTGTATTGGCCGGCGCCGATTCGATGAAGATCGGGTACGTCTGACTGATCTTCTTGTTTTCTTCCTCTTATGGGACGCTTCCTCTCTTTTATGACGGTCGAACGTGTCCTTTACTCACACAATCTTCCCTCCAGATACATCTCTCGCGCGAACCCGCGGGACAATACCCGCCATGTCATTCTGAGCACGGCGTCCATGCGCCCCACTGAATTTGCGGGGCAACTCAACGTCTCCCTGGCAAACGGGTGGGGCATTGTCAGGACTGTCACGGACCTGTGCATGAAGATGCCGGAGGGCAAATACGTCCTGGTGAAGGATCCCAATAAGGTTGGTGGCTTGATACATCTACGTCCATCCGTGTATTTAATTTTAACGGATCTTATAGCCGGTGATCCGTCTCTATGCGGTGCCGCTTGCTGCGTTCACCGGAGACGGAGACGAGGACGACGGCGAAGGCTTCGAGGAGGAGGCAGAGTTGTGAGAAAAGCCGGCGCCTCTATGGGGTCGTGTCGCACGTCCGTGGTTCCACCATGGAGATCACACGTATTCTCGCAAGTAAACGTACTATCGTTGTGAACTCAATAGTGTTTCTACAGCACTCTCGATATTCGGGCTAAAGTGGTGTGTCTAAGCAATGCAATAAGCCAAAGAAGGAGATAACACACGTACCTCCGTTGTAAGGTCCCAACGAGGACGTTCCGCTGGATATCGGGAAACATGGTCGTCAACTGTGTGATCTCTGCCTCGGTAGGGATCCTGATGCCTGTCTGCTGTCCCCGACCAGTCAAACCCTCCACCCACTCCCTGACGACAGACCCGCCCGTACCGGTCCGCTGGTCCGCCGGATTGCTTTCGGCGGGATTAATTCGTTGTGTTGTTGACGTGGAGGACGGAGCGGGGGTCCGCCCGGCGGTCGTGATGACCTCGTCGTTCTGCGGCCGGGCGGTGTTATCTGGATCCACTTCGTCCGGGAGCGCTCGGTTGGACCGCCGTGCGGGGCGGAGGGAGCCCAGGAGAGGGAGGGTGTAATGGGATGCGAAGGACGCCAGCCATGGAGGGATGCGGTATCCTTTGAGATTGGCTAGGTCGGAGCGGTATATCTGACCGGCGAGCAGCCCGATGAGGGCCGCGGCTGCGGAGCCTGGAAGATGCCCAAGCGCGAGCTTCAAGGGAAGGGAGGAGGGATATTGAGAATTGAGGCCCAACAGAAGGAAGAATGCAGACCACGGCTTACCTGCAATGCGAATACATACGTGAAGGCTTTGTTCGTGAGAGGAAGCCCAAATATGCGAAAACTGTAAGCAGAAGGGACGATCCTGTGGTATTGGTAGATGATGCTGAATATAAGAGTGGCTGGTCCCGAAGGGATGTAATTGAGGCCGGCCCGATGGAACAAGAGCAGGGATATAAATTCGAATAGCGTCGCAAGTAGCGTCGTGATTACAGCAAATGACTGTGCGGGGGTCAGTTATAATTTGCACGGAGCTTGAACGGTTCGTACGGCAAACTTGAGGGTACCGAATTGTCGTTCTATTGGAATCCCGATGTTATACAGCAAGATTTCTGCAATGAAAAGGTCGCTGGAAAAGCAGTACATTGAGACAAATCAAACCGGAGAGAATCATACCCACCTGGAGCTAGAGAAGGCGAGATGGTGGGCACCCAGCCGCCAATACTACGCGCAGAATAAGTTGGAACGTCTCAATTAAACCGCAAGAATGACAGCACCTGGTAATGGCGCGAAATATGTGGTACAAGCTAGTAAAGGAAGTCACTAGTCAAATGACGCGTCACACAGCCAGTTTCACCTGAGCTATCGACCTACTTGAAGGTGGAAATAGTGCTTCACGTCGAAGACCCCGACCAGAATGGATGTCATCGCGACCCCCGACCATGAGTCCTGCTCGAATGTAAGATTTCGCGGGGTGAAAAGGAGATGGATGTTTCCTTTCGAGACGGGCGCATGCTCGAACGACATTTCCTACGCAGTTTCGCGATTTTGCGGAGGATGGGCGAAGTAAGTACTAGTAGCAAGGTTGATCGGCGTCAGTGATCGTGAGTGGCGGCACGTGTTATTGATTGGAACAAACAGGACTTGAACTCGAACTTGCTCAACCCCGGAGTCAAACCACTGTACCAGGCGAAGGTAATAAACCTGCAACGCAATTTATGCTGTCGTTTCAACTCTCCGTTTACTCTCGAACAGCTGCCTGGCGCCCCTATTTCAGCTCAAAGACGCGAGTCGCGACTTTCAACAAACTTTCGAGCGATTTCAGTCTTCAAGTTCAGGATGCTCAACCCAAGATAGATCTCCACGCTGTAATAGAATTTCACTTAGCCGACAAACCACTAGTACGGGAGCTACTGTACCTGTTGTCGATGATTTGCGCCCGTGCCACCCGCAATTGGAACCCACTGCCAGTGGGGCAGATACTACTTAGGACCCAACACGTTCTCCTCCTCACTCTGGCCACTTGGGACGCTAAACATCAGGAGTCTCCTCTATACTCCATCGCGAATCACTTCCCCAGGCTGAGGTGCGCAAGATTTGCCTCTTCTGCTTGCTTTGCGATATATCATCCTCTCGTTAAACCTTGAATCAATCCGCCTTGGCATGTTTTTTAGCCCCTCCCTAATAGTCGAGACTGGCCCGCTTTCGGAATTCTTACTCCTCCCGGCTCTGTTCCTTGCCGCCGACTCTATCCTGGGTCCCAAGAATATCTGATTTTCTCTCCCGGGTTTTAAGTCGTCGTACGATAGTGCTGCCTCGGACCGTTCGACAACTCTCACCACCGTAGCTTCCTCTTTTTGGATGTCGGGGAGCGCATCAAAACTTGAAACGACACCCACGCTCACAAGTTTTTAGGAAATAGCCAAAACAGGTTAAAGCTCGGGATTTTTCCCACTCGACGGGCGATCCTCGACGCGCTCATCGCCGACTATGTCCGCCGCTCGATGCGGCTGTCGGCAAAAGGCAAATGATCCTTTCGAGAGAGCCTGAGAGAATCAAGTCTTTTTGCGCCTCTTTGTGTCAGGACCCGCCGAACAAGCGTCCAGCATTCCTCGCGTCCCGAGAATCTCCCGAGAGACTGGCGGATTGACATACAGGCGACACTCCGTTTGGATTTCATTGACAAGCGCTCTCCACTGGTTCCTGGAAGAAACTGTCTAAACCCTACCTGGAGGCTGTGTTAACAGTATCCTTGTCCTTGACATCCCATTTGAAGAGATTGACTCGGACAGCACACGCGGTGACCGCTGGAAAAGGCATCCTTTAATAGTGCGGATTATACTTCACCCAACTCCAGCTCAGTAGCGTCGGCGGATGCTCTCGTCGCCTCATAGAGTCGGTATCCCCCGGTGTCGGAGCCCCTCGTGATTGGGAACAACTTTCCGCTTCCCGATTCAGCCTCAATTTATCGGACAACGGAAAGAAGACCTTGCAGCTTCTATTTTCCTCATGCCGCCCCAAGCCGTTCCTGGACCCTGGTTCTTTGTATCCAATTATGCTCGCTCCAAACAGATACCGCCACTAATACTGCCCAAGAGTGCCCAAGTCGACTTGTGTAGCTCCCTTAAAATCCAGGACCACGAGCCGGGTGGGTGGCTGCGGTACGTCTCAATAACCATGTCCCTTCCATTCATTCAATAACTGTCGTTTCAATTTTTCTCCATTTAACCACCAACCTCGCAGTCTACGCGCTTATTTAAGGTTGCCCTTGAATAGGACACCTTTACCTGAATGGAGGTACCTGATTGGAACCTTGTGATCCGTACCAGGGCCGCCCTGGGCCGCCTGCCATCCCCTTTGGCAGCATACGAGTCGTCTTGTCGGGCCCGCACAGTCTCCTCTGAGGCCCTCGCCACAATTCTCGCTGCCTACTCAGACTGAAGTTCCAGAATTCCGATACGTTTTGCTCCCTTCTCTGGCGGAGGGATGTCGCAATTCAATGCTCGACGATTCGATGCCGCGATTATTCGCGTTTCCGTTTCAGCCACCCAATTCAAACAGTCCCGTTGAATGTAAAGAATTCCGTCGGCTAGCTAGGCCAATCGCTGACCTGACACGTCAACCGTCTTTAACCCTCTAAGCCGTTATCTCGTTGCGCACGTCAAACGATTTACTCCCGGGAGTGAGGGTCAGGCCGGTCAGGTTCGCCAGCTTGCACGACGCACCTGCTCGTCTCGGGTACCCCGCAAAACTGTGCGGAGAACTACAGCCGCAAGCGCTGTCGCTCCCTTGTATATCCGGACCGGCTACGGGAACTCGCGAAGCAACGGTAAACAAGAGTCCGCGTGAAACTGTACCCACATATCAACCATTGAAATATTGACTTACCTGGCTGTGCAAGTCAATGGCCGACAAAATCGCTCCCCCATTCTGTCAGGACTGAGACCGCTCGCTCAATTATGTATGAGACGTCGACTCACGGCGTATAACTTCTTGAACGTTACCGAGGATCAGTCTGAACTCCCATCCTTCGGGCCTGAAAGGTCGACTTTGTAACACCCGCTGAAACGCGAACTATCTATCTGGGTTTCTCGGATTGATTCATACCCACTCTGCTTGGCGCGCTGAAGCCAATGACAGAAGCTACTAATTGAAATCATCAACTCTGCCTACCCTACAGCTTTACGCCTCAAGTGCCTACTCATGGTACGCATCAAGTTATCATGTATGCATATACATTTGAGATGCACCGCAGCTTCCAGAAGAGTTGCTCCGTCTTAACGGGACCGCGCCGGAAGATACCTGCCTACTTACCTACCAGGTTGACTCCGACGGATATGCCGCTGGACTCGAATGTGATTGATGGCGGGCTCGGCAGCCACTCAGAATCACGCATAGTCGAGGCCTGCGCGTTATCTGATATTCCGGCCGGTTCAGGGTCCCTGCCAAGTCAGTTGAGAATAGCTGAGGGCCCAAGCACTGCTATTTTCCTTGAAGGATCCTGAATCCAGCTGGGAATTTCGGCTGGGACAACCCTGACCCACTTATCTGAGGTGAGAGCTCCGGTTTCGAATTCTTACCGTTGAAATAAACATGTGGTCCTTGAGGATATTTGCCTTGAAGTCTTCTGGTTTTCCGTTCCTGTTACAACTTCCGATCGGCAGTAACGAAAATCCAATGGATTGCGGCCCCCGTACCTGAAAATCCCCGTTGAAACTTATGTTCTGCTTCCCTACTGGCTTGAGCAATTCGTTTACATATTGAAATTGCGAACATCCAGCTACGATATCTGAATTACCCAAGTGTTTCGTCCAGTTCTGAATCCGATCCCTATTCGTCATTGGCCCCTCGTTCATGGATCTGGACTGTCAAAAATGCCAGGCACATAATCTGGAAATGTAGCGAACAGAAATTCAGCCTAAAGTTCATACGGAGGGCCTTCACTTCTCTGAACCAAACCGTCTAGCTGGCTTGCCGTCCCTGGTTCGATTTATTGTCCTCGGTACAATTTCAGCGCTTGCATGTGATGGCGTGGTTGATTTTTCTTCGCAGAATGGGCTGGTCATCCATTGAACTTTTTTGTCGTAAGCCTTGGTCTGGTTGAGATCCCCTTTAAGAAGAGGGTGTTTATGCTGGCGCGGTCCTTGAATTGAAGTAAGTACTAGTTTTGTGAGTAATCATGTGCATCATTGGTTGTCTCTGAATCATGTTGAACAAATCCCTTGTGCCCAGCCAACCCACCGCCTGTAAGCCTCCGACTTGCCCGTAATATTAACTATTCAACTCAAACAAAGCCCAAGGCTTGCACTGGTAGCAGCACAGCACCGCTGATAGCGCCGATTAACGGCAACGGCTGATCTACGAGACGACACCATCACTGTCAGCGACACCATCATCGCATCTTGCTTCGAACATCCATCCAGATCCCTTCATGCCGTCGTCGTTCATTATGGGGGGCAGTCCAGTTCATTATGTGGGGCAGTGCTTCCTGTAAATCATCGACCGGAACTAGGGAGTCCCGAGTAGGCAGGTATGTCAAGCTTCACTGGTACTGAAGTCGTCCACGGCAGTATGACTCATTTCTCGAGCCGCCGTTCAGCTGAGTTCTATCTGTGGTCACATGCACCAATGCAGCACATATTCAGGGTCCCTTCAACCGCTTGCGAACCAAATATCCCGGAGGCGCCATTTTCTTCCACCCTGCCGAGCGACTATGTACCTCTACTTATACCCTCCGTTCGCGAGAGTTGGCCATCGCTCAACATTTGGGCGCGTCGTCGCCGCGTGGCGTCTCTGACAACGATTTACCTTTTCTCACGATAGATCATCCTTCCCAGCGCCTCGTGTTGTATACTCCCCTGCCTCAACGTTCTAGGTGCCAGTATTCCGAGTTACCCACTACTTGGATAGCTCCAGCGATTCCCACCCCCCAGCCCCACCGACAAGTGTTTTGATTCACCTCAGCTCCAAGCATCCCAAGTGACTTGAACCAAAATAACGAGAACCGGCCGATGACGTGACACAGTTTCCTCTGCTTTGGTATCTCTGCTTTCTGGATTCTAGACTCACTCTGCGATAAGGTTCCTTCGTATCTTAGCACAGCCTCGGGCGGATTCTGTTGCCGTTGCTTCTTACTTCTTGATGGTTCGGAAGTTCTGTATGGGTATTTCAGACGTTCTGCGGACTCGAGGCTATTTGCCGGTGGGTGACACTGTATCCGCTATGGCACAGGCTGTCCTGGATAATACTCCGGCTGCACCGCTACTTCAGTCGATCGTGGGTCCCGCACCCACAGCTCTTTGTCCTGATATTGATGGTGTGGACGGCTTTCCTCTCTATTGGCCTCGCTACACACACCAGGAGATCGGAGCTTTTTTACCTTTTTATTTTGAACGAAAGCTTCAAATCATACTCGTCCGGCATTTGGTCGCTGTTTCTGCCATTGAATTCGAGACAGATTGCCTTGCCTAACCTCTACAACTGGGTTGAACTTCCGTTTCGTTTCCCAGTCGCTATCGATTTATTCATTGCCTGACAAAATCACAGACATGGTCTCCGATCCCCCCGCTGCTTTGCGAATCCTAGTGCCGTACGTGGAGCAATCACTGATCCTCTTTTGACCCTGGCGTCTAGTTTCTTATGTGGCTCGTGTCCGGTTCGTCTATGTTTCCCGGTGTCAGCGCCCCTGATAGCTCCCCGCACGCCATAGTGGAACATTGCACACAGAACTGCCAAAGGACTCGGAACGCCCCGAGTCGACGGATCTCCGCAATCGATGCAGATGTTTACATTTCTTAAGAATCGAATATCGAACTTCCTATTTGGCGGAGACGTGGCAGACTTGAGTGAAGTAAATCTTTACCTGAGGTGTGTAACATTCCAAGGGCTATGAATTAATATTGGTGGCAGATCGCATTCACTTAGACCCACTCTGTTACTTTAGTAATCGAACACACAAGTTCGAACGCCGTGGCCTCTGATCGACTTGACGACAGGCAAGGGAGATATAAGGTTCAACTCTCCGAGCCCGAGGCCGATTGGATGATTACTACCCAGCTTATTGCTTGCAAAGAAAGGCTTGGCACACTCCGAGTCCCCGCCTTTCGCCGTTTGTAGCCCCATGTGCAGGCCGGGACCACCGACTGCTGTCATCGGGATTCGGGCCAGCGTCCGGCAGCGGGCGGGAAAGTCCTAACAGCGAAGTCTAAGTTCGTCAACATCTTGCTTTGGGCGTCGTTCATCCTGTCTGTCAATAACTCTACTCGTACCCTGCTCTTTCTCATCCTTTTTTGAAAAGCCACGTCCATGTGTTCATCCCTTGAAACACTAACACCTACTGTAAGTGAGAACGGAGCTCACTGCGCGGCCGGTGGCCGCGGTGCATTTCAAGTTGAAGTGGAAGTCGAGGAAAGTGTCATCATCCCGTCGCCCCAGTCGTTCAGTGGCATACGGACAGACGCCCTGAAGTTATGGTTTGCAAGTGTATACTTCCGGTGTTCACGGCACATTGCAGAGGTCGGGCACCATGAGCTGGGGGAGGAAACAGAATTTCCGGTTGGCAAGCTGAAACATTTCTCCAACACCAAGTGTTATATTCTCTTGCTTAGAAAGGTTCCCTATACAACGTATAAGGTACGTGGAGTGGCATCGGCCAGCGCTCGGTGAGCTTCAGGTCTGCCTGAGATCTACATGGATCTCGTTACGGCTTTGTTGCTGATTGAAGACTTCCTGAGTCGCTGAAATCTGTTCAGTGCTGAAACCTCATTCACATCTAGGTCTGTCTCTATCATACTACTCGACTCATTCAATCCGTTGTGACCGTATCCGCTCGGTCCAACTGCCGTGCGCCCATCCGGTTAAACTTCCATCGATATCTCCATGCGGGATCAACACAGTCCGACGATTGCGACTTCCGTCTGTCTGTCATCTCGATATTTCGGCACTAGCCCAGTTTACCTTGCGCATAGCGGGAAATGCTACCGCCGAGGTGAATTTTACACATACGGGTATCCTTGCCTCCGTGGATTTCGCCAGGAATCCCGGGGATCTTGCGTAGCGGGAAACTGCCCGACCCAGGGCCCAACCGTACAAATGCAAGTTCTTAGTCTCTAGCATATACTTGAAGTTAATCGTTCGACGGAATCAAAATAATGCCGAAACTTGGCCGAAACATCGCAGAAAGTATTCAACAACTCAACATCTTCACCCCGTCAACTGGACATCATATCGTGTCTTTACAGCATCTTGCTACAAATAGGATGACAGAGGATGACGGAACAACTTGGGATCTTCGACAGCGTGTATAATTTACATATGCGAATTTGAAGTTTAGGCCGGCACCGTTACCGTTTGACCCTGCACGAGAGGCGAAATGAGGTTTCTGAAATTTCAACCACACACGAGGCCTAGGGTGGCGCCAGGGCCTAGACAAAACCTCTGCGGCGATCCTATGGGCAAATTCGAACCACCCTGCTCATACGTATCACAGAAGCATGCGGCAAGTACGGGCCCCGGGGTAGGGCAGGGTAGAACAGGGGAACATTACGAAGTGTCATTGCAGAAGAATTCGTAGGTCGAAACACCCGGCATAGTATATGCCCTTATCCTAGCACAAACACGAGCCACCGCCGCCAAGAGTCCGGGGACGATCTCAAACGTGGATTTCGGCCCCGTGGCTTGCGTGTTTGTCGGAATAGGCAATTGTTGAATTGACCCGGTACAAGTGTTAGGATGTTGGATTGACGGAGTTGAACTATTCAACTAAGTCGAGTTCATAAGCAGGAATTCACCTAAATTCGCTGAGTTCAACGTAGATTTCTATCGCTTACGTAAAGTGAAGGCCAATTAAGTAGTTATCTTGATGCACAGCCACCTCGGTTCGATCTCCGGTTCTTCGCAGTTCAAGTGAGCTGGTTGAACCAAATTATTCCAATTATTCCGTTTCACGAATTCCAAACTCTTCGAGCCGAAACATACGGGTAAAAAAACACGAATTAAGGCCCGGGTTCAATTTGTGTTTGAATTGAACCACCGCCGCGGCGTAGGGATTTTGGTAATTGCGGTTGGGGAGACCTGTGCAATAAGAGCCGCGGACTCAAACACGATCTCTATCCAATATATTTCCATACAATCGAATCTAAATAAAACTCTGATCTTTACTCCCGACTTGGGGAGGCGGCGTCGATAGCACATAAGTAGAAGGTTGAGTTCGAATTTGAATTTGAACCAACCGTACGGGACTGGCGCCCACCCGTCAAACTATTACAGCTCCCTACCTGTGGTATGGCTTCGAACCGTGTCGCAGACTCAAAAATACTTCGCGACTCAGCGCCCGCCCGCGCGTCCAGTCAAGCTCAACCTTATTTTCTTCCTACACCGATCATTCTATAAAACCTTCGGGCGCGGGCGTCATTCCAGTCCATTAATATACGCGTTGGCCAAGTATACCTTGAAAACGCGGACGGAGACGAAATAGACGCCACGCCACAAGAATTCGAATCGAACGGGGGCGATCGAACTGAGAAATAATATTTTATTTATGAACGCTTACGACAACCGCGACGCAGTTGACGTTTATGGCATCCCGACACCCTACATACGCGGATGCAGCGTTCCGGTACTTCCATACGACTCGACGGAGACACCCTTTGTATATAAGGATTCCATACAGCTTTCCCGGGTCTAGAGTGACGGCATGCAGTGCATAGCCCGCAATTGACAGCTCCGTTCACCCGTCGCTAGATTGCGCTAGACGCGTCGGTGACACGTCGATGTCACTAAGATACTCCGCAGCGCCTCCGCTCTCCTCGGTGCCCCCCAATTCTTCCGGTCCCCGCGCCGCCTTCTGGGCTCCACCCATCCCCGTCCCTCTTCTGGACTTCTCCCGTTCCCCTCTACTCGCCCACACCCGGTCCAAGTCCCCCGTTTATCGGTTTATCGAAAGGAGGATAGCCGCGTCGCGTGGCGGCGAAAGGGTTGCCACACCTACATTTGATTCGGTGATCACTGGTTGAAAATCCAACCACGACGCCCACGTACTATGAAGCAACAGGCGGACAGCAAGTCGCCGGTGGGCGTCCTGTCGCGGGCTTCTATTTAGTGTTGACATCGACGTTGAATGGATAATGGAGAAAGGCACCAAGCCGAGAGAGATTTGGGATTCTCTACGAGACTGGGACGTGCGCGACGACCTACTTACCGGACTTGACTAAACTTCATTTTACCACTGTAATAAAACTTCAACAACGCCTCCCCAAAGACCGTCGGTAAGGCATTTATGCCTGCTCCTAGGTTACCCGCTAAAGAATTTCGAACCGCAGACCCGCCGAGTCCGAACCCGAGTCATGTCCAGAAACTTCTGCGCCTTCCTTTTTCAGTCCGTATTACTCGCCCGTCTCACTCGCTCGCTCGTTGAGGGGTGATTAGCCCAGAAGTGATCGGCTCTCCATCATGGGACGGTGTTGGTTGAATTTTCGTGATGATGTAATTGAATAGAATCGAACATTGCAGGTTCAGGCACACACACGCGCAGAGGACGCGAATCCGGAATCCAGTCCCGAGCCGGACTAATGGGTTGCCAATATATGTCCGTCGAGTTCAACTTTATATCTATTTCTGCAACTTGAGCCCTCGGCGCATCGGCATTCAATTATATATATATTGGGATGACAGTTTCCGTTAAGCCGTACCCCTTTGCCAAGTATACCTTGAAACATTGCCAGTGGTGGTCATCTAGTCAGTCTCTCGTACATATGTCGGACGTTTCAACAATGATGTGGCCATCATAGATCAGATTCCGAAGCGGGAGAAGGTGTCTCACCATTTCCAGTGAGGTTGAAGTGTAAGTAATCGCGCGGACCGACCAGGCCGATTTCAACTCGGAGTGAGACAGGCGTGCGAGTGATTTGGGCGCGCGAAGAGTGGACGTTCAAGGTGTTTTGCCAAGATTGTGGAATTAAATTGGAGCGGGGGGCGTACCGAAACTGAAGCGTCTCCCGTTGCTTTTGTAGAGTGCGCGGTTGACGGGAAGCCCACGGACAATGTCCCTCTCTGAGGAAAGGCTCATGTTATGAGAATCCTTAGGATGGATTTGAATGGAGAGAGGTAAATTGAACTTAGCCCGCAAATTGAATCTGAAGTTCAACATGCTTGTCTTCAAATCAATTCGACTTTCAACCTGCAACTGGTTTCGACCATGCCATTCTCTACTAGATAGATCAGTAGGTGATAGTTCATCCTGCGGCAGGATAATCCTGAAACTAGCGCCCTGACTCTTCTCTTCATTAAGTAAATGAATATTCGCACTATCAAGTGAGACGCGCGAGGAACTCGGACGTCCAAGGCATTATTGAAGGCGTTCTGGATTCTTGAATTGAGCGGGCTCCCTTAGGATCGTGCGCGGAGCCCGCCAGGTACATGTGGTTACCTACTTACGTCGGGGTAGGTAGTCGAGTCCCGGCGTTGGTTCTAGCTTGGCTTCTGTGGGCGCGTTTGATTATTTGATGGACCTGGACAGCCGATAAGAAAGACGGAGGACGGAGGGAGGGACCCACAACGACAATGTCCATCCATCTCCGATATATCCAGTTTTTTTTTTCAACCCCCTATTTCAATCCATCAAAAATAAACTACTTGTCAAGTGAGACACGCAATTAATATATTAGCACAGACGGGAAATGTTTAGTACTGCTTTCTGGCCTCCGGGGCTCCGTGCGGCCCAAGGATTTGTGGAGGAGTAGTCAAATGGCTCCGGCGTTGGTTTGTTGTGCGCGCCCAATGGTATTTGATGGCGGCGGAGGGACCCATCACGACAGTATTCCGTGGTCTAGTGAGATCAGTATTATCACAGTGTTATGAGAAGCCATATAGGCAGGAAAAATACTCGATTTTGACGAGGGAAAGAAATACCGAAATTGAACTTGAACTTGTCGGAGTCCCGCCGTGTATTTTAGATTCAACATCTGAATCTATCTCATTTATTTTCAACAACCAATGCATCCCTCCCGGCCCTCCCTCCTGCGCAGCCCACGATCACAGCGGGTCAGTAAGGTGATCGGGACCGAAATAACTTGTTCAACCTCGACCTCGACATCAACTTCAACTTCAAGTTCCCGAATCCCACTCCGACGTATAGAAGCCTCCTTCCGTTCAGGAACCCCTCGGCTCCCCACCCTCCTCCGAATCCGACTCCGTGATGGAGAAGAAGAAGCACCCGCCACTGGAAGAAGCGTCTCAGCCACTGAATGATCGATTCGAGATCGATTCGAATCCCGCGTACACACGCGTCGCGTCCATCAACCCAACACGGGAGGTATATCATCTAATAGGTAGAAGATACCTGGACAGAGACAGAGACAGCGGTAAAGCGCAATCCTAGGTGCTCCGAGCGCGTTTACAGCTGGGTTCAACATTCAACAGTGCTCGAAGCGGAACGAACGCTGATCCCCATCTCAGCCTCTGTGATTCAGTGATTCAGAGATTCGCACAGTGATGATTCCATGGTGCCGCCTCACGGTTGCTATCGACATAAATGAAATCAGCGGGCAGCGGGAAGATTTAGATCCTGTCAAAGATTAGATACATACCCCCGGGCATTCAAGGCGGAAAGATAGGAGGAAATACTAGCAGCTTAGCGCTAGCTTAGTATCTGCCAACGTCCCGTTGTTCTGTTCGAGATTTGAGGAGTGGATAGAATTGTGGGGTGTTGGGGTGCTTGGCTTGACTGAGGCAAGACGGTGTGTTCGTGATCGCAGATAGGCTCAACTTCAATTTGAGGTTACTAGTATCTTAACGCCAACGCGTGGGACGCGACGCGGCCGAAATCCAAGTCTGTGGTGTGCGACGATTAGCCTGACTGCCCACGAGCAGTGAGTAGAAAGAATACTTCAAGTGCGAGGGAGTGTGATTGCAGATATGCTCAACTTCAACTTCACCTTAGTTCCAACTAGTATCCGGAATCCTGGCGCGTAGGGACGAGTTGAATCAATTCGAACCCGGTGTTGAATTGAAATGAAACAGGGTACTAGTTGAGAATGTATTGAAGCGTCTGTCTGCAAGAGACTAACCGAGACGGCCAAGAGAAACATTGCCGGCTCAAGCTTGGAGTCGGACTCGGGATATAAAAAACAAGTCCCCATCGCTGCAGCGCAGCCTCAGCTCCGATGATCGTCGGTACATGAGTTCATCAAGGCGGTGAGCAGATACCGGGCATAATGAATTTGAAATCAGATCTGCCGGTCGTCCAAGTTATACATAGCATGGGGGCAGCCGGTGCCTGCTGTGTTCGAATTAGTTCGTCGGTTGATGGATACACGCACGCCATCATGG
This sequence comes from Mycena olivaceomarginata, assembly GCA_029378375.1. Classification (NCBI taxonomy): domain Eukaryota; kingdom Fungi; phylum Basidiomycota; class Agaricomycetes; order Agaricales; family Mycenaceae; genus Mycena; species Mycena olivaceomarginata. Next base: position 605,716 of record JARKIC010000028.1, on the reverse strand, counting down.
TTCGATTACTCGGCGGGATAACCTCGAGTCCTCGCCTGGTTGAGCTGCAATTATATGGCTGCGTTACAGCTAAACGTGAACGAATGGCACGCACATGAAATAAAATACTGGCTTCACGTTACTACTTATGTTATCGAACGCTGCTAGTACGCGGAATTCGAACCGATCATATCATACGCTGAGACGCTTCTTTCTTGCGCTTCTTCCTTCTCCGTTCTCGATCACGGAGTCGGAGTCAGAGTCGACGCCGGAGCCGGAGGGAGACAGGACCCTGCGTTGCTGCATGTGCACCGTCTCCACAGTACTAGTGATCAACCGCGGTGTATCTCGACGTTCATGCCAGTCGTAGTTGATCTGTAAATTCAACCCACGGCCGGCCTGCCCGCTTGAGGCATCGCTGGCCGAAAACAGATACCTACCCTCGGTGCGCACGAATCGGATCCAGTCGTATAATTAATTGCTGCGCACGAGCGCCCCGTCCAAATCCAAAATTCAAATACTCAACCTCAACGTACGTCAACGTCAACTTCAGCTCCAGCCAACCAACCACCGGCACCAGCAAGTATCTTTAATTATCGCGAATCGACTCGGACTCGGATTCGCGTGTTTATGAGCAGCTATTGGCCTTGGGTCGAACCGGCGAGGGTGAAGTTGAAGTTGGGATGGATGCTGAAATGTGCGGCAGACCGGAACGGTGTCATGTCCACTCGGAGTTGGAGTCGCCGGACGAGACGGATATGGATATAAAAAAGAAGTCTCCATCGCTGCAGCGCAGCCTCACCCTTCAGCCTTCAACGCTCAGCCCCGGGTAATGATCGTCGACGTCCCCACCCCACATTCATCCCGTCCATCAAAGCGATGCTCGACGCTAGTGGGCAGCCGCATAATGAAATCAGATGGGATCTGCCTCCGTCACGGTCACCGTTCAGATAAGTTCGAATTCGAGCTCGAGGTCCGCGCTATACATAGCACGGCTGGCATAGCACAGCATGTTCGTTGGACTGGATTCAGATCAATCTAATCATCGTCATTCGCCAGTTGGTTGGGCGGAATGAGTCCGGAACTTGGATCATCGCAGATAGCTACGAAGGGGGAGGAAGCGGTGTGAGCATGGCGAGGGTTGGCCGTGTATGGGTTGCGTTCGGGCTGGCATCGAGTCACCCGGGGGCGGGGTGGTTGGTTAGGGCGCAAGTTCGAGTTATTCGGGAGCACGTATGTATGTGTGCCTGTGCAGAGATAGAATAGAGATAGGGCAGGGCCGGGCATGCGTGGGGAGAGGGGGGGTATACATACCCAGGGCAGAGTATGCAGAGCAGAGTATATTCGGACGGAAATGGCACGCGTGCGAACGCGTCGCGTCCTGTCTGGGACTGCGGTTCTCTCGGCTTGGCAGGCAGGCAGAGTACAGCCAAGGCAGCTCTGAGTCCTGAGTCATCTGTAGTAGAGTAGATGCGAGCCAAAATGCCGTGTATACCTTTTGCAATTGGATATCGTGAGCAGGCACGTCAGCCCGGCGAACGTGAACGGGCTTCTCCCGTTTCAACTTGAAGTGAAGTGGGGACACGGCGTCCCAATATAAGCCCTCTCGATGGCGGCGCCAGGTCAAAGCGACAGGCCCTTCGACTCGGGCGTCGGAGAACTTGACGCGATATACATAGATGGTTAGAGGTCACCGGACAGGGGCTTCAGGCGTGCTTCTTTCTCCTTCACACATATGTCAGTGTTCCGTGGCCGGGCAGGTTCTTGCTGGCCGGACTTGGGGCTCCCATGCCCATGCCACGGCGCGGCGGAGTATGAATAAGCAAGCGTCTGGGTATGGGAAGAGAGTAGTCGATGATGATGAGTGAGCTGGGGTTCGAATTCCACGATACGAATACAGATATGGATATGTGTGCACTGATCTGCAGACGCAGGGGACGAGCCGAGGCCGTGTTCGTCATCACGGTGTTTTGGTTTGCGCGGCGGCGCGGCGGAGAAAGCTCTGTTCGCGTTTTGCTTCAAGAGAGCTTCGAATTCCACTATTCAAATATTTACAGTCAGTCGATATGAGGAGCCATTCGTCACGGTGTTTTGGTTTGCCACGGCGGAGTAATCGCTGTTCGCGTTTTGCTTCAAGGGAGCTTCGAATTCCACTATTCAGATATTTACAGTTATGAGGAGCGCAGGCTGCTGTGTTCGTCACGGGTGTTTTGGTTTGCCACGGCGTGGCGGAGTATGCGTCTGGGTATGAATGAGAGTCAATGATGATGAGTGAGCTGAGCTTCGAATTCCACTATTCAGATATCGCGATCGATATTTACAGTCAGTCGATATGAGGAGCCCGGGCCGCTGTGTTCGTCACGGTGTTTTGGTTTGCCACGGCGGAGAACGCGCTGTTCGCGTTTTGCTGCAAGAGAGCTTCGAATTCCGCTATTCAGATATTTAGAGCGTTCGTCAGTGTTTTGGTTTGCCACGGCGATGCTGCGTCTGAGTACGAATGAGAGTCAATGATGATGGGTGAGCTGGGGTTCGAATTCCGATTATATTCGGATACAGATAGAGATAGAGATAGAGATACAGCCGTATATATAATATAATATATACAAGTATGTATATCGATATCGATATCTGAGCTTTGGGCTCAAGTGGACTTGAATGCCGGGGCTTTGAAGTATAGGCGCGTCCGATTTTTTTTTTGGTGCAGCAGAGGATTGAGTGCAGAAGTTCAGGCCCCGCCCCCGCCCGGGGCCGTACATGACGTTCGTTCGTCAGTTATGCCCGCGTCATTCCGAGTCGTTATTCTCATGCCATTCCATGACCACTGCCAGCCAGGATCTAAACATACTCTACATACATACTGTACTTCCAGAACCCGGCGAATTTGCGGGGTCATCGAGTCGGAGTCGTAGTCCAGCCGACTCGGACGACTCCGAGTTGAGCATGGAATGGTGTTTCTTGTACATGCATGCGTACTTCCAGAATCTGGTGGGTCGGGCTCGGAGTCGAGCCGACGCAGTCTTGATTAGAGCACCTCCGACTCTGAGTTGAGCTTGGAATGGTGAAGTTTCGAATGGAAAAATACCACTTGTACTGCACAGGACTTGAGGGCTCGCTCGCTCGCAGGCCACGGCGATGGGCTATAGCCTGAGTGTGATGTCGAACATCGAACAAGGGGAAAAAAATAGCGCGTGATTCGTGCGGACTTGAGGGCTGGCCACAGCAATACGCTATAACCTACATCTCGAACGCAAGAGGAAAATTCAAAAAAGGAAAGGAAAGGACACCGGGTGCGGAAGACACGGCACAGCTTGGTATACTTTGAGGGTTCTCGTTGAGCGCTGAGGGCTGAGTGCTGTTTGGAATGGAAGGACACCGCGGGGGACTGCACAGGACTTGAACGCCGGGTGCGGACGACACGGCATGGCTTGGTATGTATGCTTTGATCATTTGGACGAGAGGAAAGAAGTGTAAGAGGCACAACGAAATGACAGGCAGAGTTGAAACTGATCTAAAGGAAAGAGACGCGTCGCGTCGCGGAGTCGGAATTCAACTCCGCCCGAGTCCGAATCCGAGTCCGATACGAATTCCAAGTCCGCCACCCAGTAACTACACACCTGACGGCAGAGGTGTATAGACGATGGGCCCAGGTAAAAGGATGACGCGAGGACTGGCGCTGAGTGCGAGTGAGTCACGGCGCCTGCGCCTGTGGCGGGAGAAGCCCCTCTTTGCCAGTGTACGCGTTTCGTATTCAAGCGCTGGAATGGAAGTGGAGGAGAATGAATTGCTGTGCCATGCTACGATGGCTACTTGCAGCAAATAAAGTTCAGGCTTGAAAGGTGTATACGATACGACACAGTGGTATTAATAACTCGAGAATGAATTGGGTCGCCACATAGAAGGCACCGCCCCGTCTGAACATTCTGTGGGAGGGGGCGACTGGTGCTATGCTACATACTGGGCGACCCCGGTGGCGGAGACAGGAAATAGTGGGCGAACGATAAGAGGGACATACGGGAGGCGATAGCGCGACCATGTGAGGGATTGTGGGTGGCGGAAGCAGAGCGCGGTGGGGGTAGATCTAATCGGGCGAGTCAGCAGCGACGACTAAGCGAGGGCGCCGGTGGCTCAGTTCGGCAAGGGGGATTGAGACGTTGTTTTGGGTACAGCGGTGTGGATCCGGGGTCCTGTTCCCCCCTGACAGTCGTGGCCCCCTGGTTTCCGGAGCCAATACATGGTTCACATGGATAGCAAATTCCAGATCGGGATGCAGATCGGGGCGTCCAACCCTGGGATGCTCTTAACCACCGCCAAAATGGGACCCGCTCCTCCTGGCTCGCCATGGACTCGCTGCACTTCTCGCCCCCGTCCACACACGCCATCATCCACGACGACGCTCCCCGCACCCCGTCCCCGCCCGCCCCCATGCAGCGCTACCAGGAAAACTACAAGCCCGCCGCCCTTGACCCCGTCCGCATCTTCTCCGGCGACGAGGACCACTACAACCAGTGGGGCCAGCCGCAGTACGCCCCCCCGCCCAGCGCCGCCCGCCCGTCGCTGCTCCAGGAGCTGTACGAGCACGACTCGCCTGAGCACCCCGCGTCCCCGCCGGACATGTACGGCGCCGACTCCAACGAATCCAACTGGCCCCCGCAGCAGGCACAGCAGCCACGCGCCGCGCCCCCCCAAGACTACACTCTCATCCGCCGCGCGACGTTCCCGTACGTGCGCCAGGAGCGCCCCGAGGACATGCCCCCCGCCGCGTACCCCCCGTTCCTCTACAACGACAACCCCCACCACGGCATGCCCCTCAGCGCAGAGCCCAGCGCCCTCCACGGCGGCCCCGAGTACGAGTTTGACAACGGCCAGGTCAAGGTCGAGGACCACCACCCGCACATGGGCTACCACCCCCACCCCCACGCGCAGCAGTTCTACGCCCGGCCCCACCCCGGCCACCTCCCGCCCCACATGGGCGGCCACCCCGGCATGCACCCGTCCCACCTCCCCCCGCACATGCACCCCGGCATGCACCCCCACCACGCGGGCGGCTACGCGCTCAACCCCCACGGCGTCCCCGTGCAGCACACCGACGACGCCGCGTCCAAGGAGACGCAGTACCTCCGCCGCCGCTGCTTCAACTGCCACACCACCGAGCCCCCCAGCTGGCGCCGCAGCACGCTCAACCCGGGCAAGATCGTGTGCAACAAGTGCGGCCTGTACGAGCGGACGCACCTGCGCGCGCGCCCGCTAAGGTTCGATGAGCTGCGCGCGGGGAACAAGGCCCGGAAGGGCGGCAAGGGCGTCGGCAGCAGCCCGAAGCAGGGGCCCGCAGCAGGCGGCGTCAAGAAGGCGCCCGGCGCGATTGCACGGCGGAGCAGCGTCAGCTCGACCGGGAGCAGCGCGCAGAGCGGGAGCGGCGCAAGTGATTGGGACGATTCGGGTTAGTCTTTCCTCCTTGTCGTTTTTCTCTTACTGACGTACCGCAGTCTCAGTCTACTCAAACTCGCACTCCTCCGCCGCGTCCGCGTACTCGCAGTCCCCCGTCCCCCCCTCGCTCTCGCTCTCCTCCTCCTCCTCGCACAACAACTCCCCCGGGCGCGACTCGCTCTCGCGCTCCCCGCCCCTCCTGCACCCGCAGGGGCACCCCGGCTCCCCGCCGCACTCCGCCGGCTCGTACAACGGCCAGTTCGCGCACCACTCGCCGCACCTCGGCGGCTCGCCGCAGCAGGCGTACCACTCGCCCAGCATGAACGGGGGGGGGAACGGCATCCGGCTGCCGCACGCGCCGGACATCCCGACGCTCGGGCGCGGGACGAAGCCGCGGAGTAATACCACGGGCGGGCTGGGGCACCATCACTCCGGGTCTGCGTATTATAATGGGAATGGGCATGGGCTGCACCACTCCAGCTCCAACTCGTCGCTGCATAGCCAGCACGCGCAGGGCGGCTCGCCGGGGCTCGCGCCGAATGTGCTGGAGGGCGCGGAGCTGTATAGGCGGGGGAGCCTGCCGGATTTCCATGCGCAGATGGGGGGTGTGGGCGCGGGGGGTGGGTGGGGGGACGAGGGGGGGATGGGGATTAGTGTCAAGGAGGAGCCGAGGGCGTTGGTCGTGTAGGCGCCGCGTGTCCGCTGTGGCTCCCTCCCTCTCCTCGCATGTCCCCGCCGACCGATGACTCGCGCAACGACGGCTTGACGCCGCCTCAAAATCACTCGAATCAGAAACACACAAAAAAGCGACACCCACCCGCATATTTATTCCACCACCCATTTACCCCCCCGCCCGCCCCGATACCACGCCACGCTGTACTCTTTTTTCGCTTCGGCCCGTCGATCTGTATCTTTATTGTTCCGTTTCGTTCCTCCTCCACTCACACCTTTCACCTCACCTCACCTCACCTCTATCGTCTACGTCTGTCGTCTGTTGACGACCCTCCCCCGTGGGGCAGAGACTCTCTTTCGTTCCACGTTCCACTTGGGCTTCCTTACACGGCTCCTCCTCCGTCGCACACCACACACCACCACCACCACCACCACGTATCTAAGTATATACATGCACATGCACACAGCCAGTCGGTCGACTTATTTATTAGATAACTTGTTGTACTTGTTGTACTACCACCGCTACGCGTACGAGTAGCTAGGAAGAGGAAGAAGGGAATGAATGAATGGATAGAGCGCCCGGCCTGAGGGGGCGCATGTGAAGTGTATTTTTGTGGGATTTTTGAGTGAGATTTTGAGATGAGTTGAGAGGATCACGATGAGGACTTGTACTGGAATTGGGCGCTAAATTGTGCTTGGAGAAAAGAAAAGAAAAGATGCAGGCAGGCTCGGAAATTCAGGCGTCCTTCTTTCCACTTCCGGCGTCCCATTTACGATTTACGATTGAGTGCTAATTGTGCCGTGCGCTTCTCCTTCTCTTCCTCGAGTCAAGTTCGAAGTTGCAGATCGTACGTGTAAGTGTAACGCGTAAGGTAAGGTTACAGTCCGGCGTTCAAGGGATCCGGAGAAGGAGGGGAGGGGGGGAAGCGGGGAAGGGAAGGCGGGGAGGGCGCGTTTTTTTTTCAGGCACGGATACGACGTGCCAATGGGGGACTGGGATTGGGACTGCATCGTCTCCTCGCAGCTGCAAAGTTCTACCCTAACCTAAATCCAGGGTGGCCGAATCCGAATCCGCGTCCGCGTCCGGCAGGTATTTTAGGCTGTTACGCGTCTTACGCGCACACGTCCCTGGTCGAATAAGGCCGCGAGCCTGCGTCGCGGGTGGCTTCGACGCCGGGCACGATGACGATGACGACTAGGGACTTGGGTTCTTGGCTTCGTTCCGCGAGCGACGCGCCACGAGCGATGCGCCACGACGAGCGATGCGCCACGAGCAGGCTGGACGCGACGCGACGCGACTTTGATTTGTGCACTCGTGAGCGAATCTTCTCTTCTCTTCTAACGCCTTGCTCTTTGCAGTAGAGTGGAGTGGATAGAGCGGCGCGTCCGGCCTATAAACGCGCTAGGCTCGTTTCAACCTCTCTCGTGTACTGGACGTAAAATCGAAGACAGTCAAACCACGGACACGAGAGATAAACGCGCCCCTTTCAACGTCGATCAGGAGTCCATCCTACTTTGGCGCCATTCTGAGGAGAATATGGCCCGTTTTTCTCGGGCGTGCAGCACGCTGGACTTACGGACGGCGAAAGCGCGGCGCGGTCTGCCAATGACTTACGCGCACCGGTCAAATAAACCCCTCTCAGCTCGAGCCGCGGTCGAGGTACGGCCCAGTCTCGGTACCTGGCAGTGTGCGGCTTTTTTCGCTGCCCGAGAAGTTTGTGGGTCCGTGAGCCAGTCTTCTCTTCTAACGCCTTGCTCTTTGCAGTAGAGTGGGTAGAACGGCGCGTCCGGCCTCGTATAGACGCGTCCCTTTCAACGTCGATCAGGAGTCCATCCGACTTTGGCATCTGAGGAGAATATGGCCCGTTTTTCTCGGGCAGATAACACGCTGGACTTACGGACGGCGAAAGCGCGGCGCGGTCTGCCAATGGCTTACGCGCACCGGTCAAATAAACCCCTCTCAGCTCGAGCCGCGGTCGAGGTACGGCCCAGTCTGAATCTCGGTACCTAGCATGCAGCTTGCAAGGTACCCGAATCCAGTCGGCGCTGCTGCGCGTCGCGTCTCGACACTCTGACCTAGCTCGAAAGGATAAGGCTAAACATACGCGGAGAATTCATCCCGTTGCGGACTTGAAGGTGGAATATTCAAGACGGATTAGGCTCGTGTTGTTCTCGGGGCAGCTGGAATTCAACTGCAGTCCGAGGAGGCTCGGCGACTTGACTGGTCAACCGACAGCTGGAATTCGAGGTTCAGGGCTCGGCGACTTGTCAATGCTCAATGCAGGACTTCAAGGTTGATTAAATTACCTAGGCTTTCGCTGGGCTCGGCGACTTGACTGGTCAACCGAAAGCTGGAATTCGAGGTTCAGGGCTCGGCGACTTGTCAGTGCTCAATGCAGGACTTCAAGGTTGATTACTTAGGCTTGCGCTGGGCTCGGACTCGGAAGAACTTTCAGTTGCTTCTCCTTCGAGTTCAAGGTACCGAGTCGAGGGTTCGAGTGTCGAATGTTCGGGACGTTCAAGGTTCCGTCGAGGTTCGATGTTCGAATCCAAAGTTCGAGACGTTCGAGGTCTATGAGCATTCTCTTCTTCCCTTCTAGCCTCTTGCTCTTAGTCTTATGCTCATGCGCGCCTTTAGGCTCTCGAATCCACTTATAGATGTGCTTTATACAGAGGTGAGGTAGATTAGGTTAAACTCGCGCTGCACTCGGGATCGGGCGCGAGCGCGGGTGCGGAGCCGGGACGCGTCAAGTCGGCGACGCGAATCTGCTTTCGTGAATGTTTCACGTGTCGTGTCCACGGAATTCCATTCAATTCGCGTCTGTGGTATTCTTTTTTTCAGGTTCGCGGCAACGGCTTCTACGCTAGCGCGCGTTTTATCATTTTCAACATAACCGCTCCCGGGCACTGAATTCAACAACTCAATCCACGTCTGCACTCTTCTTTCGTTATGTGACGGTTCGCCGCGGCGGTCGTCGTTTGACACCGACTCTTATTCTCTTCCGTTATCGCAGGGTCTGTGATCTTCGGAGGCGTGTGCTGAACCGCGCGCCGCCCGCGAGCGGAATTCACGTCTGGCGACTTCTCCTCCCGTCCTGTTACGGTATGCGGGGGCGGGGAATGGAATGCGGGGATTCCGTCCCCGTACGTCCGTTCGTTCCCCGATGACTCTGATTCTCAGGGGCGACGCCACAGTCGATCCGAGTTCAAGTCTTTCAAACGCGACGTATTCATTCAACTCAAGGTTGTTTCGCTTCCCTTCCATTCGTTAGTTCAAAAGAATTACGCGATCCCGGTCAGTGAATTAATTATGCATGCGGGCTGACATTTGTGCGCCGCGATTTCTGCGTCGGGGTCGGGCGCGGGCTCGGAGGTTCAGGTGGGCGCATGGCAAGGGAGCATTTATTCTGGGGTTAGGTTTGTGTGCACGGGCTGACTCTTCTCAGCATTCCACGCGCTTTACGATATGCTGAGTCGTTTCTTTTCTTGCCGAATTTATTCAGGGTACACGAGCGCTTATTCAATTGGATTCGGACCCTCCGATTCTGCGTGGGTGGGTGGGTGTGTGCGTCGGGTCCGTTCCAATTCACCCACGAATTTGAATATCGGCTAGGTTGGTTTACGGTACACTGACGTCGACTGCAGTCTGCTTTCTTCCTGGAAATCCCGAGGGATTCACGACGCGCTTTACGATATGCCGATGCTGCGCTCTGCGTGCATCCGCTCCATTCTTTCCTCGCGACGCGGAATTTAAACGACTTTGTCGAATTGGAGTGGTGTCGCCTGACGCCGACACGCTGAAATTCCGAGGGGCAAGCTGAGTGGCTTCCGCATTTACGACACGGAATACGGGAGCGTTAGCGCCGTTTCCTTTCATCCTAATCAAGCTCCTAATCACGATTTTGTTGTGGATAAATTGCGTGAGGCTGGAATTCCCAGGCGATGCAAGGTGAATTATTTTCTTTGTCCTTCTCGGAGGTACGAATCGACATGGGCACGTTTTCCCGCTTCCTTACTTCCCTCCCTCTTACTTCCGTTTCTTCCGTTTCTGAAACCCGGGAGCGCTAACACCGTTTTCGACTCGTCCTTTCTTCCTTTGAGACTCTTATCTCCTTCCCTTCGAATTGCCCCCACGAACGGGCTCAATCATTTCGTCTTCGAATCGGTGCTGAATACTTATTGCTGCCTTGCTTCGCAACGTCCTTTTATGTGTCTTTAGGCTTCGCGACGGACCGCCGTTCCGTCTCTTCCCGACTATCACAATAACTAGTGCGGGCAACCAAAGTCCAATGGAAGTTGCGTTTGAGCGGGATAGAATATCGCCACTCAGGCACCTGCGCGAAATGCACGGAATATCCTCCGGGCGTGACCTCGAAACGCGCGTGCGATGCTCAACTTGGGATAAATGCAATATTCGAATTAACACGCGCGACGCGTAAATCGAAGCATGCGCTTGCGAGTTCAGGGCGCGACAAGGACCTTTCAAATCGAACGTTGTTTACTTTTAGCCGGATTGTCGGCCAAGCCGCAATAAGCATTGCGCATCAGCACGTGATGCTCGGCTTGCGGAGGCATCACCAACTACTGCGTCGTTTCTGCTGATTTCTTGTCTTCTAGGTAAATCACCGCCTGAAAGTCTTTCCGCCTTCCCTCGGTTCTGTGCCTATTCTCAGAGAGACTGAGCCAGTCCGGCGGTTGCAACTTTGGCTCGGAAATTGCTCGGGAACGGCTGTAGCTTCGTTCGCGATTGGTTCAACGATGGATTCACTGGCGGGTATTTCGGCGGTGCCTCACTCACCCGCTTGTGCTTTCAATTGAACGGGTGTGCGGACAAAAACAATCGCGGTACCGGCGACTCTGAGCAAGGCGGTGACGTCGTCAACACACTTTATGGACCCGAGGGGTTATCTCGCCTGTCCGACTTTCGACCAGTCTCGACCACAGTTGTTATCGCGCTCGCTCGGCTGGCTGCTGTCAGCGGCGTCGTGACCCCCGCGTGCCTCGCGATGGCGTGCTGGGATTGTGCGAACGCGATTGGATACTGGGAATGCGCATCCGGGCCCGGCGACAGGCGAATGGTCATAGAGAACCTGTGCAACTTGCCTCGGTGACACCCTTGTCGGCTCGGACTATAGCGGCTGTGTCTGCGCAACCAGGTCCACAGAGCTTGGATGTTGAATGACCTTCAGAACCCACGCACGGTATAGGACCGGTACCGCCGTCAGCTTGAAACTGTGAGCGCCTGCCCCACATGGTCACGGTGGTCACGGTGCGGGGATGCGGGGGTGCACACTTGTCTCTGGCGCATTTGCGGCGATGTCGCGAACTTGAAAACATGTGCCATTTTTCGCCTCCAGCTGGCTGTACGTGGAGCGCGCTCGTGCGGTGCGAGCTCACGTTTGTTTTTTTCCCTTGGTTCTTCATTCAAAACCGTTGATGAGGCTTGCACACGCGGCCGGGCACGTTCGTTGGACGGCGGCCTGGCTGCCAGTGACGCCGACCGATTTGCAACCATTCCCTTCTCATTTCCTTTCCAATTCCTGGCTGGTCGGGAGCTCAGGAAGAGAACGGGAACCATCGATGTTGTTTCTTGATCGTAACGCGCACAAAACATCCTGCAAGCGCCGGTGTACTTACTGGGATGCCCTGGCCGTGACCGAACCCCGGAGCATGGCATACGCGCTGCGCAAGGGTCTCGTTTCCCCGCCTATTGAACGATGGTACGGTGCGTGCGGGTTTATTGCTCCTTCCAATGTTGAGTCTCCCGTTGATTAGTTCCTTACTGGGGCGGACAGTTCTGTTCCTGCGCATTTCTTCACCCGTTTCACGGGCTCGTCGCCGGGTCCAATGCAACTCGATTTAGCGGGTCCATGTTTCAAGACATATGTATTAAGCTCATAGCGGAATTTCTACGGTGTGCGCAATCCCGAAACCGATCCGCGCAAGCACTTATCGGGCTTGAACGGTGTTCGCAAGCCTCAAGGAGATCGACATGGAGCGCACACATTCGGCCTTCGGCTTGGCAGTCGGTTTGATATCGCCGTACTCGTCGATCTCCGTGGAATAATACCAACACGCAGATAAGATAGCGCCAGATACCGCCGTTATCCCTGTTCCCGCCCTTTAGGGTTTTAGGCTGCAAGTAATGCGCCTTTCCAACCGAAACGAGGAATCCGAGCCTGAAGCAAGTAAATTCTTAACCCTGTGCATACTCGTTTCAATTTCGGCGCCATTTTCTCGTTTCGAGTCAACGACCCCTGCATAATTCAAATAATACCTTCCCTCCTGACCGCTAATCGTACGCGCAACTACGCGGACGGCCTAATTGACAGCAATATATACCCCGCGAGGCGCTGCCGCCAAAGCGCACTCACGTAACTCCCGAGCGTGGTGCGCCTTTCTCAAAGCGGCAATATGGGTCCAACGTGATCGGGATTCACACGATTGCCATACGAAAACGAAATTCAAATCACCCTCTTTCGGACGATACCGCCAATTGCCGCCTCGGGCCGCAGCCCGACGCATCCCTGCACGCCTTGCTCGTTTGGGATCTCTGCCTCTTCGGGCGGAGGGTCTGAGTCGCAAATTCAGTACTGCCGGAAATTTCTCGCAAGCGACGCAAGGTACTTTCCGTGTCTTCGACGTTAACGCCGCGTACCAGGACAGCGCTCTCCGTTTCTCGAATCCGGTGAGGTGTGCCGAGTCCCGCGGAGCGCGATAAATGTTCCCAGCTCTCGCCACAGCGCTCAATTGAAATATAGACTCTGACGTGGCCGTCTGCACGCCGCCGGAGTGCAAGAAATTCCGCGCCGTCTCAGATCTCAGCATTGGAACACGGCGTCAGACGAGCGAGCAGCAGGAATGGGATACTGGCACTGCGCCCGTGGAAACCGGCAATACATGTAATATCTGCGAAATGGTCAAACGATAGACTGGTCGAGGCTCTGGATTGCCGGCCTTCCATGAGAATATTTAACGTTTCCATGCATTCTAGCGAGCGTCAGCGACTCGCATAACTAGTTCATAATTGTGAAACCCGCCGTAATTTTTGGGTCGTTCTACTTATCGAGACAAGCTATTGTTCAGACCTGTTCAGGCTCGGGTTTGAGCCCATCCCTGCCCGTCCACAAACTTCAAGGTAAATTTCGGTTGAACCTGCCGTGTTCCAGAATTCAGCCAGTCTCCGCGCTCGGGTTTTCTCCGTTTCCCTGTCAGTCCGAGGTAAGTAATATGGTCAGCATCGGATTAATATTGCTGCAGGGCCACGGGCTCCTGGGACGATTGGAGGTAGCCAGTGCCAGCGGAGAAGAGAGGCCGCCATCGTGGACAAGTACGAACGACATTCCGTGGGTCCGGTTGAGCGCTGAAATTTACGGCCTCGCGCCAAATGAGCAAATGCACGCTATTTTCGGTGTGCTATATTCAAGCGCCAAGCGCTCGAGGGCTCTGGCGCGTCCATATGGTTTCTTTACCCGAAGGGAACGGCCCCGGGCGGTGTGCAGAGTAGCATTGGAACGTCAACGTTGCCCGAAACAGGCCTGACCCACGAAAGCCCTCGGTACCAAACCAGATGGAGTGGATTCGGAGCAGACTCGGACCCTCGGTAGAACAGGGCAAAACGTCAACGTGGCCACGGAGCGGAAGACGGTTTCTTGCGCGTTTTTTTTTGGCTGACGTCGACCGTGTCGCAGATATGAACGGGCAACCGCGGCCATCTATCGAGAACTTGATGCGTTCGGCAGGACAGGCCGCTGGCTGGCATAACAGGAACCCGTAATGAATTCGAACGAATACAGCAGTCTGCCAGTTAGTCGTGGTTCGGGTGTAACAGCTACAGCTATTTGCACCGCATGGCCAGCGAAGGACGATTCGAAGGCGTTTCAGACCCCACTGTCCGGCGCCCGAGATGGCAAGGAAGAATTTTCACCCATTCCACAATGGCTCCAGGGCCAGACGACACGGGCGCCCTCGGAACGCGACCGTGCCATTTGCGGCGCGCGGCGGTCGCCTAGTGCCTTCCACTTCGGCTTGCTCTCGGCTGCCACGTCGCCAATGCATATGGCACAAAGAAGTTTGAAAGATAGACAAGGATGCATCCGAATCTAACCCTTCTGTGGCGGATTTCATCCAAATAAGTGCGAGGCACCGATTGAAGAAGCACTGTCGCGCTGCTTCGGCTTCGGAAGGTGCTCGAGTTGGGATTCTCTTCTGTAACGATGACACAATGGCTAGTGGTTCTTGTTTTCAAGCTCCTTGTTTCCACTTTTGTTGTTTATGCAGAAATGGTTTAGCAAGCCTCGTGTCGCCTTGTATCAATGACATTTCCACCTTGTCCGAGACAAGAAACACTGCACCGATCCTTGTCTCAACGATTGTGGGCGATAACAATACGTGATGTGATGGCGAATACAGTACAATGAGACGCGATTCAGCTCCTCCCTCTTGCACCGCCTTGCACCTACAGAACTTCTTTGATTGGTCGCAAAAGCTTCCGCGGCCTAAACAAGAGCTTTTCTGAAACAGCGGCTGCCTCGAGGCACGAGTCATGGGACGCTGGCCAAGTTGCCGTTTCGTTTTTTGTTTCGCCTCCAATGGCGCGGATGGAGCGGCCGCAGCACAAACGGTTTCGGTTGTGTGGAGTTGCTGTGCCCAAGCTGCGCCAGCCTCAAAAGGCTGCGGTCGAACTGGGCCTAGTGGCGGTCGCATCGCACCCGGAAGAACGTCGGAGATGAAGTACCACTAGGAGGGGCGGGTGGGCGTCATGACATTTCGAGGATTTCCAGGGCATGCGGCGCGAACTGCGCGGCAGGTGACAATGACATGCCCTTCTCCATCGCATCCTGCGCATGTGCGGCGCGCTCCGCCGAATTCGTCCTGCTCGGGCTCGGGGTGCGCCAGAAGGACGACACGTACGTAAGACTCTTCGCCGCGATCCTCGTCCCGATCCACTGTGCGAGCGAGGCCCCGGGGACGAGCCCCATGACGTCCTTCACGTCCCAGAAGTCGCGGTGGTGCGTGATGCGGCCTTGCTCGTTGAAGGAGAGCCGGGTTATTATGTGGAGTTTGAAATGAAACGGGGAGGGAACTGTAAGTGACGTGCCGGGGATCGGGAGGCCTGGGGCGCTAGGATGGGATTGAACTCCATTCGAGGCGGAAGCGGGTGAGGTGGTAATGAGCGAATCGGACGACGGATGGGCCCGGTGGTTGCCGTCGCGGTGGATGCCGGGGAGGACTAGTATGTTTAGGGTATGTTCTACCAGAGTTTCTTATGTCCATCTACATAGCCAAGATTGAGTACGAGTACAAGCTTGAATGCCCGTCGGCGCTCAACGTACCAAAACTCTCGTTCTCACAGATATCACCTATCTCCGTCCAGACACGTAAGGCTTGGAACAATGGGTCGTCGATATTGCGCGCCAGGAATCCCGCGCGCGGGCGGCTGTAGCCGAAAGAGTGTACAGACAAGGGCTATCGGCCTTGGAACGTCGATAACGCTCAGCTGCCGGGAAAGCTGATGAATATCTGTGATAACAGATCGCGACGTGGCCGTCAAAACCGGATTCTCATAGCTGAAGGAACGATTCGATTCAGGAACACGGTGCAAGACAAGAGAAAATGTAGTGCAGAATTTGCCACTCACACTACAACGGAGTCTCAATAAATTGAATTATGGCACAGAAATGGACGACGCACTGGCACTAGACTCGTAGAAACGGTCGATTGTGTCGGAAGATGCAGCATTCTCGCCGTACATCGTCGCGCATACATCCACAGCCGTTGCGTGAGTTGTGGACATGATAGAGACGCTGGAGTGATTTGAAAGAGAATGTCGGGTCAAAGCCGTCGTCCCCTCCCTGTCCGCAGAAGGCATGGCGTCGACCATGGTCGTCGTCAACAGGTGAAGCGTGAAACTCCCCAACGGACTCGTGCTAATGGGGCGGAGCAGCCGGCCCGTGGGTCTTCCCGGAAATTGCCGTGATCGCAACTCTCATCAGAGTCTAAACTGTTGACTTCTCCCATTCATCTGCTCTCACCTGCTACTCACTGAGCAGGAGCTTTGTACTTCTTCACCTTGATTTCGTTTCACCGCCCGGGCATCTGCAGCTAATCGAATAAGCGAGTTGAATTGCAACATTTCTTCATCCCATTCCTGTACTCACGGCCGCCATTCCTTGATCACCGACTGGCATATCAACTCAAATCAAAGAGAGGCGATCCCGCGATTTTCTCGCGTCCAATACTAATAGTCTTCTTCCCCGCAATCTGCGTAGCGGCTCGTGGCGGCCATGTGTCGTCGATCAAGAGAATGAAACTGCCAATCTTTGACTGTGGGCTAGTCCGAATTCGGCCGTGCGCGCCACCAAACCTGCGAAGTCCTCAACTCGGACCTGTTGGTTTGTTTCTTACCGCCAGAAAGTCGACAGTTTGGGTAATGACCACAATATCTACTCAATGGCGGGCGTGTAAACGCACCGCGATGCTGGCGCTGGTGGGGTATTCGACCGCGACGTACAGAATATTATTGAAACCGACTAATCCAGTGTTATTGGTTCAGGTAAGCACCACCGCCCCTGATCTACCTTGACATTTTACTCCTCCTCCTCCTGCTCCAGGTATATCACATCCCACCGTCCTCGTGAGCCAAAGACCTCATCGTGAAACGGAGAAGAAGATCAATATTGTCAAATATCCAAGCACCCTTTCCTCTGAAACGGACCATTCAATGGTTTTTGCAGCATTGCCTTTTAACTCTTTGCTTTCAAATCTTGAACCCAATTTTTGTTAGGGTTAATTGGCGTTTCTGGTGGGCAACCGATCTTGTCTCGGACCCAGTTGGAATGAAGATTCGCCGGAAGCTGAGAGCTATTCACATCAGAGCAGTGAGGCGGAATTCATCGTTGTTTCAATGACGGTGCCCAAACTAACACCTCAGGCCTCAGGAACTACATATTAGTACCCTCTAGTACCGCGAAAAGGGTTGTTGGCTTCGTTTCGGCGCGTGAAATTGCGGTTTCAAACTTATTTGAACATGGCTGAATACTCAGTGGTTACAAAATGGCAAGGATGAACCTACGCATTTCGGAATGCCCCTCGCAAGCGCAGGTCACGTATGGGATCGCTGGAATTATCTCACCGCGCGAAAATCCAGTTCGTATCAGCTCGTATCAGCTGAACCTCAAGTTGAAATGTGCCTGTAGGGTGTTGGTCTAAACCCAGCGGATTTACTCTAAACCGCGTCGCCGGCGGGCAGCAGAGGAATATTAGCTCAGGTGAGCACCATGGCCAGCCTACAGCCTGCTGATCGATCTCAACATTCTGCTCCTCCTCCCCCCTGCTCCACGTATATCACATCCGACCGTCCGCGTGAACCAAAGACCTGTCGAGTTTTACTTGAAACGTTTCGTAGAAGAAGATTGTTGAATATCCAAGCACGCACCCTTTCTTTGAAACGGATTATTTAAGCCTTTGGACTCTTACCAGGCTTTAATTACCTTGAACTCCTTACTCTCAAAAAAATTCTTTGGGAAAGAATTGGCGTTTCTAGTGCGCAAACCGATCTTGCCTCGAACGCAGTTGGAATAACGACTCGCCCCGGATGTTCACAGTCAGCGAATTGGCGACATCGCCGAAATTACAGCAGAATGTGAGTGGAATTATATTGTTGCTTCAATGACGGTGCGCAAATGAAGGTGTCAATGACTACCAGGATAGCAGATATTCACCAAAACCCTACAAGGGTTGTTGGCTTCGTTTCGAATTGGAAACCATCAGCTGAATTGGTTGAATACCGGAAAGGATGACGACATGTATTTCGGAATACCCCTGGAAAAGGCCCGCGGACACTCCCTTGGAACTCCGACCGCGATAGAGTAATCAACGGCCCAAAGACCCCCTATCTCCAGCCGTAAATAGAGTAAATCAGCGCGAAGAGGGCCGATGTCTGGTACATATAGAGTAAATTTGAAGTAAATCGCGCAGAGCGCAAATTTTTTTGGGTACAATGAGCTCCAAAGTCAGCAGAAAAGTGGCTCCGAAGTCGGCAGAAAAGTTGTGATCAACCAATTAATTCACAGACCTCTGTTGTGTTGCTGAAGGTGAAATTAAGTGTGGCCGCGACCTCCAAACCAAAAAATGCGTAGCAGAGAAAATTTGCATTTTTAAGGCTATGTCCAACCAAAATAGAGTAAAACAGCTGGCTGGGCGCAAATTTCGTAGAGTAAAACAGGGTCAAAATCAGGCCAAAAGCGGTCGGAGTTCCAAGGGAGTGTCCGCGGGCCTCCTGGAAAACGCAGCGCACATGCAGGATCGCTGGTTTTGCCAAATTTCAGTGCGTATCAGCTGAGATGAAATGCCTGCGCAAAGAATCGGCGTCGGGCTAACCCAGTAATCCGGAAACACCCCTGGCGAGGTTGCCTTCCTTCCTTCACACATCCCAGTCCGTATATCCGCGGTGCCGCAACTGTGCAACTGAATTCAAATTTCTGTACCTCGTAGTCAACGGACGGTTCCAACGGAACCCCCTTGTGTGCATGCTGAAATACTTAGCTAGCTATAGCTATCGAAAATGAAAATCGAAAAAATAGAACACCTCGTGGCCAGACACTCTTGGGTCGATTTTTTTTGGGGGGGCCCGGAATGCCCATTGCCAGGGGTAGAGTAGTTGCCAGAGCGACACGCCCGGCGAAAGTTTGGTTCCGTTGTGGTTGAATTTTCTGCCAGGCCGCCCTGCCCCCTGGCTCGACTTCCCAATAAACGGATCCGAAGACTAGGGCCTTAGGGACGTTGGAATTTACAGCTCGCCTTTCTGGCAAGCGCCTCAAAATGGTATGACTTCCGCCTCGGTCCTGCGTTTACCGGCAAGCCTACTCGTAAATTTGAACGTGTACAGGTGCCTGATTGATCTACAATTCAAGCCGCAAGTCAAATCTCGACCAGTTGCAACGCCACAGAGGAAATATCGCTAATAAAAATTTCGCACAACGTCATATATTCTACGTCCAAGGCCGAGCTGACGGTTGGTTCAGGGCTTGCACCTCATGTCGTACACCGCCGCTAGTGGGTGCTTGTCGGCGTCGCGAATCAACCTCCCGATCCGCGGTTGTTGGATCCCCGAATCAGATTAACGCCGATCATGATCGTGAACCGTAGAATCTGGTCGGCAACGAGGAAGAACGGATGCAAGAAGATGCAAGAAGAGCCAATAATCTTAGAAGGAAGTAGAAGGAACCCCAACATCGTCGTCGGACCACTTGGTGCACCACGTCGACTCAGCGTTCAGCGCTTGGACTGATCGGGATCTACCATCAGTTCTGGTAGCATTCGCTTTGACCGATGACATAATTTGAATCAAACACACACAAAAATGAGGTTCGTGTATACACTAAAAAGCGAAAAGAATAAGATTCTGAGTGCATTTGTTAAAATTCTTGGCTTTTTTCCCGCCAGCGCCGTCACGCACCATTCATTTCTCCACTCATTTCCCAACCGCCCCACGATTCCACTTCTTGGTTGGAGTCGATTCTTCTGCTGTACGATCCGGAGAACTGTCGAGGGAGGAAGCTGCGTAATTTATATCAGAGCCAGAAGAGCATCAAAGAGGTTTCCGCATACGAGAAGCTCCGGAGTGTTCTACAAGTTGTTGGCTCGTACCGGTACCGGATGGCACGCCACTCTTTTCTCGCCATCGAATAACAGCTTCCCGCTTCTTACTATCATCTCCCCCGTGGTCGCTTTCATCGTCATCCAGCACCCCCGGCACCATCAAGCTGTCCAGTAGTTCGCCAGTGAAGGTAGATATGCTGGGTAATGAGGGGAAGGATTTCGGGCCGCTGCTGCTGTGCAGACTTCCGCCGCTCTCGTTTCTCTTTCCGATCACGGTCCTCTAGATTCATCGCCTCCAGAGCCTCTACTAGATTATTGGATCGAGGACTTGGGGCAACGATGGGACTCTTGATTGGGGGGTCGGCGTCGCAGGATCTAAGCGGGTGCCTTTGCGAGGGCGACCACATGTTTTGCAATGAGGGGATTTGCGGGGTGTGAGTGCAGCGGGTTCAGAGTCAGTGGCGGGGGTGGTGGTTCTAGTGGATGCTCGAGGGAGTGCTGGGCGCAGAGGATCGCAGAGCGGGAGGCATAGATAGGAGAGTGCTGGATAAGAACGAGTCCCAGTTTAACAATCGAATCCTTCTTCCAAGCTAAGAACAAAGGCGTGATGGACGCGAGGTGTGGTGTGAAAGAAGAGAATTTCACGTGATGGCGACGCGGAAAGAAAAGTGAGTAAACAAGGCCAAATCGGACCTGAGAAAACGCATTCGAACAATATTCCCAGCCACGGCCAAATTTTGTCGCCTAGCTGCACAAAGCTCGAACGACCAGTCCCTTCGCAACAAATTTAAATCGCGGATAGCCAGCTGGACAAGATCATCTCCCGCTTTTTTTGCCTCGTTTTTGAAAGTTGAAACAGATATCTTTAAATTTCTCCTTGGTTGTGCTCCACCATCGCCAGCACCACCCCCGTCAAAAAAGCTCGCCAGAGACGGGCCGGCGATCCATGGTGATCGGGCATCAATGAATTCCGTGGCGCTCCTGTGGATATAGTTGGATTGATTCTGTGTTTATTGGAACGAGAGGATAAACGTAAACCGTCGAAAGATGGATTCGAAACGCTGGAATTGAATATCTTGAGCTGGCCACAATCACCCCAGCAACGACCCAAGGAACTGTAAGCGACGGATGGGGCTGGAGCAAATTCGCTGGACACGAAGACAGAAGAACCCAGAGGATAGATTGCGAACTTCACCATAGTGATATGCAAGTCCTGGACCGGAGATGTCGACGCACTAGCTAGTTCTACAATAGACAGCCGATGAGTTCACCGGAGCCATCCGAATCCGAGTCTTCATTGAAGTCATGCGAATCCAAGTCTTCATCGGAGTCATGCAATCCGGATTTTCATCTCTGAGTGCCCCCAATCCATCGTCTGAACGAGCTCGAGCTCGAACTCTCCCACTCCGCCGTCGCGCCAGAACAATATCAACCGAAAAATCTGGCATCCTATAAAAGTCATCATTGCAGGTCGGGTACCCCCCCTCAGGTTCTCGCCAATCGATCGGTCGCCCCATAGAACGATATGGACACTAGGAAGCACAGGAAGTAAGCCGGAGGCCCGTCGTCAACCCCCGCTGCAAAATTTTTCAGGCGGCACTGCTCCATCGCGCGCCGCTCATAATCCTCGTTACCCTGGATGCACCTGCAACCCGCACACAGAGATGCTAGAGCCTGAAGCGTGTCGCAAAGCCCGGGAGGTATTCGCATGTGGAAGGGATTACAATATGCACAAGCGTAGATATTGTATGCCTACCCAGCGGTTCGGCAAGGCTGACATCCAAGCGCGTGAGGTTCGGGAATGCTGCAACCAGGCAGGAGAGCGAGTCTGGGGTAGAATGTCTGTGGGTAGAGGGAGGTATCGCCATCAGCGTGCGCGTCGAGCGAGATTACGTCGGGCGAACGCGTGGGGGGAAAGGAGGGCTGGTAGAAACGGCTGTGGCGATTCCCGATCGAGAGTGTTCTGGATGTCAGCTCCGCTGTGGGCTGGGAATAGGATAGTTATGCCGCGCAGTCCCTTGCACTTATGGCCGCACATTTTTAACGGCACCGGTGACGAGAGGAACGGGATGCAAACGTCCTCTAGTGACTCCGTCATCGGATTCTTCGTAGACGTGGAGGTCGAATTTGAGACTGAGCGAATACAGGAGGGGTGATGACGAGGGAAGAGACCCCGTCCTCGTCTCAGTGTAGCCATGAAGGCTGCCATTCTTCATATCCTGTGAGAAAATGAGCAACCGAGAAATGGGTAAGATGTCGCCTCTTACCAGCCCGGAAAAATTGAGCTTACACTCTAGCTTCTCGACACCTAGAACCCGAAAACATTGATTATGCCATCAATATCTGCCGAGGGCAGCACACTAGTTGAGCACATACATCGAAGCGCGCATCCAAAACCGTACTCGACCGAGAGATCCTTGAAGATTGGAAAATAACCCCGGCGAGCAAAACAAGTCCACCAGTTCGTCGTGTGCTCGTGGCAACTTCCATCCGAGCACCCGGAGTGCCGCCCCGCGTCAAGCTCCCCAGAAAACTGCCTGTAGGAAGGCGACATTTTCACGAGGTTCCGCAGAGCGTCAAAACCGTCGGAGAGTTCGGCCGGCCTACATCGAGAACCCGAGAGACAGGGTATTGAATCAGTTGTCGTAGGTGCGGGTTGAACTCCAGGGCGGAAGGCGGCCGCAGAGCCTTCACAAGGTCTCTGGTGTATATAAAGTGCAATGGTGGGTCGGCCGTCATGTCGCGGTAGAAAATTGGGGCAAAGACCCAGTAGAATTCATGGGAGGGAGAGGCTAGCAATTGCACGACGGCCGGCCAAGGGGGGGATCAGCGCCCAGATTTCGGGGCGGTACTGCGAGGTAATAGCTTGGGGTGGAAGTGAACATTGTGCAATTGCGGATGGGTATTCAGAGCTCGGCTTATATAACTTTGAAGCGTTTCAAATTTGACCTCATACTTATATTTTTGCTGGAAGATAACACAAGCCTGTATTCTCGGCCCGTCGTAACACGAACGAAAAGTCGGAAGACCGTCGATAGAACGTTAGCCTGGATGCGGTCAAGTGCAAGAAGAATGATCGGCCCTAGCCGAACAGAAGTTCGCGCCAAATAAATTCCGATTTCATCCTTCGGCTCCCCAATAACTTATACTTCCCCCCAGTCGAATACCGCAAAGAACGAGCAACAATTCTTCAAATCCATGTAATTTCACGAGATTTACCGAGGAATGAATAAAATACACGTTTATGTGCTTGCCGAGATGTGCTGAGTGAAAGATACAAGTAGGGTGCGGTCATTGTAGCTGAAGATAGAAACCAGAAAGGATAAAAAGAGGTGAGAGAACGAAAGAAAGAAACCAACGAAGAAGCAAGGAGCTTGGAGAGGGGGCTTGCTAGTGTCTGTGCGTCCGGGTACAAGGCTCCGCAGTGGAGGATGAGCGATCCCGTCAGCTCCCTAAAGGATGAACGATAAATAACCAAACGGGGCATGGCAAGATATTCGTAGGGAGGGAAGGCCTTGAAGAGAATCCTAGACGATTTGCGGATCCACAGCGGAAATGTCGGGAGGCAGGAAGACGGGCCAAGCACCCGAGCATGCCAGGTTTATTGGGCGGACAATGCAACCCTTGGCGACCGCGACGTTCTCGCCAAAGGGTAGGTGGGGCGACCGGATATCCGCGGGTCTTTCGGCGCAAACGCGCCAGCAACTTCGACCAAAGGAGGAGCGGACATTGGCACGTCGTTTTCACCAGATCTTTGGAGAGTCGGTCGGGTGAGAGGACCTGTAGTAAGAAAGCACAACGGGATCAGGTAGCACGCAAGACCGACGCGGAAGACGGACCGTCGTCGTTTACTATCGGGCATGTCCGGGGAGGTGTTGCTCGACTTGCTCGGCGCTCTTACGAGAGCCCCACGTATGGTGAGCGAACGGGAGCGGAGTCAAATGCCAAAACTTCAGCACACCTTGGCGCGTTTCTGTACAAGCTTTGGCGGTCGTTCTCCGGCATCGTACACGTAGTCCGGCAGCATGGAGCTTCAGAAAAGTGGTCAATTAGCCAAGAAGATGTAGCGCCTCCAGCGTTTTGCGGACCTCTTGATATGTTGGACGACTATACTCATGGAAGATTCATCGAACTTTTCCCAGACTCTGACGAGTTTAGTGAACTCTTGTGTGGGATATGAGATGTCCAGTCGCCGTGGGCCAACGGCGCCGGCTAAGCGAAATATATCAGCGGGCACCACCATGCAGGAAGGTCGAGGATCACCTTGTTTTGGTCTCTATCATGAGACCGATGTAGAAAGTTGTCGAATGTACCACGCCTCCTCCCTCTTTGCCTTCGATGTCCTCCTTCTTCCGTTTGAGCACAGCGTCCGAAATTTCACCTTGTGCGACCAGCCGTACTTCCTCGTCCGTAAGACAGTACAATGTTTGTTCGAAACCTTTGATGAAAGGATGCGCCAGGGTCAGGGAGTCGACGTACTCTAACTTCATCACGAGCTGTCGTATCCGAGACTCCACGGTTCCCGCCCTGCCGATCCATTGAGACGGACGACGCTGAGAGTGAGGTACTGGATGCCCCACCATTTTATTTGCAAGTCCGGGTTGCCTGTCGAAGCGATAACCTGCAGGTAATACCGGTATTTATGGAAAAAGTCGTGTTTCGCAAAGAGCTCAGACCAGGCCGCCCTTGCCGACAATCACTTTGTCAACGATATCGGCAGCTGCAATTGTGTTAGCTTAGGATACAAAGAGATAGAATGCTGTTACCTTTCTTGAATTCTTCCGTCATATCATCTGAGTTGACGCCGTGACATTATGAGTAGAGCACATCGCGGGATAGGCAGGTGTTATGATTGGCATCCGATGTGACCGATCAGCAGGATATAGCTACGGTGGGACCATGTTATTATGGGGAAGAAAAAGGTCATAGTTGTCGTTACCCTTAGGATTCCATACTCGGACCTGTAATGGTCCTTCCTCGATTTGTTTTAGAAGGACAGGTTGTGGCCATGACCTGAGACGAGTTAGATGAGACTCATAAACAAGGCGTCCACGCACCATTGATACATAATGATAAAAAATCGGCTGACAATTGCGCCAGCGATAGCATTAGGATAGAGTTGACATATTCGGGCGACGAGCATCGCCCACGCAACACCGCCCAGAAAACCATTTACATTTGAATATATAGCTCTCCTAGACCGGATTCAGTATCGCATCCTTTGCAAGAACGCAAAAAAAACGCACGTTGAGCCCATAGTTTTATTACAGCGCAGAGAGTCTCGGAAGACCTGCACATTGGGTACTAATCGGCAATATCTCGTCTGTTACGCGGGAGCCTGCGAAGGAGATTCAGATAGAACCTAACCCTGAAGGACAGAAGACAGACCGCCAAGACTCCGTACACATCGTTCATCCAGATTCCGTAGAAGGGTGTCGTCCCGCAGGGACAGATCCTCCGGTATTGACGACAGTGCGAGACGAGCCATCAGTAAATCCAGCGGTATCCCGGAGATCTTCGCTTTGATAATTGGAACATATGCGTCTGGGACGCCCTGCGCGTAAGGTCAAACCTGAAACCAAAAAGAAAAGGTTAGGACGTACTGAGACTTCCGACACGCCCTCCATCTCTATGAGCATTGGCTCAAACACCTCGAAAAAGTCGTCCCGCGAGACATGCTTCGGCACGACGCACAGCGTATCGATATCGGACCCCGGACCATGCACACCCAGTCGGTAGGACCCAAAACGTGAAGATTTTCCCGCCAGCGGCCGTCGCTGTGGCTTCCGAAAGACCCCGCGACATCGCTACGGTACGGACGAATTTTTTTCACCAGAGAAGCGACGCGGCCGAGGACGATTTCCCTATTGGAGCGCCATGGCAGCGAACGTCAGTGTCGGACATGACTTGGGCCAGTACGGCGGCCTTGCCGCGGTTGCGCATAAGGTAAAGAAACAGGATGATCTATGCCAAGTTCGAGCACCGGGTGCAAACTTTAGGTCGCAGGCGTCATAAGAATATCCGAGAGGCCCGCCCAAAGCGAGGTTGGTTTTGGGGTTTTGGTACACGAATCGACGACCTAACGAGGACGAGACGGCACCGGAGACCGACAGGACCTGACAACTGGAACGACGCTCACCTCCTACGAGCTTTCCTCTTCCGCTCGAATGTATTTGTCGTCTGAGCTCATCCATGAGGGTGGACTGTAACCTCTTTTTCTCGCTCATTGGACTCAGTCGTCGCAATAGGCGGAGTTACTCCAAGGAACCGACAAATGCACGATTGAGAATAAATCCTTGACTATCGTTGTCCGTGAAGACCAGTACCCTCTATCAGCGGTCATTTTGGTTGTGGATGGGAATAGCGCTGTTGGCGGCCCCGAAAGTGGTGGTATGGATTGACTTTTGTCTTGCGGATATAGGGTCATGTGACCTCGAGTCTGCGGCCCGGCCGAAACAAATTTGAGCCTTTAGTAAAGTTTTATGCTGTGGATGTGTATGTACAAAATGTAGGGTTACAGGTTACAGTATGCTACATAGGTCTAGGATGTGGCGAATAGCTTGGAGTACTTATGTAGGAATGGAGGAATAGAAATACAGGGAGCGTACGTAAACTAGCCATGCTTGACAACCCAGGCGCTTCAAACCCTCTGCTCGAAGTGTACAGTTTTTTGTTCTCCCGCGCGTCTAGAGCCCATTTTCGAACGAACCAGGCCGCCACGCCGAGAGCCGCCACGCCGAGAAGCACGCCAGAAGCAATGCCAGCGGTGGTGGGAGACGTTCGCCGAAAACTGACTGTTTCTGAGGAAGTCGGGGAGCCGTCTGAGATGGTTCGGGCGCCGGGACCGGTCGCGGAAGCCGGGATCGCTCCCCAAATGGCCAGTATCACCACTTGTCGGAGCGGCGATACAGGTAAGCGAGCTTGCGTCGGCGACAAGCTGGAAGTCGGGCTGGAGAGCATCTCCGGACGTAGTGTTGTCATAGAGGAACGGAGCGGGGGAGGGTATAGGAACGGGTCTCCGAACATTTGTCCCGGGTACGGCCGATGAAGGAGGTGTTTCCGACCAACACATTGTTCTGGACCGTGAAGTTTTATGGCGCTGGTTACTGCGATGCCATAGCCAAAAGCGCCCGTAAGGTGATTGTCTTCGACTACTCCGCTGAAGCTAAAATTCGACCCGTAGGCATCGCCGAACCAAGTTCGAGGGCCAATGGCAATGGCGATCCTACAACTAGATTAGCAACGAAAGTAGCCAACAATAATAAAAGAACCTACTTGATGAACACGTCATCTTCATTCGGACCAGGGAGTCGCTGCTTGCGTCTGATCCCGTGGCGAAACCGCCGATGATAGTATTATTTCGGACGACAGTGTTTGTGAAGTCGCCCTTCCACGGCTGATAGTCCGACCATGTTGATGCCGCCGAGCAGGGTATTCTGGAGATGATATGAGCCCACGATGGAACGAGGAGAATCATAGTCACATTTGTGATCCAGATGGTATTGTTGTAGACCTGGGTTCCAGGAGAGCCAAACAATACAATCCCGCCGTCAGTCGCGCCCTGAATCATATTGTTGCGCACGATGCTGTCTTTGCAGCTCACGCTGATACCATCCGCCCACTCCTGAAAGGTGTCGACACCGCACGGCCCGATGTCGTTGTTCTGTACCAGGGTATTGGTACATGTATACGGGCCTTCAACGATGTGCAAGCACGTCCAGGCCGCGTGGATTGTACGACCGAACGAACTGCACCGTCTGATTTGCGTTCCCCCCCTCCCATCTCGATATTCCCGCCTCCGCCTGTTGGTGGAGCACCATCGCGCGCGCCATTTATCTGATCGCCATATTAGCACGCTCCTGACTTTGACTTCGTCCCAATGGCGACCGCACCTGTATGTTGCGCAGTA
This sequence comes from Mycena olivaceomarginata, assembly GCA_029378375.1. Classification (NCBI taxonomy): domain Eukaryota; kingdom Fungi; phylum Basidiomycota; class Agaricomycetes; order Agaricales; family Mycenaceae; genus Mycena; species Mycena olivaceomarginata. Next base: position 578,130 of record JARKIC010000028.1, on the reverse strand, counting down.
TGATACCGGAACAGCTGTCGCACGTCCCCACTAACCTGTGCTTTAAAGTGAATATCGAGCTGCTTTAGATATCGACTGAATGGACTCACAGCAGTGGTATGTCCCGTGCCGTTGGCGACAGGCCCGTCTACGACGAGCGTCGCGCGCGAATCATCCGTAGGATAACCTTCCGTGCTGATTTCTTGATTCGGGGCCGCAAATAGAAGTGGGCTTTGGGAGCATGTACTCCGTGTTCGGACAGAGGTTGAGTACGTAGCCAGGCCCGGAGGAGTTGAGTAGGGTGTTAATTCGGTCGGCAACTGTATCGGCGGGGTCGGGATTCACGCAGTCGTCGCGACGCGATAGTTCTATGTCTCTGTGATGGCACGTCAGATGCGATTCAGAACCAGCGGGATGGTTTTTACCCTATTTCCATGGGGGCACTGCGGGCGGGCGTAGATGCAGATTGTTCATGCCGAATCAGACTGTGGTTGCCAAAGCGGAAGTTGGCCGAAGTCTTGCGGGGAGAATAAGAATATGAGCAACCCGGTTCTTTTGGATGTAGGCGAGCTCACCGAAAAAGAGGGAAACGAGAAGGTCAGGATTGAACGAACGATATATCCCACAGAGATGGCGGTTGCCCTCGTCCCTCGATCGACCGATCGCGCATTTAGGAGGCGGCAAGTAAATTTCAAGGATAGCCTCGTCCTCCTCTCGTCCTCCTCCTCCTTTCTTGGTTCCATTGCGGTACCAAAAGGGTTAGAGGATGAAAATAGAGCAGGGTCGGGGGGTGTGGAGTCAGCGTTGGAAGGAAAATACGCGCTGGTCCGACGCCCACAGAAAGGAGTTCATGTTCAAAACCGACGGGACCCGAGCCCCGCGTGCTCCAAGTGTCTAGAACCAATCTAGATCCGACTGCCAACGAATAAACAAGTGGAAAAAATACACAATAGAACAAGTATGCGCCCACCTCAAAGGCCCTTGTCGACCATCGGGCGCTGAATATGATGCTTCAAGTGGAGACAAACTGCAGGTGACGGTCGGGACGATGTATCATGTTATCATGTTTTGCGCTCGATGAAATGCCAGTTGGCGTCGGCAGTTCTACTTGACTATGTTGAAGCGGCCGATGTCTGCGAGAGACTAGTTCGACACAGGACGACTCCGAGAGGACAGGAATCGGTTGAACCGATTCGCTTCCGGCAATAAAAAAGAGGGGAAGCTCTGAATTCTGGACTAAGATGAATGTGGGAATGTGCTGAAGTCTGGTCAACTGCGAGCTCAAGCAGGTGAGCCTGCGAGCCGCCAGAGTGGAAGGCAACAGGCGTAGGCCCATCAGTGCAGATTAGATAGAGTTATCTAATCTACGCCGCACCTGTCTCCTTGCTCTGCTCGTCGACATTGCTGTCCTCGTCGAGCTCGATTTGACGCGTCTTTTCTTTGAGTATCTTTGAGCCTTGGATCCATGCTTCAAATATGTCTCCTCCTCCCCACCCCATTTCCTGTCGATCCGCACAGCAACGCGTCTCCACAAGAATTTTCTCGACTTTTTGCACAACCTCGTAGCCCAAAATCTCGATGGGGACCCAGCGCGCGCATCCGGCAGCTAACAAGGAGCTCTGGACTACCGTCGTCTTCCGGACTATCCGAGCAATTCCTCGCGTCGTTTCCCTCGACAGACAAGGTCCAGTGGCATGTTATGCACGAGAAAGTCAAGCTGGCTGCCGCCAGTCTAGACGTGATTCGGCGCGTGTCGAATCGCGTCGAGGAGGTATTCATGGACCCGGCGATCTGGCACGACGCACATTTGCGCGGCTGCTCAACTTCTGCAACGTTGTGGAGATGTGGCTGGATGTCGAGTTTGAGCAGATGGACGGACTTCCGACGCCGCGAGAGCTGGCAGATGATGCGCTGCAGACGGCCGCTACTCGTTTTGCGCAGTCTTGGTGGCGCAGTGGTGCACATTGCGGAATCCAAGGAACCGCTGTGGAAGACATTGCGCGTTATTCTGTCAGAGTCCTTGGACGTCGTGACGGGCAAGTGCGCCGTTGAGCTCGTTATCATGGTCGCTGACTTTGCGATAGATCTCATTTCCAGATCCTCCACTTTGGTCTTCCCTGTGTCTGTCACACTTTTCACCAAGACCCCGGTTCAAGATGCGACCGTACAGGATTCGTCGAGTCCTGCAAGTGTTTTCCGATGACATGGTTTATATTTCTGACTGAACGGTGGACAGGAGGCAGAGGATAAATCCTTCTCGCTCATCCTCGAATCTATTGGCGACCTCCCGACGTTTCTCAGCACCACGCTCAACATTCTTGTGCAATCCGGTTGCCCCCTCTGTACTTTCCCAGTGGTTTCTCACGGATTTGACTCGTCAAATTGCGGAAACAGTCAGCAAAGCTTTCGCGTTCTGTAGCTCTGCGTCTTGCATCGCGTCTGCTGAAAAGCGCGCCAGTGCGTTGGTGAAATTGGCGACCCTTCCTCCGCTGCTCTCGTCTCTTTACCCGAATTTTTTCCCACTACATCCCTGATCTGGCCTTTCGCCTGCTGCGGACACCGTCTCTACGGAGGGTTCCCTACGGGCTGGGATTGCATAGATTCCGAAATGCAAAAGATCTTCCAATCCCCCCATTTCGTTCCACCGAGCAAGGCGGATTTGATGGAGATCCTCAGTCTTCCTCAGCTCCGAGACGTGGGGTGAAATCGGGCATGATTTGCGAGTATGTACACGTTATCTGCACGGCGACGACGTTCTCAAACATGTCTCATAGCGTCTCGTCGTTTGTTTGTGCGCAGCTCCCCTTCCGCATTTTCAAGACGATTGTGGTACGCAAGACTCAGGCAGATGTTAGCGGGTCCCCACCTTGACAAGGAGTGCGCTGTGCTTCTACGGGAACTAGAAGAGAGGCTTGCGAAGGACGAGGTCCCAGATTGGCAGAGACCGGGGCCAACAACGCCGCGCCCACTGGTCAAATGGCATGAAGAAATAAGGGAATCCGTGCAGCAAATTATATATCCCATCACAATCTCTTGGATGGACGATGACGAGACGATGAGTGAAGCCGACCATGCCCAGCGGGCTGTAGACGATGTGAGGCCGCGATTCGAAAGGGTATCCTTCTGTTTCGGTCGGACTATATGTGAATCTGAATCTCATATCTGCAGACAGCTCGTTGAGACCGATGGTCCATCGCGCATCGCTCTCCTCGACAAACTTGTTAAGTTCGGTTGTGCGGTTTCAGGGTGTAAACAGCCGGATCTCCCTCATCCCTCTAAGCGGCTGAAGCTCTCAACCCTTCCTGCGGCGCTGATCTGTTGTCGCCCGCTTCCTAGACGCCCAGAAGTGGAGGTTCCGCCCGGAGTGCGCCGGCGCGCGTATACCTTCCTCAGCGACGCGATCAAGCACCACACAATCACACCTGGAGCGCGATGGGCTAGCCCATGCAGCGACCACCATCCTTCGGGGCATTGTCGATCCTGATCGAAGTGTCCGCCTCGGCGCTGGGTGCGTCTCTTGAATATCAGTCGAGTCACGGCGTTCTGACTGCAGGACCAGATCCGCCATGGCTGCGCTCATATGTCTATACGCCGCGGAGGGTCCTGACGCCTGGAAATACACGCAGCCGCTGTTCTCGCAGCTCAACGAAGTTCTGGCGGGGAACAAGATTCCGGTGAAGGAGACGTTGCTGGTCACCGTTGGCTGGATGGGAAAGTGAGCTTCCGAGTACACGGTCTTGGGGACGCGTTCTGACACTCACCAAAGAACAAAGAAACCGCGAAGTGCTGGGCCAAAGCGTTATGCTTTCCTCATAGCACAAATAGGAAGCACCAATCCCGTTCTGCGAGGAACCGCATGTATGCAGGTAGGCTATTCTGCTTGTGTATCCCGCGATTGCTCTGATCCCTCTGTAAGATTATCGCCGGTCGCGGAACACCACAACAAGTCGGTCATGGCCGTCATGCTTCCGTACTTCGACCAGATCGCGCCCTTCCTCGTCCTCCGAATGTGTACCCACCCGGAGCTCCTGGCCGAGTCCTGTCGGATAATGCACGTTTCGCCAGCAGGATTTCATCTCCACCACCCTACCGCGCACCCTGCCCCACCTCTTTGCCGCCTGCGAGGTCCGCGTCATCGAAGCCATCGGAACGCGCTCAACTCCTAAGCCCTCGACCGCTTCTTCTGAACCATTCCGCCGATATCCTCGCGCATCTGTTTCTGCTGCGTGGGCCCGGGCAGACGGACAAGGCCATGACGACCCTGCTCGACGTTCTCATGGATTCCGCAAACCAGAAGGGCATCGACACCCAGAGCGTGGTCAAGAGCTCCATCGTGCAGTTGATCGCGCAGCTGGTGATCGTTATGGGCGACGAGGATCCAGATACGGCTAATTCCGTGAGCTCAGTCTTGTTCCTTTAGTTGGCTGGCAAACCCTGACAGAAAAATGAGGCTATACCCGCTCTCAGAAAAGTCGAGCGGGTGATGGTGCCGGAGGGCGACGCTTCGTCGTCCGATTTGTACCGCCTTCTTGAAGACCTACATGCTCGGTGTCGTGACCTATGTCAACGAGATGCTCCGGGACGGGAGAGGCAAGATATCCGTCGTGAATGAAGCGAAAGATCCTACGAAGTTTAGGACATATGGTCAAACTCATCGGCCCGTCCAGTTAGTACCGTGGCGCCGCAGGTCTGATTCTATGTATACCCTGTTTCATGGGCTGCGCTCTGATTCCAGTGCAGATCATGGCCACATTCCAGACGATGATCGGGATCCCAGAACTCTCTGAAATCACACTTCAAAGCTGGCACATATTCTTGTCGACGCCGGCTCCTCAAGACATCGGACCCCATGTTGGTCCAACTAGTGCGGCGTTCGTGTCCTCTTGGTCGACTTTCTCGCCTGCTGGTCGCGCGCTAGCCACCAAATCCCTCGAATACCTCATTATAGAGATCGGCTCCCAGTTGGGGGCCTACCTAGACGAAGTCATAGATTTAGCTTCAATTCCGGAGTTGGGGTCGCGCGAAGAAAACGACTGAAACACGTTCGAGCGTCGTGGTCTCCCAAACAGGAGCTGCAAAAAGATCCTTGATCGCGCTTGGAGTGACAATCTCACCGTGGCTATCCAGTCTCTCGGAGAACTCAAGAATCTCATGCTCAGGGAGCGCAAGGACTTCGTTAGCGGGTTAGCATCCGGCGACATGTTTGATCCACTTGTTGGTCAAATCCTTTCTGCGCTGTTCGCTGCGGCGTGCCGCGAAGGCGATGGAACCGATGCACTCCGGCTTCTGGCATTTGAGTGCATTGGTGCTCTGGGTGCAGTAGATTCCAGATCGATTCGAAATCGGCACCAACGGACCTACCATGATAATGACCTCGAACTTCACCAACGAGGATGATTCGATGACCTTTGCGTTGCATCTCATCCAAGGATCTTCTCGTCGGAGCTTTCCGGTCGACCAGCGACATCAGATACCAGAGCCAGCTAGCGTATTGCATCCAGGAACTTCTCAAGTTCTGCAAGTTTACGCCAGCTCTTGTCGCGACTGGGAACAACACTTCCGTGCCTATGAAAGTGCGGAATCGGTGGGAACAGTCTTCCCAAGCACGTTGTGGAGACCGCTGCAGCCCCTGCTCGAGGGTCGATTCGCAGTGCCACCTTACACGACGCCTCAAGACCTGGTTCATCCGATATATCCCTGCCATTCCACGTATCGGGAGTGGATCCAGTGGTGGAGCGTCCATTTGATCACCCGAGCGTCGGGGCAGACTGCGCAGATGATCTTTCGCGTATTCCGCCAAGCAGTCCGCAACAAGGACGTCGTTGTTGCTCATCATCTGCTTCCTCACCTCGTCCTCAATATCCTGATCTCTGGAGACGAAACCGATGCTCAAAACATACGGACGGAGCTTCTCACTGTACTGGAAGATCAAGTTGACGCCGCTAGCCCCTCGAGTGAAGACAAGAAGTTGCTCAGCGCGCAGGTTCGTAGTTGCGATACATTTTTACCGTGTCTCAAATGTCTTCAGGTTGTATTTACTCCTGCTGGACCACTTGAATAAGTGGGTCCGTATCGTTCGTCAAGAGCTCACCGCGAAGAAGCATGAGCATAAACGCTCCCGGAACGCCGGCACAAATCAGCTCGAAGAGCAGCTCATGCGGGTCGACTCGATATTGTCCAGTATCAACGAAAACCTGATGGCGAAAGCAGCTCTGAAGTGCAAGGCGTACGCGCGTTCTTAATGAACTTTGAGCGACAAATTGTTACTCTACGAGAACAGTCGCCTCAGAACAACGACTTGAACGCGTACTACGAGCGACTGCATGAAATCTATGCCCATATCGACCAGCCTGATGGGATGGAGGGGGTGTCGACTCTGATTCTTTCGCCCTCCTTGGAGCATCAAATCCGCCAGCATGAGAGCACCGGTCGATGGACTTCTGCTCAGAGCTGCTGGGAAGTCCGGTTACAACAGTCTCCCGACAACCTCGACTTCCATCTGGGTCTTTTGCGTTGCCTCCGCAATCTCGGACACTACGGTTCGTCTTGCATCCTGGTATACTGTCTATAATCATAGTTAATTTTGTTTAGACACGCTGAGGACGCATGTCCGTGGGGTTCTTACCCGCAATCCTGAATGGCAGCTAGCGTTGGCTGGATTCCAGGTTGAAAGCGCCTGGATGGTTGGGGCTTGGGAGGACGTTGAAGACTTGGCTCACCGAAGCACTGCGCAGACTTCGTCGATAGTGATCGCTCGAGTCTTGCTTGCCATGCGGTCCAAAGACGCCGCTTCAATCACCTCTTCTCTCTCCGCTGCCCGCTCTGTCCTGGGCACCCCCATTACCGCCGCTGGAGCGAAAGGGCACCGACGGTCTTACGAAGCGGTGCTGGACCTACACTGCGCACGAGCTTGGAAATCATCTATAATGCGCTGACCTCTCTTCCCTCTGGATCGCAAGGACATTCACAGCTGAGGCAACGAACAGTAGCCAACTGAACGCATCGCTGTCAGCGCGACTAGACTCCACATTACCGACCTTTCGAACGCGCGAGCCGTTCTCAGCATGCGGAGAACGGCCTTTGCAATTGATGTAAAGTGCACTCTTCCCTTGGTTTTCTCCTCTTCAGCTCACCTTCGATCCAGATCATCACCCCGTCAAACTCCGCCAGAGAAATCGGACGCTCCTGGCTAGCGAGCGCCAAAGATCGCTCGTAGGCTGGCCAGTGGCAGACGCGTACAGTGCGATGCTCCAGGCTCAGCAAAGCAGCAACACTCGGTTCTCGTTCATGGAGAGCGCAAATTAGTCAAGGCTACTGGTGAAACCGTTGCGCGCTCTGCAAAGAGCTCGAAAACTCGATGCGCGCCCTCGGGCTTCTCCAAGACCGAAAGGATTCCATAGATCTGACGGGGGAAGATGATGATGAGACAAAGAGGATGAAGGCCAAGGTCAGAATGGCGGCTTCATTTGTGCTTGTCTCATGCGTTACTCTAGGCCCTGGTCCTACGCGCACGCTGGATGAACGAGTCCGAGCGATATGAGAGCACAGTCATCTTCAGCACTTCTTGACCGCCACGGAACTGCAACCGGAGTGATTATCTTTCTAGTTTTCATTGACCGATCCATTGATGCCTTTATCAGTTGGGAGAGCGGTCACTTCCATCTCGGCCAATTCCACGACGAGTGCTTCAAGAAGCTCCCCCAGGCCGAACAAACTCGTTCGGTAGGCTGCTCGTTCTAATAGCTCTGTCGTGGCATAGATTAACTTTGCGGCAGAGGACTAAAGATGAACTCCTCTACAGTCAAATCGTTTTCAAGAGCCATGAAACATGGCTCCAAATATGTCTACCAGACAGTGCCCAGGCTGCTCACAATATGGCTGGATCTCGGAGAAGATCGACGGTCAGCTACTCAAGAAACGTTCAAGAGGCTGAACGAGGTGGTGGCTAAAGCCATCAAAGAAGCGCCGGTGTACAAAGTGACTACTTTATCGATGCATTTGCTTCCGTTCTTATTTTCTATCAGTGGTTTACTGCGTTCCCTCAAATCGTATCTCGAGTTGGGCACGAGAATGACGAGGTGTTCAAGAATCTCTCGAAATTGATAATCCGAGTCCTCGAAGAGTACCCGAAGCAGGCGCTATGGCTGTTTACATCCGTTGTAAAGTCTACCAAATCGAATCGAGAGCAGCGAGGCAAGAAGATCCTCGAAAAGCTTACTGTGGGCGGCAGACTCTACTTGACTTCCTTCTCATCTAACATTCCTTTCTAGAACAATCCGAACTCAGCCCGTACAGGTGTCTCCAAGCTCGTAGCGGACTGTACATCCATGACGAACCAACTGCTGAATATGTGTGATGCCCATGTCACGGACGAGGTGAAGACCATCAGCATGCAGAAGAATTTCCCGGCACTCTTCAAGCTCGGACGCTCGGATTTGATCATACCGCTCCAAGAGTCGCTCACACCAAGCCTACCGCCGACGTCATCCCTCGACTCAGACCACCAGCCCTTCCCGGTCAATGCGCCGACGTTCCACGGTCGGTTGTGCATCTTAGGCCTTCGAATCCCGCTGATCTTCGGTATGACAGAGTTCTTCGATGAGATTGAGGTGATGCGCTCGCTGGCGAAGCCGCGCAAGATCACAATCCGGGGGGAGCAACGGGCAAATCTACATGTTCCTCGGCAAGCCCAAAGACGACCTGCGCAAGGACGCCCGTTTGATGGACTTCAACGCCATCATCAATAAGGCTGCTCAAGGCGAATTCGGAGTCGCGGCGGCGGCAGCTGCGTCAGTACTGCATCTTTGTGTCAGCCCGAAATACTTACTGTCGAGCGTAGATATCCGCACTTACGGCGTAGTAACGCTGAACGAGGAGTGCGGCTTTATCCAATGGGTGCCAAATACAATCCCATTACGACCGGTTCTCATGAAGGGTTACGAAGCGCGCCGCATCAAGAGTTGGGTGGGACTATTATCTTCTTCCGTTTTTATTCCACTAATACCGTTCTGTGCAGAGCTCGGAGATGAACGAAATTTTTCGTCGCATCAAGGACGCCTCGGACACAGACGCAGCGCAGCAGTTTCGTCTCAAGATTCTGGCCAAGTGGGTATTGAGAGTCCCGCCACACAGCTACATCCTAACGAATCGCCCAGCTTCCCGCCGGTGTTCCACGACTGGTTCATCGAGACGTTCCCGGAGCCGACTGCTTGGCTCGCGAGCCGACTAGCGTACGGGCGCACCGCGGCCGTCATGTCCATGGTGGGATTCATCTTGGGGTGTGTAATCTGATCAGTGAGGAACCTGGTGCTGATCGAGAGCAGGCTCGGCGAACCGCCATTGCGAGAATATCCTGCTCGACGCGAACACGGGAGACGTGGTCCACGTTGACTTCAACTGCCTCTTCGAGAAGGTGCGCGTTGTGGATGTACATATCTGTATTTACTGACAGTTGCGCGCAGGGGTAAAACTTTGGAGACGCCGGAGCGCGTTACCATTTCCGGCTGACGCAGAACATTATCGATGGGCTGGGTGTGACGGGCGTGGAGGGCGTGTTCCGCATCGCGTGCGAGGTGACGATGCAGCTACTGCGGGACAACAAGGACTCGCTCATGAGCGTGCTCGACGCGTTCATCCACGACCCGCTCGTCGAGTGGGAGGATGAGAAGCGCAAGCTGGTGCGTCACTTCCGCGATGCTTTTCGAGTCGAAATGCTCACTACTCCGCGCAGGAACGTGAGCCCTCGCGGCGCAACCAGGTCAAGCCGTCCGGTTGACTTGCGCATGCTCGGAAAGAACGCGCTCAGCCCAATCGAGCGCAAGCTCAAGGGGCTCTACCGTGGCGGCGTCGTCAAAAGAACGCCTGGCAGAGAAGGAGGTTTCGACAGGGAACTTGGTGCAGATGCTGATCCAAGAGGCGACCGATACAGCGAATTTGGTATGCTCCTTACTTTTTTTGTGGACTAGAGCTTACGGGTGCTCAAAGGCGAAGATGTATCCTGGATGGGCATCGTGGCATTGATTTTTCATGAGCATAAATTTGTACCATATAAGTTGCATAGCTTATTCACCTCTGTGTGCAAGTTGAGACTCAAGAGCTTGATCGAGACCGACCCGGGCTGACCCGGACCGTCGGAATCTGAAGCGGAGTTTGATTCTGCCCTTACCGTTAACCGCCTCGACGTCGACCGCGATGGCCCTCCTCGACTTTATCTACAACCGTGCGCGGACCCTTGCAAGAGTGTTTTGTTACTGACGCTGGATGCACCAGGACCAAACCGGGTTCTTGCCCTGCAAAAGCAATACCAGGTCGCAATCATGTCTACTCGTGCAATCAACTGCTGACCGTCTATAGGCCGACCACAGGCCAATCTACCTCCGCCCTGCAGGCGCGAAGCAGACTCTCAGTGAGCCATCCTCTTCGCATTCAATTGTTCATGCTCATCACGGATTGTTTCCGCAGTGGTCTATGGCGCGCTCTTCAGCGTCGGAATGGCGTCCACCGTGTACGGTATCGGGTGCCTCGTCACCGGCTACGTGCGTGTTCGCTACTCTGTCGTTCTCATCTACTGACTTGGCGTCGTACAGGGAAAACCCTCGGCGAAAGAGGCATGATTGCATCGTCGTAATATTGTAGAACGCGCGCGCGCGAACAAATGAATCGAATCGAATCAATGGGCTCGCTTCGACAGTTCTTGACCTTCATCGTCCTTCACTGCGCGGCTTCCGCACCGCTAAGCATTAGCCCACGAGGCCCTCAATGTGGAATGTTCTCCCTCAGTCGACTGAGCTCGCGCGCTTCGCTAAACGATATAATGGCCAGATGCAGACGAGGCACCGCGTACGGCGACGGCTAGTCCCTTGTGCATATCAGCGACGTCGGCCTGTGGTTTGACCTCTGCCTCCAAAGGAGTTTGGCCCGGTTCCGCCGGGTCTCCCATTTTCTTCCACTGCAATGTACCCCACTTTGGGTTATCTATCGCTGGTAGAGTTGGAAGACACGGTGTGGCGGGAGTTATGAGAGAAACGGGCTCGACAGGGTCTTCCAAGTTCTTGCGCTTGATAGGAATAACTCCGGTCATAGCCCCGCAGCCGTGGTCTCTTTCCTCAGCTTCAATTCTCGGCTTTCCGCCACCTCCGGGGCTTCTCCTGTCCTGAGCGTCTCACACCGGCACCATTGGAGGACCGAGGAGGAGTCGGTCCCGAAGAGGGCGCGATTATTCCCCAGCCACTCCTTGCATCCGCCACGACCTCGGCTGTGAGAAGTCCGCATCGGGAATCCGGGAACATCGTATTCTAATGATTTGGCGGTGGAATAGTTTGGTAAACGGATTTGAGGGTTCCGGTGGAGGTTTACACGAATAGGGCCGCTGCTGAGCTTCGCGTGACCGGTACCGAAACACAATTTGTGCAGTCTGTTCTACACGAGCCATTTCGCGTCTCTCGCCTGGGCCCGCCTTGCAGGTGCTGCGAACAAATCGCTCCCGGTTTCTCTTGTGGCTGAGACTGCTCTCGTGCTGCTGACGAGAGGGAGTATCATCTGCGATGTAGATAGCATAGAATTGGCGCCGCGCGCTAGTATTTCTTGGGAGACGTTCAATATTCGCTCATGGAACACGTCAGAGCCGGTGTGGTCAAGGTGAAATCTACGGAGTCAAGCGGCTTGATACGGCAGACACTGGCGGACACAACTGCATCACAACGGTAGGTAGGACTTCCCACTCGCAACCTACCACATAGCTCGAATTTAGACGAGCAGCCGGAGAGGTATCTGGTCGCCTTCATCCTACAGCCACGACACTTTGAAAGAGGCCCGCGGCGAATACTTTTCGACGGGAGTTTGTGGATTATTTTACAACAGTGCTGTATACAACATCACCTCGCTTTCTTAATAAAAACAGCCGACCAGACCACTAAGGAGTCAGACCAATGAACTGGGCAAACGCGCGCTGGCAGGCGGCTTTCGTCGCCGGGACGGGAAACTGATACGCCGTAAGCAACAATTCCAGCGCATGATTTTGCCGACAAGCTTTTGGCAATAAGGTCATCTAGATCTTGTGTCCCATTCCTTTCAGGATCTAACGTCAAAGTGAATTCAGCAATGGAGCAAAACAAGAAGCCAAAGAAACCCACCCAATCGCTCGCTTCTTTGGCCGCCCTCTCTGTGTCCTCAGGCTTGACGTAGTTCGATTTGGGTACCGAACAGCCGAGCACGACGGCCGGGCGCGCCGAGATTCGTTCCAACCAGGCCTGCAAGTTGGGGAAGGAGTCTAATGAAAGTCCGGCCCAGGCGTAGGAGCTGATCCATCCTGTGCCAAGCCTGTCAGCCCAGCCGTATATGGCGTTCTGATATATCAGCCCCTCGGGAGTTGTCGAACAGATGCTGATATATCAGCGTCGATAGTTCACGACACCAGCTGATATATCATCTTACCGAATGAGCCGGTTTTGGCCTCCCCGCGCACGCGCTCGCCCATTTTTGCGCGCCCACCGCTCGCCCGCCTTGCCGCCTTGCTGATGCGTAAATTCTGGCGCCTCGCTTATTCGTCCTGTGTACGCTTATTTTGATCCCATCATTCATTCCCTCTCCTCTTCCCCTCCCCTCCCAGCGGCACCAGGGCTTGCCCTCGGGGCTCTCCTTCTACCCTCCTATACCTTTGGCCACCCCCATCCCCACTAGCTTCAGTTTAGCCGCTTCCGCCCTCTACAGCAGCGGCGTTCGGCCCTTTATCCCGCCCCTCCGCTGGGCCCTGTTCCCAATAAAACCTCCTCCACTGGTGCGTGCGGCCCACTTTTGTCTAATCACACAGCTCCCCTCACCTGCTGGGCGCTTCCTTTTAGTGGGCGTCTGAAGCTGGTCAGGGGCTCGGCATCGACCCCGCCGCCCCCCGCGCCTTTTCGGCTCCCGCGCTCGCTGCTCGGCTCTGCGCCCGGCGCAATCTTCACGGGCCACGGGGATAGCCCTCCTCTCCCCGCCTCGCCCGTTTTCCGCACTCTCAGCCCTGTATGTCGCTCTCGGCATCGGCCCCGCCGCCCCCACCCTTTTTTGGCTTCCGCCGCCGCCGCTCGGCCCTGCGTCTCTCGCCACCTTCGCGGGGCCTGGGGATAGCATTCTTCCCTTCGCCCCGCCGGCTCCCCGCGCTCTCAGCGCCGTATCTCGCTCTCGGCATCGGCCCCGCCGCCCCCACGCTTTTTCGGCTTCCGCCGCCGCCGCTCGGCGGGATAGCATTCTTCCCTTCGCCCCGCCGGCTCCCCGCGCTCTCAGCGCCGTATCTCGCTCTCGGCATCGGCCCCGCCGCCCCCTACGCTTTTTCGGCTTCGCCGCCGCTTAGCTTTGCGCCCACGACCACTCTCGCTCAATGTAGCTACCAACCCTCACTTATTTACTTACAAGTCTAAAGTGTAGTTTCTCCAACTCGACATGTACGTTTTACGATTCCCAAACAATATGATGTCTTTTTGAGCAATGCTGCTGATCATTCCAAAACTGGCTCTGAGTCTATCGCTAAATATAATGTGCACCCCAACTCAGAGCTTTGCAAGACACCGCATCCTTTCCCAGCCCCGCTCCGGCTTTTCACCATCATGTCGGAGGTTGCCGTTGCCCAGCCAACGGAGGGCCGTTTGGCAAGTCTCACTGTGCGCCGGGGCGTGGAGGCGGGAAAATTGGTTCCACCGACAGATTTCGTCGTACATGATCACCACCGGCAAAACCAGCGGGCTCGCAGACAACAAGTAGTCCATATTGATGTGTCTGAAACAAAAACAGTCAGTAAGTCAGGATTCCAAAGAAAATCAGATAAAATCTACCGCTCCCCATGCTGCAGGGTCCACGACCCATGCGTGGCACGATATTGCGGCACCCAGGCAACCCACAAACATCGCACTTCGTAAAGCGCGACCTCCGCGCGCGCAGCTTGCCGTATGGCCACCCAGTCGTCAGTGTGGCCGTCCGGCGCTAGAGCCAAAAGGTGGTGGTCGTCCTCGCTGACACCGTCTGCACTGGTACTCGTATGGTTATTCATTGGGGGAGGGAGGAACATTATCTCATGATCGACTTAAGGCAACATCCATCTGATGTAGCCATACATCTCATCACCATCACATCAAGGCAATACATCCGTGTACCCGCAGCATTTATCCGGCCGTGGAGCCTCGGCGCACTGACCAACGACCCCTCATTCTCTATGTTCAACCCCGAGAAACACCTGATCGGTGCTTTGTGGCCCAAATCTAGCAATTATAATTGTTTTGCAGCTCAAAGCGCTTCAGAATCAGAAAAGACACGCTCAGGTCAAATAAAACACGTCTATTCTCCATTGTGCTGCCAAGGAAGAGCGTGAAAGAACATTCGCACTCAGACTCACGTGATATGCCAATCAAATAGCGATGGCGTTGAAGGTCGCACGTGTACTTGGTTACGAACGGAGTTCATTTAAAATCATTTAAGCAGACTGTGATCTGTCAAATTTTCGACTGCATTACAACGCGAAAGGTATCAAAAAAATCTTTGGTAGGGGACATGAGATGGTAAGGGTTTAACTTTGAACTCGGCGCTCTCCAAAACATCCCGCCATGCCATCACTTCGTGTCGCGTTGCGATCAGCAGCTGCTTGAACCCCTCGAGACGTTGCATTGATCGGGATCTAAAAAGCGCGCGAGGTAAGGGCAACAGCTGCCAGAGTGGGGGCATCCTAGAGCAGCACAATTGATTCGAGGATAAGTAGAGGCAGGGAAGAGGCGCCATTGCGGGGACTTTGCGGGGGAGCGCACAGCAGCAGATCAAGACTGATTCGTTGATGAGCATCAGTGACGGAAGTGCGCAAATCCGGCAGACCCGGCGCCCCGTCTTGTTGTTCAATTGCGCTGTTGTTGGTAAGAAGGCAACTTTGTTGATGAGCATCAGTGACCGAGTGCGCAGATCCAGACCCACACTTCACGTTTGGGTTTTAGCCGTGTAGCCGCTGTACGTAACTTACTAAACCCGACGATCTTTCTTCTTCGTTCTATTACCTGCACCATTCACACACTCTCTCTGTTGCCTATGCCAGACGGTGAGTCCTATCTGTGCCTTTCAATTCATTCTCATCCCCGATATTCAGATCCTCAGCCCAGGGCTGCCGCCTTTAACCCGGTGAATCTCTCGGAGATGATGCTTTAGTGCGTTCCTGGATTTGTGTTTTCGCACATTTTACTAAACCTCGACAGCATCAGTTACGATGCCAACTTCAGGCTTCAGCATCGGCGAGGTTCACACCACACTTCTACGCCCATCATTTGCCCAATTTTTGACTCCGAAACCACTGATCCCGAAATGCCCAATCTCGTTGCAGTCTCAGAACCCTTTGAAGTTCCAGCTCGTGTCCTTGCTAGGCTGTAACTAATTAGTCGTCCTTGAAAAGTGTACCTTATCTATGCATTCCCCGAAAAAAATCTCAACATATCGTCCAAAAACATGTGCTTCAACAGTCTATGTACCCATCTGCCGAGTCGTCTACCCACGAGCTGTCGGAACGCTCTTGCTTGGCCCACATTTCGCGTCGCATCAACAACTCCTCCTCCCTTCTCTCCTCTGCGCGCCATTCGCACCGCTCGGGCTCCGACATTGCCTCCCACACCTGGGACATCACAGATGCCCATGCTCGCTCCCGTTCTTCCTCAGCATTCTCACGCACCTCCCGCTCGAGGCCATCTTCTGCCATCTCCTCCTCGCCCGCCTCTCCCCCCTCGCTACCATCAGCAAGACGTCAGCAGTGTGGTGAGGGTGATATCACATGCATGTACTTAACCAATTTCCCCTCCGATAGCACCCGGCCGAATTCTTTAGCCAGATCATTCCATTTTCGCTGCTCCTCCGCCGTGAGCAATCGCTGTGGCCGCTTGGGCGGCTCAGCAGGAACCGTGGGCCGCTGTCTACCCGGGGCTGGAAGGGGGACAGGCTGGGGACGAGGCAGAACTGGAACATGTTATTGTCTTCCGGCGAAAGCGAGCAGCAATTGTCACTCACGCGAGTGCCTTTTTTTTACCATCCTGGAAGGTCAGACACTGTAATGCAAGAGAAACCGGCAGAGTTCCTAGCACGTACTCCATCAACCCTTCCCCCTTTTGAGTCGTCTGATCGCACCCGTTTCACAGCTGAGAATGATATTGATTGGCGGTAAATTCATAATGATTGAGCGCACCTTCAACGTTCAACCTCCCTCCAAATTCCTCCGGAATTAGCTCTTGTGCCTTTTTCCCTTGTTCCCTTCCAAATCTCGAGGGTTATTGCTTGAGAATATGAAATTTATTGTCGTATCTGTGAAGACTGATTATTACAGGAATAGATCTGATCTTGCTCTTGCCGACGCCCCAGAACCACTTGATTGTATGTCGGTTTCACACGAGTCTCCCAAGTGCGTTGTTCCCAGGCTCACCTTCCAGTACTTGTTCCATTAGCCTTGCGAGGTTGCAAAACAACAGCTGTGGCTAGCATTGCACTGCCGTCCCCTCTACGCACCGTCGGATTGGGTTGACTTGGCACTTGCCGGGATCAACATCATCACCATCAGACCAAACAAGGCCAAAGGATACGCTGTCCCCGAACGCTTACCAAAGCAAGTCCCGTCTCTTTTTCAACATCAAATTCCATCACCGTGTTGCTCCGCCGCCGTGGGACTTGTGTCCGCTTCAAGCCACATCGATTTACGCTCCTCGTCGTCTCAGCCAGTTCCTATCGGCCTCCATTGCTCATGTCCAATCAATCACCCGCACCCTGCGGATTCACTTACGAATACCAGCCGGTGCGAGATCCGAATGCACCCACATGCCGTTTCATCGGCTAATCAGGATCTTCTTCGCCCACTCTCGTAAGTCGGTGCGAGATCCGGATGCATCCACATGCCGTTGCACCGGCTAATTAATTCTTGTCACCTCCCATACGAGAGTGCAAGGCACATACCTGGTTTCACAGAACGAAAAATAGGGGAGCTCAAAGTTGGCGGAGTTGCCAGCTCCGATTTTCGTATGCCGTCTTCGTAGCTCAGATACAAACTTAGCTACAATTTTTTTCGTTTCTCCTCCGTGTCCTCGTATCTCGGGCCAATATGCACATGCCGTATGCGTCATCGCAAGAGCATCATCCCCGGACGTTGCCCGGACGTGTTTGCGACGTGTCATTTGATCCATATAGCAATTAGATGTTCTAGTTAACTAGTTTTACACGTCTTGCAACGATCTCGAGGCCTTCAGAGACGATGAGAAGAGAAAAAGAGCAGTCATTCCGTTTGGGGAAATGATCCCATGTGTGGAGCTACATGGATCTGAAGGTACGAAATCCGACTGGGGACGTCAGATTTCCCGTCGTATCTGGCAGCTTCAAAACCAACTTCAGAACGAAATGCGTCGCCAGCTACGAGGGCTCGGCCAACTTTGAGCTCCCCTATTTCTGGCTCTAATGAAACGTGGAAGGAAAGCAGAAGGTGATTCGGCGAGCATGTGATACGTAACCTAGGAAAACTTTGACCTACCAGACAAGATTGGATCACTCACCTACCACGGTACATCTCTACACCGTGTAGTCTGCCAGTTATATTTTGCGCCTGGTCCCAACTTCAAGTGCAGAGCATCCCCGCCCGCAGCGGGCAGCAAATCAGGTGTAGGCAGACGACGAACTACACCGTACCGAAAGACATCCAAAGCTCGGAGAAATACTCCTCAGGCAATCAGGGAGACTGTAGATAGTGGAGGAAGAGTGAAAGCGGAGAGCTCGTCCTTGTTAGCCGCGACAGAAAAGGGTGCTGTACACCAGAAGACGGTGTGGTAGACAAGAAGTGATTTGTGGGCGCAATGACGTACGTGTCCGGCCCGGTTATCCGCCGCCGTCTCCTCTCCAGAGTTCCCCTCAGACCATTTCAGCCAGAGGCCTTATTCACATTCTGAAGAGGCGAACCCATTCTTTTTACATAGCCCAATTCTATAATGAGTCTCAATCCGAGATTATTCTGACCCCGCCGTCAGATCAAGCTGATGTTCCTCTTTTGCCGTCTCTACTCCAAATATCGCACTCGAAATCAACTATACTCGTGCCTCTCAGACACCTAGCCTTGTCTAAAATAGTCCAGGGAGCTAGCCAAATCCGAAAGTGTCCAATTTCCCTAGGGTTACTCCACGGTATCGCAATGTGCAACGCGACGGTCCAATCCCCACTCAATAGTCTATGGTAGACTATACAACATCTCAATTCGAACTTTGGTGGTCAGATTTTCGTTGTTTTATGAGGCGATATTATTTTTCTAGGGCCAATAGGACCAGTGTGAACATCATATTCAAAGCTCAGCTTGGTCTGTTTCTGAATGAACCCGGGGGTAGCACAAAACATCCTTCTTCACAAAGCGTCGCTAACGTACGGATTGGTTTTTTTAGCCGCAACCTCTCCTATGATATCGGAAAGGGGTTGTCCCCTGAGAGATAAATGGTAGCCCATGAATATCATGGAATACTTATACTCGTGCTACAACCATAGCAGAGTACTTCGACCGAAACTTGCCTTACGGTGTTGATGCAGTGTTGGTCACATGTGACTCCACCGACTTGCCTTCAACCATCCATGTCGAAACGCAAGAAGCAGGCCAGCCCCAATGCAAAGCCACAGTGTGCCCAAATCCTGACTGTTTTACTCAAGTCAAAAGCTCTTTGTGCAGGCCAACACCCGAATCCAAGGAGAAGAAGCGGCAGCGACAGGCCCGATATCGCGCGTAAGCGACTACGCTAAATTCGCTCTCCTTTGCTACATACCCTTTAGAAAACCCGAGGTTCGACAAAAACAGCTTGCCTTGATGGCTGAGCGACGGTACGTCCGCCCCCGAAAACTTCCCCCCTCTGAGTGCACGAGTACTGACCACTTCAACCACTTTACTCAGCGCTGCAATCAAGGCTCGCAGGCGTCAGTGGGATCCACCCCGCAAAAATCCACCCCCAGCTGCACCTTCTCCTTCATTGCTGGCGTCGCCCTCATCCCAGTCTCAGTCTCCGGCGCTGGCTGATGCCGACCTTGAGCCTGACGACCACACTCTCACACCGGCTGAAGACCTGGCTTTGTGCGTATTGATGGACATGGCGACCGCTCGCAACGGACACGCGAGACCTGTCCCCACTGCCGATACACTATCAGACGTTTCTGATGGATATTGCAAGTGTTCGCTGTACGTGATTTCCAGCGGATGTAGTTGTAATCTTAACCTCCCATCCAGCTACTCGCGCTCCGCTTCTCCAGAATCCTCGGTACAGGCCGTCCTCGAGCACCCTGTCGTCATCAAGCCGGATGATGTGGGGTTTATACCGCAAGGAACAATTCCCTCCGTATGCATCTCCGCCGACATCACTCCAAAAGAAGACTCGGCGAGAAATTGGATATTTCGGGCCCATCACTGGGATACAGCATGCCCTAGATCCTCGCCTCCGTGCTCTATGGTCCGATTGACGAAAATGACGAAGATCAAACGGTTTCCGAACAACCAGTGGTGCGTCCTTGTCTTAGTGTGGAACGTGGGGACAGAATTCGCTGGTGGCGAAGGCATCACACGGAATATGAGACCGCATGGGACGAGGAGGCACGGCGGGACGTCGCGGAACGCACTCTACGACATGGTCTACTCTCTAACCCTACCCGTGAACGTCTATAAAACCCATCAATGATACTGTTTTAAGTCGCTTCTTCCAAGGAGTTAAGTTACTGACGGCACGCAACGGTATGTAACATGTGGATCCACTGAGTCGCTTCTTCCAGGGAGTTAAGTTACTAACAGCATGCAATGGTATGTAACATGTGGATCCACTGGGCGATGCGATAGGGTGGGCGTGTCCGGTTTCCAGGATCCGTCGGTTGTGGGATTTGTCGCCTGTTTTAGGTGTATATCCCCAACCAATCACTTAAATCAAGCTCACACGGCAATGGAGGAGGGGAACGCGCGAAGTCAGATTCCAGAGGCACAATGTACATGCGAATAAAGTAACTAGCTACCCCGCTTCACGCTAACCTCGACCTCGACATGGCTGTGAGTGTAGCTACAAAAAACATCAGATGATTCGCAAGAGAAAGAGAGTGAGAACACACCTACTAGGAGAACGCACTGCCGCGAGAAGGGCCGGCAGAGTGAAAGAATGCAGTCCCGCGAGAAGTCCCCGGGGTGGGGGCAGGGGCGGGGGCAGCGACATACCCTGCAGGCTGCGCCTCAGAAACGCGCTCGCACCCCCCTGCGCGGAACTGGGCTGCGGTAGTAGAGGAGAGCCTCTTGACGGCTGTCCTTCCTCTTCCGCAACTGGTTGGGGACGCCGCGGACTTGGTCGTCCGCATCCTGGCTGAGAATTTGTGAGAGCATGTTTAAAAGGAGCGGGAAAGGATTAGAACTCACTACGAACTATAGAGGCCGGGGGCGGCGCCCAACGCACACGACATACCACTGGACATTGTCGAGGTAGCCGGGCGGGAACATCGCGTCCATTTCGTCCGGCGAGGGGGCGGGACTGTGGTACCACTTGGGGCCGGGGGCTGATAACGATGAGCTCATGGTATACACAATGTGGGTCGCACTTACAGGTCACCGCAGCAACGGCAGCTGCGACCTGGGACTGGACCAAGGCAGGGAGATTATCTATAGGTATGTTATCGCTGGGCAACAAACACTGAAAAGGGGAACTCACCGTTGACATCGATGCACAGTCGGGTCATATCGAGAGCGAGTTTGGAGAGCGTGGTCACTTTCGCGACCAACGCCGCCATCTCCTGCTCGGAGGTGGCGGCGTTGGTCGTGGTGTTCGAGTCGTGAGCCATGGACGTGACGACAAGAAAAAGGGAGGGAGGAGGAACACCCTGGGTTGCTGGTGGAAGATAAAGCCGAGAGCGGGTGAGATCCGGGTGATAGGAACATCAGGTGGACGCTATCATGCGACTGGCGCACGCAAGGTGCATCTCCGGTTAGGGTGTTCCTATTCAGGCTACCAGCGACGGTGGAAAAACTTGGAAGCGGCGGAAAGAAGTCCGTGTGTTGATCTTGGTTCGCCCATAGTAGCCGCTGAACGGCTGAGCACAAATGGGGGAGTGTGCGGTTCCTGGTTGGGCCTGCAAAAAAAAAACCCAAAGCGGATTCTAAAAGAATTAAGTAGAATTTGTGAAACAAAATATATGAAATGTGCGCCTAGTCGTTCATCCGTCCGCTTGTTCTATCTTGTTTTCCTTCCCACTCTAGCGAGCTCACTATGGCGCCGCTACCTTGGGCGACCAAGGAGCAGTCGGCCGTGCTGCATGCATACATAGCTGATTTTATGCGCAGGCAGGTAGAGAAGAAGCTTCACTTGTTCTGGCCGACCATCTACGGCATCTGGTTCAGTCAGTTCCCCGAGCAGGCGGCGCTTTCTCTCCCGCTTCCCTCCGACCCGGAACCGCGCGCTTTGACTCCCAACGAGAAACAAAAGCTGGGAAATGCCATTGAGAACCGGAAGAATGTAAGAAAATTCCTGTTCTTGGTGCGACGATTCGACGCTGAAAAAACCGTGAATAGCAAATCCAGAATTGGTACCGCAACCAGAGGTTCAAGATCAGGAAGGCCGATACCCAGGGCAAGCACCGTGCCGGCCCGCTGGACACTGTGCTTGCCGCGTTGTTGGACAGACAGCAGCCCCAGGCCCACAAACGCGCGCGCCATGCCATCCAGGTGTTCCAGACACGTAACCGCGAAGCTATCAGAGCTGCCTTGACGAGGGAGGGCTACGACCAGCTACCCGAACACGACGATGAGCCTGATGACTGGACTGACGAGGCGGACGGCAGCCATAGGGCCCGACTCAAGGCAAAGCGAGCGAATCGCATGCGCATGCGCACCCGAGTTGTCACTGCCCTCTGGGTGGAAGCGTCCGAGGAGGAAAAGGCCGCCGTCGCGGCCCAGGTAATCGCCGAGAACAAGGAGATGCGCGAGCAGGAGTCGAGGGGTGAGCCGGAGGCTGCTCCGGAGGAACGCAACCCAGCTCAGTTGCAAGAGTGAGACGTTTGTTTGTGATTTGTCAACCCACCATGTTAACATCTCGCAGTGGCATTGACGCACTCGACAATGTGTTTACGAAGGTTCATAAGGCAGCACACCAGGCTGACGAAATGGGTGGGGATGACAGTGGTTGGAGGGCCAAATCCTAGATTGGGCGGCGAGCTGAGCATGAAGATGTAAATAATGTGTTTCCTTTTTTGGAATTTGCATCACCTTTCGTTTCAGCATTTGCCACGGAGAAACACTTGAAGGCAACGACTTCGAGGACTCGTGCGTCGACTTTGACAAGCATATCGTGGAGGCTTTCGAGGGGTTTCTGCGTCAAGTCTTCAGTAGGTTCTTCCTCAGCCGTCTGATCTGCCTTTCGCTGATCTTGACCTGTAGGTGTTAGCGAATGTCGTACTGCTGCTCTCGACACGACGACCCCCGGCTGGAGACGATGATAAGGAGCAGCGCCCTGTTACACTAATACCCCCGCCTGTTCCTGAACCTGTTGCTGAGCCCACGCCACCCAAGAAGAAGTCCAAAAGCAAGAAGAAAAAGACGCCGTCTCAAAACGCCGTGGTCGTTGCGTCTCCTACCACGCTCGCCGCTGCTCGTACCTCCGCATCACCGCCCTCGCCATCTGTGGAGTTGGAAGCCTTTGATAGAGTGTCGCCAGAGCCCCACGACGACTCGTTATTTAACAAGTCTGCCTTGCTTTCAATTATATGTTGTTTCTATTGACCGACTAGTCTTATCAGTGCCCCTTCGCCGATTCAGCACCCTCCGTGGAATCTGGTGATAGACCCCGCGCTTGATCTCGACATTCCCTCCACCCCGGCGTTTGCTCCTATCCTATCAGGGTCCCCCCCCCTCCGTTGAATCTTTGGCCCGCAGGGATGGGCCCACCTCTGAGCCCCACTGCGGCGGGAGTATCGGCGATGCAGGAACGGGGCCTCAACCCCGCCGTACCCACGACTGGACCCACCATGGCATTATACCCTGCGCTTGATCTCGACATTTCCTCCGCCCCAGTGTTTGCTCCTACCCCCTCGCCTCTGTTTGCAGTGCAGGAACGCGGAGCTAGCATAGACTCCGAGCTTGACCTCGACGTTCCCTTCCACCCAACGAAAACCCTCCTCTTTGAAGCATTCCACCAGCCTGCGCCTCCCGTGCCCCGCCTTCCCTCTTTCACGCCTGCGAGGCCGACACCTCGACCTCTTCGTCGGCCGGCTCTGCAGCGCAGACCCTGACGCAGATGATTGCCAATGGGAAAGTGCCCCCACGTCTCCGTTGATCCTAAGCCAATCGCAAACCCCGCGCCCGTCGTCACTGCGCCGCGCACAACCCGTCGCTCCTGTCGTCCCTGCGCCCCACGTCCCAGTCGATCCTCAGCCGACCGCCGCACCGCGCGCACCCGTCGCTCCTGTCGTCCCCGCGCCCCACGTCCCAGTCGATCCTCAGCCGATCACAAACCCCGAGCCCGTCAGCCCCGCGCCTGCGAGGCGGAGAGGCCGTCCGGCCAAGGCCGCCCCTGTCGCGCTGGCAGACGCCACCAGCATACAGGGGGAGAGTCAGAGGACCAGGGGGTCGTCGTCTATTGCCACGGCGTTGGGAATAATCGTAAAGCTGCGAGAGCCGCCGCTGCGGAAGCGAAAGCGGCAGAGCGCAAGGCAGCGGCGGAAACACTGGCAGCCCAGCGTGCGAAGGGGTGGATCCACGGCCCTGACGGTAGTGTTGTCCTGCTTCGCACGCGCAAGCCGGCGCGTAACCCCGACGGCTCGGTGCGCGACTGCAAGGGCATGCCACGCGCACCGCAGCTGGATGAGACGGAGAAGGCGATGCTTGAGCGTGCAGACGTTGTGCGAGCTGAAAACGAGAGCCTGAAGAAGAAGGGCAAGCGCAAAGCCCTCACCTCCTCGGCTGCTCCTACCGTCGCGAAAAGGTAACAAAGTTACTTCTCGGTGTGTGCCCCTGACTGACCTCTTTCTCAGACGCCGCACCACGGCGTAGAGGTCTATAATCGCCTGCCGCTGCTCAACCAGCTAGTGTTGCTGCTCAACCAGCTACAGCTTACTTGGCGCTGCTCAACCAGCCCCGCGAAGGGTCTGTCTCCTCCGTAGAATTATATTCCTCATGTGATTTTTTCATGCGCCCAATGTATCTATGTTGTATGCTTCTACACCGTGTGATTGCGAAGTACAGACTTGAAGATGGTTAATCGTGCATATCAAGATCAAGGGAGTACTGAATGAGGCGTATAAAAAAATGGAAGACATTAGCAAAAAGAGCAGCACCCTAACGCGGTCCGAACTTGTCGGACCAGTGCGATTACCAGCGCACCAACCGGCTGCGCCATGGTGCTGCTTGAAGAGCTGGATATCAGGGTGGTCCATATGCACTTGATCGGCGCTTAATTCCATTGGGCGCCAAGCATCAACAAACCATCACGTGTGGCAATCGACTTGCAGAACTTGCTTTCGTCGAGGCCAACCGCGGACGTCGCTAACCCTCACCATGGGGCAGGCGTACGCTGTGGTTGGTCTCGATTTGTCGTCTCACGTCTCGTCTCTTTCGCGTTTTTCTCCTACCGGGATGTGATCAATGACATCTACCATGTGCTGCATCACCAACGGTCGTCAACTCTCTCCGAGTTCCTCCAACTTGACTCCAACATCCTTCGCTGTGGTCTCAATGAGCCGACATGTCAACAAGCGGAAATCTGCCAAAAACACGAGCACGTACCATTTTGTTGGATCCTCTGCGGAAGCTGGCCCCTCTGCCGGTTCCAAATCCCGTGTACTGCGGGAGAAAACGCGTATCCGCCAGTCGGATGGACACGTGTCGCAAGCGAGGACTCTGGTCGACGTTTGCTGCTCCACCGAGGGAGGCCCCTGTGCGGGTACATCCTGATGTTCGTCGAGACCGACCCATATACGATTGGTACAGCGGTGGGGACATCGATGTCGATAGGGTTGATGAGGTTTTGGAAGAGGAAGAGGAGGGTGGCGGCCGCCAGGCGCGGAATTCCGTACGTTCTAAGCCTCCTCGTTACCCCAGCCGTAATCATTGATTTTTGGCGCGTTTTTCAGGACCCACCCGTTGCGGCAATGGGCGGAGGACCATCTCACCAATTACGTGGAAGAGTGCCTCCGCCTCGACGGACGCGGTGAACACTGCAGCTATTCGACTTGCCGTCTGTGTAGCAAGGGACGGGCGGATTACCGCTGCGCGCACTGTGTGAGCGGAGGGGAGCTCCTGTGTCGTGCATGCATTGTCGCCGCTCATTCAAAATTACCGTTCCATGTTATTGAGGTGTGCATACCCATGGCTCAGTGTGGTCGGTTCTGACTTTCATACTACAATAGTATTGGACGGGCAAGATGTTCGAGCGGCAGCTGCTGAAGCATCTCAGGCTTCGAATACAGCTAGGGCATTGGCAGGGCAACCGCATCTGCCCTGTACCGATGGCTGCCGCCAACGATGATTTTGTGATCGTCGACATCCACGGCGTCCACGAGGTCGGGCTCGACTACTGCGGATGCGGGCAAGGGGGGCACCCCACGATCCAGCTACTTCGCGCCCAGCTTTGGCCGGCAACGACTACCAGCCCGAAGACGGCCGCAACATTCGCAGTGCTGCGCCAATATCATCTCCTTTCCTTCGAATCCAAATGCTCAGCGCTGGAATTTTACACAAGCCTGGCGCGGCAATCAGACAACCTGAGCTTAAAAAAGCGGTGGAAATCCAAACAGGTACGCAAGCGAGTTATAGGATTGACCAACCACTTACCTCGCAGTCTTGGTAGGATCGGGCAAACACGGCAGAGCAGCACAAGGTAAGCGGTGGCAAAGCAGCGGCGAGTTACGCTGACATTTCGATAGGATCGTTATCACGCATTCCTGCGTATGACGAGGGAGTGGCGCCACGTCCGGATGCTGAAGCGGGCAGGGCGGGGCCATGATCCCGATGGCATCGCAAATACCAAGCCCGGGGAATGTGCCCTGCTTTGCCCTGCCTGTCCGCAACCCGGGAAAAACATGAGGCCTGATTGGGAGAACGCGCCTGAGGATCAGCAGTAAGTACGGTATCCTCATTGAGGTGCTTGGTATTGATACCACTTTAGATTTCTAGACGCCATGTTTCTCGCGATTGACGCCAATTTCCGCCTGATCCGCAAGGATGTGTCTACGGAGGAACGGGACCCCGGCCTAGGAAAAGGTTATGCCTTTTATGGGGACGTCGATGTGTATATGAGCCATGTGAAGCGGCACTGGAATCAGAAACAGGAGGTATGTACGGCGGAGCGGGTGTCCAATTACATCTTGCTAACAGATAGGACAGAGGAGTCACTGCGTCGCGCACGACGCAGTCGATAAGCCGGACAGGGAGGCGCGGGGGACCGCATCGTCGGGGATCGGTGCCGTGGATTGTGCTCGTCACAACATGAAGCGGCCGCTGGCGGTAGGCGATCTGCAGCTCAGGGAGCGGTAAGCCAAATCTTGTCGGAGTCGATCATCGCTGAAGAATCACAGGTATCTAAATATGGATTACATGTTCTTTCGTAGCATCGCAGGCTCCCCCCTACTCCGGTTTTTCGTCTCATATGACATCGCATGCCAGTGGTACATTAACATCTGGCGACGATTGGCGGCGTATCAAGACCCGGCCATCACTACCGACCGCCCCGAAGGAGGCTTTCAGATTCCTCGTCCCGAAATTTCACCTGCCAGTTCATATCGAGGCCTGCAATCTGAAATTTTCGTTTCACCTCACTCGCTACGTGGGACAGACGGACGGCGAGGCGCCAGAACGGGGATGGGCGAACACCAATCCTCTGGCGAGGAGCACCAGAGAGATGGGACCAGGCTCGCGTCGCGACACCCTGGATGATCACTTCAACGATTGGAATCACAAAAAGATTATTGCCCTCGGTAAGTCGAGAGGGCACATACTGCTGCTAGAGACTTATCAGTTCGCTAGGAATTACATTGGCTAAGAAGGTCGAGATCGCAGTAGCGGAGATGGTGAGGACGAGGGCAGCTTTGGGGGACTTGGAGGAGTCGCTTGGGGTGGAGTCTGTGGAACGGTGGACAGCGATGGCTACGCGGTGGGAGTCGGACGTTACGGCGCCAAACCCGTTCGAGACGCAGTACAAAGACATGCACGTCGCGAAGGTCCGGGCGGAGCTGGTGGCAGAGGCAGCTGCGAGAGAGGCGGCTGGGACCGAGGACGCAGGTGCCGTGAGGGGCGATATGCACATTACGGAGATGGTGGGTATGGGGCTACAACTAGAAGATCAGCAGTAAGTCGGTCTTCATTGGATGATACGGTACGACGTACTGACATAATCCGATAGACGAATTTTGGCATCCGATGTCGCGTCGACGGGGCTGCATCCCACAGATGGTCAACGTCGCGCCATGATAGAGCGCACTAGCAAGTTACGGCGCAAGATACTCGCTTGGATCGACGTGCAGACGAGGTTCTTCCCGGGGCTGAAGAACATCCGCGAGGTCGAGGACAGGAGTCGCGTCCAGATCGGCAGTGGGGAGCCCATTCCGGGCATCGCTGTGTCTGATATCAAGCTGTGGCTACCCTCTGCAATTGCCGCCGCATCGCAGAAGGAGGTCCCGGTCAGCAGAGACACGTACCAGCACGAGTATCGCCTGCGCGTCGGCCAGGCGCAGGAGGCGCTGCATGAGGTGCGGCGCCTCCTACTAGTGCGGACCCACCTTTACAAGTTGAAGGACACGCACTCGAGGGGCGTGCGGGCGAATATGCGCTCCAACGATAAGATCGCTGCGCTGAATGGGCAGGTGCAACGAGCTGCCGAGCAGTATCGTGCTGCACGCGGCGCCTTAGTGGTGCTCGGTGGAGTGCTGTGTCGCACCGAGTGGGAGCGCACGCTGTGGGAGCTCAAGCCGGACGACGTGCGCGGGCTCCCCCAGTCAACGTTCCACGACCCTGAGCGCAAGAACAAGAGCAAGACAAAGAGGCGGCGGAAGAAGCAGAAGAGAGAGCGGGAGATGTCGTGGATATGGGTGGCGCAGGGAGGGCATGACCCTGCGGATCCGCCGGCGATGACTGAAGGTAGGTGAACGACCCACCGCCCTCAATCTAACTGACCTTTTGGTTCGCTATAGCGGTTCGTATCGAGTGGGCGAAGGTGCGCGCACGGTGCCACCGATGGCGCAAGGAGGTGGATCTTCTAGAGGCGGAGATGGCGCGGGTGTCGAAATATCTGAAGTGGCGTGCGCAGTGGTGGGAGGGGCAGGTGGGGCGGAGGACTGGGCTCCAGGACGCACAGCTCGAGGGAGAAACTGCGTATGCCTACCGGCAGGCGGCGATCCAGACGAAGCTTGGCGGATGCTTCGCCGAAGACTGGAAAGCCCTTCCGGATCTGATCCAGCGGGGTAGGGCAGGGGAGATGGATGAAGACGGTGACAAAGCCGTGGTCGCGGTAGAGGAGGATGACGCAGATAGCGAGGGGGGATCGAGTGACGACGAGGAGGAGGCGGTGATTGGGACGTTGCCACAGCGAGAGATTAAATCCAGTTATGTGGACGAAGTTCTGGTCATGTAAAGCGGAAACTCGTTTATATCGACGTCGACTAACTACGCACTCGCTCCTTTTTTTCTGTATTTTTTGAATTTTTTTTTGATACCTTACTTCGACATTATGTACGATGACGACGAGCCACTTTCCCAAAATGGAAATATCTGATGGCAATGGCGAGACCATCCTGAGCATCGTGCTGGACAACGACGGAAACCTCCTACACAATACACCATATATTATTCTAATGGCCCAGCGGTCGATAGGATGATATATCAGACTCATCGGTAGACTACCGGTCCTGATATATCAGCATCTGTTCGACAATTCGCAGTTGCTGATATATCACCCTGCCATACTAAGGTGGACTACTACGCGCACTCACAGTACTTCGTTCGGGACGCACTGATCTTCTGTGTCTATGAACGTGGTGTGGCCTTTGCAGATGCCGGTGTAGTTCTCCGTGTGCTGAAGTACTGGGCCTTTTTCATTTCGTGGTGCTGGCCTCCACAATTATGCACGGGAATGCATCGAAATCTTACTGCAGTAGAAGTATGAACTCACACCCGAAATGCGGATGGCAAAGGAACAGGCATGGTTCTTTAATCGGTTTGGTCTCCGCGGGCGGAACATCGCAAGCGATCTCTACTTAGAACAGAACAATTACTGGGTCAAGGTAAATTGCCGCACGCATTTTACCTTATAAATAAAATTGACCTTGGATTCAGCGTGTAAATATTGCAAAAGGCTCGGGCGTCACAATCAAGTACATTATCGAGAAGGGGGTCGGCAGCGGTTGAGGCCTTCCGTGAAGTCAGTCACCAGTTTGCGCGCACATTTGGGTTCGCGGACCGGGCGAGGAGACATAAAGAAGTTGATGTCGGACAGGACCTACGCTTGCTGACGAAAACAATGCTGGATGCTCGGCTGCATGTCCTGACGGGAAATCGGCCAGTATATGTCTCATTGAAGGTTAACAAAAGGGGGGACGTTGCAACAGGACCTCGGGTCAGCGCAATTGTCGATTCGTTGGAGACTGGAGCACAGGCACTCCACGGAGGGAAATTCAAGGAATTTATTCATTCAACAGCATGGGACCCGGCGTCAGGATACCCTGTGGCAATGCCAGGAGTCTCTCCTGAGGCCGACGATCCATTGGTAAACGGTTCGGTGTTCAATCACGTTGATGAAAATCCACTTGCGAGGGACGGGTTCAACGATGTAGATGATGGAGACACCCACGAACAACGCTATCTTGGCCTGGGATCTCTAGGTGGAGGGTTGGAATATTCAGATAATATATAGCACTAGTATGTACATTGATTACGAGTCTAGCTATTTCTGTTCTCATCATTGAGAGTTGGGGGATAATAGCGAGGCGGTAAGGCATACATCGGGTACATCTGGGGATCCCATTTTGCAAGTAGGCGGGCGAGTAATATGGCATGTACGGTGCTGAGGGAGCACCATGGGGTTGCTGCTGAGATGCCGATAGAGTGTGCGGTGAGGGATGTATAGGTGGGGGGTTGGGTACAATGGTGAACGGCGGCATTGCAGGTGCAAAAACATCGCCGCCATTGACAGTTGTTGTCTGCAGCTGTCGGCCTGCCGCGCCTGCACCGCGGCCACAACCCCGACCTCGCGAACGACCCGCGTGCCAAACGAGCCGGTGAAAACGAAGGCTGGGCGATGGGCTGCATCGGACGACGTGGTGTTTCATCAGTACTGCGCGACGGCGTCATCGCAGTGTGCTGTTGCTTCTGTCGATGTCCTCCCCGTGGTGTCAGACCAATTGCAAGCTGCGCGTCAGGTCGCCAATCCATAATGACGGATGCAATCTCTTTCAGATCCTCGTTAGAAGCGAGGTCCAACTGAGCAAACTTGCCAATTAAATCTGGTGTGGACCGTAGCAGCGCGAAGAAAGTCTCCTCCATGGTCTGCAATTTTTTTGAGTTGTGCATCGGGAAGAAAGACTTGTTTTGAGAAGAGAGATCGGCCGCCTGCCCGGCGCGCCTGTTTTCTCAATTCTCCACTTGTCTAAAGCCGCTACTAAATTGTCCCGCTGTTCCTTGGGGAGCTGAACCTTGTGCGTGAAGGGAACAAATGTGGGTCGAGTTGGGGAATGGCTGCCAGCCGTGCTACGAGAGTCTGTAGAAGAGATGGAGTCCATCCGTTGTCGGCGAGAGAAAGCTGGGATGGGAAAAAGGAAGTCCGAGGCATACATTTTTAGCCGTGCATCGTGGCGGTCCGAAGCTGGATACTGTGAGAGGAGATCGGGGGTACAGCGGCTGCAACAACGCCCAGATGGAGGTGCGCGTTTGAGGTCAAGTACAGTCCATGACAGCTCGCGTTGGGATGCCTTTGACCTCCATCCTATTTCAACAGACTCGTCAGAAGGATCCAGAGAGTTGTAAGTAGTGAGGCCTGTCGCTGGCTGGAAGTAAGTGCGCAGATATTGATGCGAGCAATCTAACACTGGTTAGAATTATTATTGTTTTATAGAACTCGCATACCTGCGTTCACAAAATTCTCCACAGGCTTTTTGAGCTTTGCACGGCGGTCTACATCTGCTTTTGTTTCTCCTTTTTTCTGCGGACCATCGGGGTCAGCAGGTTCTGGCCGAAACGCCCACCGAGGAACAAGAAGTATGCAAGTCCCAAGAATGTTACGGCTCCATCCAGTCCGGCCCCATCGCTGACCGAGCGGTGACAACGATTCGGGCAGGGAACACAGAACTGTGTACTTCACATCTGCCACATTGCACCCCATTCCCGCGGCGTCTGTCGCACACAGAATTCGGATTTCTCCGCTTTTAAATTGGTCCCACACTAACTCCTTTGCAGGCTCTGATACCGTCGACTTGAAGGTCTGGACAAGAGAACGAAGATGTGCTGGAAGGCATTTCCGGAGGGTTTCGACAGCAAGAGCACAATCCTTGATGGTGTTGAAGTAAAATAGGCATTTCGGCAGTGCGGTAGGTGGCGTGTCCTTGTCCATCTTTGCAGGAAAGATATTAATGATGTCGAGGAGAGGATTGGCCGAATTTTTAATGACTCTGGTTATATAGAGAAGGTTGGCGCGATCGGTTCCAACGTCAATACCCCAGAACGGACGACACCCGAATTTAAGTGATTTCCATATCACATTAAACGCGTCGGTATCACAGGTAGCTGTCGCTGCCAGGATAGGTGTCTCTTGGCCTATGTAGTCACGAAGCTTGGCAAGCCCGCTGTATTCCTTTCGGAAGTCGTCCCCCCACTCAACGATGCAGTGTGCCTCGTCAATCACCACAGCCTGGACTCGCTGGCGGAAGCTGCGATCCTGCCATAGCTGAATGAAAGCAGTGGACAGGGCCATCTCCGGGGACACATAATATAGGTTGGCGCGTCCCTGCCGGAGGTTTGCCCAAATCTCGGGGCCGACAGTATCTTCATTGACCATGACGGCTTTTAGTCCTTTTTTCTGTGCCTCGTTAACCTTAACATCCACAGAGATAAGTCAAATCATTTGGTTTTCGGACTCCTAGCTCACCTGGTCTCGTTCTAGTGCCTTGAGCGGGCAAACAACAATCACAATTTTCGCTTTATTCAATGCCACAAGACCTTCAAATATTACACTCTTTCCATAACCCGTGCCTGCGACCAATAAAGAATCGTATCCCTGGCGGAGGCGGCGAATAAGCTCTGCTTGCCAGTCGTCCAGATCGAAACCCAGCCCGAGTCGCTCGCGAGTACGGACTTTGATGTATTCAAGCGTCTCTTTCAGTACTTTTATGCCGAGCAAACGGTCAGAAGGTGGATTTTGCGCTTCCTGGGGGTGTCTAAAACACGGTGACGAGTTCCTTTGGGGGTTACGGGGAGCCTGCCGAGGACCGTTCGTGTGGGGGAGCTCATATCGCGCTGAGGATGATTATTTTCAAATTATGTCACGTCGCGACGCGGTTGTCACATTGCGTGACACGCGACGCGTTTTGGAATCGTCTGAGGGTCTAGGACACAACCCCGGCTAGATACTACCCAGTTTCGACGTGCCATTCGTAGATACATACTGGTAGTAGCTTCAAATTGAATTTCCGGGTAATCCATCCAAAAATAAATATTTTTGAGGCTTCACAAAAAAAGGGTGTTTTGGGTCAACTTGCACCCCTCGGAACTCGACTGTTTCTCAATGAAATCCTTCGGACTCTGTTGTAAAGTCATAGCTATACTGATGAGCTAAAACTTTTACCAAATAACCTCGGTGCTCTGACACCGCGTTGTGTTACTGGATAGTGATTTTCAACCCCCCGGATTTCCGGACTTTGAAGCAAGCCCCTTCTGACGAAGGCCGTGTTGTGCTTGTTTGGTTTTGATGGATGGTCCGGCATCTCACGGCTTCGTCAGAACGGGGCTTGTACCGAACCTACCTGCTCATGACAATCGGGAACAAGAGATGTAATGCCGATTATGCCGACGCTTTGCCGATTGCGTCGGGACTCGGCACTGCCCCATCCATTGTTAACAATCCTGCTGCAGTGCTGCTGTCTTGATCATCGACCAAACGTTGTCGGGGTTGCAGCAGCGAAGGCTGTGAAATCTTCTGCGAC
Source organism: Mycena olivaceomarginata (assembly GCA_029378375.1). NCBI lineage: Eukaryota > Fungi > Basidiomycota > Agaricomycetes > Agaricales > Mycenaceae > Mycena > Mycena olivaceomarginata. Next base: position 545,010 of record JARKIC010000028.1, on the reverse strand, counting down.
TATCCATGGATTCAAGGGCTTGATCGACTTGGGGGCCAATCTCACCGCCTTCAAATAATAGTCAAATACTTAACAGTACATCCGCGCGACGCGCGTACACCGAACTCGAAAAAAGAACGCGACTTGGTAAGAACGAGCTCCCAGCCTCGATGGACATCTCGAATGGGTTCTCACAATGCATTCGGCCCGATTATTGCGTTACTGCCCTCGAATACCAAGATGGTTACTGCGATAACCATGCGTACTTGGATGTTTCTCACTCGTGACGTTGTTTTAACATCCCACAGGTGACGCGAAGTGCATGGCTGGTGCCATATGCATTACGATTTCCTCCAATGGGAACAGTTCTGAAACCACTATCTCAGCTCAGAATCATAGTGAACACTCAATCTGGGAATCTCAGAACAAATCATCAGTCTATATGGAAGCTCCGTTGACGTGCCTGCTTCGCGCTCGGTTGCGAGACAGCCCTTCGGCTTCAAGAGTTTTAACTCGATTCTTTTCTAGCTCGAATACGAATATCCTCGGCGCATCTGACACCAGTCACACGACACTGCTGGAGAAGTTGCCCGCCATGCTCAGAGGTTACTATGAAGCAGGCATCACTGTCAACATCCCGTTCTCATCGCGTCCAACTCAGAATACAATACGACCCGTCATCCCTCCATCTGTCGCATCTGGATGTAAATGGATCAGATTTTGGATGTAAATCAGGATTATATCACGCTTGTTGAAACATGCGCGGGTTACGATGACTGTTCGCATTGACAGCCCCGGGTCTTCCTCTCTGTAACCAACACGCAAGCCCGAATCTTGCCCAGAATGGCTCGGTATTCCGTCCAACGCGGCGTTACCATCTTCTTGTGAACATTCCTATAAATTATCCGCCAGTTACTGTTCATTCGCAGGTGTCACCCCAAACGATGAAACCGAGTCTTTCTTTTCTGTGCCCGCTTTTCATTTTCTGGCGCGGAAGTGCGGCGATGCTCACAAATCAAACCATCGACGATACAGACCCGGTGGTGAAGTACGACACGTACAAGCCGAATGATGCCCCCATTCGATGCAATTCGACTGCTTGCTCCAAGTTTGCAGACGCGGACTTCAAGCAATTGATTGCGGGGACGGTGACCTCCGTCGCTGGTCAAATCACAATTCCTTTCACGGGTGCGTTCCGTCCATGCTGGTGTATATTCCTAGTTAAATTTACTCCTAGGCACGAGCGTTTGGGTCTTCTTGGGTACCATGAACAAAATCGGCTGCGCGTTTCACATCGATGGCAAAGACGTCGGCAGTTTTGAACATAAGACAAAAGGACAAGGAAGTATTCTCGGTTACAATAACACATCTCTTCCAAAGGGCTCGCATCAGCTCGTCATTATTTCTGAGCAGGGTGGCTCCACTGATTTCGATGCCCTCGTATATCAGTATGTCTTTCATCCTGGAAAGCCGACCCGTTCAGGTTGCACTGACACAACCTTTGAGATCTGAAGCGTCACCATCATCTGTATCCAGTTCTGCACCCAGCTCTGCATTCAGCGCTGCATCCACCGGTAGTACTGGGTCCACTGCGTCTGCTCATTCCAAGAGCCGAAATGCAGTCATCATCGGAAGTGTGGTCGGAGGTTCAGTTTTCCTCTTCGGAGTCTCCAGCATGGTCTTCCTTCTTTGGCGCCGCTCAATACGCTGGAGGAACCTTGCCGTAGAACAACCCTTCCCCATCGATGAGGAGAAAGAGCCCGCATCACCTGTGTCCAACGTAGCGGAGCACTTGCGCAGACTCGAAGCCCGCTTTCGGCGTATTGAAACTCTCGCCACGATTCTCCAACGATCGAGCAGGAGGAGTGTTCCTTCGCAGAGCAGCGGACGCTCATCCCCACCTTCCTACAATGCTGGCTCGGTCTCCTGAACTGGCAATTATTTTATCACTGTCTCTACTCTGGTTGTGTCTCGGTACTGCATCCTTGAATTTGGCACAACCTGGTTGTTTCCGCAGTTTATCACTGTCCCTACTCTGGTTTCGTTTCTGTACTACCTAAAAACTCGTGAACTTGGCACAAATTTTCCTAGTTGTTTCCGTAGATGCAATACATCGCCGTTGGAATTGTTAATTTACATATTTAAATGGTACAAAGTCTTTCGAATCTGAAAAGTTCAATTCGTATTCTATCTTTCACTGCCCTTTCAGAAGGACCACGTCTTTCCCGAACCGTAATCCGGCTGCCCCTTCTCAACATCGGGAGGAATGGCTGGCATGTCCTTGTTGAGATCAGGTTGAAATATCAATAACCGCGCCGAAAGAATCGGAGGCAGTTGCGGTGTAGTGCCATTGATTACTGTTTCTTCATCCTTGTCCTTGTTGAGACCAGGTTGAACCATTCGCGCGCCAAGGATAGGACGTTGGGTGTCGCTAATGGGCATTTCCTCACCCCTCAGATTCATTCCAGCCCGGACGATGATGAGCGTGGGTGCGATGGCCTGTATGAGTTCAGTGCTGACCTGCCGGCGGCGTTGAATAAACAACAAACCATGATCTGTATGAGTGCCTGGAAAATCGGCTCCTCGAGTATCGAAACACGGGGGATGGAGACGACGATAAGGTAAGTCAGCACGGTTGCGGAATATAGCATCCCAGATTCGATTCTGCAACAGTTTAACGACAAGCATGAGCGAGCTCTTCGAGGTCGCGAACACGAGCCACGTACAAGATAGCCACAGCGGATACGTATCGGCGTTGCTCCGCCGTTTTCGAGTACGCGCCGCGAGACCTGCGGCAGATCCACCAGATGCGCCCGGCTACAGCGAGTTCAGTTACAACTGACTGTAACATGTCCCAAATAAAAGCAGTACTCGCCTGTTAGGATGGTGACAAGTACATTTGTGGCCAAGGACAGCGCAAAGAAGGGGTAGGCAGTCAGATTGAGGTCGAGAGATACAATTATGCCTAACACTTGGGGTAGGGAATAGCGTGAGGACGACGATACAGTATTGAAGGGGCGCTGACCGGTGGCGGCGATGAGCATCAGTGTGGGCGGGATTGTGACGAGTATATTGTTATTCCACACGACATAGCAGCGGTATATCTGGACAAAGATGGTTGAGCCCAAGTCAAAGCGGAAATCGAACAAGGAATCGTACGACCAAGCCGTCGGCGATAAAGCTGGAGCAATTTGAGAACGCCGCGGGGAATTCGAAGGGATGAGCACGCACTTGTTGACGACGTACACAACGCTGGTCGCAACGACAAGTTGGTCGTAAGGGAGATCGATGCCGTCGACGTCAGCGGCACCGAGAACGAGGTTTATCACAGCTTGGACAGTGGCAAGGGTGAAGAGGGCGATGGCAGTGACCAAGAGAATGGTGTTCCCCGGATTGCGAGGCCGGTTCAGGAGGATGTAGATGCAGATACAGAAGAGCACCAGGTAGATACCTAGAGAACGCATATTATGGTGGATTTCGCCATCGAAGCACCACTGTGCGTACCATAAAAGAAGGTGCCGACCTATGGGAATTAGCGATTGACAGGACGTGTTCTGGGAGACGTACCCATAACTGGCTAATAGCATACCAAAAAACATCCTAGGGCCGCGTGAGAGATCGCAGAGAAGGGAAACGAACTTGGTACCATGTTTGAAGCTGGAGGATGACCCAAGAAAATCGAAAGGAAGCAAAGGGTCAAAAAGCCGCCGATAGAAGAAAACCGTCAACGGCGACGAAGAATGAACGAAAAAATGAGGAGTGCGAACCAGGCCTCTCGGTCGGGCTCTTGGGAGGTCGACCCATTTTATAAGAGAGAATGTGAGAAACCTGCCCGTTACCATCAGTTACCCACATCCGTTCGATCTTCATCCACCCATCGTTCTTCTGTAGCTCTTGGAAGAGAGGACATCACCAGAGATCGGGAGGCCATTAGATAGAAGACGTATCGTCTGCGAGTAAACGCACAGCTCAAGATTGGTCGTAACTTGCCAAGAATAGGAACAGTTATGTTATCCTGGGAGAGGAAAATAATAATCGATAGACCCTGCAGCCGTACTTTATGTGAGCTATTGAACTAACCTTGGGAATGGGAAATCGACACATTGTGGGCTTACATATGCATTTCAGATGCCCGGAATATAAGCCCGTGCATCACACATCCGTCTGATGAACGGAGAGAGATACCGTACAATGAATTGATTGATGAGCTAGAAAATCTTTCAAGGTTACTCGCACGCAATACAGTGCGGAAATCAGTCAAAATGCCAATACTTTGGGTGGATCTACGGATACAGGATATGCCAAAAAAGAGAAACAGCAGAGAGAACGAATCAGTATACACATCCATCCAGAGAGTCTGAATCACGACTCATCCTGGGAACACCCTCCTCCGTCTTCTCAACTCGGCGGAAACATCTCCTGCAGTTCATTGACCATCGTCTCTACGGCCGACATGTAATAGTCCATACTCTCGCGGAGCTTCGCCAGTTCGATCTTGCACGGGAACACTTCCGCGAACTCAGATGTCTGGAACACATTCGCCAGCGTTTGGCGTTGGTGGCTGGCGAGGCAATTCAGTAGTTGAATCGTCATATGATAGGAAACACGCACCCGGGGAGTTCAGTTTGGCGTGCGCTGGCCCAGTCGCACGAGTCGCTCACAAACATGCAGGAGTCGATCCCACGCAAACGCAGGACCTCGCGCTCTGCGTTGGTCAGGTCGTAGTGGAACAGCCGCGGGGAAGTCGCTCCTTTGTTTCGGTAGATGCCATTGAGATTGGGGAAGTACTCGCACAGGCGGAGCGTCACGTCCGTGGGGCATGGCGGATCGCTCGTCCAGAGATGATATATGTCCTGCCAATGGTCAGTCGAAGGAACTATCGTGAAACCAGCCCAAAGACGCACCCATTGGCAGTACTGGAGGATCATCTCGATGTAGACGGTGCGCACCTCGGGTCCGTCTCTGGTGTACTGGTGCAGGCGTTCTATCTCTTCGTCAGTGAGCGTCGTGTGGCCATCGTTATTGGCTTCATAGTATCGCTGAAAGGTCAGTGCTTCATCCACCTTCTGAAGCGCTAGTTTGCGGTAGAACTCGATCGTCGTCGCAAAGTCTAGCAAATCCGGAATATCGCCGAGGCGTGGTGCATCCGTCGACGCGCCGAGAAGGAGTCGAATGGCGTAGAGAACGATGTCCAGCGGTGGAGCACGCTCTTTAAAGAGGGACTTTGAGTTTTTGATAATGTGCTTCTCTATATACGCTGCACTGGGTAAGATGAACAGCAGAAAAAATGGACGAGCAAACCCGAGATGCTTGCATGATTCGGTGCAGGACTCTGAAAGCCAGACGCAGTGATGTGCGCACGAAGTTCCTGCAACGTTGTTTCCATAGACCTGCAGCCACAGAAGAACAGCAATCCTTGCTACAACATGCGAGTCGAGGGCGACAAGACGTTTGTTCATGCTTGTCCAATCACTGATGTCATCACCCAATTTGTTTCTTGCCCTGAAACCGTAAACAACGATTGTACGAGTGGGTAAATGAGAACGGCAATCTTCAATTTTGAGTTTTTGTACGACCCAGATAGACTCACTACCCAGGCAAGATTTTTTCACAGCGTCACGCTGTCAGTGTACTATATATCAACGTACTATTGTGATTTATCACCAGATTATCTAAACCCAGCCCTCAGCCAGTCCTCAAATTATCTCTGCAAACGCATTCAGGATACTGCATCAATTCCAGCCACTCTTTGGCCAACCCGAGATTCCGCTACGGGTTATGAAAGGAGTACCCTCCAGGTTGTATCCGTAATCTTCTCCCACAGAAGACATTACTGGATCGTCGTGGTCTGAAGGAGGGCGCTGTGCCTCAAGGTCGTTTTTGGTAGCCATTTGTGGTTCTTGATCAATGTCTATGAGCCGTTCGCGGATGAAGGCGACGACGCCTGCCGATTCGGATCCGGGTTGGCCTCCTTCGGTGCGCAATGCCGGAAAATCGGCATGCCATTGTCGAGCTAACGTGTGTCGCTGGAAAATGTGTGCTAATCCGAGCGCAGAAAGCGGCCTCCGGCCTGAATACTCCCAGTCAAATACTGTTCGAAAGGAAGCACTATCAACTTGCCGAAGGCAAAATATACGACATTTGCACCGAAGAAAAGGGCAAATGCACCGTTGACGAAAGTCCAGAAACCACCAAACGTGGCCAGTCCGGAGAAAAGAGACACATCCGAAGTGTCCTGCTGTAGCTTAGTGGCACTTGATTGTGGTTGAAACAACACCAGTGTCGCAGAATTTGGGGATATTGTTGAGTTAGTGGCTGGATATGTCTGCAGTCCAGTAATTTCGGCGGCGTACACCGGCTTCATTGCCTAGTGAAGGATGTTCAGCACACATTGTGACCGGACTGCGGGGGTACATACAGTAGACGAGGATCCGATTACCAACCCCGAGGCTGTTTCCCTTTGAATCCAGGTCAATCGTCCAAATAAATGGGACCCGGAAACCATGAGGATGGGATCAGCGGGGACATGAAGCCGGACGGAATGAAGTTCTGATGTGAGCTGCTTGATAGGTTTAAGAATGGGCCGCCCTTGAAGCGGCGTTACAGCTACAACGTGTCCCAAGGGAATACTCAAGTTGATTGAGACGGACTGATCAAGTGACGTCCATGGTAATGGACCTTGTTAAATAAGCATCGCGAACTTGTGACAGTTTCACTGATATGCATACATTCAACGAGACGTTCGGACTCGTGGTCTTCCCAAGTCACCGGGCAGTTGATCAATTGGTTGAGGTAAGGAACATTGACGGAATTGACAGCAAAGTCGGCGTATGGTTGAGTGAAATCGAAGGTTGAATATACCTATGGACTAGATTTATATTATTCCTAGCCAACATAGCACTATCACACACCATGCCAAAGGTGATGTTTCCCGGAGGGGAGCCAAGGTCTGCAGTTGCGAATGTCGCTACGGATCTGGTATAGACCGAGGCGCGAATCGGGCTGATAACCACGGCGTATATGCCAAATATGGGGACTCCCACGGCGATACAGCTGAGAATCAGGGCCCTTGCAATGATGATGACGACCGACTCCCCTCTGAGAACGAAACATAGGTTTCAGAGTTCACAAAATAGACAAGGCACTCACCTGACGAGTGGCCGAGCAACGGATCGATTGAGAAGGATTGCAGTGGGTGTATAAGGGGGGTTTGATGGTATACATGCTCCCAAGAACACAAACCGTTGCCGAAAGAATCTGCCGTTGGATCGAATAATCGTAGCTGTACGAAATATCATCGAGAGCGCCAACGAAAGCCCGAGCGGAATGCAAGCCAAGTTAAGAAGCCTCGGAAACAAGCCAAGCTCCTGCCAACCAGACAAATTGGCAAAAAAGAAACCGGCGGCTATCCCTTTTTGCAAGTGTCAGCGGAAATAAGATTATCAGGAGATGTACGCACCGCAGGCTTCGAGAAAAATCAAAACTAAATCAATGATGGCGAGGCCAGGAACGGGCCAGTCGCGAACGCTGAAAGTTCAATATTAAGGTTAAGGATTAAGAGGGAAGACTTGCCAGGACGTACAGGGCACCATGATGAAGCAAAATGAAGCCGAAAGTGGAGAACAGTATCTCCCAAGGTAAATAGAATAAGGATTCGCGACTCTCTAGAGCATGGAATGGAAATGTGATAACAAGGAATGTGGATACACCGATTGTCTCCAGCAATAGCAGGCGTAGGTTCCAAACTCTAACGGGGGAACTGAAGAGGACATTGGAGAGAAACATGCTGTGGGGAGACCGACTCGGTTCGCAGGTTATGAATCCTGCGGGAGGAGATCTGTCAGTAACGAACAGTTGATCAGTTCAGGCTGTGATAACCGTCTAGTAACGAGAATATTAACTCACAGCAGCTGGTGATTGGGCACTCGATTGGCGCTCAATTTTCATGGCCATGTAATGTTATATGCCGTTCGTTCCCTCACGACCACACTGCGACGAAATCAGAGCATAGGTAGCACAGAGCGGGTTTCTCGAGGAAAGGGAGGCATAGGTTCCAAACTCGAACGGGAGAACTGAAGAGATTGGACTGCCGTTGGAGTCGGAATCAGGCTATTGTAAGACCGACTCGAAATGCAGGTTCTGATTCCTGTGGGACGGATCTGTCACTGGCCAGGACCAAAACGAAGGCGATGATAAGTAGGCCTAGGAGGTGAGGGCGCATTAGTCTAGTTGTGATGGCAACAAGGAAGCGCGAAGCTCTCGCTTCCTTGACACTACCGCGGCGTCGCTGTCGGACTCGTAGCCAGCCAGCCATGGCGAATTGACTTGACCCCGACCTTTTCGCGCAACTGCAAGTCAAAGTCCGCGGCGCAGTGAGGGCTGCGTGCTTTGGCGTTCAAATACGGTGCATCTTCGCCTCCCGGTCTTGTAAAGCGTTGGCCAGGCGTTGGAAGTGATCGAGAAAGCGAGCCAAAAGTGTGGCTATTTCTTCCCAAGAGGTGTTCAAGATTTAAATTTTAGACTCAACGTCGATTTCAGGTGTAAAACAGCCTGGGAAGGCCGAAAATCAACATCCGGAGTGTTGAGTTAATAGAGGATTTTGTTTCCTTCCATCTATGTAGATATAGTTGGTTCTTCCTCCGATCTTCGACATCGACTGAACTGGAACAGAGCACAGGTCTCGAACCTGTTACTTCCTTCAGTTACAGTATCTATTAGCTGGACGGTGACCGTATACTTTTGCCCCCGCTCTCCATCTTCCATCTCAAGAGCCGGGGTTCGCAGCAGCCTTGCGCAGCCTGTGCCGCTGCCGCCGCCTGCGCCGCTTATTGCGCTGCGTCAAGGACGTAAGGAACGCCCTTTCCCCCTTGCCCAACTCCCTGGGCGCCCCGCTCGCCACGTCCCGTGCGCGCCCCGGGGTGTACAACATGTCCTCCCCTCCGCCCCTTTCCGCCTCTGATGCTCGTCCCGGCCCCAGCACCGGGCGCCCCGTCCCCTCCCACTCCTCCTGTAACACACGCGTTGCCTTCTCCCGATCCCACTCGTCCGACGGCTCCGGTATCTCCCCTCCCTCCAAAAACGCGTGCGTTGCCCTGATCTCGCTGTCCCACTCTGTCTCGTACGGCCCCACCCCCCACCACTCTCCGCTCGTTTCTGAATGCCCTGCCAACCGCCGCGCCGCCTGCTCCCACACCTCGCGGCTTTCCCAATCCCAATCTCTTCCTTTCGCCGCTTCCACGACCGCCTCTCCTTCGCGTTCCTCTTCCCACACCTCCGCCCCCACACCCTCCCGGTTCTCCCCCACCTCGCTCTCGCCCGGCACTTCCCCCCCGTCCTTACCCACCGCACCCCGCAACACCCTCCCGCCCCTCCTCCCCTCTCTCTTCCCGTCCCCTTCCCTGTCCTCCCACACCTCCCCCTCCCCCTCGTCTCGTCCCGGCACCCCCCTCTCGCACACATCCCTTCCAAACTCAATCCGGAACCGCGCCGCGTACTCGGGCCGCGCGAGGGCGATGTGCGCGCGCGCGCGGCGGGCGTCGGGGGCGCGGGCGAAGGCGACGTGGATGGCGCGCGGGCGGAGGGGGGCGCGGGAGGAGGAGCTGGAGAGAGGTTAGTGAAATATAGAGATATTGCATTGGGAAGGGGACAAAGAAGGGGAGGGAGGGAGAGGAGGGAAGAGTAGACGAGGCGGGAACGAAGGGAGGGAGGTTAACATGGGTGCGTGAAGCGTAGGAGAGGCGAAATGAGAAGGGGAAGCAAGGGAGGAGGGGCCGGGCACGAAAGGGCCGGTGTGGGGAAAGGGCAGAAGAGGGCAGGGCAGTGTGTGTGTCCCAAACACGTAGCAAAGGCAGAGGAGCGAGGAGGCAGGCGAGGGCAAAGAGGAGGCAGTGTGTGAAGGGCGTATGAGGGAGCAGAGAAGGGCAAATGCAGAAAAGGGGGGAAGCGGGCAGGGGAAGGGGGAGGGGAATATGAGGGAGCAGAGAAGGGCAAATGCAGAAAAGGGGGGGAAGCGGGCAGGGGAAGGGGGAGGGGAAGAGAGACGAGGGAAGGGTAGGCGAGGGAACGCAGGGAGGGAGGGAACGAGGTGGAGAAGAAGAGGTAGGGAACTGAACGGAAGCGGGGGGAAGCGAGGGAGGGAACACGGAGGGCAAGGAGAGATCGGCACGTAACAAGGAAAGGGGCAGAGGGAGATAGGAAAGGGGCGTGGCGGAGGAGAGGGGCAGGGAGGGGACGGGCGTGGGATAGAGAAGGAAAGGGGAAAGACAAGGGGAAAGGCAAGGGAAATCCACCCACGGCCACACCTGCACCCCCTCCAGCACCCCGTACGCGCCAAAGTCCTGTGCAACCTGCGCCCGCAGGCGCGTCAGCTGTTGCGCCAGCGCAGGGTCGTGCGCGCGCAGGTGCAGGACACGCGTGTATTGCTCGTGGTCGAGGGCGCTGGGTGGGTGGGGTTCTTCTTCTGGGTGCGCGCGACTTGAGAGCTGCGCGGGCTCGTGTTCCTGTGGAGGTTGGGGCTGGGCGTGGATTTGTGGCAGCTGCGCGTGCTCGTTTGCGGAGGCAGCGTCTGTATCTCCAGCGGTTACAAAGGCGTTGGGGTCGGCAGAGGAGGGTGCGTCAGTGGCTCCATCTGCACGCTCGACTGTGGCAGCGTCTACGCTTTCGTCACCCTGTCCGCTTGCATCTTTCTTGACGTTCGCGTTTTCGGCGGCTGCGTGTCTGCTTGCAGCTTCATCTCCGTCTATGTTCGCGGTGGCACCCTTGTCTGCGTCCACATCTTCGGCGTCTGCGGATGCAGAGGTAGAGAAGACAGGCGCCTCACCAACGCGCGGCTGGACCCGCACCTTCCGCCCGCGGAGCGTGAACCCGCGCGTCGTCGCGCCCGCGTAGAAGTCACGCGCGTGCTCGGGGTGGAAAAATGTTACGTCCTGCGTGCGGGGTCAGCAGCGGCTCAAATTCACTCGGGGCCGGAAAAAGAAGGGGTAGGGTAGCGGATAAATAGAGGGAAGGAGATAGAGAATGGAGAAGGGAGCGTACAGCGCTGCAACGTTCGTCATCCACCTCGACCGCCCACACCGGCCCCCCGAATACGCGCTTGCACAGGTCGCGCACGGTCGTGCGCGCGGGGAGGTTGGATAGTGTTAGTGTGGTGAAGGGGCGGTAGATCGCGTCCATGTCTGTGTCTGTCTGCGTGCCGGAGGAGGAGGCGGAGGTGGTGATGGGGAAGTACGTCGAGGGGAGATGGCGCGGCTCGGCGGTGAGGGCTTCGAAGTAGTCGGAGTCGGAGGAGGGGGAGGGAGAGGGGAACTCGCACGGATCCGCGCCGTACGCGATGTGCACGGACATCATGAACGGGTCGGCGCGGAGGCGTGCGTGGGCCTGCACAAACACCACATTCATTAATTAATCCCAGTCTCACTCGACAAAGAGAGGGAGACGTAGTAATAATTATAACGCACCCGAATCGCGCTAGCAATATCACAAAAGCGCGCCTCCGCAACCTCGCGATACACCCCCTTCAATTTGGGATCGCGCACCTCGTGCACGGTAACGTGTTCCAGCACGCCTTTCAGATACCGTTGCAGGCGGCGCGCGGCCCATGTGCCCTCCCGCTCGTGCTTCTTGCAGAGCAGCAGCGTACGGCGCGCGCGATCGCGCTCGAAGGCTACGGCGACGACGGGATCCAGCGGACGGTAGGGCAACCAGGCGCAGCGCAGCTTGTTTCCAAGGAGGGTGGGGGGCGCCAAGATAAAGCGCGCGGCGCTGTAGCCGTGGATGAACGAGAGGTCCACGCGGGTGCCGTCTTTGTTGAGTTTGGCGTATTCAAGGGCGCCGGTGCGTACTAGATCCAAGAGCTGTTGCGCTGTTGTTCCTGGGGGTAGATTTGTGACCGCAACACCGCGGCGGATAAAAGGAGGTTCATTGGCGTCTCTGAGACGCGCAGAGTTGCTCAAGATGTCAGAGAGGTGCGTTCCATGAGACTGGACAGCAAAGTCGCGTCGGTGAAGCAGTATTGAGGTCCGGAAACGCCCAGAATAGCATCTAGACAGTCTAACAAGAGTCGGGGCCGCCTTCAGCCACCCATTCATTCGAATCCCAGCCAAGAACGCGTCCGTTTCGAGTAGCAAAACTCAGCTTTGACCGGCACGTGCTCGTAGATCAACACGGCCAAATACACTCTGGTCCGTGCGCAGCCCTCGCAGTATAAAGCTGAGCTGCAAACGACCTAACACCTCATACTTACCTTGATGGCACAGGCCCCTTCACCTCCCTGGGTCTGTGGGCCGTGGGAACACTCCATAGCACGGCGACCCTGTCCATACAGAGTGCGCCTGCGGCTTGTATGTGCTTAGGTGCATGCACCGTCTCAATATTTTCCTGTTCCACCACGGCCACTCGGCTGGGTGGACCTTTTTTTTTCGATCTTCCGCGCGGCTAACCCTAACCCTAAGTACATCATCGAAATATATCGCTTTGACCGCCGTGTTTAACAGTTTAACAGTGTGATATTCGTCTACGTATGAAATACTTAGGTACAGGTACCTCGACGAACCAATAAGCCAAATGTAACAAAGGAGTATCGTAAATGAGTTGGGATGGTCACGAAGTTCGTGAGATCCGGGATGGCGTCTTGAATCACTTGAAAAACCTTCGCGCTCTAAAAACCCAGTGGGAAAACGAGTGTCGATAGGAAAAAGTGATGGCCAGGAGGAGGATGATCAGATTAATGCTGCCCGTGCTGCCATTGTTCGTTGTAGAGTATTTTCCCCCTCGACTCCAACGTTTCGGCCGAAGGAAGTTGTCCCGAACGCGCATATAGCTGGATTACCGCGGAGTGAGCGGACAAGGCACGTGTGTATGGATATTCAGGAGGATGCTGGTTGTCGTGGACCCCAGTAAGCATTCGCATTCGATTGCCTTGCGCTAGCTTTGCGGTGGCAGCCTCCATCATGAAGTAGTCCATGAAATTCCGGGTGCTGGATTCGATCCATCCGTCTGCAGTCGTATAAAGAGTGTATGCGTCCATCGTGAAGGTCGGTGTTGGTGCAACAGGAACCAAATGTAAGAATTTCTGGCTGCCCGATGCATAATGGTCAGCTTCTCTATTCAGCTGAGCAGGAAGTGTCAACTCAGCGGAGTGGCCCCGTGTGTATGTCATAATCGCACGCCCGTCCCGTACAAGCTCGAGAATCCAGCGGTAGTAAGATCTCCCATTCATGCCGCGTAGGCGTGAGTCTTGTAACACTCGCGAGCGAATGTCGGCGATGAGATCAACTGAGTTCTGATGATCTGAGTAAAGGAGTGGAACTGCCGCGTTGTCGTCGCGGAGAATGAGTGCTAGGATATGACCCATCAGCTCCCCATGTAAAATAGACAGATTCCGACCCATGAGCTGTACAACGAGAGTGGCCGGTCCCGTCACTGCTGCAGTGACATGGCGACTCTCGCCGAGTGTCGCTGACGCCGGGATCATTGATCCATCAGTGCCCCACACTTGCGCGCTTCCAGTGCTGGGTGAACCCAGTAAGCCGCAATAAGACACTAGGTTCCGAATGTTATTTTCCGCCCATAGTCTCCGGTCCGAGCGGGAAGCGAGTAGGTTCTGTGGTCCATCGAAAAGCCAGTTGGCGCGCATTGATTGAATCGTGTCTACAGTCTTCCGCCAATTGATTTTCTGAGCTGCCGTCCAGCGGCCTATACGTCGAAGTGTCCAATCGACATCGAATGTTAGAATGCCATTCATGTCGTTGCACCAATGGCCCAGGTCGTTCAGTCTCCGAATGCCTTTGCTTCGGAGCGTCCGTAAAGAGTTGCCGTTCGCGTTGTCGAGTCTCCCTGGGCGGTGATGGTTACAGAGTGAAATGACATGGGAGATTGAGACATCACCAAGGAGGATGTCATGATTATCTGTCATTCTGAGTGAGATTGGCTCGTTCATGGATGACATGATATGACGTGCGCAGTTATCCATGCTGCCGGCAGTTTCTTGTAATAGTGCGTGAAGAATTTTTGGAGGCCGTGTCCATCCAACGGGTAGACACAGCTGCTGATATCGCACGTCCATTCTGCGAGCGTAATCCGTGCCATGGACCGGTAAGCGGTGATGTGGTGATTCAGATCTTGTGCCACGCCGTCCACCGCTATACCAGCATTGATTCTGGCGATTGACGGAAACCCAAACCCATGGTGAGATACTGGAAGCGTCAGAATTTTCGAACTCGGGGAGAATGGCATGCCTAAAATTCCGTGTATCTTCGACGATATCCGGATGTCCAGAGCCTCAGCATTGGCCTGCTTTATGGGTTGGAGCGATAGCAGGGCACGGCATTTTGAGACAATGTTCTGCGCTACCATTTTGCGCAAAAGAGTTATCGGGAGACGCCCAGTTAACCGTGGGAAGCTAAACCCTTCGACAATATCCTTCAGCTCAGTGAAACACGTTCCAGGGCAGTCGACCTTTGCGTTCAGGAAGTCAAGGCCTGTACAAATTACGTGTACTTGATAGTTCGGAATAGTCCAAGGGTCAACGCCAGGCCCAATTGTCACAGAGGGAAAGGTGAGTTGAGCTGGTGGGTTCGGGTCCTTGTCGTTAAGAATATAAGCAAATGTTTTGCGCCATTGTGTGAGCCACCCGTAAGCGAACTGGAAGCGCTCCATGTGAAGGCAGAAATTTTGGGCTGCACGGAGAGATTTAGCAAATAGAAAGGAGTCGTCAGTAGCCTCGATCATTGTCACGAGGACCTGTAGTGAGTCATCTCGCCGGTGAGGATCAGCTTTCAGAGCGTTGGAGGTCGTGATGAGTAGACTGTCAACATCCTGTGCGGCAACGTCGTCTAGATACCGGTGGCCAAGGCTAGTGGTGTATATTGCCTTAAGCGGAGATGCCGGCCCGCCCTGCTTCGTGACTCCGCTGACGATAATCGGCGAAGTCGGACCGTAGTAGGTGCGGATGCGGCACTTTGTGTCCAGCTGAGCAGCGCGGGTCCAGGTCGATTATAGATTGGGGAAGGCCGTAAGCAAGCACCGCATCATAGAAGCCCTCGGGGGCGAGATAATCGAAACCTTTCATTTGATCCCGTTTGAGCGCGTACACAGTTTCCTTGTGCCGTTCGGACCATGTCTGAATACCGGCCAAGAAGCTCATCAAGTCCCTTGTCTGTACACCTTGTTGCACTGCAACCTGCGTCTCAGGAACAATGCCCATTCTCGACGAGTAAGCTGTCAATTCGGTGGTCAGCCAAGAAACAGGGGAGTTTGCTAAGAAATTGGACAGAAATAGCCCTCTCCAATTCGTTAGGTCCGTCAAAAGGCCCCGTTTGTGGAACATAGTGATCCACATGTCTTTCAAGTCCCCCGGAAAGCGAGAATTCATGACCACATAATTGTGGAGGTCAAGGACCAAAGCAAGAGCGTTGTCTGACATCGCTTTCACACACCACTTCTCCCACTGGTCAGGGCCAGGGGAAGGTTTCTGGTTGCCCCTTCGCAGGAGCGCGCGGAACTGGGACATGGACGCGGGTTTTGGCCACACAAAAGGATCAGCTGTCACCCGGTTTCTGACGCCGATGACTGATGGAGTATTCATCCACGGTTTCGGCACCACAACTGGCGGCAGACGTCCATAAAGCTTCGAGAAATATTCTCGAGTCTCCTCCATAACCGCATCAGGATCCGAGAGCAGCTCGTCCGGATCGTCAGATGTGCTGATGGACTTTGGCAGCGGGACAAAAGATCCCACCGCGGCGAGTTTCTTTGTTGAACCACTGCGCAGAGCAGCGATCATCCGATTGCGATCCTGCAGTTTTGCTCGAGAGAAGATTTCAGCCATCTTCTCGGCATACAGATCTTTGTGAAGTTGACGTCGCGTGGACACCAGAAAGTCGAGAAGAGATTGGGAGGAGGAACCAGATGAGCGCGAGTACTCAGCTACGTGATGGTTCAATGCCTTCATCGACTTGAACGCGATAGGGCCTTGATAATCACTTTTGACGTGACGAATGGCACCGCCCAAGCACCGGATTGAAGCAACAATGGACTGAATCTTGGGAGATGTCACTGAATGACATCGCTTGTACCGCGACGTGCGTCCAAAAATCTCCTCGGCGCACGAGACAATGATTGTCGTAAGCATGTCGTATCTTTTGATAAAGGAGAAATCATCAGTAACCGGTGACAGATGTACAGCCTCAGCTTCGATCCTTTTATCCACAGCGTCTCTGTAGGTTACGAAACGATGCTTCTCAGATTTGTAGGGGTATTTGAGCCGTGGTTGGTTGAAGACTTGGGGAACATCATGGAAGGCCGTGCAACCATATGAAGCGGATGGAGGGGCATAGACCAGCTTTCCCACAATGGCTCGATGATCTGTTGAAGGCACGAAATCAGTGTATCTCTCCGCCACGCCAATCTCGGAATTGACAAGTTGCATCTTTGAAGACACAATGCGGTCAATAATATTTCCTCCACCTCCAGATCCACGGGCCTTGCTTGTCCATGACGTCCTTCTGTTACGATCAGGGATATCTGACCACAAATCATGGGCATCGGCATCCTTTAAGAAAAGCTGAAACTGGATTCGGGTGTCGCTCTTGTCGGAAGCTCTCTCCGAGGACACCACCGTCGCGTTGAAATCCCCGGACATTGTCCAAGAAGTCCGGGTTTCCCGGCAGAAGGTCGTAACATCTGTCCAAAACTCGCGTGCGTTTGGGTCAATGGTATTTATCCCCGGGTCCCACGGCGCATAGATGCCAATCATCCTATGCACAAACCCCCGACCAGATTCGGTGGGCAAAATCACGTCAACCGCAAGCAGTCTCCCCTTCAGGGATGCCTTGGTAATCAAGATGCGCTGCGAGATTTGCACGTCCTTTCGAATACTGACGGCGACACCCCATTTGTGTGATTTGCCATGCGACATAGGTACGGCATCTTCTTCGAAAATATCGTACAAGAAGGAGGGTAGTTTGGAACTCAGCTTCTCATTTGTTTTGGTCTCTGTGATCACGAACACGTGAGGATTTCTTTGAGATATGACCGAATTGACATGGCTGATCTTTCCGGGTCCTCCGAGGCCATTCATATTAAGAGCGTATGTCGAGAAGCCTGAGTTCGTTCGAGGACCGGCTGCCAGCGCAAGATTTGAGAAAGAAAGAAGCAGCAAAATAAAAAGCAGGAGAGAAGGGGGTTTGAATTGGGCATCTATAGAAGAACCAGAACTTTTGCGACTCGGTAGCACTCGTTCATCACGTCTCGGCAACTCATCAAAAACCACAAAGCTCAATACACCATGAAACACCCTCACGGGATAGACACGCGACAGAACCCGCTTCGTTTCAGAGCACTTCATCGATTTTACTGAGGAGGCATCCCGAGTCGCGATTAGAATATGAGCTTTGAGGGGTGCACATGGACTCACGGTGTTATGCGGGCGGTCGGTCATCAACGAATTGTCATCCATTTCCTCGTTGCCCGACTTGCGCTTTTTGGTCGACGCAGGGATGGGAGCGGGCGAAAGTGATCGCGAGCGCTCGCGCCCTCCAGCGGCTGGAGCTGCGATCCCAGGTGGCGTGATTGGCGGGGGCATGGAAGAGCCGAGGGTACCGCCGAGCAGGGCGATCGCATGACCAGCGCCACTCGACAGTTTTTGCATCAGCGCTTTTTGTTCCTTGAACAAGCGTTCACACTCAACTTTCGCCTCCGCGTGATGCTCCTGAGGCCCGAACTTCAGGGTATTCTGGTGATGAGCCAGATGCATCTGCACCTGCGACAGCTCCGCTCGGGTAGCCTGCTCAGCCGACATTGCGAGGAAAGCGGAGGCATGATTGGACAGGCGACCGTGGAGCGATTTGACGTTGGTGTGGAGCGTGCTGACAGTTCTGGAGACAGCAGAGATGGCGAGCTGATTGGACTCGTGCTGAGCGCGAGACTCCCATTTCAGCTCGTGCACCTCAGCACGAAGTGAGTTTAGCGCAGCGTCGAGGGTACTAGCACCGTCCTGGAAGGTCTGAGCCATTGATTTAGGTCTCCAGACACCAGAGTTATTGAACGCCAGAACGAGCTGGGGGCAGTGGATCGAAGGGGAGTTGGGTTTGAATTCCGAGACAATCTTGTCACCGGCGGCGAGGACGCGTGTAGTGGACGCCCAGTCCGCCATGTGGAAGACCAGACAATCCCGCTCGAAGTCTGCAACGCGAGCGTCGACGAAGCAGGACTCGTTCGTCACGGCATCGCGGAAATGGCGAGCAAGCCAGCGGCAGATCGAGGACTGTACGCCTTCCCCCTCAGAGATGCCGGACACCACGAGTTCGAAGCAATTCTCAATCTTGATCTGACGGCAGCGCATCACAGGGATCGGGTTGGCTGAGAGCGTAGGTACGGTGACGACACCAGCGCTGAGGATGTCGTCGACGTGGCAATGATCGGCCAGTGTGAGGTATGAGCCGTTGGCGAGGGAGTAGGAGTCCGTGGAGAGGATTCCGCGAGCTTTAAGAGCGGCCTTAGCTTTCTCAAGAGCAGGGCAAGCCGACTTATCTCCTTTGTCCTTCTTAAAACCCGCGTCTCTGAACCTAATCGTCATCCTTTTGTCCCGTCCCTCCGACATTGGCTGCCAAACGACCTCCCACTCCGGCTTTTGGTTCCGGAGGAGCACGACCCATAAGTCTAAGAGATCAAAGCGAGGGGTGTCGTCGAGATCTTCGCGGTCGGGGAGCGAGGAGCAGGTAGCAGGAAGTCGAGGACTTGTAGGATGAGAACAGCCTGAGAACGACGGAGGGCAGGTCGTCGTTGGCCTCGAGGAGCCTGTTGATAGTCTTCTGAGCGATGGTAACGGCGCTGGTGGTCGAGATGGCAACGCCGGCAGTGTACACACTCCGGATGAGCACAGAGACACCAATGGGAGCATTGACGGCGCTGAAGTCTCCATCGTGGTCATCGTCGTTGGGCGTGGTGGACCTGGTAGCTTTCCGAGGGGAAAAAGGAGGCTTCTTTCGCGGCGACGTCTCCATCAGATCGGCCTGTCAGAAGATTGACGCCTGGAGAAAAAACGCGTCGGTGAAATTTTTTCTGGAGAGAATATAATAGCTGAGAGATCTCGTGGGTATGACAGGTCCAAAATTTAGGGTACAAGGCGGTTGGGGAAGGAAAATACGGGCGCGGGGTGTGGGGCGTGGTGGTGGTTGTTGTTGTTGTTGTTGTTTGTGGTGTTGTGACGCAATGAGAGGACTTCATCAGATTCAGAATTAAATTCCTGTCGATTCCTGTCATGGTTGGCCAAAAAAAAAAAAAAATAGATCCTGTGGTCACATGGCTTGCACTCAAATTGAACAAGTGACTTCCGCAGCGAACCCGTAAAATATGTTTTGTATTCCGGTGCCCAGATACGTAAGGGGGAGCTCGCTAATACAGAGTTTTTTTTCCACATTCCAACATTTTTCTGTGATCCGGTAACAAGTCTTCACAGCCAGGCCCAAAGGATTTCTGGAAAGCTATACCACACGGTGTTTTGATTCGAGAAATTGCACCAAAAGAAAGGCCTGGTGTGTGAGGACCTGTTTAATTCATTTAAGCAATCACCCTGAACAATAAGAGAGCCAATGAATACCTGAATATCTGTTGCACTGAATGTTAAACCTTGCCGTCCAGCCCAGATGCCGTGTCAGCAACGGCCTCTGGGTCGGCTAAACAATGAGTAACCTGGCGAGAACCCCAACCAGGAGAAACCCGATAGACGCTAATAGCTCATGTGTTCCCCGAGCAGTAGGACCAGTCGTACGGCGTCCTCCCTAGGAGGCTGTATGTCGTAGGTCGGGATGCGAGGCGGAACCCGGAACGAGTCGAAGAGGGTGTGATATCCACTCAGGTATACAACCCAGGGTGTGGATACAACCCGTAGTACGATGTGAAGGAAGCGGGGCAGGGTGGAGACAATGCCTATGTCAAGCCAAGGTAGAAGCCTGAGATTAGACGAGGTAGAATCTACTGTACATGGAGATTCTACCGTGTTTATATAGGCTTCTAATAAATTAAAGCGATCGTGGTCAATCACAATCAGTTCCTGTACCGCAGCATTAAGGAGTGCTAATGCTGATACTCCTGGACTCCTTTGTGTTGGTTTCCATGGCGTCGGAGGACTTAGGGGACCCGACGTTCAGGTTCCCTAATCCTGAGTGTCATCGTATCCAGTGGTTCAAACCCCCGATCAGTTTGCAACCACTCCTGTACTTCGTGTACGCGTCTGTGTAGGCCGTTGGTGCGTCCGGGGACTAGGATCCGTCTGTATGGGTTCCTAGTCCCTAACGTCTTCTGTATCCCGTGGCGCAGACTCCCCGAGTCTGCGGCTTTTAGAATCCAAGGCCAGGTTTCAACCGTGAGAAGGTCACGTGGTGGTGTCATGAGAGTCCCGTGCCGCTAAGACGCGTCTGTATCTATACAGACACGTCGCGCGAAAAAAGTAGAACCCGGGCGATTCATGACATGCCGCCAGACAGAATTCCAAACCACAAATAAGTTGTTTACTGCCCCTATACACCGCCATTTGGTAGGAATGTTTTTAAAATGTTTTGCCGCCAGATGCCCAACAGATGCTGTCACAAACATTGCTCAAACACCAAAGTGTCAAATCCCTGAGCCTTTCCTAACATCACATTTACCAACATTTTCTGCAACATTTTTCGAATGTTTTCTCAGCATTTTATAGAGGACAAAAATATTAATTTATTTCAAAAAATGTATCCATTCCACAGTATCTAGTACATTACATACGGTACATAAAAAAGACAGCCGCGAGCGAAGCCGAGGCCCAACACCAGCCAGGGCACGACCGGGGAAGGCGCCGAAGGTCGTGGGATGCGAGGGCAGAGGCCGTGCTACTGAAATTTATTCAAGCCCGTGGCAGCGGCCAGGCAGAGAGCTTGAGTCTTGAAACCTTGAAAATAGGGAATCCGAAATCTGTTCTTGCTGGAGGAGCACAATGTTGAGGTGATTATTTATGAAATTGAGTGGCTTGAGCCCAGCGAAAGCTTGGCGTTTTGGAAATAGCTTTGCGGAGTGAAATCTTGTGGTACGGTTTGAGGGTACTTGAAGATAGCAGCTTGACAACAGAGGAGGTTGACGGAGCAGTGGAATTGCCAGCAATGTGCTCGGGGCGGGTTTCACGATGGATTCTTGGCGGAACGATCTGTGGAAGACAGGTACTCGGTCCGCACACTGAGTGGGTGGAAGTTGTCGCTGACAGATCTTGCGGGGTGGAACTCGGAGTTGGAGGGAGGACCAAGGACGTTTTCATCGACATTGTGCGAAAGGAAGAGAACAACATTTGGTGTGTGGCACCACCAACATTGATCTTGTTTGGCTTCTGATGCGCACGGACCATCTCGAATGATCTCTTCTAGACCTCGCCCGCGTCTGTTGCCGTCGGAGTCTGAAGCAAGATGATATCGCAACGGTGGTTTGCAAGGGTTTTCATCAAAGCCGATGGTGCAGGGGAGCTTTCAGATGTAGAGCAGGCACACTAGGAAATACTTTACCGCGGTGTAATTTACATTCTCGCAATGTGTTCACAACATCATGCAGGCGTCGCATACATGTTCTATACCCTGAATGTTGTCAAGGCGTCGACCCGATGATGTTCAAATGTCAGGCAAACTATTTTGAGATGGTGTGCCGGCAACATTGATGAAACAAAGTGTTCGATTGGCGGTGTAGTACAGTCGAGTACATGGGTGTCAAATGGGTGAAGAAAAGTCTTCCGCACCACCTGTCAACTATACAGCAGCCCCATTCCAGGCTGTTCTGATCCCCACCTGCGCCTCACTGTGTGTATCCCTGTGCATCCAAAATCCCATCTGCTAACACTGAACAAACACAACTGATGGAAGATTGATGCACACATCAAATTCAAGGAGGGTAACAAATCTTCTTTACAACTCCCTGACAGCTATTTATCAAGCCCAGGAAATCAATGCAAATGAATTGGAGAAGTAGTTTGAAGTCCACACATTGCAAAGAATCACGATTTTTGCCGCAAGCCTTCTGCATCCTCATCTGAGCCTTTTTTCCCCTCAGGACTGTGGTGTTTAGCCAGACATCTAACAACAGGCTTTCCAGGCATGCTGTATTAGGTGGAGTTTGATCCCTATTTTAAAGTCAATTTGTGAATGTGAATCAGAAGGGCAAGGGAGACATAGATGCATTCTAATAGAGCTACAAAAGTGAGAAAAGTGAGTTCAAAACTAAAGAAACCACGCAGTGTCCAAGATAAGATCAAAAAGCGCAGATAGGGGCCAATCACGAGTTTGGAGGAATAAAATATAAAATACAACTGAAAAGAGGGAGAAGTACTTGAAGCTTACCGTGAGGATGGGGGGGGAAGTAAGGAGAAATGGGCTCCTGGCTCTATGTGTTTGCGTCGAGGATTTGTTCTAAGTTACTCGGGGACTTGATTGTTCGGAGATTGATATCAATCTATGAATAGATTTCAGCTGAAACGAACCGGCGCTGCATGGCAGCGCCGTCGTGCGAATCAACTCGTGACTTAGTAAACAAAGCCAAACCGTCGTTTTTTCACGTGACACGCAAATCGGACCACCTTGATAGACAAGATTAGTACCCGTGCCTTTGGCACGGAATCACTCCCACGGGTGGCCAGACACGGCTTGGTCCCAGTTCCGTACAGACACGCCAGAGTCCGAGCCCTCCGGCGCTGCACTGCCGCTTGCCAACGCTCGCAGCGCGCGGCGCCTCGGGGTTCCGAGAGCACGTGAAATTCATGTGACTTCATGTGATACCACGTGATTTTCTGTCAATTTCCCGTGACTTCGTGTTTTCAAGTATAGGATCGGGGTCACAAGCTCCCCCAATTATTCAATATGTATTGCAGATGTGGACCACCACCGAGCCTTTCTTAGTATTATGCACCGGTCCTTGTCAATCAAGCACTGCAAATAGACTACTTTGTTGGCACTGTAGAAACTGGGTTGAGCCCACACTACGGCTTAGGACATTCAATGAAAAAATGTACACCGGCCCGGCTCAGACCCGATCAGAACGAGCAAGCATACAGCCATCAGTTACATTCAGAGTGAACCATCCGCTAGCGAGCACGTCCTGCTCTGAATATATTTCAAAAGGTCCAATGATATACGGCAGTGAAGTTAATCCCAATTCCTTGGAAAGCTCAAAGGTTTGAGCCACCCGGTGGATCTAGGTTTACTCGTGTTAATCTACATTACTTGGACAAAAAAACGCTTTCGCTACTTGGATCACATGGCTGGTACACGAATTGAACGAGTGACTTTTTATTGATGGAAGATCGCAGATGCCTGACACCATGCACCACCCAGCCTTTCCATGCTTGTTCCTACTCTGTATATACACACAATTTATCAGCCAGTTGGTGAAGAGGCCGACACCAAGCGGAGAAGTGAATGGTTGAAATCCTTTGCTCATGGCTTGCTCACGGCCAGTGGTCGGCTACTGGGCCAAATAATTCCCTGAATCCACGCAGTACAGTATAAAAGCAAAATATACATCCAAGAATCAAAGGGTAATCGTCGGCCCAATCACAAGCGGCTCGCACGCCTGCGTCGCCGTCCATACCGCCGCAGCCTCAATGATCCTCGACATTAGACCCATGCTCGCGGAGGTGATAAGCGTCGGCGAGCGGGCCCACCCCACGGCAACGGGCAGCCGCTCTTGTCGCGGAAGAAAATCTGCACAAAACTGGTATGCGGTTCAGTGTCATAAATACCACAAGCGTCGCCAAGGAATTCGAATTTCGAACACGTACTTCTTCGGCGCGACGCCCGCAACTGGGTCGCCCAGGATGCTCGATGCGCAGTTCGAACTTTTTGCGTGTGTTGGTAGTGGTCGGATTCCGCACGAACGAGTCCGCGAGGCGGTTGTGCATCACCTGTCCTGTGGAAGTTGCGTTGTAGAAATCGACGCTCGGGTTCACGTTCGCCAGCGTCGAGAAGACGGCCTCATTGAAATGGAGATTGTCGCCGGTCGCAAAGTCGTTGTGCGAAATGCTGGCGTTGTGCTCAACCAGATTATATCTGTGTGTTTGGTTATACATGGTACGTTCCGCTACGAGGGGATTCAGGACTTACAGCTGCAGCGCATCAAGATTCAGAGTGGTCGGGTCGTCGCCCGAAAGCAGACCGAATTTCGCTGCCTGAATGATCGTGTCCGGTCCGACGTTGAAGCCATCTGCGCAACAAAAACGTTTAAAGGCGGCGACACTAGTAAGTATAGAAACCCGCGTACCAAGTGCTGCCTGGAGCATGTCCGGGATGGAAATATTTTTGCCACTCCGGTGTAGATAGCCGTGGTTCGCCAGCCTGATGAATGTCAACGACGGAGTACAGGTGAAAGAAGGTAAAGTTCACGGACGTGTTGAGTCCGGGACAGGGAATCGCACATCAGTCGCCGTGGGTGCAACCCACTCGTGATTATCCTGGGCAGAAATACATTGCGAGAGCGAGAGGGCGAGCAGAAAACCCGAGACGATTGAAAGACCCATAGTGTCCTGCAGGATTGTGTGGCGTCGAGCCAGATTTTATAGAAATCGCTGGGTATAATTTTAGTCAAAGTGATGGTCGAATAAATTCGGCTAAACAAAAGAAGGTGGGTTCCTGGACTTGACCTGCACGGAGCGCGTTGGAGAGGTTCCTTGACATGGAAGTCCCTTAGAATCGCGCGCGGTGGGGTCACCAAGCAGCCTCATTTTGATGAAAGGCGAACGAGAACACTGCGTTTGAGAGGGCCTTGACTGCGACCCGTCCCGAGGTGTCCCGAGGCGGTCCTGTTCTCCCATGGTTTTAGTTGAAAATCAGGCTTGGCATGGATCGAGGAGGAGACAAATTGCAAGTTCAACTTTGGTTCGAACGAAATTTCCAACTACGACAACGAGCTATCAAGCCAACGAAAATGTGCTGGAAAATTTAAAGGACGAGGGACTGCAGTTTTTCGAAGTCGAAGTAACCGAGGCCTGTGAGCCATTAGACATGAGTACATGGTCAAGGCCACATTCACCAGAACGACATACCTGTTGCGGGATCCCAGCTGTTTCACTCATAGGTTAATCGCTTCTCATTGACAACAAGTGAAGGAACTGGCTTACCCCTTGGTCGCGTTGAAACCCGGCTGTTCACACCCGTGCACGAACCCGTCCCTATTGAAATAATTACGAAGGTTCGAGAGCAACGGAAACGGAAACGAACGTTATATCGACCAGGCCTGCCAAACCGGCACTGTAAAGGAAGGGATTCAAGAAGCCCATCGTTGGTTTCCCGTGGCGAAGCCGCCAGTCGTTGAGCAAGGCGACTATGCCTGCAGCAGTTGGAGCAGCGGCACTGGTACCGCTCCCTACATCCCACCGGTTGAAGAAGTAGTCGAAAAAACGCCCCACCGCCTGATAGGATATATTGAGTCGGTAAAAAATAATTATCCGAGACGAAGTTTACCGATGCACGATATGTCGGGATACGCACGACCTTGGTGGTTGTACATACTTGATTGTAGAGCTGTCTCGTCTGAATTCGCCGAGCCGTTAAGGTAAGCCGATACAGCGGCATCTAGAAAGGCTGAGATCGTTCAGGTGCAGTTTTCGGCTTTCGCACCTTGGTACGATGGCCGGTCAAAATAATAAGAGAATCCAGCCCCAGACGCA
Organism: Mycena olivaceomarginata; assembly: GCA_029378375.1. NCBI lineage: Eukaryota > Fungi > Basidiomycota > Agaricomycetes > Agaricales > Mycenaceae > Mycena > Mycena olivaceomarginata. Next base: position 519,365 of record JARKIC010000028.1, on the reverse strand, counting down.
AAAATAGCCGTTTGGGGAAAGAATCCTTCGGTCTCTCCGACAGAGGTCACACTGTCGTGGAGAATTAAAACGCTGCAGTATAGATGCATAACAATATCGGCGCACTAAGGACACGATGCCAGAAAGACGGGGAGAAAGGTTGTTGCATTATTTCCGGTATTCGCAATGCATGTCTGTTGAGGTGATTGAGAGTCAATTATGTGCAAGGGCAAGACATACCGGTAGATCATCGACGCCTAATCCCTGATCACCAGTACTGAACAGGACAGAAACACCTCTGTCCGAGGTGAGTTTGTGAGGAATTCAGCTGAACGAGGTCACTTGCCTGGCTCCGAGCTCTGCAAAACCCTGGCACACCGCATTGGCGTAATCCTGAATTATTTGTGAGCACTCAGAGTTATTCATTGCTGACCACAACACACTTGCGGAACCTGATATTGAGAACTCTAATGAGCGTGATTTTGGCATCTAGACAAAGCTATCTCACAGTTTGCTCGTCATCCCCATACGACGTTGTAATGACAGTCGGAGGCTCGTCGAGCCCCAGCACATAATCGATGAAGCTAGTTACAGGATCTTGCTTCAGCAGCAAATCGTTCGCAGACGGATGCAACTCACTCGAGATAAGGTTCGTTAACACCAGGCAGTTCACCGTCTTGATTCTTATCCGGAATGTATGGGGGAACCGAACTTGTTGAATAATAAGTCATGGGAATGGGGTACGCGACCTGGATAGCTGCACATAATTTTGTCAATTCCGATTCCGGTCTGAAATTCAAGAGCACAGTATCAAGATTCCCCTCGCCGCTTGTGGGATTGGCAGTAAAAGGTCCTAAACGTGATGCGGGCAGTTACAATATTATCATACAGAAGAGGGCGATAGGCTCACCCGTGATGTTTACGATCTCCATCGTGTAGTTGGATCCGATGGACTCCGGTATGTAGTCGTCTTCCTCTTTATATCCTCTTTATAAAATTACGCTGTCCGAAGCCTTTAGACTCCGCCGGCAATCTCCTTTTACGTTGAGATATAATTTGAGTGATTCACTGTCCCGCATCAGTGAAGAACCAATAATACAGCCAAAAACGTACGGCCTCGCCCATATGTCGAGATAGCCAGCGCTGCAGATTGCAATGTGAGTTTGTTTAAAAAGGTCCCGTGACGGAGGACCCACACTCCAATACGATTACTGCCGTCGACTATCGCGGGTGTGTAGTTTCCGATATTGTACATCCTCAGAACACAGGGCGGGTCGACGATAGACACACAGCTCGTGAAATCGCTCTGGTTGAGTGCCACTGGTCGTTTCTCAAGATGGGGCGAAGCAACGACTTCATCCCCAGAAAAGAATTTGCCCATGCCATGTCGCAGAGGGTCCAAAAACGCAGTTGTGGGATGTACCCATGCCACGTGGGGAACCAGATCCTGGGGAAGACTATAGCTCAGGGTGCGAACAACACGGGTTCCGCTCTTGAGATGCTCGAAAACGCCGAAGCGGGTGGACAGCATTTCCTCGGCAGAAAAGACTGGTAGTACCACGGTAACGGTGTCCTTCGAAGCCGACCACTTCACGGAACTCGCGTTGTGCGTCACAAGCCAGCCTTCAACAAGCTCCAAAGCATCGCTGGAAGGTTTCGACAAAGCATGCACCTGCTCCTTTGAGAGATGGTTTCCGTAGTCGGGATGAGATGGGTCGCTGATATTCTGGAGCAAGGACTCGAGCCGAGAAAAGCCCGGTTGGGCCAGACCAAACCGCAGATTCAAGCCACGACTCGGGGATAGCTGAGCATGTTGGAGCTCTGTCCAGCCAGATGGAGCCTCGGGAAGTGAGTCCTTCACCAGTGAAGTGGCAGAGGCAGCCAGAAATGCAGTGAAAACGCTGCACCAGAGGAGTGTCGGAGCCATTGCAAGGAGGGAGACAGCTCAAACGCCAGCAACGAGGTTCCGTCTTATACACTCGTGCGGGAAAGAATCACCGGAATCGACAAATATAATTTAAATTGAGCGTTTAGTCGATGACCGGCGGTGTCCGTCGGCGGACTAGGCATGGGAAACATTCCGGGGATTATTGCCCAGTAGCCGATGCATCTATATATCAATGATGCCATTACGATTGCCGGCGAGAGGCTACTAAATTTGTGGCAGTGTTGGCACTCTCCTGCGCGCGCCAATCGCAGAAGGAAGTCAGAGTTAGGACTCTGGGATTAACGCTTGAAGTTAGAATGACAAAACCAGATGTTGAATTTGAACACGATGCATCAGTGGCGGTGTAGCTGCTGTCCCACGGTTCAAAAGAGGGTTTACATTTTGTGTAATAAACGAGCATCCAGCCTCGATCAATTCCCATGGCCCTCCAGACACCCTGGGACCGATGAAGCGGCACGGAACACACCCCGTTTCGCTCTCACCCGGGACTCGGCGCATTTTTTATGCAATGCAACCAAGTGTACTTTGACGAGCTATTAGTATTTAACCTATTCCACGTTCACAGCCCTTACTTGTAGAACAACAGCTGCCCATCATCGATAGCCAACAATATAGCCGTAGCGCACATAATTCCCGCCAAAGGAACGGTCCACCAGTGGTTCATCTCTACACCGAAACTCAGAGGAATGGTGATGGGTTCACTCATATAAGGGCAAAAGTTTTCGTTAAATGTCAATCAGACCTGGAACCAGTACCGGTCCCAGGAATTTTTATTAAGATTCCATCTGACTGCCCTGTATCTTAAAAGACTCAATTGAACGGTGAACACCGCTAATGTGACTAATCGAGAGCCGTGATGACACACTAATAAATTTGGACTCAGGTTCGCAACATGTACTGTGCAATTTCATTCAATTCGGCGGTCACGCGTCACGCACCCCCTGTGCCGCGATGAATTTTGGTCTCGGTCACGGGTCACGGCGCCCAGTGCCGAATGTAAAATGCGTGACATCAGGGCCAAATATCCCTCAGAGGTGCAAAAAAGGGAGAATTTTCGAAAATTTTGGTCTTGAATGCCGAATTTTTGGAGGTGTCACGCCAAACTTCGTTGGTTGCCGAAGTGCCGAATCGGTATTTTGGGTCACGGGTCACAACCCGTGCCGAATTGAACGAAATTGCACAGTATTTCAGTTCATCATAGTTCTCTCGATTTTCTCGCCCTTCTCTCCACTGACATAGAGCTGTCGGTGCTAACACGGGCCGAAACTTCAGAAGATAACAGTATACCACTATCAGTCGCAGAATCCCCAAAGAATCCCTTGTAACCAAGAGCACTGCAGTATACTTATAAGATGCGGAAACCGAAGTCACTGTTATATTGAAATCCTCCCCGCGGCCCTCCACAGTGCCAAAAAGCCGTGTGAAGCCGCGTGCAGCTTGTCTAATAGAGACGTTGCGCAAAGCTGCATGCGGCTTTTTTGGTGCGCAAACTCATCACATGCGGCTTTTTTTTAAATTTGCTCTGGTGGTCAAAAGAGGCTATTTGAGAGTCCCAGTGATGCTCCGGAGCAAAAAAGGATATTCCCGCGTGCGGCTTTGAAAGCCGCATGCGGCTTTTGCGCAACGTCCCTAATAGATATCCAGTGGTGAGGATGTCACCAAAAAGTATACTCGGAGGTCGTTGTATTGCCGCAGCTATTTTGAGCCAACTGCAAACCGCAGAGCGGGTTTAGAAAGTCGTCTAATCATTGACGTTGGCTACCGTCCGAAAAATATAAAGAAGGACCTGCGTGTGAGGTTGGCCGCTGAATGAGATTTACATCGCCCTAACCCCTTTTTCGATGTGTGAACGGTCGAGGGAAAGCTGAACATCACCTGCGCAATTTCTTTTTTTAATAAACGTCAGTGTTCAAGTTGGGCCCATGGATGTTGCCATAAAGTGAGAATTAAACCCAAGAAAGGCATACGCCAACTTAACACGCCTATACAGTAAGTCTTCAGTGGATAGCTGTAGCTTGTCAGAATCATCATCCGCGGTACTTTGTGGTCCTTGGTGTCGTCAGAAATCCACAGAGCAGAGTTGATTCTGTGCTAATGGCGCGCGTATAAACCCGGACGCGGCTTCTTCCTAGCTCGCGCTACCCCGGAAATAAACAGAAGGAGAAAAAAAGTAGCTTTTGTCGGTGTCATGGCTCGGGCTCGTTTCGAATGAACCTTGGTATTTTTTTCGGACATAGTTCGCCGATGTAGATCAATCCTACACTGAGATTTTCTAAGTGTTCTCCGGAGCATACAAGGTGTTTTGGTTTCGGGTGTCAATGCGCGAGATCGGGAGAAAGAAAGTTTGATGTGGTGTCGTCCAGGAATTCGACTCTCTGAACTAATCGATTGGGCGAATAATAACTGACCGCTGCACCAGACCGACGGCCTTATGGGAATTAACCCTCAGAGAAACCGAACAAAAAAAGGTCTTGGAAGGAGTAGTGGCTCGCGCTCGATCCGAACGAGCAACAGTTATCTGGCAGAATATTTTTGTGACAGGACAAGCATTGCACCTCACCGAGCCTTTCAAATCAGCTGTGAATTGATTGGCATGCCAGAAATGCGACGCTGGGATCCTACCATTTGAAGCCAATTTAGGTGGTCATTTGGTCTATGTACTAGGCCTACAAACATATGTAAACGGTTTTTTAAACGTTTGCAAACCATTTCCATTTAGTTTGGGTTCCGCCGTAAACAAAAACGAAACAGTTGGAGCCTTAATATGGGACAGGTGAGAGCGGGTAAAATTCCCACTGGAAGAATATTCAGCTGGGTGATCTCGACCAATTTCTGGATGCGGACCTTGAGGTGGTGGGAAACGTCGTTGTCGGGTCCAAACTGCCAAGGTACGCATCTCGCTGACAGACGCGATGAGTGCAAAATGTGGCAGCTCGGAAAGGGTCGACCCGTGAAAGGCCTTACGTAGCTTGCACTGCCCCCGGACGTGGATCGAATTGCGTCCGGTTGTACCGGAGTCCGGAGATGCTTCTCGCACAGCCACCGAGATCCACAGAGGAGCGATGAGATTCCTTGCCTTCCTTACCAATTGCAGCCCCGAAGACTGTATAATTTATTTTTAGCGGCGTCTATTGACGTATATAAACTCGTGGAATCTCCGAGTCGAACACCTGTCCCCACAAATGCTGTCCTCGACCATGAAGAATCCCACTTCCGAACTACTCTCTTCCCTTCTCCTCGGGTTCGTTGCCCTCATCCCCAATCATACCTTCCGCTACACCGTGCTCGCACTCTCGCTGGCTCTCGCCATCGTCTGCTCAACCCACCTCAAGTCTCCGAGGATGCAGTTGGGCCACCTCACAGCATTCATTGATCAACTCGAGGAAGATATCCGACGCGCGATGGTACACGTCCCCCGAAGTTATTCCAGCCTTGCAGAACAGATGCGGCGCCTTCACGAGTGAGTTTTATCTCTAATCTCTATCGTAGGTTCCTACTCACCGACACAACAGGGTCGCCAAAAAGGCCTCATCGGTTAAATGTCATATCTTGAAGTCAGAAAGCGAGTCATTCAGCTGGAACAGATTCCGTGCGCTGTCCAGCGACATCGGGGAATGCACAAAGAACGCCGAGAACATATGCACTGCTGTTGAAGTAAGCACTTTTTTTGCGGCGTCGTCTGCAGAGGAAACTTAATACAATATTTGACAGCTCATCTTGGAAGCCGAACGCCAGCGCAAGCTGGCCTACGATATAATGGAAATACAGTTTGCGCTTACAGCTGCGTAAATGCCGATACCAGACAACTTCAAACACTTCCTTCGTACGTGCAGGTAGGAGTGAAACTGTGATTTCAATCACCTCAAGTGAACTTGATATTACAGGGTCCGATGCCCTGACATATTATATGCCTCTCCAATCCGCCTTCTACGCTTTGAATGTTGTTTCACTTATTACTTACTCTGCTATGTCACTGCTACTCATGCTTATTTACATCTTTCTCTGTCTGTATGCACACTCTGTTAGGAATCAAACGAGATGAACGAGTCCAACAGTGCATATGTCTTGTGCCGCCAACTAATTCCACCCGAATAATCTTGCTTTAGGCCGACATACGACTTGGTTGGAAAAAAAAAACCTAACAGGCGCCAGCTGTGGCCCTGTGGGATTGATCAAAATTGCTACACTGTAACACAGGGCGGTGTTGGCACCATTCCAACTGTATTCCCACTCTCCTGAGAGACAGTACTGGGCCTGAATTTGAGAGAGAAGTTGTCCAACAATCACACGGTGGGTGTGGATTGATGGTTAACAAAGTTACTTGGCAAAACTAACTTAGCCTACAAAACTTACTTTACTTTACTTGTGGCAGACATGTAAAGTAAAGTAAGCAAAAGTAACTTGTAAGTAACTTAAGTAACTTGTAAGTAACTTCAAGTAACTTCAAGTCAGAAAAAGTACCAGCACACTAGAGTAATTTAACAACTCTAGGGGTCATAACAAGTGTCAATCCACGCTCTTGCGACTATAACTTGACGAACTTGGCGGGATTTGATGCCATCTGATGGCATAAGTTACTTTGTCTGATCGCATTGATCTAACTTGGCGGGCCAAGTTACTTCCAAGTAACTTGAAGTTACTGAAGTTATTTGAAGTTATTTGAAGTTACCCAAAGTAGTTGTGATTAACTTTATCTGCAGTGAACTGAAAAGGGGGCCTGTGAATGGCAACACACTCAATTTGGGTCCTTACAATGGTAGTACGGTTACAGTACCACCTGTATACTATAATAACCGTAAAAATACGGTCTGTCTACGGTACCCAACGACTGTAAAGTACTGTATGATGATGACCAATAAAAGTAACTTACCATGTATTGTCTGAAGAGAAGGACTCAAATAACACGATATTCTGACGAAAGACACTGACTGACTCGGTGTTTCCCCAGATCAGCCGGCTGGCGGTAAGTAGCATGGAAACGGTGAGACGGCACTATAAAAACAGGCACCAAAACACTTTGGCGCTAGAGAGACAACATTCACCTCAATCGGGGGTATGTCGAAGCTAGTTGTGAGTATAATAACTAAGCACGTACTCTGCAGAAACCAAGGAGTCATAGGTCCGCTGACCTCTGCAAAGCCGACGGTATCTACCTCCGGGAAACCAGTGCCAGTCAGCGACCAGGATCTCTGCCGAAATCAAATCTGGAGGGAAAGATATTCATATGTATTCCACCATTTTCGTGAATATTTTTAACACTCCCACAAGACAACGAAATATGGCCGGGGGCTTGGACGTGAAGGGTTGAAGGCAGGCGCCAAAAACTCGAGAAGTGTACTTTGAAGGGTGTACTGCTCGTGATTTGATCAAAGAAGTAACCGTTCGGCTGATGAGATGTAGTAGCCTTTGCGGGCGCGGATGGTCAGGGGAAGATGTGCCATCCAGTAATCTTGAGATATTTGAGCAGAGCAAGAAGAACGGAAGAGGTGGTTCACACCTTCGAGCAATATTAATTCGAATCCGAGCCGTCCGGGTTTGGGAGATGAGGTAAGAAAATGATCTGTAAGTTTGTATGCTCCGGGAACCGTCAAAGGCTTGACAACAGCATCACTGTTCTGGACAATCAGGATCAAGACCTCGACAGAGCCATTAACAGAAGCTGACAATGGCTGGAGTGAAATTCCATGAACCCTGAGGCCAAAGGAGATCAAGGGTACCCGACAACTACCCGGTTCTTTCCCTGGTGACAGGAAGCAATATAGAATGAGGTTGATGACAATAGATGTTGAGGGATACAAACATATAAATACACTGAGCAGAGAGCCGAAGGCGAGCGTCGCGATGGTTGAACAAGATGAATTGCCAGGGAGACAGAAGAGGCAATGATTGCGGGCGACCAGCGTGTGCGGTACGTCGCCAGAAGGAAGCTGACTGGCTGGAAACCACGATTTGTAGCTAGAGGAAGTTCACTCGAGAGAGGCACCTGCTGCCTTGTTTTTTCTATCCATCTCATGATGTTAACGCATCCGCTGCGTAGCGGTGTGCATGATTGAACTTTGGGACCACAAGCCCAAGTAGTTCACGCACACAGGGGTAGAGTGAATGTAATGTCCAGTAATGAGTGCTAAAAACACTCCTGAGGCACGAGACAGCCTCTACTGTAGCGCTTATGGACAGTGTTGAGCTGTATAAGTTAGCTGTCAATAAGTTAGTTTCGCCACGCGTGGGAGAAGTAAAGCAAAGTAAAGTAAAGTTAGCCCCGCCAAGCCGAAGGGGCCATCAAAGTTAAAGTTAGCTCCAATAAGTTACTTTTTTCACTCTCGTGTGGATTTAAGCCGCAGGACAAGACGGTCATATTTGAACACAAATAGAACCTGCATAAAAAGTCGCTGTATGAAAGCCCTCCTACTGCAGTGCAATAATAAACTTATCCATTCATTAGGCAGATTCCCTCGTCTATTGAAAAAGTTCAACCGTGACTGTGACCAGTCCACCATGTTGACAAATAGCGGCCATACAAGCCTGAGCTTCCTCAGACACACAATCGACATCTTTCACTTCTATGTCTTCATTCTCCCAGAAATCAGGATGTCTCGTCTACCACCGACCAAGTGGTCCTCCTGATTAATTATCGATTGACACCAGGCTGATTTATCGAGGTCGCTTTACCACTGATACCCCGTCGCTCGTTTGGAATCGTTTGGAATCGTTTCGACGTGTTGAATATCCTCATTTCTGAGCTCCGGGGTTGGGATCTCATCGAATTAGTCTCGTTCGTCGAAGTTCATATAGGCGATGGCAGATGCCAGAGGGATTTTACAGTTGGCTTGTCGATTATTCAACTCAACTCGAAATTTTGAACCTCAGGATCGTGTCGCGGAAAAGGGCTTTCGCCCCGACAGAAGCTTCGAAGAATCACCAGGGCCCCCTACAATTACACGATTCAACAGCGAGACGCTTGAAGTAGAACGATTTAAGCAGCCTTATAAGTACATGTTGACGTGTCCTAGTGGTGAGGACGATGTACGTGTTGTGTACTGTTTGGTTCATTTGAAATTGAAACTCCGCGCCGACTGAGCCGTGCTTTCCAAATAGGACGGAGTGGGGTTTCACTGGAAGCGGGGTTTCCAAATAAAATTATCCGATGTAGACACCACCGAGCCTTTCTCACTATGGTCATAGGGATGTGTTTGAATGCTTTGCCACAACCGGTAGAACCAGGATCAATTTCTTTTGATAACAAGCCAAGACAGAATGTCCGGAATTTGAATTGATTTAGCTGGAATTGAATTGTGTACTTTCCATATGTACATTGAAAAAAAAAACCTGACTGCTCACTCAAGGCTCGGGCCCGATTGGAACAGGCTGGTCTGTGTATGCAATATCTACTCTTACTGACATGCAACAGTTGTCAACCACCCCCCGCCAAGCCTTCCTACTCCAAGTTCTACACAAAATTTATTGAACCGTTCACAGTGAGATTCCTCAGCCTATTCACTATATTGACAGACTTCCTAACAGACACTCAAAGATACTTCCAAGGTCCTGGTATCAAGGTTCCAGACTATTGTTTTGTTGGACATGTCAAAAAACCTTCCAAGCCAACAAATGGCTGGGCCTTGAATTGAACGAGGGACTTTTGCTGGAACTAGACACCCCAATACAGGCACAAACATTGCAATGCAGACAATCCACCACTCGGCGTTCCTTCTTCCATATAGGTGAAATCTTATGTCAGTGCAAGCAAGCAGAGAGGGATAAGGTCAGAGCTCAGAGGTCAGTCAAGTGCAGTGGTTACGTGGAAAGTCCAGTCACAAGTCAGATTGAACTACTGGCCTTTATCCAAGTTCTGAGCAAACTTGGAGTTCTTGTTGAAGCTACTGACTGATTACCTAGATTAAAAAATGGTAGTTGTAGTGACCCATGGATGGGCCTCGAATCAAACGAGGATCTTCTGCTGGAATTTTATTGCATTTCAAACACACCACATCTGCCACCCAGCCTTTGTTCTCTTGTTTTACTCTGGGTATGAGTAGTGTTGCCGCGACTTGTTAAGTCGAGTCGCGACTTGGAAGTCCCGACTTGGAGACTCCAAGTCACTTGAGTCGACTTGAGTCGGTTTCGAAATATCATATTCCTGAGGGAGGGGTGGGACTAAGTATGGAATACCAGGTTTATTATCACCCCATCTTACGTTTCCAATGGTGGGAAGTCCACTGGGAAGGCCGCAGACGCTGTTTTTCGAGGCCAAGGAAACATTGGGAAACCTGGGATATTTGGCACTTTACAAGGAGAATCGGCCACATAATATTGTTATTTTACTTCTCGAGACTCCAAATAGCCTGAGGACAACAATAGAACAAGCCGAAAGCTGTTTTGACCCGTAGAATGAGCTGCAGTCGGGGAAAGTTTGTTCAAACGTCCACGCTGCGTCACGCGGGTCACTGGGGTGACGCGGCTGTCACACGGATCAAGATTTCCTCAAAGTCGGCTTTTTCAACTCTAAACCACTGAACACGCTGATTTACATTCAGGTGGTCCAAGTCAACCGAGTGACTCAATGAGTCGAGTCAAGACTTGACTCAAGTCGGCTTCGACTCAGACTTCAAAGTCGGGATTTCCCAAGTCGAGGCAACACTAGGTATGAGTGATCCAATTGCTTGTTTCCACCTGTCTGAGAACAGGGAAAAGCATTGAAGAAGCGGAATAACATTCTCTGAGAATCTCTGAGAATGGAATTCCAAGCCATGTTGAGTCAGGTAACTGCATATGTATATTTTGGGATGGTCCATGAAAAAAAAAAAAAAAACAGAGTCTGTGAGTCTCTGACAAAAGGGAACATGCAAAGTTCATATCAGGCCCATTTGAACGAGCAAACTTCTGTCAGTGCTCTGCCCAATCATACACATGTACCAGACGTGGACCATTCACCACCAAGCCTTAGTACTTCAATGCATACTCTAGATACATTGGAAAGATCTTGTGTTGTAGGCAACCAATCAGCATGATTTTTTAGTTCTTTGAGTACAGCCTGATATTCCCCCCAGCCAGATTGACTGTGGGACCTTTATCCAGAGTGCTTGGCAAAGTTGGGGATCTGTCCCAGCTACTGACTGTCCGGCACCGCTGAAAAATAAAAATGCTGACATGGACCATATAGCTGGACCATGAATTGAACAAGGAGCTGCTGTTAGACTGCTCTGCTAGCTTTCCAAACCTCACAGATGCGGACCACCTGCCACCCAGCCTTTCTGTTCTTGGCTTTATTCTGAGTTTGGGTGTTTCTCTTCCTCTCTCTGTCAGTCTGAGGCAGAGAAGAGCCAAGCAATTGTGACTGACAAATTATTGCTATTAGTCAAGAGGAGAAGTGCCTGGTTGAATTTTTTTCAATGATAACCAGCAGGCTGAGACTGAGGTAAAACTTCAAGCTGTATTGCTGCCTTGAGTCAGACAGGTATCCAACAAAATAGATTCCTTCTATTTACCGAAATGGATCAGGCCCAATTCAAATGAACAACTTCTTGAGCACTATGCTACATATCCCAGATGTAGTTTTGCACCTCACCTCATGCCCAGTGAGAACACCAACTAGAAAATATTGAGCTGGAGTGAGGTAAATTGAGGTGTCTCAATTTTCCCTCATTTATTTACTGCCATTCACAGAAGCCAGGGGTCACATCAAAATTTCATCAAAATCACCAATCCCGACTGGTGTCCCTCCATCCAAGTCAATTCCCCACCAATCCCCCGAAACATTCACCATTCAATTTATTTGGGTGGTTTACAGTGCATAGGATACTTGATTTATTCATTTGGTTGGTTCATCACTTACAGCTATATCACATCTATGCGGAAAACGTAAAAAATTCTCATTCACTTGGCTCTGTTTGTTCAGGACCTCGGAACCGGTGTCAAGTCGTTGACTCAACACAGACCGAGGGCCACTTACAGGCAGCGGTAGGAAGATTCTGGGACAAAGAACTTGTGTAATAAACTGCTATGAGAGGGTCCAGATCAAGGGTGGAGTAGGTATGAGGTGGCAGCAAATTAATGTTGACGGAGCAGCGTGGATTCCCAGGTTGCTCCCTTGTTATAAGTCCCAAGAAAATTTTAAATCTATTATATACGTGCATTGCAGTTATGGCTATCATTCTAAAGTATGAAGCCCCCCCTTCTTTGAAGGCAGAGTGACATCAAGATGTTTTGTGAATTTGGATGGCCCGGTTTATTGGAGCCGGATCTGTAGCCGACACTGTTCTCCATCTCAGCATGACCCATTTCTTCCTTGCCTCTGGTCCCTTCCACCAGTCCTGTGTCCCAGCCTTGAGACAAATGACATCCCCCTTTGTCATTGCCAAATCCACCAGGTCCTGGTCTTGTACGACATGCAGTATCTAGACCAAAGCCATTTTGACACATGGATGACTTGAAAGTACGAGCCACTGGAATTCCGAGGTTCACAGCGGCATGATTGAGGAAGCAAGTCAGCTTTGTGGGTGTAGGTATGACCGTGAAGCAATAGCGGGTTGAGTACCCACTCTGGGTGGTGTTCGCAGTGCCTGATGGCTGAGCAGGGCTGGACCATCCATGAGCGAGGAGATTATTGTGGCCATGTGCCCAATATCACTGATGTTGTTTGGAGGAGCGGCAACTTGACACCAGCTGCAATGCAGGCAGGGTGGAGGGCCACTGAGCAAGGGCCATTTGCTACACCAAACCCCAAGTGGGCTGGTGGATTGTCTCAGTCTGTTTTGCCATCATACTAGTGACCATTAGCTGAATGATTTAAACACTAGGCAATCTATGAACCATTGTGTGGGCCCACTCTTTCATCATCTGGGGTGTCAAAGGATACAATGTTGCAGTTTTCGGGCTAATGTATGTGTATCCAGCATCGTGATCATTCTGGTATCTTTTCTCAAGTATGCCCCGGAAACGTGCAAGGGATCTCTCAAGGTCGGTCATCCTGTTTGAGTCGTATAAGCCGGGGTTATCACCGTGAACATCCTCGTCGTCACTCCCATCTCGGCCTCCTCTCTACATTGTCCACATATTCAGCTGGATACTGTCAAGAAGAAAAATTTACATACACGACTCCAGTGTTTCTGGATCTTGCCATATCAACAAGGATTGTCACCTTGGTCGGCAGCACGGTCTTGATTTCTTTGGCAAAGGCTTTGTATTCCTCCAAATTTTCGATATCCAACACCTCTATCTTCCTAAATGTCGGTCAGATCTAGAACTTATGGATGTGAAAACTTGGACTTACTTTGTTCCTAGCAGTTGATGGTTTTGCCACTTGAGATTTCGCATTGGTTGAAGCTACATTCCCTGCCACAAGAGTATGGTGGGTGACAGTGGAAACGACCTTGACTGAACGAGCTTCTTCCTCGGGTTCGGGGTCAGGTGAAGTCAAAGTCAAAGTCATAATAGAACATGAAAAAGATCTGTCTTGCCATTTCAAAACCATGACACGCAACCAAACAACTTGGACTCAGACTATCACTATGGATCTCAATGCAGTACAGATCATTTTACAACAACATGGAGTCCAGATATCTCGACTTGAGCTCTGTTACCATCTGCAGCTCTTGACGCAAAATTCAGATGTATGTCGAAATCAACTTTTCTGGTACACAGTGTAAATCTTGTACTTGCCAGCGGCAAAGCGAAATGCACTCTCAATTTATTGAAAATTGCATACAAAAAAACACCATTCAAATATTCCCTTCCATTCATGAAGTCAAAGTCAGGTGAGTGCAAACAACACCTGCATATTTTGAATGAGGAAGCTGCTACAGTATGTTACATTGCATGTCAGTTTATACGGTGATACTGAAGTGGTCTATCCCTTCCAAAGCTATACAACATAGCCTGATGCTCAAAAACACCCCAAGCCTTGTCTGGAGTAATGTTGTGGCACACGCGATCAATCAGACTCAGACATGAGTCCCCCAGTGGCGACAAAGAAAGGCTTTGATTGATGCAAAGGCTTGTTTGATGGGATTGAGATCTGGTGAAACAGTGACTATGGGGCTAGCGGTGAAATAACCACAAACCAAACCTTGTAAATGAATACACGGTTCAATAATGCGACTACAACAACTCAAACATTATAGTCCTCGTGCAAGTTCGGGGTTCCAATCCAGTATAGATTGTGGCAATTTGAACTTTAGTTCTCTTTGAGAAGCAAGACTTTATAGGTCTACAAGTCGTATAGATAAACTGCTCAAATCTGTTCTAGGCGCAATCGTGGATAGACAGACAAGATTTATGTTCAACGGTTTGTATGATGTGGGTCTAGGTTGGAGATAGTACTCCAATGTGTAGCGCAAGTGATTCTTTATGAATCCCGATTCCAATAGTATCCGCGATTGCTAATCCTTTTGAGATTACAACCAATTGTCAAGTCTGATCTGTTTCCTTATATTCCACGCGTCCGTTCCATTTATCCACGCCGTTTATAAAGATCCAAATCCAACACAGATAATATTCAAACAGGGAAAACAAACGAAACTTAGTATAGCTTCTGGGTGTCTCCGAATGAATGCCTACTTGACCAGTTAAGCATGAAGTCTAGTAACTTCGCGTTGTGAGGTCTCCGAGCGTGCTACGCATCGCTTGTTGCCTCATGGCCCCTGCGAACCATCTGCACTAGTAACGGGACGAGCTCGGACGTACGCGACGGATCTTCCTAAACGGGATTCCACATTACCGGAAGCAGCTTTTGAACGAGACCAACGTTCTCCCCGCCATCCGCATCGTCCCCCGCCATTAGAGCTCGTTCCTGCACTATTGTCACCCGGATATGACCCATACCCACGATCCGGGTTCTCGATGCCTTCCTACAACACGACCTTCTGCATAACACCTCCAATGAACCGGCGCTCATACCACATGGACGGCGTTCGTCACTGCTCGGGGCCAGCAACAGGATACGATCTCCCTCTTTTTCCGTTCCCAGACGATCTCTCGCACCGGACGGACCTACAGCGTACCTGACGCTGACCATCAGATGAGGCAGAGGATATCCCGACACAGCCCTTCCCCCACTTCACACGGCACATCGGCTGGCCGAGGGAGACCGTCTGTCTCTCCCCCTTCCTGAGCACTCGAGCACTCGCTGACGCAACTACCAGGCTGTTCCTGGAGCTCCAGACACATTCCAAGGTCGTTTGCCCTCGCTGCGCATCGCACACACCCAGAGACGATCAGTCTCCTCAGCAGAGGCCCCGTTCTCCTGCCGTATATGCACCCCGAAACACCTCATGATGTCCCCTGCCCCCTGGAAACACCTGGACCCACATGGCACCTCTGGAAACGTAGGAAGTCATCGAGGAGGTATAAAAGGGAGTGCATCTTAGTAGGAGTAGTCAGTACCTTCCGGCCTGCAGAAGTAGCTTTCGGGGCATTTTCCCCCACTTTCTGTACCACTCTCACTCAATCTAAAGGGGTACTCCCAGCCTTCCCTGACCTTGTACCTCTTGTGCACCCTCCTCCTCGCCCACTGCCGGAGGCAGGCCACACATCTTACATTCACTCGTTCATCGGTGTCTCACCTCCCACACCTCCATCAGCAGGGTCCCTCCTCACCGGACCTGGTGTCACAATCCCAGGCTTCCTCGATTAGGATCACTGTTCTCATGAGCCTCGCTCTGTAGAAAACAGGCCCGGAGAGAAGCCATCACATACAAATCGCCGTCCATAGCCAACGGCCGGCCCTCTCACCATCGACCGAACGACGTCGGTGTCATCGTCTGTGCGACACACATCGCATCTCCAGTGCTAGTTCTAAGGGGAAGAGCGCACGAAGGAAAGCAGACGGGGCAATGCATTTAGGGTTCCAGTACACTCGTATGGGGGAACCAGGTCTAGTAAATCCCACCTTCTCTACCGTTTCCACTAACAACAGGTCCGTCCCACCCGTCCGCACCTAGGAGATGAGCGGTCTCCACGAATTACCGTTCACACACACACACGCACACCCACCGCTCATACAAGGCCGATTCGCGCACTGACCTTCCGCTCTATCATTCGACTATACCTTCCCCTCTAGAGGACGAATGTAGTCAAATTTGAATCACATATCTTTCGATACCGACACCGCAGTCCTTATCACAGCGTCCAACAGGTGGGGTGAGATTCACTGGTGTTCCTCCCATAGCCATCCACTTAAATACTTTACAGGATTCTAAAATAAACGAGACAGATACAAATGTGCGGCAGGGTTCAGGGTATATGACTAGTGGTATGGCAGCTAGCCGATGAACTCCTGTCAGATATCAAACAATTAGTAAAATTGAGAGAGATTTATAAAGAACATCAACGAGCTGAGCTTAACGATGAGTCAAGATCTACATCACTTAGAATGGTCATGATGGGATATTGTTGATATGTCAACTTTTAGCCGACTGCATCGTCAGCCCACCATTACCCTCCTTGGTAACTATCTACTCAAATGGTTCCACCTTGAACCGCTTAAGTGATTTGTCTGAAAACCATGATAGCCATCGCTTCACAGTACCCGAGTATGGTTCTTAGTCAATTGGTAGATCAACCAAGTCCAACCTCCTCTTGGCAGTTCTGAAGACATCAGATGATGCCCGACAATGATCCCTCTGGTTCAGAAGGATAATCCTCATAAACACCCTTAGTCAGGGATGTGCAGTAGCCCTAATCCGTTTCCAGGATGGTAAGGCACTTTCTGTGATTGCTCCATTAGCGACTTCCCACGTCAACCCTTTACCAGGATTGTTGTCCAGCGCCTTTCTAATGGTTTGAGACACATTATATCCCTTTTAGCTAACTGCTCAGGTCAGCATTAGCCCTTGTGAGATGATGTTGTAATGTAGGGTAATACATTATAGTATGTTGCAACTCGAGCAGATTTGAATAAATGCCGGGTGCCCCAATACCAGGTCTGTCACCAGAGAGTAGGGTGGTAGAAACACCAGTTTGCATACTAAAAACAGTCAATGGTTATCGGCATAATGGATGCTGCAGTTGTCGAGGACATGAACACTTCGTGGTCCGGGATAGGATTTGTGAGAGGGATCTGTGCAAAATTAGCAAGACAATTGGAATGGATAAACCAACACTCACCACATGCTCCTCGAGAAACTCGATGAAGTGCTCCATATTCACAGAATCCTAACAATATTGTGTGCCACAATACCATCCAGTGTGATGATGGGAAGGATGGAGTAACACTTCCCACGTATGAAGGCCCACCTCTGGATACACCTCCGGCCCCTCAAAGACAAGCCCTTAGGCCATCCTGTTGTATGATCATTCTTTGCTGCCTCGTTAATGAACATCAACATGTTTGGATCCAGTACTAGATCTGCCATGCAGTTCTGTTATATCCCATCCTGACGATAGATCCAACTCTGGACCTATTCATCTCCACTCCACCAACTCAGACTTCCGGTCCCTCGGAGTTGCGCTCTGGAGTTCGCAGGACTTCAACCCCGTCCTCTGGACTTACATGGGTTTTTACGCAATGAAGGATTACTGAGTGTTTCCCTTTTATCCGTTTAACCATTTAAATGGGAACCTGTGACTATGCTTTCCTTTTGTCTTTTATGCTTCCATCACCATGCTTCCACTTATGACTTCTTGCTTATTGTTTTAACTTACTTCTTTCTCCTTCTGTAATGACAATTAGAATAGTTCTATAAGACACATCAGCAGTAAATGACTTTACTAGGTTGCGCTACCGAGGCTCAGTAGCCAGAAACCCGGTAGACAAGTCCCCCCGCATGTAGTAGCTGGTAGCAGCACCCTCATGTTCAGTAGCGTCTTGGTAGCAGTGACCCCATGTTCAGTAGCGTCTCGGTAGCATCTGGTAGCCATCACGTGGGTGCGTAGTAGCATCCCCATACCAATTGGTAGACAGCCTGCTACCGAGATACCGAGGCTACTTGGATGCTACCACATCAGAGAGGAGGTCATCTAGCAAAAACAAATATATGGATTGATATGCGCCCGAAAACAATTAGACTACGCTGCCGCAATATTACTTTCATCCTCGCTATCGGTGTCTCCAGTCCGACCTGCCAGCTCATCGCGCATCGCCTCCTCCTGAGCGTCGTCAATGTTCGTCGACGTCGTTGTGAGTGTGGAAGGAACGAGGGTCTCCCTGGGAAAAAGCATCAGCCACATAACAGTTCCAAACTGTAACTGACGTACGATGCGCGGCGATACCATTTGCGTCGGATGTTTTCGACAACCGTGGGGTTACATGCACTCCACTTCTCGGCGTCGGCGAGGTGAGTACGGTATTGGCAGCGACATCCTTCTCATAAAAACCTTTAGCCGGGATGAACACGCCAGTGGACCACTCTTCGATCACATATTCGACCTGGCGCACAGTGATGAGTGTCGCGACAGCATTGATTAATTGAGGTGTCGACTTGCCACAGTCATCTCGAGAGCAATGTACGCAAGACTGATCGGGTTGAAGCGAGATGGGAATAAGACACCCGACAGCGTCCTTGTCCTTGAAGCTCGTGAGTTCCCGAATACCTGAGATCGCCTTGTTCTCAGCATAACCGGTCCGCTCCGCCGGATTCTGTCATTCAGAATGAGTTAAATACATAGGAAGCCAAGGAAGTACCTTGAAATGGAAAGCCGCCTTCTTGAGGAGCTGCGCCGCCTTGGTCTTGTTCGCCTCGATGACGTTCTTGGAAGTACCACGGACAAATCCATACTTGGTCGGAAGAAGCGTGTGGGCAGCCTCCACCTGCTTGCCCCGAATCTGCGAGCCACGGACAGTAATCTGCGAGAGAATATTGGAGAGAAACATAGTAGGCGAATAGATGACGCACCACTTTGATCATGCGAGGAGTGAGGATGTATTGGCCTTCTCCAGCTGTGCGGCAAGCACTCTTGAATGATTTTTTGGCCCACTCCATCTGGAGACGGACAGTAGGGAAAGCGTCAGCAGCGAGAACACGCGACGAGTAGTCAGCGCAGGCACGAAGAAGAAGGGCATGAACGATCACAGCGTAGTCCGAAGCCTTAGGCTTGATGCCCGGGACCAGAACAAATCCTTCCACGAACGCCGCTTCCTGGGCTGTTTGTTTGATGTGCTTGGCAGTCGGCGGTGGAGACGAAGTGGGTCGAGAGCGCTTCTGCGATGATGTGGTGACAGGGGAAGATGCACGGCCGCGACTCGAGTCTGAGGACCTCGCAGGGGAGGAACTGCGCTCAGTGGGATTGGAGGATTGTGGTGGAGGATCAAGGTCGAGGCCGAGGCCCATGTCGTCGTCGTCCTCGTCTCGATCCTGCGATGGGGAAGGCTGTTGATTGGCGTAGTTCGTCGGTAGGTGGTTCTGGCAGGCGCAGAAATGCGCGAGGTGCTGTTTTTGGCTCAGCAGCTTCTGTCGTCCTGCGGAATGTGGGCAGCTTTGATTTCTGGGGAGGAACAGCAAGCCTCCCCAGTGGCACTATCTGCGACCCAGGCTGGTCAGTAGTCAAGCAAGATATTGTGTGAATAGGTGCGCACCTGATGACGGGAATCCATTGTTCTCATGATCCGACATGGGCTCTTCGCTTTCGAACAGCGTCATCGACGGCGGGAGGTGCTAGAGATCGCAGAGATAAATGCAAGTATATATGGAAGAAAATGAGTCGCAATGACTTACCGACAGACATCGCCTTTTGTTTGAATTTTGAAAGATCCTTCTGCGCCTTAGTCACCCTCTGCTCAAGCGCGTCCATATTCTCTTTATCTGAAAGCAGTATCCAGGTTAGTAGCGAAGCTAGGACCTCTGTGACACATACCAGTTTTGGACTGCTTGGAAGTCGCCTTACGGGCACGAGGCGGAAGAGGCGCTGGATTCTCGTCGGGTGTCACATCGCGTCCTCGACTGTTTTGGTCCTTGAGTGGCTTTAGCAGCTGAGTCTTCTGAAGATGAGTCCTCAGAATCGGACTGGGCAGGAAGACGTCGAGAGCCAGAGGACATGGTGGAGGGACAGAAAAAAAAATGTGACACCACAGCGCCACAGTGACGACTCGGACCTTAGCATGTTGCATGCAGTTGTGCATACAGCTGGCATGCTGCATGCATTTGGCATGCAGGGTCGATCAGTATAATTTTCTACGACGGTAGCAGCGACCACACGACAATGCCTACATTTCGTTGTCAATATTGCTCTGTGCAGCTACCGACTCAACAAGGATTGCGCTCACACATGCAACAATCTGCTGCCTTGCTCCCGTAAACAAAATGCGGCGTATTTGGAGCAGAATTCGGACGGCTCTGAGTCGAGCTTTGAGGATGCCGTTGATGGCGACGATAGCGAGAGCCTTGAAGCTGCGGGGGAGGATCAAATGGATACAGTGTCGGATTTTGGAGCAGCTCGTGACAGTGGGTACTCCGACGATGAAATGCGAACTGATCTGCCAAACGATGCTGTCACCCCGCCTCCCCCTGGAGAATCCGCGGCCAGCAAAGCGTCCTCGGGCGACGCTAGAGGAAGTTGAGGATGAAGATGATCGCTGGGTGCAGGACTTTCCCGAGGAGCTGAAAGCTGGCGCAGTTATCGACAAGTGCAATTCCCAGTTTGAGAAGTTGCGGAGGACACAGAAGACGGAGAGACAGGAGCCGTGGTATCCCTTCCAGAATGAAGACTGAATGGGAAATGGCCCGATGGTTGATGACGTCCGGTCTAAGCCAGGGAAAGATTGACCAGTATCTGAAGCTGAAGTCGGTATGTGCGCTGGTAATTGATGTGGGACAAACTTGCTGATTTTCGCTCGAATTTGTGCGTAGGTTCGCGAAAAAATCAGTCCTCCATTTCAGAGCAGCCGCACCTTTCTCAAATATATCGATGCGCTTCCGGCCAGGGCCACAATGGTACTGCCATCCATTCGAGCTGACGGGCGATGAGTGTGATGCGGAGGGAGTCAAAAAAACGGAGGTGGTCGAGTTGTGGCACCGGGATCCTGTCGAATGTGTGCGAGAGCTGCTGGGGAACCCCTCGTTCAAGAAGCAGGGGTACGTGCCGCGGCGAATCTTCAAGAAGATGAGTGAAGATGGAGAGGGTACAAACCGGGAATATAACGAGATGTGGACGGCCGACTGGTGGTGGGAAGTTCAGGTCGGTCCCGACAGGTCTATGATAGACATCTGAACTCACCGACGATACAGAAACTACTACCTCCAGGCTCGACCCTCTGCCCGATCATCATCGCGTCGGACAAGACCCAGCTGACTCGCTTCAGTGGAGACCAGCAGGCGTGGCCAGTGTATCTTACCATTGGCAATATCGACAAGGAGACGCGTCGCAGCCCTTCATCTCGTGCTACGGTTCTTCTGGGCTATATTCCGGTGACGAAACTGGAGATCTTCGCGAAGGCCAACCGATCCAGTGTAGCCCATCAGCTCTTTCATGACTGCATGCGCGTTATGTTGGATGGGTTGAAGACGGCAGGGACAGACGGTGTCCCGATGGACTGCGCTGACGGGTTTGTGAGGCGGATGTACCTGATCTTGGCGGCTTACATCGCCGACTATCCCGAACAATGCCTTGTGGCATGCTGCCGCGAAAATGCATGCCCACGCTGTCTCGTTACTCCCAAACGCCGCGGGGAATTCTTGGACTCTCCCTGGCGCAATCGTGCGGAAACACTGCGAATCCTCTCATCAGAGGCCGCAGGACGTTCACCTGGCTGAATTTAAAACGCAAAATCTCCGTCCCATCAATCCCTTCTGGGCCGATCTCCCTCACTGCGACATTTTTTCTTCCATGACTCCTGACTTACTCCACGAAATACACAACAGGCTTTTTCAGCGACCACATCGTATCCTGGTGTAGCGAAGCCATTGACGGCGCTGGCCCCGAAATCGATCAGGCGGTTTCGGGCTATGACCCCGCACCCGACTTTGCGGCATTTCAAAAAGGGCATCTCCCTCACCTCACAGTGGACCGGCAACGAACACAAGAACATGGAGAAGGTGTTCCTTGGTGTCCTTGCAAACACTGTTGATCCTGCTGTTCAGCGTGCTGTCAAGGCGGTCCTGGACTTTGCCTATTATGCGCACTTCGAGACTCATTGCGATGAGTCGTTGGCGCAGATGGATGCTGCGTGGGCGTCATTTCACGCCAACAAGCATGTCTTCGAAGACCTCGAGATCCGCAAAAAATTCGACATAAATAAACTCCACAAACTAAAGCATTACACGGAGTCCATCCGCACACGCGGCACTGCTGATGGCTACAACACCGAGAACATGGAACGGCTTCACATTGATCTCGCCAAGGTCGGCTATAAAGCGACGAACCGGAAAGCCTATATTCGTCAAATGACTGTCTGGCTTCAACGTCAGGAGTCTGTTCATCGGTTTGGATCGTACCTCCAGTGGGCGGTGCCAGGGTACGTAGCACGAGCTGCTGCCAATGATGACCCGGACGATGAAGATGATGGTGATAGCTTCGACGCATCGACTCCGTCCACACTCGATACAGATCATCCAGATTCAGACGACGAGGCCGACGAGTCCCCTGCTTCCATATCCCCCTACTCCATCGCAAAAAAAACCGCCCTTCCCCAGTCTCAGTGTCGCCTCAATTGAGACTGACTTTGGTGCCCCAGACTTCCTCCACAAACTCGATGAGTTTCTCCAGTCCAAATCCCTTGCCTCCGATGTCGAGCCATCAGAAGCGTCAACCTTCCCTGTCTTCAAACATATATCACTCACCCTTCCCGCCGTCTCCGAGGTCTCTTCACGTGCTGTTCAGGATAAAATCCGAGCTGTGAGAGGCGAGCCCGTGAAAATGACTGCTAAAGGCGTGAAATTGGCCAAGGGTGCACAGTTTGACACTGTGCTCGTACGCACTCATGCACGTCTTGATGGTGAATCTCCGATGAGTGGTGAGCTCAACCTTTTTTCGTTATTTCTGCAGCTAAAGTACCATGGCAGGGCTGCGTGTTGCTCGTGTAAGGCTGATATTCCGGCTTCCGGAGAAATACGGCAGCCATCCGGATCCGCTCGCCTATGTTTATTGGTTTAAAACCTTTCACTCAGCCCCAGCCCGATACCGGAATGTACTTGGTTTCGCTCTCATCCCGTAATCTCCGACAAAATTCGGGAATCATTGCCGTCACCGACATTGTTCGCTCTTGCCATCTGACACCCGTTTTTGGGCGGTCCGTTGATCCCACCTGGACTTCAGAGAACGTGCTCGACACATGCAAATCATTCTACTTCAATCCATATCTTCGACACCACGACTTCTATCTCTTCCGTTACCTTGTAGATTTACACACTTCAAGAAGGGAAGCTGAACAGCGTAGAGTTCGTATGCGGCAACTTGGCCGCGCCGGACGCGGCTAATTATTACCGTAGCATTACCGTACATCTGTGTACCTTGCATTGTTTATCTGATTGATAATCTCACCAGACTTTCTCAAGAGTTCTACCACACTGTGCACCCGAGTATCAACCCTATGGACCCAGGCGGTGATGCTACTGGCACTACTGATATTTGGACCAGTAGCTACTGTGGCTACCGACGGCTACTGTGCGCCGCCACAGTGCTACCGGCGCTATCATGTCTTGGCAACCCAAAGGGGCAGCTACTAAGAAAATTCTCGGAGCTCCGATTTTTGTTCAGCCGCCCGGTCAACGATTTACAAACTGCCGCTTCCAAGCCAACCGAGGCTTTCATCCCGGCAAGACCCGAGAGGCTCATTCTTCTCGATTGTGCAATGCAATGCGCGTTTCATCTGGGTTTCTTGGATCTTTCCTGCTAAACATGTCTTCTTTTCACATCGCTCGTCATATGCGACGGCATCCATAGACTTTTTCGGGTTCCGCGGTACCAATGGGAAAGACGATGAATCAGCATCTCACGGTCTACTGCGGCCTTCCGTGAAGCCTGTTTTATGCGTATAAAAGTTCAGCCCGCTCCAGCGGAGAGATGTCATTGCAATTATGCTCGCATTTCTGACCCGAAAAACAGTGTTTGCGCTCTCGGTGCTCTTTCATCTCTCGAACATCTATGTGGCATCCGGGGCATCCTGCGGCTGTTCATCGCTTGTCATCCCTGTTCATGTCGACGTCCTCATTCCGAAGGACCCCGCAGATCCATTTGGTGGGCTCAAAAGTAATGCAAGCAGTCTACGCCGTCTGGACGTGACGTATGACGTTTTCGGTGTTTTCTGTCAGCCGGAAATTGTGTCTCCTAAGAGTACAGGTCAATTAAAGACGGTTTTGGTTCTTGGTGATTCTAATAGCGCTTTTCAGATCTCATACAGCTTCTTGCGCACGGATTCACGTACACCAACCAATATTGGTCGCTTCCGACAGAGGAGTTCCGAAACTATTCTTACACAGGGTTCGCCTGTGACCGTGGGCTGTCCACCCTGGCCATCGATTGGGTCGGCGTCGGGTTGAGCTCGCGACCAGTCAATGCGTCGGATGTGCAGTCCGCTACCAACGCGGCCGTCGTCTCGCAACTGGCCCGTCACCTCAAAGCTACATCCATTCTCCCCGTGGTCAAACCGTTCAAAAAGGTTATTGGCATTGGCCACAGTGGGGGGTCAGTCCTATTAAACTTTGGCGCCATCGCCGAGGGTCCCAAATCCCCCTTCGATGGTCTCATCCTCACGGGCGAACTGATTATTGAGCCCGGCGCGCTGAACCCTTTTCCAACAATCAGCGCACGTGATGATACCCCCTTCCGCTGGGGCGGCCTCGACCCCGACTATGTCACCACGAGCAACCGCAGTGTGTTCTACCCTCCCGACCCGGCATCATTCTCTCCTCGCATGCTCATATTCGACAACTTTACAAAGGATGTGGGGTCCGTGTCCACATTCTTGCAAGCAGGCCTGAATTCATTGACGACACACTATACCGGACACGTCGCGAAGGTCGTGGGCTCGGAGGACCAGTTGTTTTGCGTGGGGACTGGCCGGTGTAACGACGTAACGGCGTTGACTGCGGCGGAACGCGTCTTGTGGCCGGAGGCAAGGAGTTTTGAGGTTGTGGTGGCCCAAAGAAGCGGACATGATTTGAATCTCGACTTTTTTGCGAATGGGCCATTCAATACCTTTGTTGACTTTGTGGAGCATTTCACTGGCTTCTGAATACATATAGCCAATATCCTGTCATTCTCGTTCTTCAGTCATTGTCCCCGACCACCCTCGTCGACGTCGGTGGCTGTCTTTCGTCTAGTGTACACGACCTACAGATATTCATTTCTCTGTAACTACTGGACCAAAACCTCCCATTCTTTGACAGGTGCATATCCCCGCATGATTGGGCTATATGTACGGAGATATGAATATTTGTAGGATGCTCCCAAAACTACAGGTCGCGTAAATTTGGCTTCAGCTTCTTTCCTCGCTCCTCCACATCCTCCTTATATTTCTCGGGTTTGGATCTGCAGGCACATCCCTGCCGTGGTCCGCTGGAAACGTACGGCCACTCCCTGCGCTCCGGAATGCACAGCAGAGATGTGCCTGCAGATCCGAGCCCGAGATATGTAGAAAGGCACACCTGGGCGTCACGCGCACAACTTCCTGCCCTCACGCACCTCAGCTTCGTGCACTCCGAGTTTGTATTCCTCGTGAACGACGCGCTCGCGCTCTGTCGCGGCCTCCGTGCCCTCGTCTTTACCTCCGCGTTCTTCAATCCCCGCACGGCCGAGGCTATATAGAGTACCGCCTTGTGAACTCGCCCGAGCGCGCGGATCGTTCGCTGGTTCAAGTACGCTTCATCATTCCGAGTCAGTCAAATACTTACGACCTCTACAGTAGACTCGCTCTTCCATTTTTTCCTTTTTTTCTTTCTTTTTCTTTTCTTTTGGTTCGGTGACTTCTGCCAGAAAGGCGGAGAAGATGTTGCTTGTCGTTGTTAGTCCCCAGAGGGCGACGCGTCGGGTCACGTGTACGTCTTTGGTTCCGGTCTTGACTCTTGATTCATGAGCTTTGAACCGCGGTTTCTGTCAGTCAACAGTTACCCAGAAATGAGTGTCCCGCACGTTGACACAAGGAGGTTTGAGTCTGCCGAGATTCAATTACGGCGTACGCAGCCGAGGTTCAAGAATCAATAGCGTGTGCCGGTGAAAGTTGAACCCTCGTTTCAATCCGTTTCCGGAGCTCTCCGATGAATTTCTGCGAGTCTCGAAGCAAAATTATCTAAATTAATCCGGGTATATTTCAACACCTAGAAGCTGTCATTTTACAGACTGACTTGAGTATGTGCAGTGCGGGACTATACATTGACATTGAGACTTCGAGTTGAGCGGGACTATAGAGATACTCATACGTGATGGTCTCGCGCACGCGGTAAAGATAGAGATAATTATAAAGTCAGCAAGATTGCCGTAGCCAGTGGGCGCCCTGATTTATCACTCTACTCAATTTCGCAGCCGACGTTTGATAGTGCGCGATCGTTTCCCGCATTCTCCGAGTCGCCTCGCATCGGAGATAGCTTTCTGAAGTATTTGAGTCATGCCTGGTGGTGATTCCGAATATTCTAGGACGCAGGAGGCTTTCAATGTATACTAGATATGCGATTTCAACATCAGGCAGAAGGTGAGCTTGAGCGATGCAGCTCCAAGTAGTCCATACCACAGTTTCGAGCGCCTAACCTCCAACACAATTTTACCTTCGTCCCGCTCAGACATTTCTTACACATTTCGTCGAATGCATTAGCTGGTACCGGTAGGCTCCTAAATACAACATTTTCCAAACAGAATTCGCGTACGCGAACCTTCTTGGCGTGAATAGAGGTGTCATGACCGTGTTAGAGCCAAAAGGGGAGATCAAGTGAATCACGATGGCGGCAACGCGCGCGTTCCTTTACTTCTGTCACAATGTCCACCGCACCAGCTTATCGAGGGCTTCACTAATTTTCTTTGTGTTGAACCGGCAGATAAACTTGTGTCTTCCAGCTTGCTTCAAACAGTTATTCAATTCGAAAACAGTGACAAGTAAGACACAAAATTGCCACATGCGCCACATCAGCCTGGAGTCAGCACACTGCCAGTGCATCACCTCCGACCGTCGGGCCTATACTTGTACTCGCATCTCACCACGGTCCTCCCCCAACGCACATTTTCTTGTCTTCTGCCGGCTCGAGCCCGCGGTACCTCTCTCTTTTTCAGGCCGAGTTTCTGAACTGCTAACTGCTCTACTGGGTATGCATGTCTTGTCTTCGAATTCATCGGCATATCACCGTTATCTGGTCTTCCCCCATGAAGAGAGGACGCTGGCCGCTTGTCAATGTCAGCCCCGCTGAGGATGCGACAAGGTGTGTTGTCGCCGCTTTGGATTCTCTTGACAAATAGTTTAGATTTAGAAAAATTTGCGGTTCTTTGAGGTCCGAACCTGTTCAGAACCTGATCCGAACCCTACAGTATTTGCCCAGCCGTTCTGGTCTTCAAAACGGTCGTCAGCAGCTGTGTCATGTGCTCAGCCACTGGTATCTGTGTTCATGCCATAGCCACCATTGTGAGGGCCAGAATGTCTGGGCAAATATGTAGGCCCGAGATCTGCAAGTTGGATATTTTAGTTGGAGCGTAGTCAGGACCGCAGGGAGACTTCTGGCTTTGATAATAGGTTTGGGTCCAGCAATCCTGGGCAACTGAAGTTCACCCAGTTGCTAGAACATGTGATTGAGGTTCGACTAAACGGTTCCCTTGGGCTGAGAGAGAATTTTCTAATTCTCGGAACTTGATGAGGTCGCAAGAACGCTCGGGTAGTCCACAGATGCCGTGACACAAGGAAGGAGCATCGATATCATTGGTGATCAACTTGATCCATGGTTGAACCACTATGTTTCGGAACATTAGATTCAAAACTATGAACTATGAACAACCCCATGTTCGCCCACCCCGATTACGTGGCCCATCACTGACAAAGTCTTTAGATTTGAACAGGCCAAGGGGCGTTCGCGCATCTGGCCTCCCAGGCGCATGCGGGGAAAATAGTGATCTAAATCTAGAATCTGATTGAGTGTTCAGAGTATGCCGCTGGCTGAAAAATACCTTTCTTAATATTTCAATCATTTGATAATGGATTTCTTTATCCGCCTTGAAGTCATCATCATGCCTTTCAATGGAGATAAATTTCTTAGTACTACCCCGAGCCACTTGGAGTTTCGTTCTGATTTTTGGCTTTGTCGTCGTTCTCCCCAGTATTAATCTTCACTGTAGCCTGCATATGCTGCGGAGTAACCCTAAACCCAAAAATCATCCCGATGAATTAGGCCTAGGGCCAGCGGTATTCGAAGCCGGAATTGAATGACATAGATGATTCGCATGACCATAATCTGTGTACATGGCTATCCCGTGGGCACCATGGTACGTTTCCTAAAGGACATTTCGCTCAGGTAGGAACACGGCACAACGGGTCACCAGGGGGACGCACTAGTAGGCAACTTCGATGATCGTCAATTCACACTGGGCTTCTCATGAATCTCGATTCACAGACTCGCAGGTTTACGCCTGGAGTAGTGCTGGCCAAAAATAGGATACGGAAAAATATATTTTGAATATATTCAAATATATATGAATACGATACGACCCCGGGGTGATCATCTGAATATGAATACGAGTGAATATGAATATGATACGATATGAATATAATACGATACGGGGCCGGGCGTATTCAGCGATATTTGAATACAGTGACCCACCTGAAGGCCCTGGAGTCTCTGTGCCACAGCAGATTCCGTCGGATGGGCCCATGAAGGACGTCAGGGTGGGTAGCGGGAGATCAACATCCGGATCTGTGTGATGGAGGGAATTGCGATCGATATGTAGAAAACATACAGGGAGGATACTACGACGGGGGTATCCATTGGATAAATATAGTGCAACGATGATATAGACCTACCTCGGTACCTCCTACGCTCGGAAGTGGTCAGGCATCTTGAATGGGAAGAAACTGAATGCAGGACACTCGCAACGAACGGATAAGGCACCCTGTGCCAGGTCAAGGAAGAGGAGAGCGCCTGAAATGAGTTTGTTCAACATTCTGCGAGTCGTTGGTGATTGGAATGTTGCTTGGAGTACCCATCCAGGAAATGCAACACGTAAGGAACCGACTCAAAGACGATATTCAAATTGACAGGAAGTGTGTACACATCTGAAACTGCGGCCACCCCAGAGTTTGCAACGGAGTAGTGTCGTGGCGCCGCATTTTACGCCGAGGTAGATAACGATCAGTTGCAATTGTGGCGGAACCTTAAGCTAATCCAGCGATGTCGCAACTCTCCCGCTGAGGCATGGAGCACTGAACCAAAATGGGAGACTGATTTTAATCATAGTCGAAGGGCAAGGAAATGAAAATTAATCACTGCGTTGAAGGCTGTCCTAGACTCCGATTTTGAGACACCGGAACACGAACTAATCTCTTGTGAGTCCTCGGGCACAGTTCTGGAATTGCGCGCTGTCTTCCTCGCAAACCCCTTCACCGACCTTCCCGACTTACACGACCAAATGCTGGAACTTTCAAACACTGATCATTTATTCAAGATCGACGATCGCACTGGTTGCAAAATTTGCGTATGACGTTCTTCAACTGTTCTACACCGTTTGTGCTTGAGTTAGGCTGACCATGTCAACGTGCTAATTCTTACTTTCACTGTGTTCAGACCCTCCCTGCACAGAGGCTTGGTTCAGGTACCTACGCAGACCTCTACAGATCCCTCTGTGTAGGTGGCTGGACAGGCACTGTGTAGCTCTGTATAGCTCTGGGCAGGTCAGTGTATGTCAGTGCATGTCAGCGTAGGTCAGTATAGGTTGTGGTAGGTCTGTGTACTCATCTCCACAGGATTAAGATACTGTAACAACAACTGCTGCAGATGTTGAGCTGGCAAGAGAAACTCTAGTCTGTGCAGCTCTGCGGATGTACCTACCCTCACTACACTGACATATACAGACTCTGTGTAGTTGTCTACGCTTCGGCTACACCCAGCTACCCGGACACTGTGTGTAGTCGTCTAAACGGGATCTGTGTGGCCGACTAAACATGTCTACACATATCTAAACTCAACTACCAAAACTGTGTTTAGGCCACCCTTGAACGTAGTGTTTGCTGCTTTGTTGTCGTTTAGCTCTTCCGCAGCGAGTAGGGATCCAAGATTCGGCTGCGTCCATGTGTTTCGGCTAGAAGGACGCAGGGTGGTCCAGGAACAAAGATGTAGCTATATTAGTGCGTGTACATCACGATACTTCCTGGAAACCGGCGTGCCTGAGTGGGACCTTGCGTGTAATCCTACCTATCTACATACGTACCTCCCACCGGTGGTCAAGATCTCTAGGGACACCGTTGACTGTCGTCACTCCCAATGTTTCTATGTTACTTCGATTGCGAGTGTGCCAGCGTTTGAACATAGTGGCACCGAGACTGCATCTATATACCGGCACAATGATGAAATGCTTGGAACAACGTATGCAAAATCGGCAATTAAATTGGGATGAGGGCGCTGTAAAGCGTACGGAGAACACTGCGAGAACTAATTTATCACGTCTCGAGTGCAATTTCTCCACCATATGTTCCCTTGAACTATCTTGCCCCATGCTGACCCAACCTCCGATGGTGTCGCGGCTCAGAAGATCTAGGTATACTGGCGATGACCGGGTTAGATTCCCTTCACAATACGGCATGAAACAACGGAGCGTGGTGTGGAGACGCAGTCTTTAGGGCCCCCCACCGTACCCGTGTATACGGTGGTACGGTTACGGTTACGGTACGGACTGTATACCGTAATAACCGTAAAATACGGTCCGTATACGGGTATCTTACGACCGTAAAGTGCTGCATGTCAATAGAGCAATGCTCCTGATATGTATCGCCTCTACGAGATAATGCATTCGAAGGAATGAACTACGGCTATCACCAGTGAAGAGTTTGATGTTGCGGAAGGTCACATAACGTTCGCAGTTCGTGATGAACTGGTCGCCTGGCTTGATAATCTTGCCGGTGCATCGGGTAGATATCAACAGTCCCTTCGAGAGTCATTTAACCGTGAAAGCGAGAAGAGTGCAGTGAGTTTCTCCTCACTTTCTTGGTTCGACTAATGACAGCATTGCAGGGAATCGAGCAGAATTTGAATGACTGCTTGTTGAGTGGCTGATCACTTGCGACTAGCCATTTCAAGAGGTTGAACGGCCAGAATTCCGCCGTCTCATGCAATATGTATACCATTGCGTTGATAAATTGTCCATCCCGTCTTCGAGTGGTCTACAATGCCGAGTCGAACAAGCGGGGAAGGAACTCAGAAAGGAGTTATCTTCCCTCTTTGCATTGGTTTGAAGCCGGAAACTATTCGGACTTTGATGTTGCTGAAGCATCACATTCATTTAAAACACAAGAGCCTTGAGGACCTTCTCCAGACTATGCAAGAAGCGTAGACACATGTTCTCTACCTTCGTTTAATTTTATGTCATTTTTTACGGACGTATACGGTTCGTAAGATCCGTAAATACACCGTACCGTAACCGTAAGAACCCCCAGAAGCATCATTACGGTTACGGTTACGGTACGGTGAGCACCCACCCGTAATTCTTACGACCGTAACCGTATACGGTACGGTGGGGACCCCTAGCAGTCTTGTGTGTGTTCGGCTAGCCGGCAGATTCTTCCCTATAAATTCAGAAGACCCCTGCATAATCTTCCACCTCAACCATGTTATCCCTCGACACACCAAGTACAGTTGCTCTATGTACAATCTCTATCGTTTTAACAACGCTGTACGGGGTTCATTTGCGTTCTCGCCGCCCCAAACTTCCCCTGCCTCCGGGTCCTCCCAAATTATCTCTCGTGGGTAACCTATTCGATGTTCCGTCGACCTTCCAGTGGAAATCGTACGCGCAGTGGAGCCAACAGTACGGTGCGTAATGGGCGTGTATTTTCCGCACCGGTAGCATTGACTGCACCAGATTCTGATATCATCCACCTGAATATGGCGGGGACGTCGGTCATTGTACTGTCGTCTTATGAAGCCATAGACACCCTGTTTGAAAAACGGTCTTCCCTTTAATCTGACAGGTAAGCCTGCGGAAGCATGACAATGCTTATTTATGGCTATATTTTTTCAGAATGACTTCCCAATGGTTAACGAGTTGATGGGGTGGCATTTCAATATCGGTAAAGGTTTTTACTCCAGAATGTGTATGTAAGTGGAAACTAATCTAAGACGCTCTAGGGCTGATGAAATATGGTACGGTGTACCATTTCCTGCTCATACATTTACATGAAACATTGGTGCAACCTCAGGCGACCAATGGTGAGCGGCCCACTTCTGGGATCCTCATAAAATTGAATGTCCTTCAGGCGCACACATCGCCGGCTGATCAACGGAGGATTCAACGCCAAAGCCGCTCGAAAATACGAGCCTACCGAACTGGTCGGAACGCACGGCCTTCTGGCGCGGCTGCTACATGCCCCGGAGGATTTCATGGCTCATTTCAGACAGTACGTACGCCTGGATTTGTGATTCCAAGCTCACCGTAGTAAAAATCAGTATGGCCGGTGAGATAATCATGTCGGTGGCATACGGGATCGACGTGCTTCCTTCCGACGACCCGTACGTTACTCTGGCGCACGAGGCCATGCGAACATTCTCGATCGGAATTATCCCGGAGTGTATCTCGTGGTGAGTTTGATCGCTCTAAATCCAATCACATAGCATTGACATCCTCAGGACACCTTCCCACTCCTGAAACACATTCCGCGATAGTTCCCCGGGGCTGGGTTCAAGCGCCAGGCAGAAGAATGGTCGAAGCTGGCCCGTGGCATGTTGGAGGTGCCTTTTGGGAAGACTAAACGGCAGATGGTGCGTTGCCCGATGCTTCGTACCCGATTCTTGCTACAACAGACACAAGGATGCCGGGATAGCTCCGCCGTCGTTCACCGCAGATAACTTACAGGCCCTCGACGATCCAAACAACGAACCCTATTATCAGGAACATCACGTCAAGCAAGCGGCCGCGGCACTGTATGTTGGTGGGGCGGACACGTCCGTCTCCGTCCTCGGTACCTTCGTCCTGGCCATGCTCGCCTATCCTGAAGTGCAGAAGAAGGCCCAGGCAGAGATTGATTCTCTCACTGCTGGAAAATATCTGCCTACTTTTGAAGATGAAGCTTCATTACCGTACATCGCCGCACTTGTTAAAGAAGTCCTGCGATGGGAGAATGTCGCTCCACTCGGTGGGTTCATCGTTGTGCCCAATCCTGTAGTCAAGTCTGATGGTTTCCTTCCAGCACCTCCTCGTCTCCTCGGAGAAGACAATGAGTATCGTGGCTAAAGGCTTCCTGCAGGGTCCATTGTTGTCGGAAATACATGGTGTGTTGGTATACTGTGCGTCTTCATCTTTACTGATTTACTTGTTCCCTAGGCAAATTCTTCATGATGAGTTTCGCGACTTGGTTTTCGAGAGCCCGCTTTACTGACCTCACCTCAGCGGGTGTATCCAGATCCGCATACGTTTAATCCGAAGCGGTTCTTCCTTGATGGCAAACTTACAGCTCTTTGCGGTACAACAGGCGCGGTCTGTTTTTTTCTGTTTTGGCAAGTTTTCATGAGAACAGCTGCCCTGCGCTCAATTCTCAACTTTTTCCCCTCAAAATAGGCTCATTCAATTCGTATTGAAAATCCACAGCGAATGAAATACCGGTATTTTTGATCCTTTTACATAATGAAATTTCTTCCGGAAAAACTTGGTTTTGAGTCGGACATGTGTAACACTCGGAATACTGCCCTGATTGGCCTAGTTTTTGGATTTGCTATACATCTGATACAGCCATAGACAACAGTGTGTTTATTTATATTACATGCTGAGTGATTGTGATCTAGCACACACTTTAGCGAAGTAAATATCCAGACACTGCCATAAGTAGAGCTGTTAATGGAAGTTTGAGTACATTAAGCTCCGTAAACACCTACATTGGCTAGGGCCGCATCAGATGTATAGCATATCCAAAGACTAGGGCAATCGAGGCAGTATTCCGAGTATTGCATATGTCCGACTCAAAACCAGGTTTTTCCAGAAGAAATTTCATTATGTAAAAGGATCAAAAATACCGGTATTTCATTCGCTGTGGATTTTCAATACGAATCGAATGAGCCTATTTTGAGGGGAAACAGTTGAGAATTGGGCGCAGGGCAGCTGTTCTCGTGAAAACTTGCCAAAACAGAAAAAAAACAGACCGCAGGGGAGGCGTCATTGCCGCTAGAGGCGGGGTGCACCACAATAGGCGGGTGGGCAGGAGGGGGGCGAACTCAAGTGGGGCGGGGCATTAGGTCGAGGTTTGGAGAACGGCTTAGGGTTGGGAAGACCGCACGTGCGAAGTGGGCGGGTGTGGGGGTGTTAGAAGTGGAAGGGTGGCTGTTCAAAGTGGGCGAGGCGGGCGTGCACACGTTCGAAGTGGGCTAGGTGGGTAGGCATTTGAAATGGCGGGAGTGCCTTGGGCACAGCATAAGCGAGGGATTGTGGGGGTTCAAAGTGTTAGAAATCCCTGGGAAACGGGTTAGAAGAAGGATGGGAGTGAGCGGGGGTGCCCTGTGCAAAATATGTACTCTCAAATGCTTGGGGAGCGGTGCGACGCACATTTGAAGTGGGACGGGTGGAGCCTGCATGCGTTAGAAGTGGCCCATGCATGCGGTAGAAGTGGGCGGGCGGGCGGTCGAAGTGGGTGGGTGCGCGGAGTCTAGCACAGGTTATTGGTTGGTGTGGAAGACGCAGTGTAAGAGGGCGTGGTGGTGGGTGTGGTGACAGGATGGACTCCTATGCCACAGGAACAGCAGGTGATGCGCGCACCGAGTAGACACAGCGGCGAGGTGGAACAAGACGGGACAGGTGTGGCGGCGTGGACGCCAGCAGGGGTGCAGGGGCACGCAATGGGGATAAAGTTCTTGGGGAGGGAGTGGCATGGTAGAAGGCGCACGGGCTGGGCAGGAGACAGGTGTGGTGGCGCAGACACAGGCGGGGGCGCAGGGGCAGGCGATGCTGACACAGTCATTGGGAGGGGGCAGCATGGGGTGGAAAGGTGCGGCGGAGCAGTGCAACGGGCAAGCCCACAGCAGCGCTGGTGGGTGTAGCGGACAAGGAGGCTGATGGTGCACAGCCTCTTGATACGCACTAAGGTCGGAGCGGAAGTTGAATAGAAGGAACAGGTGGAACTAGGGTTTTATTAGTGCAGGGAGCAAACCAAGGAATGTTGAAGGGGATGGGGCGGAAATAGCCGAATGGTTAGGGGAATTGAGCGTGCGGGGAAGCCCTGAGGAAGGAAGAAGGGAGAGGACCGGGGACAGAGGAATGTGGGCGGGATGATCCGATGGGGATGTGTGGGGATGTGCGGGGAGGCATATGAATGCCCTGGGGCAGCATTCACATGAAGGCCGGGGCAGCATGGGGATGATTGCAGAGCGGCATTGTTAGGAAGTGAATAGGGGTGGGGGGCTGATGGGGTAGGGGATGATGGGGCGGGGATCCGGAGATTAGACACGGGGTGGCCAGGGATGATGGGGCAGGGATCTGGGGCGGCTCTTTGCAGGCAAGGGATGATGGACGGGGATCCGCAAATGTGATGTAAATACCAGCAGGGCGGCGCTTTCCGGGCGGGGATGATGGGGCGGGAATCTGGGGCAGCTCTTTCGGGGCGAGGATTTGTTGGCTGGGAGACAGTAGGGGAAGTGTGGGAAAACTGGGGCAGAGGCCGAAAGCCAAGTTTTGATGCAATTATGGGGCAACTTGTGGGGAAAGCGTGGGAAATGGTCAAAGCACATCCTCGCATCAATGGTTTTGGGGCAACTATATTCATTGCAGGGGCAATTCTTCCTCAAAAATATAATTTTGGTATGGGCAGGTAGGTATTAACGAGGGGAGTATTTCATATCAAGATAAATGGGCCAAAATTCTCTTGCGGAAGTTGTGATATGAGCAATAGGCCAAAAAATAGAACTTTCACCCTGCTACCAGTTCCAGGGTCTAGATCTCAGCAGGGAGGTGTCATATATGGCTGAAAACTTGTGAGTATGATTTCCCAAAGCTGACAACCATATCAGGGTCTTCCAAATGCAAGGCAAGCACATGGAATGTTTTTTTTTTTTTTTTGCGAAAGGTTGGTGGCCTTTGCACAATATTTGGTTGGACTGACAAGAGATTTCAGGGGCTGGATATGAAATTGTGGAGGGATTTCTTGAGGGAAGAGGACACCCCTTGTGTCCTAGGAGGGTAGTATACAAGTATACCTATGAGGTGCAAAAAAAAACCAAGTTGAACCAAGAAGAACCAAGTTCAGGGGGATTATTTGCAGGATGTATGAAATCCTCGAGACGGCAGGAGCTAGGTGACAGGTCCGTGATTCCCACTGGCCTTGGCGGGCTGAGGTTCAAGTTAGATGGTTAGGGGTTTGGGTTCCGCGCTGTGGCACAGCCGCGCACGTTGGCGGGGTGGTGTGGAAGTGCCTATCAGCAACCTCATCGCATTTACCTCACGAGGAGTTGCACACAAGATCCTCTTCGGACATTAACAGCCACAACCGATTTCTTTCTCTCATACATCTCAATCTACTGACATTTTTCCTCCTCCTCCATCTCGTCTTTATATCTGGGTCATCATCTATCCTTCCAACATGTTTCAACATAATACGCGCATCCCGGCGTACTCATACTCGATCACATGGCTGTGCCAACAACGAGCGACACGTGCATATATCGCGATATTCTTGGAAGGAGACATGGCCAGGTGTTCTTATATTCTACACATCTCTCTCACTCTATCTGATCACTCATATCCATTTATTCTACTCCAGAACACTGAAACTACCCTCTCTCCCTTACTATACGGATCTCCACGCCATATCGCTTCCAGAGAACATGGCTCGCTCGGTTTGCGCTGGGGATTGACACGCTGGGAGACCTTGTCCACCTCCCGCACTGTGCTGAGGCGGCAGCACGGTCTCCCTCTTCGTCTTTGCGCATGGCCCGGCCTGTCCTTGTTTGATGGTTCGGTTGGTGTGTTGTATCTTTTCCTTTTCCTTTCACGGCCATTTTATTTACATGAAACATTTGTATTGGTTACTATGCACACACTGGGCTCTGGTGACGCGAGAGCACGCGTTTCAGCCAACCCGATCATGTATTTAAAGCTTAGCAATGCAACGGATAGGGGATCCTTCCTCTCTTGCTTCCCCCCCAATATCTCTGTCCGAATCTAAGCTTTTATTGTCTACCTCATCGAGCACGAGTGGTCTAGAGACAGGCCAGGGGGTCCCCGAGTTATCGTTTCAAAGCTAAGTGCCTTACTTGTGTCTTAAAGCTCATTTATTGTTTCAAGTGTGCAGCCTAGGGTATATTCATCCACCACTCAGGTCTATCCCCCGGACCAACCCTTCTTCTACAGCGGTACTCTGAACAACTTAGCTACACATTGAATGTACGGATTGTACTCCGTTGTTTAAATCCCATTCATTTTCATCTACAAATGTCTCCGAGTCTCCTCGCTGCTTAAGCTTGTAAGATTTAAAACTCTCTGTTCATTTTGTACTGTGCATCGTTGATTATTGCTTCAACTTGATGAAATATAAGTTTGACAGCTTACGGGCACGACGGCGTGCCCGTACCTGCGCATCGCTTGGAGTACTACCAGTAGATGCAACTTAAAGTGCTTGGAAATTTGAACCTTCTCCAAGACCTTCTCTGTTGCGGACAGAGCAGATCGCCATGAGACTGCTCTGCTGTTTTGACTTCGAGTTCGGTTTCAAATTCCGATTCTAGCTTGAACCTCCGAACAGGCCAGACAAGCGACCTGGAAGCGGCGCTTTTAGACCTTCATGTGAGACGGCACCATCTCTGGTTTGTGGCACATCGTGTTGGATCAGGCCGCATCCGGGTTCTCTGCCGACAGACTCGCCATAGCTGCGACAATTCAAGCATAGAAATCGCCTTTGAAGTGGGAACATCTCGCAAGGTTACATGGATGACATTATAGTTGGATTCCTCACGCATACAATACACACTCTCAAATTTAGCGACTCCTCCCACACATTTCGGAAAGATACCTATTTTTTCCCTCCGGCTTGACTGGTCCCCGGACTAATCCGCACTACACATGGTATGAACTTGTTTCTCTCATCTGGAATTTGATAAGATCCCTCTGCTCACATCATGTCCGCCCGACAATCGCTTCCTGTTTTTCCACCTCTGAGATTATACTGGACTCGATCTTCTCGCAAGTACCGCCCGGCTCCGCGTCCTCATCTTGAAACAAGCCGGCTCGGAAGTTCTGAGATATGCACATTCCGCCGTGCGCTCCGATTCGATCAAGGTCCTCTCCGTGGGAGAACACCAGTGAGCACCCCATCTTCATGTTGAACTCTAATCTATTGTTGAACTATCGCATCTTTAAACCCGCTATATCTCACTTCGACTCTTAATCCGGCCTCGGAACAGATTTTCGCCCCAATGGCCGGTCCTTCTCGTGAGCCTTTTGTGCGACAGGAATTCACCCGATGAGCTCAAACCGCCCATGTGATTCTCTTCCAGGAACAGTCTACTACAAAAATACCCGCTCTCGACTCCTAGGATTCCTGTCACTCTGGAATAGCGGCTCTCTCGTCAAGGTATATATCCTTCACTCCCCCTTTGTGGCAGTCTGTTGTGTCCCTATTAGATACTGTACACGACACCAGACGGCCACTGAATTTATCTGAAGACATCTAGATAAGTCTTTCCTCGGCTCTGCTTTTGTTTTTTCTCATCGTTACAAAACACCATCTGCCGCCCGTACCTGTTCGCGCACGTTTCGCGACTCTGAAATTTCTCAAATTTGATTTGCTCGGGCAAGTACCCGGACGTGGTCCCGCACGGCACCGCACATTTCCATCGTTCGAAATTCTTGGGTCGAGGCCAGAATTCGAACTGACCTCACCGCTACACACCGCCACGGTAAAACAACAAGT
The DNA here is from genome assembly GCA_029378375.1 of Mycena olivaceomarginata. Taxonomy (NCBI): domain Eukaryota; kingdom Fungi; phylum Basidiomycota; class Agaricomycetes; order Agaricales; family Mycenaceae; genus Mycena; species Mycena olivaceomarginata. The sequence continues at coordinate 480,507 of JARKIC010000028.1, read as the reverse complement.
CCTCTGCAACATTCAGACTCTCATTCACTCCGTAGAATGAGGGTAATATTTTTGCCTGCCAACAGCACACGTTAATCTCAAAAATAATGAGATATACCACGTCCTTGGCACCGTTCAACTACCCCACGGCTACCCGTGGATCATTTTCCCACCCCTTGGGTTCCGAGCTTGAGGGTCAGCGAATCTTGGACGGTAATATTTTCAGCAACAGATTCCGCGTTCCTGAGCGGGATCGTGCCTTGTAATGGTACCTACCTACCAACCTACCACGCCTAAAAATGGCCTGAAAAAAACGTGTATAAAAGCGCCAACTCAGCCTACCTTGAGTCTCAAGTCTGCCAACGACTCTGCATCTCCACGTACAATGTTCTCCAAAACGTTCTTCTTCGCCCTTATTCCCTCTATCCTGGCTGCGTCTTTCTCGGTCAGCGTGGGCTCCAACAACGGCCTGACGTTCGATCCAACTAGCATCGTAGCGGATATTGGTGACACGATCATCTTTACTGTGTAAGCTTTTTGTTCGCCGGTGCATATTTCATCCAGCTGATCAGTTCAACTAGCCTGTCGCGCAACCGTGAGTACTTCATCGATCGTGACTTTTGGGTAGAATGATAATTCCATCCATCCAGACTCTATCACGTCCGCGGACTTCTCCGGCGCAGTTTTGTCCTCCTCCTGCAGGTGGAGCTGGCCTCAACCCATTTGACTCTGGCTAGTGAGTAGGCAGGCTTGTCACAAGTCTGTTTCCCCGCACTCTACTCCGGATGCTCACGCAATGGTCGCGCCAGCCTCTCGGATCTCGACGGCTCCTTGCCTACTTTCACCTACACTGTACCATCGACTGAACCCCAGTTCGCTGCCTGCATGCAAGCTGGTGGTGCCCACTGCAGTAAGTCTCCCTGTTAACCTTATACATCTCAGCATTCCTGGGTTATTGATTTCGCGATTGCGTACAGGGGCCGGGATGACGTTCGCTATTAACCCCAACTCAACATTGACTTACGCGCAGTTCAATACCAACGCCGCGAATTCTTGAGCTGGAAGAATGGCCGTGATAGTGTTGGGAAAGGGCGGGGACGTTTATATCGTGGATATATGGTTTATGTGAATTCCTGGAGAAAGTATATTCAGCGCGCTTCCTAAGAAGTTCTCTTCCATTCTCAGTGTAGGATGTTTTACCACGTAAATGTATCTCTCGAGTCTACTGCATTTTACAAATCTGTAGCGAAATGCCTTGTGCGGATTCAAGTTTCTGTTATAATGACCAACAACACGGTGGAGTTGACTATCAAATGCGGCCGCGTTCTTCGCGAACAGGTGGAAACTATAGGAGAGTGACATTTTTAGCCTGGCCAAATGGCTTGCGCCTGCACAAAATGGCTTGTGCCGGGCAGGGGCGTGTGTTTTGGTGGGACCACCCGGATGGTTCCACAAGTAACTTGTGAAAACTAACTTGCCCTGCCACAAGTAACTTGTAAGTAACTGTAAGTTACTTGTGGCAGAGCAAGTTGGTTTTTCCCAGGTAAGTTCCACACAAGTTAGCACAAGTAGCTTGCAAGGTGATGGCAAGTTAGATCAAGTAAGTTTGGTTGTGTTTGGCCCAACTAACTGGTAGTTAACTTGGGGTGATTGAAGGGACATTTAGTGTGTGTGTGCTGGGGAAATAGGCTTTAAATTCTTCAATTCATATAGTGACACATTTATATAAGGTCTTGGGCCAGTATTTGATCTGTAATTTTGTCTCCCACAACCTTCTAGAGGCGGTGTCAGTGTGATTGTCCTGAACAAGTGTAAAAGGATTCATTGTATATGTCTCAGGCCTAGCAGGTGTGAAAGCTCAAATTAGGCACCATATAAATGTCCAAGAGAATTTATTCCTTGTTACCTGAGTGCGCCAGTGACCTGCAACATGTCAACTTGTGCTAATTGATCATAAAAGTTAATGTTGGCGGGGGGATTGATGCGATCTGATCGCAAGTTAGTTTGTTTGATCTAACTTGGCACGCAAGTTAGTGTAAGTTAACTGCAAGTTACTTACAGTCAGCTGCAAGTTACTCCAAGTTACTTGCAGTTACTTGAAGTTACTTCAAGTAAATAATGCTTGACAGTGATCTTGATGTTCATTCGACTCCCTGTTTAGGTTAGCAAAGATGCCCAGGTAGCCGTGCCAGCCAAGCCGAGCAAGCCATGAGCTCAGTGCTGACAACTTGTCAGTTTGAATGTGCAATGAACCATGGGAGAAATGATATTTGGTGAGTATTTATTCTATGAATAGGAAGCTTGAAGGATGAGCACAAGAACGAGAACCTAGAGCTGAATGATGCCGATGTAACAGGCACTTCCCCCACAGTTAGTATTTTTTGGTTCGAAGCAACAATGATGTCAAAATGTAGTGTCTCCGTTTGCATGTAGCAAATGGCCTGAATCGTCCAGTGCCTGGACCAATGAAATTTGTTGCCATGGTCCTCCTACATGTTCAGAGACCTCCCATCTGAATTTTCAGCCAGGTCTGACCACTGGACAGTGTCGAAAAACCATCTCCACTGTATATGCCCCCTGCATACAGGTAGCCAAATGTGGGTCAACTAGTGGACTCTGTGGTAATTCTGGGACTGCATTGGGTACCCCGCGTGCAGCCTGCATATAGGTAGGTGTTGGCCGATGGGCATAAGCAATTAGTTCAGCAACCGTAGGAGTTTTGTTTAATCATTTCCGGTTGAGACCATAATCCTGGATTAAATCCGGGATGAATTAATCCGTGGATGGGCTGTTTCGTTTAATCCAGGATCATGGTCTCAACCAGGAATGATTAAGCAAAGCTCCTGGGGCTTCTTCGGTCTGGACAAGGGTAGTCTCTTATAAACAGACACTATAACATTGACCTTGTACCTCGGCTGTTATACTATATCTGCTGACGACGATCCCCTGTTCACTGCGGTCACCGAGGCGCTCCGTTCCGTACATTTCCCTGAGCTACGCGAATTGGCGCTACTCAGCGGTTCTGTAAAAACACCATTCCCCCAGGTACCGTTACCAATGTGCCCGTTCCAGGAGCGTTTCAGTCTCCGTTACGTTCCGCATCCTCTCTTCGAATCTGCGGCTTCCCACTCGCATGGAACAATACGCCCTTCTTTTCACAACTGGCCACTATGGTCCTACATTTCCTGTCTGGATCCGCAGCCCCTACCATCGATGAACTCTTTGATGTCATGCATTGCGCCCACGGTCTACGCCAATTTTCCCTGAAGAATGTAGACAGTAGAGGTAGCTGCCAGACGTACCTTACTGAACCTGATTGACATTCCAAATTGCAGGGGACTGTACACGGATCGCTCGTCTGGACTTGAACCATCTACTCTGTCTGCACATCTGTCCAGCAAGAAATCTTGATCTTGGGCAATTATTGGAACGGATGAGAGCTCCTTGTCTGACCTCCCTCGCCGTACTACAGCGGAGGGTGAGGCAGACTTGTTGCTTTTCGTCCGTAGTCTGATCCTGATCGCTTCCGTAACTCATCTCACAGTGGATGGCTTTCACGTTACCGAAGATACCGTCCGTGCGTTCTATGCCTTGATGCCCAAAGTCATTAGTGCCGCCTGGTAATGTCGGGTCGGAGTTATTTAAGGGCATGACGGACACGGACAGGCATAAACCACCGGTATGGCCAGGCCTGCGATACGTCTTCTTCAGCGATATCTGATTCGACGAAATCAAGTTGGTGCTGGAGAACCGCAGTTCTGCAGCCAGGGGCATTGAGCTTATGTCCCTGTACTACACTTACCGCAGTGTCATCAGCGATGACCAACGGGCTTGGGTCGAGGCGCGGGTTTCAAAGTTGGAAGTGTGCCATCACTGGCGGCGCCGATGGTTCACGTGTAACATTTGGTGAGAACCCTTGAAGGAACTGTTGAACCGGTCGTCTGACTCGCTGCAGAATATCGAGCTGTGTGTAGTGATTCGGTACAATTCGGAACAGAAAAAGATGGCAAAAAGTGTTCGGTAAGAACAGTGTGTTGGCCGAGATTGGCTTGTACCACACCAGGAGGGCGTAGAGCATGCGCGGGTCGACGACGGTCTGGATTTGTGTGGGGAAGCCCGAAGGTGGGGGAGGAGATGTGCGAGAGTGCCAGTGTCGCCTTGGTGCCGCGGGGACTGGGCGAGCCCATCAATGCTTCGACATTGTAATTGATCAGTCGGTGGATGAATGTTTTCTTTGCAGTAAAACTCACCAGTACTTATATCGGAACTTTCGAGCATAGGATCCAGGGTTAAAGATGGGTGCTTTAGATCTTGTCTAAACCCACTCTCCGATGAAATCTGCTGAATTTCCGGTCCTATCGGTGTGCCATTTGATACATGACAATCTGGTTTAGAAATCGCAAGCCACCCTCACTCTAATTCATGAGCGCAAGATGAAGAGAGCCGCAAACTGTGCAGGTAACAATACAGGTCAGTGCTTGGCGAAATACACCGGTTGAGAAGACAATTTAAAGCTTATACCGGGGGAGGTTTCCACAGGAGTGTTTCGATGATAAGGTGTGAACTTGAACACACCTGAAATAAATCGATTTTTGCGACCTTTCAGTTGGTTTGACTGATAAAACCCGTGAATAAGGTTAGAAGAGTGCTAGTCGTCTCCCAACGACGGAGCACTAGGCTGTTTTATGCATTTGAAAGCCAGTTTTATCAATATTTGAACCACACTGGTCATAACACTGCTCCTGCAATCTGTACAGTTTGTGCAGATTCGCTTGGGTAAATTATGGATGCTAGGCCATCAAACACACGATGGGAAGGTGGAAGGATATTATAAACAGCTAAAGGAACGAAGGATAACTTGTCCGCGGTGATTTGAACTCTATTTGAAGAGGATTTCCCAATTAGGAATCTAGTGGTTGAACTTACGGAATCTCTGGATTGTTCCGGAGTTCGTTCACATGCAATTCGGAGTATGGATGTTTTGCAGAGGTCTGGAGTATCGTTCCATTGGGCCAGACAGTCTAGACTCTGTCAGAATAAAAGGAAATAAGCTGGGAAAAGATAGGAATCAAAAGGCTGTACAGTTTCCTTGGAGAATGGTTTCTTTTGGAGAAAGCGGTCAAAGCGACCTCGGATCAGACAGGGAGGATGTCAGACAATGCCTAGAGCAATGTGTGATAGGTCTAGAAGGACTTGGGCGCACTTGGCAAAGTCTAGAATGTGGATACAGGTTGCACTTGGAAACAATTCAAAAGGCTGTACATTTCCCTTGGGGAAATGGCCTTCTCCTCGGAAATTGCATCGGAAGGTTGCTAGGACCGATACAGCTGACTCATGGGCGCTGTTCTTTCGGTCTCACACGGAGTTTTAACCCCAGAAAAAGCGGTTTTCTTCACACATACTTTATACCCTTTTAGACAAGCAACATGTATTTAAACTGGCATGTAAATTATGTACAGACAGTGAATCCCACCCCACTTGTTGGCACTCAGACCTCTCAGGATTGGTTACCTGACGTCTAAACCCTGAGCTTATCCTGGTTGAATCAAGGCTTCGCCCTTTGCTCTTCAATCCAGTCTTTAAGTCTCTTGCTAGGCCTTGTGCCATTTAAAGTCCAACAGTGGGTCGTTGTGGTTAGTAACTGAGAATAATAAAATTGTTACATCGTTTCAAACACTGTGAGTGTTAAGAACAAAAGGATACAAAGGTTGTCCCTTGAGATTGAGGGTCGATACGTGACCTACCTCCCCGAACACACACACACGGCATTGAAGTTTGTTGGTGGTTGGAATTTGAGATAGATATTGGAGCATAGACTTTGTCTAGCTCTTTTGTGATTGATTCCACTACTGCACTTTGGTGCATCGTTTCATCGACATGAAGATTTATCATTCAGTTGACATAAGACATAAGGGATGCAATAATAATAGGTACTGCACAGTATCAAAGTTGAGCTGGCTGGCCAGTACCGCAGGCAAGAAACATCGATAATCTCAGTCTAGAAATCAACGGCGTGAACAGCGAATGAGATTGGCTGGTTTCATTCTCAGGAAACCATGTTTTGTAGTTGGCCCTCCAGGTTTTCTGTTGGTTGGCAAATAGGCTTGAGTTTGCTGGTGATCACAATGATCATAGACAAAACATTTTGACAGTGCCATCAAACCGAAACCATGAATAAGGTCCAAAAAGGACACCTATATCTCACGCACCGTAAAATAAGGGATGGTCGCTGCTAAAAAGACGCACGAACAGACCACAGTGAGCTTTGAGTCGATTTCGATATGGTTGTACTGTGAAAAGATTCCCGGTAATGTAAGTTACAGGGTCTTAGGGAGCCCCAACTTCAGCAGAGCATCACATTTTCGTCATCTGTTTTTTGCGTGAGCACTGATCTCCAGCCAAATTGTGCCGGCAGCACAGAAGCCGAATGATTGTCGACGTTGATTCATAATCTTGCTGAGGCTCTGATCCGCTCCCGTCGCTCTGACCTAGCCCAATTGATTTTCTCATTGCCGCAAAAACATGCCACGTCTGCCAGCAGCTGTCACGTCTCTTGCTTCCTTCCTCCATCTCTCACTCGCCCCCGCCATTCAACACCTTCCAAGCCCGAGCACATCAAGCCCTCTGTTCCTTTTTAGCGTCAAACCATCCTCTCTCGTCTTCTGGCTCGTTATGTGCTCCAAGGGCAAGTCTTGTGTCTATGGGCTCCAAGCGCAAGTCTCGGATCTAGCTCTGCCCAAGGTCTCTTGCGCCTCACCTTCAAGGCTCAAGAATACTGCAAGCCCCTTCTTACCCATATTCCGTGGGGGTACCTCACCTTGCCAGCGCTGTATCCGTACTGAGCCGCTTGTGGCAATGTTGACAATTGCAACACTACTTGACTCGCCTTCCAGATTTCAAATTACACTCTTTGCTGTACCTGTCAACAGCGAGGTAAGCATTACCTACCTTCACCTGCCAGTGTGCGCTAATTGTGCAGGTTCACAAGCCGTGCTTGTTAGCACAGAATCACAATTTCAATGCCAGTTCAAAGAGTCTCGATAGTTCGGTGAGAGCTGTGTATTCATCCGTATTCATCCTGCAACTATACAGTGCCTTCATCATTCATCAATGTTCCTTTCGTCTGCCGCGGGCCCTCGACTGTGTGTATGCAGGCACTGTGATGCGTGCAAAGACCTGACGACAATCCTACCATGCTTTAACTTCGTTATGTAACCTGTAATATGCAGCTCTATGCAGAATTTATCTCTCTCCATGGGTACTCGAAAGGAGTGAGATGATGTCCTTACCTATGCCAGACAATTATATTGTGGCACGATGCATCAATTCTGGTGCCCGCTATCTTTTTTTTGGGTGCCAACCGTGATTCTGGCGAGCTGCCAGACCTGGTGCCAACTCTGCCAGCTCGAAAACATTTTTCCTGTTCCAAGTCCTTCCTTCCTTCACGTGCCTCACTCGTGCGTCATCTCCATTCTCCTCAGGATCCTGGTGCCTTTTCTTATCCAGTGGTTGGTCGCCCTCTTGAACCTGTGAGGATCAGTATCCCGGTGCGCCCTCCTTGTTTCCCTCAATTAACCATTTTAACGTCGCCATTTCCGGAACCCGAGTGTTGCCCGAGTGGGTTTTTCCGGGCTCAAGGTTATGTGCACGGTCATGTGCACGTCTACCTCTGTAGTGATGAACGGGCGAACGCGGGACACGTGAAAAGGGCCCTCCATACGGGGATTTTTGAAAATTCAGAACTTGAACGTGAAAAGTTGTATCACGTCATCCGAATTACGAGGGAGATTCAAACTAGAGGAATAAAGGAACGTAGCAAGGAACGATGATGCATGCACCTTGGGGATGGCCAGGTACAGCCATACACAGCCTACGAATGATCAGAGATGGGATGGGAACAGTAGGGAAGGGAACGCGTTGAACCATCGAACAATGTTCAACGATCACGTGATCACGTGATTAAAACATTGTTCGTGTTCAAACCATCGCGAAACGCGTGGTATGCGCGTCAAGGACGTGTTTCAGCGTACCTTTACCTAGGGAACAGGTTAGGCAGTGCCTAGGGGCAAGAGATACTGGCCAATACCTATTAAACAATGAGGATTCATTGTCTCAAGGCATAGCACCAGGAAATACTGTGTTTCATGGGAGTTCAAACCACAAGTCGAACTAAACGAGGAGAGTTTAGTTTGGAAGGTGGCGCCTACCTAGCAACGGGGAATTTTGGACCTAAAGATTATGAGGGTGTACCGGTATTTGTAGAAGACAAACAGTAAGGGTATAAAAGGGCCTGTAAAATTGTAGTAGCACACAATACACCTCGCCCAGGTACCCACCTGTGATTTGTTTGGCTCTAAACGGGACTCTACGGTTTTAACGGACCGATGACGGAACACTACGGAATTTAACGGAACAGATTTTACGGGAACGCTTAACGGAACGGGACTTTGTTGAACAAAATACGCTACGGACACTTTGATTTAAAACTTCGCTTCGCTTCGCTTCGCTTCGCTCACACTCGACCCACTTCGATTATTTGAATTCGCATTCGTGGTTCTTCCACGTGAACCCCCGAACACATACACACAAGATACGGAGTTTTGTTTGGTTGTTGTTGTTAAAGTTCTCTGGTAGAACTTTTCACGCCACCACCGACTTTGAACCTTTCAGTAGCTGTGTTGTCAGTGGTACACCTCACCTCAAATGCAGATTTTTTTTTTCCCTTTTGCATGGCTCCACTAACTTTTTGTCTAGTTGATATAGAGGACATCGCCTTGCAGAATCTTGTATGATGTCCGTGCGATCGCGGAACTTGGAGTGGCTCATCAGAGACGCGGAATTTTGGGCTTGAGCAGTACTGCTGTCCTTGATTAGATCTGAACGTATCTATATTTTTAAGATATGTTTGGACCATTTAGCCTGCTTCTGCAACTGTAGCCATGTGCTTCCCAGAATCTGCTCTGGCTGACACCAGATAATTCAAGGGAAATCCTGAACATCGGGACATATTCGTCGGCCGATCGAGTTTTGGGCACCTTTACTGTGAATTTTGGACCTGTCTCTCTCTGGAACGGAAAAAAGTTTTTGTAAGGCCCTTGGGGTGCTGTTTATTTTTCCATGCTTGCCATTTACTGACTATGCTCCTTTGCTGTGCCGTCGCACACTCCACATGCTATCTGATCAAGCTTGCGCTGCCTTTGATTCGTCGTGCAAATACTGGAGCTGTCTGTAGTTATCTTCGGTCAATCTAGTACTTATGCCTCACATCTGTCACACATTCTCTCGCTTCATGGTAGCGGGCTCTGCCGCTCGTCGGCCCTACCCACCTTATTCCCGGTAACGTAAGTTACAGGGTCTTAGGGCGCCCTATTTTTTGGTTTTGGCCGTGCATCACATTTTTGTCATAGTGTTTGCGTCAGCAGTGATCTCTCCTGCTAAAATCTGTCGGCTTGTTCACTTCGGCAGCGCAGCCGATGATGGCCATCACACCACCCATAATTCTGCTTATGCTGCAGTCCGTTTCTCTCGCTCACCTCCAGCTCACCTCAACCAATCTCAAACATTTGAATTTGGTGCCTTTTACACATCCTTATGAGTAGCCCTGTACGCTGCGAGGCCTGCTGACAAATTGACTTGTCTTTATGAGCCAGGACTTGTCTCGGCTCTTCATAATATATATGTCTTCTCCGATGTGAGTCCTGTTATCAGCTAATGAGATAGAGTATGTGGTATCTACATTGTCCCCATGTTGCTTCTCAATTCTCTGCAGGAATCCACTCAACGACAGCTGGATTTCGGCTAAGAATGCCAGTGTCTCGGGCATCTCGGGCAAGTTATGTCCAGTATTGGATTCAATGTGGCTCCTAAACTTCTTCTCTATCCCAACCTTTGTCTGTACCTTGGTCCTGAGCCAGGGTAAACCAAACCATGGCAAGCCATATGTCAAGGTTCTCATTGACTTTTGTAGGGTTCCCTATTCGCTCTGGTACGTATTTAGCTTCATTTATCTTTTTTTCCCCAGTAATCTTTAAGTTCTGTTGGAGCCGCTGTAGGGATCGGCACCGTACCGTATACGGTTACGGCCATAAAATTACGGGTTCTTACGGGTGCTAACCGGCCGTAACCGTAACCGTAAAGACACTTCCGGGGGCTCTTACAGTTACGGTACGGTGCATTTACGGGTATTACGACCGTATACGGCCGTAAAGAACGAAATTAAATTAAATGAAGATATAAAATACATATCTACATCTCCTGCACGGCCTGGGCTCGAAGAGGTCCTCGACCCTCTTGCATTTCAAACGAAGCTGATTCTTCAGTAACATCAAAGTCCGGATAGTTTCCAGCTTTAACCTGGCACGCTACACAGAGATGGTATCTCTACCACCGGGAAAAAACACGTTCCACGGCAACTGCAGAGCCTGGTAAATTCTATGAGCCTCAACTAACACATGCAGATATGAAAAAATTACCTGGGATTGACATGATATCACGCGCGAACTGGTACAGGCGCAGATACTCGCGTCTGCGGGCATACCACCATTGAACAGGATTCATGTGGTAAGGGATACGTGGTGCCTCGAAATAAGAATCAAGTTCATCCATGTCCGTGTCGTCGTCTGGGCCCTGGTGAAAAGCAGCAAAGTTGATTGGCCTAATGCAAGTCTCATTACTATTTGCTGAGTTGGCGGGCGCACGAGCCGAAGGCGTGGCCGGATAGCGCTCGTCGAAGTAAGCACGAAGAGTGTTCTTTTGGTCCTCGAGATATTGCAAGAGGTCCGGATCCTCTACGTAATCTTTTCGAAGCTTCTTGTAATTGAACCGAGGATCAAGAACTAGTGAAAGTGGTTAGTTGTTTTTGTCGGTCATATCAATTCATTAATTTGGCCAGCATTCCTGATCGACATGGAACACTTTACGGCCGTAAAATACCGTATACGGACCGTATGTTTACGGTTCATACGGGTGACTAACCAGCCGTAACCATAACCGTAATGATGCTGCTGGGAGCTCTTATGGTTACGGTACGGTACCCGTATAACCGTAACCGCATTACCGTATATACGGTTACGGTGCCTATATATTTGTCTGGCCATTCCGACCCTCCAAACGATGGCTGTGTCATGTGCTCAGCCACCGGTAGCTGTGTTATGCCATAGCCACCACTTTGAAGCCAGAACGGCCAGACAAATATGTAGGTTAGGATAGACAAAAATGGTTTAAGGTACACCAAATGGGAGTTGGAGCAGAGAAAAAAATGGGTTAGGGTACACCAAATGAGGTCAGAGTACGGAAAAAAATGGTTAGGATACAGAAAAAATGCTTAGGGTACACCAATCAGAGGTTAAGTTAGGAAAAAGAACAGTATGTTGTTTTTTTTAACATGACGGGCCCCTTAAATAAATAACTGAATGTGCCAGATCGGGCCCAGATCAACAAAAAGGTCAGGTTGCCCCAAAAAAGCCAGGTTGCACCCATTTTGGCCAGGACTATGAAGAAATCTCAGGGAGAGCCAGATTTCATCAGATCTGTGCAAATAGTTTGTTTTTTTACAGCTCTTTGCGGAACTTAGGGCGCGGGCTCATTTTTTGATCAAAATTTGATGTTTCCACCAGGATGGCTGCTGTGAGTTCAATTCCCAACCGTTTCCCTTGAAAATATGATCATTGAATTCACATTTCCATTCAGGAGGGCAGGGCCTCCTCAGACTTTCTGATGGCGAACCAAATTGCCTGATTGGGAGAATATCCAGGTTTTGACTAGGACGGCTGTAACATGAGCTATATTTGTTTGATTGGGCTAATTTTTTGATTCAACGAACTCACACATATACCAGAGGGCAGACAGTACCGGAATTTTTAATGTGACCCATATCTCAGATTCATTATCTTATTACGAGGACACCAAATTCTATTTTTGAAGTCTTGAGCCAAATACAAGTCATATATAAAGTCCTGGTATTTGCTGCCCTCCAGTATACCTGTGAGTGTCCATACGTGTCTAGAAACATGTTTCTCATTAACGCGCTGATGGAATTGATGGCCGATGATGGCCCTGTCACATGCATAAAAAACCAAACAACTAGGCATAGTACCACCCAATTTCAGCGATAATTTTGGTGGTCGCCCCCTGTGCTGGAACACTCCCACCATACATGTACACTGTAGCGCCACAGAGAGCTATCACCCACATTGAATGCAAGATCCCCAAAAATCTCTGATTTTCTGGATGGTTGGCCGGGTTTCCAAACCATTATGCCCCGGCATTGCTGCGGAAATCGCTAAAATCTCTAAAGTCTCGGGGAGAATCTGTGTGCCAACTTTCCCACAACACTCCAGGTTACCGCAGCGTACATTGATAAGCCAGCAATTGGGCCATAGTTAGATACATGTAATTTTGCGTGTTTCTGATTATGCTCATTGCTGAAACTTTTGTTTCTATACGACAGTGGTGGTTCCTGGTGGCTGTCTGGTGAACCACAGAGAAACGGGTGGACATTCTATATATCTAAACCAACAACCTGGGGCCAGGTTGCCTTGGGGATACTGGCTTACAGCAGTTTGCAGAACTTAGGTTGCAGCCTGTTTTTTCTTTCTTCAATGCATTTTGCATTGGATGGCTCTCCTGGGATCAATTCTTAGCCATTTTCGCTGAGGGTATGCTCATTATGTTGGCATTGAAAGTGGTGTCCTGCATCGCTGGTGTCCCCACGCCCAGCGGCTTGGCATCACCAATAAGCTCAGACATGGGAAAAACGGCCACATTCTCTCAGTGCTTGCTCAGCGCTCAGATTTTGAACTGAAGTGGTGGGCCGCAAAGCGGCCCACCGCGCTCTTGTTGTATCAAAAAATTAGCCCAATTGAACAAACATGGCTCATGTCGCAGCCATTCTACTCAAAACCTCGATATTCTCCCAATCAGGCAATTTGATTCGCCATCAGGAAATCCGAGGAGGCCATGCCCTCCGGAATGGAAATGCGAATTCAATGGTCATACTTTCAAGGGAAATGGTTGGGAATTAAGCTTACAGCAGCCATCCTGGTGGAAACATCAAATTTTGATAACAAATGAGCTGTACCCCAAGTTCCGCAAAGAGCTGTAGATATAACTAACTACTGGCGGTCTTTTGACCTCTTTGGAACATGCTTGTTGGATCCAGATCTGGCGGAATCAGATGGTGTAGAAGCAGTGTTCCAGTGTCTTCGCTTCTGTTTTCTATCTTCTGTGAGTGCTCATTAACGCGCTGATGGAATTGATGGCCATTGATGGCCCCATCACGTGCATACGAAACCAAACAACTAGGCATAGTACCACCCAATCTCAGCGATAATTTTAGTGGTCACCCCCTGTTCCAACACCTTCTTTTCCCAGAACTGAATGAACACGATGATATTCCACCAAGAATAAATCTTATACACTTGTTGGAGTCTTTCTTCATGATACATCTCTGAATTTTATGCGCAGGGATTTCAATTTTTAGTCCTATGTGACATAAACACCATAAATACCCACTATGTGGCATAGAAATAGAAAGAGATATACTGGCACAATACTGACTTGGAATCGAATATGTAGACACAATGCAGTTGAACCGTGGGATCCCAATGGCGCGAAACCCAATTCCACTGTGTTCAACGGTCCTTCATTGCAAACTTAATTCCACTCTGACTTTTGTATGTAGTTTGGCGGCGCTGCTGCACACTGTGACATGAAGTTACCGAGGAAATCACCTCAGTCCAGTTACCATATAGGTTGAGGCGGACCCCATACTTTGACCATTGCAAGTTCCCAATGGTGGGGAGGAGTTGGAGCGGTATGGGGTAAGCACCTTAAGTTCCCAACAGTTGCAGTAGCTGTGATTAAATTTTGCCACGAAATTGTACATCATTTCTACACAAACAGCTATGAACTTCTCAGTCGAAACATATTAACAGAAAGCTTTCCACAGACGGCATCCGCCCTCGGGACCTTTATCCTGGCCATGACCCTGTTCTCAGACATTCAGAAGAAAGGCCAGGTGGCTGTTGATGCTGTGGTAGGCACACATTGATGCGATTGTGTGAGAGCTTCTGCGCTAGCTGCCAGCTATCCTTCTCGGTATACATGTTTTGTATCGCCCATGGATGATATTAACTATATTTTTGTCCCTCAGGTGACCCGCACTCGCTGACCCAAGGCGATCACTATCACCCGGGGCAAAAGCCGACATACCTGGATTCCAGGTGCCTCCGAGGCATGTGGTCCGAAGGCTACAATGTGGAATACAAAATACCTACAAAGGTCCTTAGGTCAACAAAGAACAGACAAAGGACAGGCAAGATTTGCTGGGTGGTGAAAATCCTGCCTGCCCTTTGTCTCACCTTTTTTAATTCTTTGTCCACCCAAGGACCTTTATCGGTCTTTTGTCCACCAGTTCACAACCTGCGGAGAACATGCCCCGGAGGCACCTGGAATCCAGGTGCGCCAGGGTTTGCCCCCGGTGTATAATGGCTATCACCTACCCAAGGAAGCGGTGGTTCTTGGAAATAGTCGGTATGCGCATGGTGCTATTCCCAGCTTCGTCCCATTTTACTCTTCTTAGGGCTGTGGTCCACAACCAGGAACTGTACGGCCCCAATACAGACCTCTTCATTCCGGAATGCTGGTTGACTCCTTATGGACAAATCAACACGGCCATGTGGGAGCCTGGCGTTGCCTTCGGTTATGGTAGACGAGTGTGTCCTGTGAATTTCAATTTCATGATACAGATACGTACTTGAGATCGCTAACCGGAGATCCGTAGGGCAAAGACATGGTCAGTGTGGAATCTGCATCGCCTCCATCCGCGTTGGACATCTCGATGAGCGTGGACTAGGCTAATTTTCCGATCGAGCTATCGGGGGAATATACTTCTTCTATGCGTTGGTATTTTGTGTCTTTTCCTCTTTTTCTTTAGTTTCACTGGTTCCAGACTCTTATGAGAGGTTCCCACTTTGGGATATCATGAGACGCTGGTCACGAGACTAAAAGAGGAGTGGCCTCGAGGATGCCTTGCGGCTGAACTTCGTGAGCATCCTCTTCCTCCTCTTCATCCACCCCATGGGCGTGTACAACTCCGAACCAGACTCCATCTGCGACAGCGCCGCCTCGGTCGCCGCAGCTATTTCCATCCTCCGAGCTCAGCCGACTTTGGCGATCACATGTCAAGGATACGACCCTCGGCTATAAGGACGGCTCTGCTTGTATCCTCTCTTTCGCCACCATCGAGCGTCCATCTCAAGTGTTCCACTTCGATCTCATCACCCTCAATCGCGCTACCCTTCAGCCGCTCTTCAACATCCTCCAGTCTTCGTCGGTGACCAAGGCGGTGTTCGACGGACGTCTGATCGCATCGGCGCTCCTGCACGAATATGGTGTAGAGCTGGTCAACACACTCGATATGCAGCTCGCGGATGTCACCTCCCGCAGCCTCCGTGGAGAATGTTCGGAGAGGCAACTTAGCCGACTCTCAGATATAGACCACGTCAGTGGTATTTTTTCACTAGACATCATCCCACGGAGCACTGTTCATGCCCACCCGGAGTGGTATCAGTCGCTCTTTCGTCTCAACGAGGCAGAGGTATGCACGAAGGAGCACGGCATTCGAGTTGGGAGCAGCGATTGGCGCCGTCTGAGTACGTCTTCCTCTTCGACCTCATTTCTTTCTTGATATAATATCTGTGACTAATCTGCCTTCCGACAGTTGAGAATACCGCAGAAGTATGGGCTGCCCGCCCCCTCTCGTCGTGGGCGTGCAAGTACTCCACGGATCGCGTCTATCTCATTTCTGCCATTTACGCCGACTTCGATGCCAAGGGATACATCACGCCCGCTCTCATGGCGCAGAGCGCTCGCTATCTCTCACTGCATCATGCGTCCATGCCCAAGCTTGGGAGTGGCCATCCTTTCCCAATCTTACCGCTCGGAATTATCACTGCCGTGCCGCCAGCGCGCACTTGTCTGTGCAAGACGTGCGATCGTACCTTTATTGAAGGGGATACGAGGGAGGACGATGGGGTGTACTGCCTCGTGTGCTTTGGCGTGAAGAAGGCGCAGGAGGAGAACGACGAGATACGGCGGCGTGTTGCGACCATGCCTGCCTCACAGTACGATTCAGACAGTGAGGACTCGTTCGACGACCCCTACCCGTGGAAGAGTTGGTAGAAGTGTGCGATATGGTTAGCAGCGAACTACTCCAACCAGCTTATAAAATCATCCAGAGCCTCCGGTTTTTAATATACTCAAGCATGTCGCATCTCTTGTCCAAGCCAATGTAATGCTGGATATCGCATGCCGCAGGTCTTTGAAAAAGCCTCCACGAAATCATTTCCCAAATTGTTCAAATGTTTGGCTATAGGTACATGCCTCCTTGGGTGCTTGGTTTCCGGACGAGCCCTCAAAATGAACCTGTCTGGGCTCCGCGAGGTCCCGGGCGGTTGTCTTCTCGTGAACGTTGCGTGCGAATTGTCAAGATCTTCAGAGATACCGGAAGAATTAAGTACTTGTATGCGTCCGCCCGCGCCCCGCCTTTCGTTGCGCCCAAAGCAAAAAGGTCCGGCCTCTCCAGGTCCCAGGGCGGAATCGAACCGCCGCTTCGTGCAAGAAGTGAACAACCGTGTTCTCCAGGGAGGTTCTCTGTACGTCGATATCCAATACACTGCGGCTGACTATTGCGGAGTTTCAAGATCTTTCGAACAAACCAGAAAAACCCACCAGAGTCCGGACAGTTTCAGCTCCCCGAGTGGAAGCATCTATATAAGAATCGAACGCAGTTCGTGTTGATATTCGAGTCGATTGCTCGCTATCTGCTACGCCGTTAAAGCAACAGGTACTGTGCCATCTCCTTTTATTTACCTTGTTATGTGATGCTTTCTCTTCCTTTGGTAAAATACGCTTCCACTTGGTTTAATTCACCAAACATAGCTTAATTAGTTCCTGGCGGCTTTTGTATAACTACCTGGTAGCGTCGAATGAATTCCCCGCGCGTTTGCAACGGGTTCACTGCTAATACTGGATTGCTCTATTGATTCCAACAGTTCGTCGAGTCAAATCGGACCGGGCCTCCGAATGCCGTCACTTGCTCCACCGTTGATAGTGTTTTCTAGAACATTCTGCGCCTTGCATAATCCATGTGTCCATCCACATCTAATCCATTTCTGATTCAATAATATCTTTATCCAGCATATCTGTGAGCGCTAAGATAGCGGGCGCTGAGATAGTCTTTTGAAGCGATCAAATTGTCCATTTCTAACATTAACCCCCCTCTAGGATCGACGTCTTTGTCAACTTGTCAGATTTTGATAAGAGTTCCCATGATTGGATCAAAGAGTTTCCGGGTATGATAAAGAATCACCTCCTGCCGTGGATTAAACTGCTCGATCAAATAATCCCAGTGACAGACTTTGAAAATGGGTAATGTGCAAGTTTTGATGTTATGACGCTTGTTGAATTCCTTCAACATCTTTTTTGCATGGGTAAGATGGCTTGCTGGTTCCCAAGTTCATTTAGCTGCATGATTCTTCCATTTTGACAAGATATTGATATCCCTGTCCCTGTTTCCCATATTTCAAAATCTCCTCAACCTCATACTCCGTTTCTCCACTGATAATCTGTGGTGCCGGTCGTTTCGTTTGTCAATGGGGTGGTGGTTCCTTATATGTTATAAGTAACGATTTGTTAAAGACATCGTGCAGCGAGGTCATTCACAGTATCCGTAATTTATAAGACAAAGTGCCAACTTTCTCCAATATCTCATATGGTCCCAGCCATTATCTACGAGCTTCTCCTATGGACAATCTTATTTGATGTAGTTAGCTTAGCCTTCACTGACGAGCATTGCCCCACGCTGCCCATGGAACCCGAGCCTCCGGTGGCTATGCACTGTTAATTTGAACTTACAGACAGACAACTCGCAGTTCATTTACATCGTCCAGTACTATTGTTGATTCTTGCTTCATATTGTCTTTATTGTCTTCATTGTGGTACTCACCTAAAAAATGTGTGTGGTGTACATGAATACAACACACAATTAGTTTCCTCTTTGCACTGGTCCCTCATCGCACTTAGCGTTGGCCCTCGTCATTGCGACGCTCACACTCACGTCCATGCCCACGCTCTCTTTAGTCTCAAGTCATTGAGCAGTGTTGTTCCAACTCACACACACAGTTCCTCCCACTCCCCTTGTCACTCACCTGTTCCATTTGGGTTCAGCTCGCGCTTGGATGACTGGCAGGTTTGTCACTACCCAGACCTTCTGTCTGATTGTAAAGACAGGTGCATCTCTCCTCTTTGCGTAGTAATATTATTTCATGTTTTTCTGGGTTTTTTCCAATGCTACGCTCGCTTCGTCTTGTATCGTTTCCATCTTTTCTGCAACCTCCTTCACCGACTTGTTCCTCGACTTGTATTACCCCTCAACTCCCTTTCACAGGTGAACAGATGATAGCTGTGATTCGCGAAGAACAGCAACATCAGTGTCGACGAACTGACTTTGTCATCGTGAGGAAACTCTGCCAGCAATGACCACTGCCCAGTCTGATTGGTGGTAATTAATGTAAATCCGGAGATATTGTTTGATCTCCTGATTCATTTGCTCGCTCTGCCTTTCTGTGATCGGGTTTGCTGTACTGGGGTTCATCTCGATTCTGAGTCGATTAAGTTCCAACATGAACTTTGAGATGTAACAGGGATCTGGGTCTGAGATGATCTTCCTCAGGATGTTGGGATATTAAATTTCCAGATCTCTTGTCAAGTGCGCAACTCTTTTGCTGGTCAACTCCATGTTGATCAGCTCCACATGGATCCTCTTCGTATATGTGTCCACCCCAACTGGGATTGCATTAAATCTATTGCTGTTTGAGAGTGGTCCAATGAGATCTATAGTAGGTCCTTCCACTATCTTATGTGGGTTCAGCTCCCCCTACTTGTACCACCTCACTCTCGTCCACCGGCATACTTTGCATTCCCTGATGTACTTCTGGATTTGATTTCCCATGTGGGGCCACCAGTAGTTCAATTCAATCAGTTCCTGCGTGCAATTCTCTCCAGCATGTCCTGATATGGTGTGTGATGGTGAAGACTGATGATCTGATCTCGCAGTTTCTCATTCCTGGGAACATAGATTCATTCCTGTTACAAGATGAGATCCTCCTCCTTCCATCCTGGTATTGACTTCTGAAGGACCAATTTTATGCTCATGTTGATCCTCTTTGGGGAAGGGGAAGGGAAGGGTGAGTTCAGATCACTGGTGTTCAAGAATGTGCTGGAGAGCAGCAATGTTTGTCTCAATTCCAAAGGTATTGAGCTGCATTCTCGGGCACGCCTGGAATGACAGGTAGAAACTTCACGTCGTAGTTCCAGCACTTCGTGTGTGGTTTTGGGTTATGCACATTGGGTTCCATTAAAGGAGACTTGGATTCTACAGGGAAATGTGGGCTAGTAACTGGAGAGACAGAATTTTACTGGGCAGTTGAGACGGTGATAGGGCGTGTACCAAAACATGCATGAAAACACCAGTTTTTATTTCATTTTGAACCTATTAGTGGGCAGAGGTGAGGCATTAGATTATGAGCATACACTCTCCCTGGGGTGGTAGGCTACACTATTGATGGCCGAAAGTCAGTGTAACAAATCAACTATGAAGGATTGAATAGACTTGACAAGGCAGCCCAAAAGGCTGTTACGTCCTGACTATGATATTCTACACTGAGCTATAGATGGTGGTGGTAAACCATTATCTTATGCACTTGAGGTGAAGCATGAGGGAACTACTCAGAATTATTGACTTGCCGCTTCAACAGCCTCTGAATAGTCTGATGACTATTAAAACAAGATATATGAAGTCAGGATTGGTACACTCCTGACTTTCCTCCTCAAACGTAAGCTCCCGATTTGGCAACTTATTTCGGCGCTTCGGCACCTGGTCTCTCTGCCGAAACCTTTGCCGCCTCGCGTTTGTTTGGGCACAAACACAAACACCGCACTTCCTCCCTCCTCCCTCAATCTTGTGATGCCCTGCTACTATGAAACACACGGTGAAATGCTTGCTCGGTGTCTACAACAGCAGTACTAGTTTAATCAAGACCCAACGAGCAGAATGCGAGTTGCTTGATTAAGGCAAAAACGCAACTACTAACCAAATCCTAACTACTTTCCCCTTGAATGGTTTAGACTGTGCCGCCGAGTACGGGTCTTTTGAACGCTTTAAGAAGGTTCAAGGAGCACAGATAATCCAACAAAGGTTGCGAGGAACAAGCCTGTTTTAAGAGGTCTAGTCCGAAGTGCAAGGTTTGATTTAGAGTATTAGACCTCTTTGAGCAATGCCAAACGAGTGCCTAAGCCAACAAATTGAGTTTAAAAGCTTTGGAAGCTTGAGCCAACAACCCCAATCCTAACAAGGTGCTGTATTCTCCAAATCCCAAATAATAAGCCTTCCAAGGCTACTGTAGTGCGGTGCCGTGTTCTCAATCCTAATAAGATCTCTCTAGCTTCTTAACCATTTCCAATCCCAAAATCCCGAGCCAACAATTGATATTGAGTTACTTGTGCAGACAAAACTCTTAGGGACAGAAAGTTCAGTGCCTATCCATGCCAAAACCTCCTCCTTATATACTATACAATTATGCTTACAATATGATGATTAGTCTACTTGCTGGTATATGAGTAAGGTGTCCGTAGTTAATCACGTGTGGGTAAATATATAGGATCCTCGTGTGTCGACCCCTTAATGCTTGAGTGTGTCCGGTGTGACTGCTTCCTGTTCGATCGTGTAGACAGTCCCATCTTCTATCCTTTTGTCCCCCATTCAGGACCTTCAGTTTTAAGTAGACGCAGGTACTGGCTTTGAGCCAGTACCTTAATCAGCCCAAACCACCAAGTGGTTGTGGAGATCTGCGAGTTACCGTCCTGGCCTGGTTCAAGTAACCAAATCAGGATGGCAGCAATGATCAGATAGTTGATAAGCGAAGTTCAACCACAACCGGTTATTGTTAAACCCGAATCACCTGATCCGTCGCGCAAGGTCCCGTCCATAAATCAAGCACAACAAAGTACTCGAACACCTAATCAAGACCCCACAGTGGTGCCCAAGATCATCAGAGAGGATGATTCATATTGCCCATGTTGTTTATGGGCCTCGCGATGCCTTGATTAGGCAGTGATGCTTAATCTTGGCAATTAAACCCTTAATCATGGATGTCAACCAGTATGAACTTTCCAGTTGATGCATCCCAGGCGGACTTGATTAAGGCCCTCATGCAGGATAAAGCCCTGATTAGCCATATAGGACTTATGCTAATCCTTTGGAGCAGCGCGCTACGTGATTAAGGCAGAAATCAGCAAATTCCTTGCTATTTCACCCATGGTCTGTTTCACGGCTTATCAACAGGCTACAGCCTCCTAGTTGCACCAACGCAACCTTCCACTGCCCCAAGCCAGGATGTCGCCGCCGTCTACAGCCCAAGACAGCAAGGTCTAGTGCCAACATCGGCCGTGATTATATCAAGGTGTGTATATTTGTATATCCCATCTCGCCCTTTGTAAAACCAGCTCTAATGGCATATATAGTGTTACAACGAACAACATGACGATCTCATCCCAGCATTCTGGTTTTTTTTTTCCCTGCCAACGCTACACCACTGCCCGCTGCCCCTCCTGCCACTCCTTCCACCTCTTCTGCCGCTCTTCCTGCCCCTCAGGCCAAGACCTGTGCCTTTGGTCCCTGCCAGCTCATCAAGCTCCATCGACTTTGTCCTAACCAATTGTGCAAAAGGCACTGCCTTGAGGCTGGTGCTTGCACCGTCCATGCTTCTCCAGCACCCCCACCTCTGCCTCGCAAAGCCCTGCCTCCCTTACCTGGTCCGTCTCTGGAAGCTCTCAGCGCCGTCACGCAATATGCTGCTCGCATCCCCCAACATGTCGAGCGAACAACGTGTGAAGAGTGTGAAAGACGCCGTGAACGTGCTGCTGAGCTCTCTCTGATTCCTTCCCCATCTCCGTCTCCTCGCCACAACCAAATCTCTCCCATCAACAATGAGCTTGTGCTCGTTCACTGGCCAGACAACCTGCACGCCCCAGCCATCACTGCCATACAAAACCCACCGAGCTGGCCTCAATGGATATTCGAGTCGAAGGGACCTTATCAGGCCTTTTCCACCCCATACAGCTCATGGATGACTGTAGAAGCAAGTTATATACATACCCTCTCCACGGGCCAGCCGCTCCCCGTTCGCTCTCTCGGAGTCGGTGCCAGTGTCGACAAAGAAGAACACATCGCTCGTGCCCACGCCCATGCCGACCCTCCCGTTCCATGGTTCCTCATCCAGCCGTTGCTGCCCAAGGGCAAAGGCAAGCGATGTGCACATCAGATCACCCCGCTCCCCGATTCAGACGACGAGGTCATTATTGTCGAGGACCCTGCCACCTCCTCACGCCGGCGTCGTCGATATTCGGGTAGTGATGATGTAGGGGTGGTCAGCCCGGTGCCATCACGCCGGCCCAAGCGCCCGCACCTCACCATCTCTACCCGGACTGATTCTCCAGTCCCCTCTCTTACCTCTTCCACATCTGCTTCTTCCTCCATTCTATCCACTCCCAGTTCTCCTGATTTCCCCGCCGCACTCCTCCCCACACTGTACAGCTACAAATCACACCATTGATTATGTTTGACTATACCGGCCCTCGATTTACTTTTACTATACATACCTTGATTTGTGCTTTGGTTGTGATCCATTCTCGTTTACCTACATATGTATAGTACTGTGTCCTAGCTGGAATACAGGAAACATTTGCTCCTGCATAGTGAAGCAACGAAATAAGCACTGAAACAAGAAAACAGGCAGGTCACAGTGTGACCATCGTCCCAGCTCCCTCCATTTCTCTGGCTTTTCTCTACGCGTTGTACGTGCTCGCCGTGGTCGAAACCTGTCCAAAATGCTCGGACGCTTCCGTGTTGGCCACCCCGGATGAATACAACCCACCGTGCCACTTGAAAAGCCTCAAACTGCTGTCTTTCCTGCATTTGAAGACCCGACAGCCTCACTGCCTCCAGTTGGGTCTTTTGAATATGACTTGGACTGTGGCAAGTATCAGCATAAATGGGACTCATTCAAGGCCTTCGAGGGCTGGTTTGCAGAAGAACAATGTACCCTCGCCATCGAATTACGCCTGGTCAACACGTACCAAAATGCACCAATCTATGAGCATGCATTGCACTATGTCTGCTCGTGGGGCAATACTGGCGGCTGTAAAGACTATACAAAACTACATCCCGAATGGAACCGCAAACACGACAACAAGTATACGGACTGCAAATGCACACTGATCGTCAAACAATATGCTCGTCTGTCGTGCTAGGCAACTGCTCCTAAGCAGAACGGGCGCGAACAATGATAGCTAATGTCACAGCCATCCTACTCAAAACACAGATATTTTCCCAATCAAGCAATTTGATTGGCCATCAAAAAATCCGAAGAGGCCATGCCCTCCGGACTTTCAATGCCAATGTAATGAGCATATTCTCAGGGAAAACAGTTGAGAATTGATCTTAGGAGAGCCATCCAATGCAAAGTTCATTGAAAAAAAAAAAAAAAAACAGGCCGCGCCCTAAGTTCCGCAAAGAGCTGTAAATGACCTGTTATTTGACACCCTATTCCAGAGGGACACCCTATTCTGACACCCTATTCCAGTGGGACACCCTATTCCTTCTTTAAAGGCCGATTCTGGCTAAAGAATAGGGGAGGGAATAGCGCGCACTATTCTCGGATTATATCCTTAGGTTGATGCACTTGTTCGTGTTGCTCAATCGGATGGTGGAGTCCTCCACAAAGATCCATTCTTGATTTTGGTTGCCGCCGACGCACATCAAAAGCTCCAATTTTGTGCCCTCTGCATTGAGGCTGTCTTTCACGTTGATACACTGCAATGAGAGTTCAAGAGAGTCTTAGCAATGTTAAAGAAATGCCCAACCTTATCTCCAAATATCATGATGTGCTGAGGGGCACTGTCCGCACCGGTCGAAAGCTGCCAGTTTTGATTCGTGGCATTCTCTGTATTACAATTGCGGATGATGAGAGGTGCACCATCTGAATTATTGGCGGCGGCAATACAGCCCTGGGTTCCCGCATTGGAGACTAATAACCAAGAGGGTCAGTCCACGCCTTCATGCACGAGCGACACTCACAGGCAGGGCTCAAACTCTGAAGTTGGGAGAGAAACCTAGCCATATAATGAGAGCCAGTACAGATGGTTTTCGAATAGAACAGGAATGTAATAAAATGGACTAGATGGTTAGCAACGGCCTGAATGGTCTCGCCTTTTATAACATACTTACCGGGAATGGGCGAGTTGTACATCACACCAGAGAGCCTCGGGACCATAAATTGAACACGGGATTATCACATAATACTACTACTAGTACTGTACTTTTTCGTTCAAATCGACAGGGGGTGTGACACGTGACCCATTTTACCTATTCGACATTTCGACAGGCGCCGAACTTTTGCGTGACCCCTCGAAAATTTCGACATTCGAATCGAAAATCTCGTCTTTTTTGCACTTTTTGGGCAGTTTGGGGACCTGCGTGACCGCTTGGAGGTTCGACAGAGGCCCGAGTGACGCGTGACCTCGTGATCGACAGGGGGTGCGTGACGCGTGACTACCGATTTGAAGGAAAAAGTACAGTATTAGTAGTGACTATGACATAGGTTCGGTGGCTTCAGGAAATCACTCTCTCCCGATAGGTTTAGCCGGGCAACTTCAACGTGTAAAGTGGTCTGTTGAACATGCCTTAGGCAAAGAGACCTGTTGTCGGACATGGTAACAACGTCGTAGGGTAGTCTACGGTCAAGTTTACGGGTCCTGCCTTTAGTTCATCCGGGCAGAAGGAACAATGGGGTGCCGTGGAGCAAGATTTTGGTGCATCTACAGCAACGCCAACAGCAACTCTCACTCGGGTCTAGTACTTCGGGTTGGAGATGGCGGACCAGCGAAGTCAATCAATGGAAGAATATCCGACATTGGGCATCGTAACCTAACTCGACCTTAGTTAAGTTCACAAAACTCGTTTCGGGCATCTCGGACGTGAGTAGTTCATAGTCTCTCCTAGACAGACGCTGTATATAAACCAGCTCGTACCTCGCTATATAGAAGTAGTTCATTGATACCGGTAAAAAAGTCTCGATGTCTAGCTATGTACCGAGCATCGCCTTGCTTGTCAATACGTATTCCCTGGATTCCGAATCTGAGTCTTGTTTGGGGTCGACCATGAATTACTGCATCAAAATTCGCACGAATCCCAATTTTGGTCCCCGCTCACACAGGATGTGACTCATCTATCACCGCTGTAGGAAATCAACGGCAACCTTATCGGTACCGTAGCCGCAGCAGAGTCTACGTCCATCTTTCATCACCTCCAGCTCAAATGGCCGTCTGTATATGGTTCCCTCTCGCGTTGATTCTGCTCTGTGCGTATCTCGCACGATCTTTCTCCATCCCTAGCCGACTTGGTTTCGGACTCGGAGAAGCGGGGGGACCTACGTTGCCAGACCTATATGAAGCGTCAGTGCCGGAGTTACAAGCAGGCCTCGATGCGGGTTATTTCAGCAGCGTGGACCTCGTTAAGGTGTGTTTGCCCACTCACCTATCCCCAATCCAAAACCGGTATACACTGAGTACACCGCAGGCCTATTTTGCACGCATCGAAGAAGTTAATATCAACGGCCCCGGGTTACGTGCTGTTATCGAGCTCAACCCATCTGCACTCAAGCAGGCGGAACTGCTCGATATTGAGCGCGGCCGTACCGGAAAGCGCAGCGACCTTCATGGAATTCCTATCTTATCAAAGTTAAACGGATAAACGGCATTTCTCGGGCAGAAATGTATTAACCCCGTGTAGGACAATATCGCTACCATTACAGCCGAAGGTATCTTGTTCGGTATAGCGAGCAAACTTCGAATCACTTACCACGTATGCTAAGGAATGAATACTACCGCTGGGTCTTTCAGCTTGCTGGGTTCAATTGTCCCTGAGGACGCTGGGGTTGTAAAGAGGCTTCGCAAGGCGGGTGCAATAATTTTGGGTACTGCTGTTTTTGGCTTCTGTATGTATGGATTCTGATTCCGTCTCAGGGAAGGCCAACCTTTCCGAATGGGCTCACTTCAGAGGCAACGTTGCCTCCGGATGGTCAGGCCGAGGCGGTCAAGGTGGGCTGTGGCGTAGAAGTCTACAATTTCCTGCTGATAAGTATTGTTTCTGTAGCCAGTAGTGCGTACTTCCCGCATGCAGACCCATGTGGCTCATCATCTGGGTCCGGTATCGCTGCTTCAATCGGCCTGGCCGCAGTGACTCTCGGCAGTGAAACGAATGGTAGCATTACTTGCCCCGCCAGCAAGAACAATGTTGTGGGCATTAAGCCAACCTTGGGATTAACTTCTCGTGCAGGAGGTGATTGAACATCTTTTGACCTGTCCTACAACATAATGTTGATCTCGCAATGCAGTCATTCCACTTTCCGCGCACCAGGATACCATTGGACCAATGACGCGCTCTCTGACCGACGCTGCCATTGTTCTGTCGGTCATTGCCGGCAAGGACCCAAACGACAACTTCACACTGGCGCAGCCGCCCGTGGTCCCCGACTTTACAAAGGCGCTCAACAAAAATGCGTTAAAGGGCAAGCGCATCGGTGTTCCTCGGAGGGTGTTTTTGAACGACAGCATGACGGAGAATGACCCGTCAATTGGCGTCGCGTTCGAGGAAGCTTTGATAACCATTAAAGCCCTTGGGGCAACGGTCGTCGACCCCACAGATTTACCTTCTGCGGACGAATTTATCGCGTCTGGGACCAGAACTAGGGTGCTGAACGTTGATTTCAAGGCATGTCAATCAATTTCGGTTTCTTCTTTCTTCTTGTCTGAGACGTACTTCCCCTTCCAGGTCCAGTTGAACCAATACCTTGAAGGCTTAATCGAAAATCCGTCGGGTGTTCGAAGCCTTGCGGATCTGATTAAATTCAATGACGATAACCCAACGCTGGAGAAGCCGGAAGGCTATGAAGATCAGTCTGAGTGCGTCGTGTGTGCTCAATCTTCGGGTTTATCTTCTCAACTCGATATCTTATACAGATTTGTCCAGGCAGAGGCGACCAATGGATTTGACGCGGAATACTTTGCTACTCTTGCAAGGAATTACGATATCGGCAGTACCCGAGGTATCCATTAATTTCTCTTGATAGACGCTGTATTATCGGTGTCAACTCGTGCCTCGTTTGATACACAGGTATTGATTTTGTGCTGAAAAAGTTCAACCTCGACGCAATCGTTTTGCCCTCCCATGGGTTTACAACCACCCCAGCAGGTATTATCCAATTTCTTACTGGATGAGATTTCCTACTCAGCCTGCACCATACAGCCGTCGTAGGGTATCCAATTGTAACCGGTGAGAATCGATCCACTCACTCGAGGCAAAGTGGTTCACAGCGTGCATAGTTCCTTTGGGATTCCTCCCAGACAACGTTACGTGAGTCCCCATGCTCTCGACATCGGTTTCGCCCTCATATTTTCCCTAGTATTGGCTCTGCGGGGCCTGAAACCGTCTACCCTGCCCCAGGCGTTCCCTTTGGGCTGTCATTTTTGGGCACGGCGTTCTCAGACTTTGAGCTGATCAGCTTTGGTTTTGCGTATGAGCAAAAGACGCAGACGCGCTTAATGCGCAAGGCTTACCCTGCCGCGATCCCCAAGACGCAGCTAAAAGATGTGATTGGGAAGGGAAAAAAACTTCGACGTGGCTTACTCTCTTTGCTCCTTCACTTGTTCGACTAAAGATATGGGAGCTCTGGTGTATACCATCGGTCAGCACCCCGCATTGGTTTCCTGGGACCCCTCCCCCCTCCAATTAGTATGTAAAACCCCTTTTGGATCCGGAACGGAACGATTTTTTTGGTATTTGCATTCTATACCGCAGCAATAAGTACACTATCTACTAAGACGCGGTGCCCGTGGGCAATAAATAAGGGATGGGTACACTATTTGATGAACTTTGGGGGTGTGAGTAGAGTATAAGATGTGAAGGATATGCTCCGGGTGTGCCGCTAAGGGCGCGGGCTCGTGTGCAATGGATTAGGTGCCGTTTTTTCTTAAGAAGCATGACATAGTGCGTTGGAGGAGGGTACGGGTAAGGGAGGTGGGGAATTGGGGAGGGCCAGGGGCTTAGGTGGGGGTGGCTCGGGGTGGGTGTACGGTGGACGCAGCCTGTGTTCATGACTGGAAGTTAGCGTTTCCGTATAATAGATCTAGCCGCCGCCTTCGTCCAGTTCGTCTTCGGACCATACCGGGTCCGGTTCGTCGTCGAAGGAGGGGATGGCCATGGCTCGCCGTGGTCTACCCGTGATACCACCGCCCTGGACACTGACAGTGCTCGCGTTCACCGTGATATCGGACGCAAATACATATAAAGGGCAGTTCACGATGTCCGGATCTGGGACTGACACCCACTTGCAGATGTTCAACAAATCATCTCCACTGCTCTCCTTTTCCTTTTTTTTTTTGTTCTTGCGCAAGTAGCCACAGCCAGCTCCAAACCTATCCCGTGTGAGTGTCCCGCATGCATGCATTAAATATCATTAATTGGTGTTCGACCTTTAGCTGGCGGTCCTGTACGTCTTAGCGTGGTTCAGTCGGCTGCCCGAGCTGTTCTAACTTATCCCATGGGTTTAGGAACCCGATTGTTTCACTTGCGGGCGCAGCGTAACAGATGGAGCGTCTTGATATCAGCAGGTAGGCAAATGGAGGGTCCGTCCTTTGGTATTGCACCGTGTTTTGATTGTGAGCTAAGAGCTAAAACCACCATCACAGGAATTCGCGTTTTCCTATGTAATTTCGTGTCTGTGTCGTGAAGCACGTTTATGGGACCCGATAGATTTTCAAATCAAGGATCAAGGACCCGTACGCTGATTCTGAACCACAAGCTATTGTACCGGCTAGACAGTGTCGAAGCCCGAACCAGTTTTCTTGAAACTGAAAGCTTCTGGAATCTGTACGTCGCGCCCAAACATCCGAATCAAAGCCACGGAGGTTTGACCGGGACTCGTCGCGTTCCTTTGAAGAAAACATGAGTCTGAGAATCATCGCGTGCGTGGCGGATTCAGGCGGTCCTATAAAACAATCCAATTCAGC
Organism: Mycena olivaceomarginata; assembly: GCA_029378375.1. Classification (NCBI taxonomy): domain Eukaryota; kingdom Fungi; phylum Basidiomycota; class Agaricomycetes; order Agaricales; family Mycenaceae; genus Mycena; species Mycena olivaceomarginata. Next base: position 451,341 of record JARKIC010000028.1, on the reverse strand, counting down.
TAGGAAGAAGATTCGGGCAGCTCGGGGTTGAATATACGGCCGATCGCGGGGCGAGATCAGGATGGATGACTAAGGACGCCCACGAGCCCCACGACGTACTCAGTTGTTTCAACTTGTTGGTTAAAATGGGCGTGAAAGTCGACGACAGTCAAGCTTCGGATCCATTTTGTGTAACTGACACCAAACCAGGAAACTAAAGAGTACTGCGTAGGCGGATTCAACACGCATCTGTACCGCGCGTTTTCCTGTGTAAAAAGTGCATTCTGGCAGGCAGAGTACAGCCTTGAAACCCGGATCCGAGAAAGACCTGGATGCGAAAAATATCAGTTTGTAGGCCCAGTTTTGACGGATTTGAACCAATTGTTTTTTATATTACTCGGATTTAGAGTATCAACAGTCCTATATACTCAAAAAGCCCCATTCAATTTTTGGTGAGCACGAAAAATCGAAATCATCCAAAAATCGGAAATTTGTGGCTGTGCCACAACTTGTGAGGGGGAGAATCTTTGTTATGGGTGTCTACGAGATTATCCAGACCTAAAATCGTACATGGGTAGGCTTAAGTAGTCCTCTATCACCTCGCTGTCAAAGGTTGGCATGAAGTGCAATCAGCATGTGTATGCGACCCAATTTTTCGGATCAAGGTCCTCCACCAAAATGGGTCACAAAAACGGTGAGCTCATGCTTACACAACCATGGACCGTAAAATTCTGGAAATATTTGGGCATACAATAAGGGTTGATAGCAGTGCATTCACCGATTTTAAATTACAATTGTTTCTGTTGCCATTAACAAATGCGCCAGACCTTTATTTTTTTCGGATCCGGGTCTCAACTCTGTATCTCCAAATGCGGATGGAATTGAACTGCGTTTTGCTGCAGCCAGATAATCGATATCGCTCAAGTGCTGATTGCGGCTTGGCGCTTATCCTCGCAGTAATTGGGTGCACTGGGAAAGGGACGAAGTGTGATGCGTGGTAGCGGTAGGTTCAGGGCGTGTGCTAGAATTTAAACTAAAGAAGTGCGTAGATTATAGATAATCAAATCTGAATCAGAAATTGATCAGACACGGACAGAACTCGACATAAAGAGTTGGGCGGATGACGTGAGTAGGCGAGCAGCCCGCCGCGGCGAGTGCTTACGTCTGAATAAATTCCGGCTGAGAAGGTTCGAAATGAATAACTTACGAGGATTGCGTACAGTCCCGATCGGCGATTCGGACTTGCGTATCACATTCCTATCACTGGCATATTGTACCTCGTTCCGCAGATGATCGATCGCGGAACCTTGAAGTACGCGAGCGAATTACTGGGGAAGAAGATAGTCTGTTGTTAAGCGGCGGGGTCCGATCAGGGTAAGAGCTTGTTATATAATCAGCACAGCCACACTGTTCTTTGGAAGACGACCGCGAAACTAGCATCAATATTTTCGAGAGATTCTTGCATACAGAATGTTTTATTCACCACTTAAAAGCTCCTCCAATTTATTTGAACTTTTAGAGTGCTGTTTGAGGCTCGAAGTGCAACACATTTGATAGTCACATGTCATGCTTCGGCGCTTCATCCATCTGGATTCTGAGCTCTAGATAAAAAATCTGAGGAGGCAGGAACATTTAGTGCACTAATATATATTCATCCGCACCAAAAACCAGTTTAATTATGTATCCTGTAGGCACAAAACATCGAAAACCGGCGGCGTGGCTGTGCAGATTATGTAACAAGGTTTTACCCTGATCGGACCCCCGTGCTTACCAACAGACTTCAATATATCGAGGTACGAGATCAGGTAATATTGAAGTGTCTGTCTGTGAGAGACTAGGAAGAAGAGCGGTATCGATTTTGTTTTTTGGGTTCGCGTGATCCCAGCGGCGGGACATACATGTGCAGCCGAGTCGCCATCGATCTTTTAGTTCTCATAGGTTGGGGGTTATTTGTTCAATAGCTCCGCGGTTCATTTGTAGCTCAACAACGATCGTGATGTGCGTCCTGGGGCTGGCGGGAACTTGTCAATTTTCAGAGTCTCCATTTTCCCGGAATCAGGAATCAGAGAACTTGACAATGACTTCGGATAATCAGACGTGAAGCGGCTCGCCGCGGCGAGTGTTTGCTTACGTCTGAATAAATTCCGGTTGTGAAGGTTCGAATGAATAGCTTACGAGGAGGCTTGCATACGGTTTCCCAAGAATAGGCACACCATTGGGTCATCACCGCACGTATTGATTGCAATTTGCTGTACGGCGTTTGGACGTCCCGCTCCCCTGCCCTGCGCCTCGCGGGTCTTTCCCAAAATGCATCCGCAGATCCAGGATACATGCGGTGCGAGTCTAATCTCAATGTGGATGGAGGGTTGTAGATAATATGCTGCGTGGTGCGTACCTCGTTCCTCGAATAATCGATCGCGTATATGCGCGAATGAGTATCGATATCGATTTTGTTTTTGGGTTCGCGTGATCCCAGGGGTACATGTGCATGTGCATCTATATTTTGTATAGGTTGAGCATTATTTACCGAACAGGTCTTCAGTTGTTCAACGACCATCGTGATGTGCGTCTTGGGGGCTGGCAGGACTTGCATTTTTTTAAGAGTCTTCATTTTACTTGAACTAGTGAATGCGCTCGAGCCAGGTATTTAGGCGCTGCCAGGGATCTAGCCAGCCTCGCCTCCTGACATCAGACTCTCTTTCGTCTTCGTCTTCTTTTTTCCCAGCAAACAAGGTTTAATTCATGTCCATCTCTAAATATAATTACTGTAGTATTTCGCTCAATTCGTGCCGCCTGTGACCCGTGACACCAAAAACCGAACTTCAATATTCGTGGATCGGCCTATTGCAGTTGCCCATCCGTTCTATACACCAGAACGGTGGCTGGTGCATGACATAGCCGCCGGGGGCTGTGGCACAGTACAGCCACGTTCTTTGGTACAAGACACGTTGGCAAATGTATAGGGTAGAAGATAGAAAATAGAAGATATAGGCTGATGTGTGCTCACTTCTGTTCTTTTGGTGTCAATCCAGTTGTACCCCAATGCCAATTGTCTGCCTTTGTATGGCACCACACTTTTCGATGCGCGCAACACTTTTTTTTGGCAGCGCAACACTTTCGGGCTCGCCTATTCTGGTAGCCGTCGGGTAAGGCCTCGGACGGTCAGGCCAGGTTACCGATGTCATTGAAGGACCCAATTGAACTCGGCCCAAAACCGAATGTGGATAAACTCACCATTGTACCTATCATCTGGTGAGAGGTGAATGGCCAAACGGGATACCACAAGTTAGCAGAGCCAATTGCATGACTTTTGCGAGCCTGTGTACTGTTCTTTCTCTCACCGCTAAATGCCTTCCCCTCATGGTTATTCAACAGTATCACTGGACACTGTTTTGACGTCAACTTCCTTTGTTTGCCATGAGATTTCAGAACAGAGACAGTGGTACCATGAATTCTTCACTTGGGATGCTCTGTGCAGATTTGCATCTGAAATCCGACGTGACGCGAGGACACGTCGGCCGGGGCTATATTCCACGTGATGGCGTCGAACATTTGTTGGTCAATGAACTTTGAAGTCTCAGAAACCGATGCACTCAAATATAAAAGCGCGTTTCTAGCGATCAGCGGCTTCACTTAGGAGGACAGAATACAGAATAAGTACAGCAACGAACTTTTGGGAGCTAGCAAATGCGCTGACTGGTGCAGGCAAACAAGGCCACTTGCTCGGCAGGCTCGGCTGCCGAACGGTAATGCCGAAAAAGTGTTGTGCTGCTCAGAAAAAAGTGTTGCGCACATGAAAAGTGTGATGCAATAATAAATGTGCAAAGTGAACGTCATAATTGTGCAAAGCCTCTGGGAAGATTTTCATTGTTTTAATCGTAAACAAGGCACAAACAGCTTACATATTCTACTCATGCAGCTTTTGAACCAATGACGAATTCAGTTTGTTTCTGATGTTCGATGTGGCGGCTGAACCACACCACTTACCGAACAAGTACCCCCATGAAACAATAATCACAGAGGTAAAAATTATCCACCAGTGCTCTGAGAATTGGCCGGAGTCAGTACAACTCCTCTGCCGACTGTGTAGCTTCACACGATGCCCAAAAGCCACACCCAGCTTCAGCACAACCCCTCTAATGTGTACCCATTTTAGGAGTCTTGCGCACAAATTCCAAACCATGAAAGAAGGCGAACGAGACTCCTCCTACCCTCTTGATGCTGTGCTTTGAGATTTGCCCGTGAACACCCCTTGAATTCTGCGGTTGGATGCGGTGAAGATGAAAGCATGAGTGTGGGCAACATTGATAGAAGCTGAATGGTTTAAGGTCAATATATATACATGTACTGGTAATGCAACAAAAAAAAAGTGAAGTACGAGTTCTGCCGTGCAAAGCAGCGGCCTCACACCAAGTTGTGGGGACAGGGAATCCAGCGGCGACGTTCCGATATGGCAACCCAAAGGCTTCCATTACCGCTTCGTCGGCCGGGCCCACGGCAAGGCCATGCGTTGTCCACCAACACACCGAGTATGCCATCTCGAGGTCATTAGTCTGGAAATTCCAGTGCTTGGGTGGCCGGGCTTGTAGCGGGTACCCACCGTCAGTTGACCGCTATCTGCGCAAACATCCCGGGGCATCCAAAGACCTTTGACGCAGCATCAGCCCACTCCTTGCAGATCCCACGGCCCTCCTCTGTCCCGTCGTCACGAGGCCCGAGCAGCCGCATCGTCATCACGGTGTGAACATTGTCGACCAGTGGCTGATCCTTCTCTGCCACGGGGTACTCGCCAGCGGTAGTGCGTATGCCCTGCGGCTATAGGTGCAAAGCCATGCCGGCATAATGCTCGACAGCGTCGCCAACCGTTATGCGTGGGTCGATGTCGCCCGTGTAATCACCCGGTGGCGAACACCCGAGGTATGCTGCAACAGGCAAGGCGGGCATGATCTCGTCCTCGCTGGCATTCGCGCTCGTTGTCATGGTAAGCGGTGTCCCAGCTGCGGCGGCACTGGCGCTGGTGCTCCTTCTTGGGTGGGGGCATGGCGCCGGTGGCCGTGAGCCAGTAGCGCTGGAGGCTCAGCTGCTGCCATAGTAACATCACGATCCCCTTTGTACGCACGGACATTAGTGCTGTCCAAATACTGTACTATTACCTTCAAATCGGCAGTCACACATCACGCACCCCCCTGTCGATCACAAATTTTGGTCAGGGTCACGCGTCACTTGGCCCTCTGTCGAACCTCCAACCCATCACGCAGTCCCCAAAATTGCCGAAAACAGTGAAAAAGACAAAAATTTTCGTGGGAATGTCGAAATTTTGAGGGGTGTCACGCTCCGCCAGGGCCTCTACTGAAATGTCGAATAGGTCCAAGAAGTCACGCATCACCCCCCCTGTTGATTTGATTGTAACAAGATGTAAGGCACCTGTGTCTTCGCCACAGGCGGTCAGACACCAGCTGGTACAGTAAATACTTTTCAAAAATCCATGGGAGTTAGTGTCGCAGGGTTTTGCAAAGGCCCCCACTAACTCATGGATATCCCCAAATGGGCTGTCCTGCCTTGATCCTTCTCTGCCTTCCAGAGGCCATCATCCCGGCTGTTCTCGGCTTGGCCTGGCACCTTCTGGGCATTCCGGGCAAGCCAAAAATAATAAATTGTCCATTAAAATGGCCATATTTCACTTAAAATGGGCAAAACTGATGGCTGCCTGTATTGGGGTGAGATTGATGGACCCCGGCCATTGCCTTAACATTGATGGGTGTTTGTATTCAGTTTTACAGCTGCTCCACCATTGATGGCTGTGCACTCACTGGTCTCATTGGTGCCCTATTCACAAAACAACCAAGAAATGTCATCTGGCATATTTCGAGTTTATGATCCCATATTAACCTGATCTTTGGCGGAGAACTCATCATATGGCCTGGCACATCTGTTTGAAGCACTCAGAAGGATTCCAATGACCTTCTGGCATGCTGAATGGGGGTGAACACCACTATAATACATGATCACCTCAAACCATGGGGTAAGGGGTGACCTGGGTGTCAGCTATCCACCTTTCCAAGATATATATATCAGACAAGTTCAAAAAATGTGTGTTGGGATATCCCACACCCTGGAGAGGCCCAGAATAGGGCGAAAATGGCCTTTCCTTGTATGGCCAAAATGCGATATATTAAATGATCATCACATAATCTCACACGGTGGATTCCGAGGACCGTGGGACCCGGTGGCAACATCTCGACAGCCGCCAACAACTTCTCAACAATGTCACATGAATTTTCAGGTGACTTTCTGTCAAAGGCTGTGCACATTGTCTCTTAACAAGATGTAGGCACCCCCGTGTCTTCGCCACAGGCAGACAGACATGGTTTATCCTAGTTTCGTACAGATACGGCGGATTCCAAGCCCTCCGGTGCCGCACTGCCGCTTGCTAACCCTCGCAGCGCGCGGCGCCTCGGGGTTCGAGAGCATGTGAAAATCATGTGACCTCGCACGTGATTTTCCGCACGACATTGTGTTTTCAAGTATAGGATATATAGATAGTCCAGTATGACATTACATAATACGATTTTTTGCATATCATACTTGGGGGGTGTGGCCATTACATTGTGTGGCAGGTACTCGCAATTATGTACTGAATTATTTCGTTCAAATCAACAGGGGTGTGACCCGATTTACCTATTCGACATTTTGACAGAGACCCTGGGGGACCGTGACAGGGACAAAAATTTCGACAACCCCCCAGAAACAATGATCAGAGGCTGAAGATCGGTTGGGACACAGTTCGAGAATATTATCAGGCATTCCTAGCACTCAGGAGATTAATTATTGCCCGAGTTTGGCTTTGTTTCAGGTCACAGACCGTCAATTTTGGGATGAATTGGAGGCCAGAATGATTTGTGCTCTAGAGAAGCACAACGGGAAATTCTCAGACAACCCCAATCCCATGTCCACTTCCCCGCTCGACGACGACGAGCTACTCGACGGGTGTAAAATCTCGTCTCGCCGTGTCAAACAGGCCACGATGCAATCAACGATGAACTTGGAGCCAGTTACCTTCGAGAACAACTCCGCCGAGATACTCGCTGATGTGGAGGTCGCTGATGATGGCGGGTGAGCAGGCGACCGAGAAAACGGTGGGGAAACGAGTGAGAAAACCGACTACGAGGTATGAGGGTTTCTGGTGCCACAGGGCAACCACAGGGACAATGTCAGTTGGGAGTTGGACGAGGATTTGAGCTAGATTTCGCGGTTTTTACACTCTAGATATGCAGAAACATTGAGAAAGATTTTTTTGACGGTATATAGGTGTGAAAGGGGAGATTCCGAGCATCTTTTCGAACCAGTAAACCAATTCGACAAATGCCTCCGTGACGCGTGACCTCGACCAATATTCGACATCGACAGAGGGGTCCGTGACCCGTGACTGTCGATTTAAATGAAATACCCCAGTATTATAATTTGATGGTTCTAATTTAATGTATCATATGAAAAGACCAAATCCGAGAACCCAGAAAATGCCAGAAAGATCAGCGAAAAGATAATTCCCATAAGAAGACAAATGACTGCCCAGTCTTGCCACTAATTTTAGGGGAGTTCCAAAGCCAACTGGCAGAGAATAATGAATGGACTGAGAACTTCTTTGCATGGTTTCGGGAAGGCAGGGATTTTTGTCTACTTGTATGGGACATGACATGCAATAGTTCTCTCGAAAAGCAACACAATGATGAATCTGTTGTCACACAATGAGTGCTCCCCAGTCTTGCCAACAACAGGAAAGAGATGTGTATTGTGCGTTTGGCTGCATACGTTTACCATCAGGAAAGTGCTCATTTACCACCGATACCACCCACGTAGGGGTGTTCTAGAGATATTTTTAATCGGCTGACAGGTAGGGGAAGTTATCAAGAGCATAAGTTTTAAGGGAACACTGAACTTCGACAGATTTGTGTGGTCAGCAGTCAAGTTAGAATAAGCCTCTGGGAAATTAACTCGGGCTCGAACTTAACCGTTATCGACGGGACGACGGTTGCGATTTGGCGGAGGCGGCGACGGGGACGAACCAGCCTCTGGGAGATTAATTCGGACTCGCACTTAACTGCGACGATGGTTGCAGTTTGACGTCGGTGTTGGCGACGGGGACGAACTGCCGAGTTTCATTGAATCAGTTGCCCCGTTTGAAGCCATTTCAACCGCGAGGCGGTCTCCAAAAAGGCAAGAGCGAAGCGTGATCTCATCACGGGTTTATCGGCCTTGCTTCGGCCGCAGTCGTGTAAGTAAGCGTTTGCCAAGAGCCTCGCCTCCTCCTTCAAGGCAACCTCCATGCACCTCAAACTGTTAGCCTCGAAGAAGGCATTCTCCTGTTTAAATTATGCGCATGGTCTACCCGCAGCATTAAACAGAGGTCGTACCTTCTCAGCGGAACTCCTAACGAAGTCTGTCCGAACCGTCTGTCCGAACCCAACTCTGCCGCGGCCCTTTGGTCGGACGGCGATGCTTCGGAACAGTGGATCTCGACGCGGTACGTTGGTCCGACGTGACTAGTGAACCACTTACGGCTTGGCGCAATACCTCAATTCATTGTTCCACGGCATCTCCTGTCTCCTTCTGAAGTCTCAGGAATCGTGAGATATAGACTTTGCTCACCAAAGTGTTGCAGACCAACACAAAAAACCACTGTGCGGTTCATCAGGAACACTCTCATACGCAAAAGAGACAGACCAATAATGAGGGTTCGATTCAAAGTAGCATTGACAACTATACATATGCGAACCGAAAAATGAGTGGGCAAAGGGGATTCGGAAAAAATAACAAGAAATGTTTTGGTGTTCAGCAGAGCCCAAGAGAGTAATATATGTCATCAGCCTCTGCATATGGAACATCCTGCGAGCTTCTACCGGTACTCTGGCCCCGGGAAAATTAGCAAGGCATGTAAGAGCATTGCGGGGATGGAGACTGACCTCTCGAGCGAATTTTTTTATACCTTCGATATCCACAAGCGGAGAACCTATTGCGATGGCGGCGTCTTGACTGTTCGGATCGAAGCCTTTTGCGAGGTGAAAGTCACGGATCATTTCATTGTCGCTTTGGTCCCAGCCCATCCCACGCACATCTGTCGAAAACTCGGGAGTGGGTAGGCCAATGTCCCTCGGCCTGTTCGTGGGTCAAGGGGCCGTCCCCGGTAGGGTCGAAGGCCCAGTAATATCTTTCGTTATCTGGGGGAATTGTGACAGTGATTCGACCATCGGCAAGCTCCACCTGTGGGGTAAATAGGAAGAGATATGCCGTAGCTCTGGGAGAGTCCGCCATGAACGTTCCACGCAAGGTGAAGCCATCGAGATTGGAATTCAATGTGCATGTGAAGGAGATCTCGGTGATAAAAAGCGGATCCCTTTCGATGCGGACTGAGAAAGCACTCAGTCTATGCGCTTCGGCCACAAGTTCGAAAAGACCCACAGATGGCAAGGCACTTATGAACATAGTTTTGCTGAGAAAGCCACCATTTAACTACATCTTCCCGGTTATTTAATTCTAATTTCATGTCAAACTCATTGGAGTAAGATGTTTGCGAATATTCAATTCTACGAACTTATCCTGTCAGTGTAATGGTAAAGAGCAGGGCACAAAGAAACACACCGTGTCCATCCAGTCGACGGGACGTCAATGGGTAATTCAAGTCTGCGATGCCAGGAATTGAGAAAAACATCGCTGAGCGAGAGATGGAAATTTGTGAAGTGAATTGGGGTAAGTTCATTCCAGTTGAACTTGCGATCGGCATGACGGTCGGGGGTAATGCAAACTGATGGGAGTGCGACGGTTCCGGTTGTGGATGACAAAAGGCCATGGCGGTCCCAGATGGACGGTATAGGAAGGGTATAAAATTGATCAAGCTCCAGGGTGGATAAGAGTTTGTTGTGCATGTCATTTTCTGTTAATTTGAAAGACGGCAATTTACGCATATTCGGCGGGATGGAGAATATCCTCATGTACGATTGGTACCCATCACCAATATTCAAGCACAATTTTCTAGTAGACCGTCGGATCCACGCAGTTCCGAGAAGACGCAAGATGCTCCACCCAGTGGTTTCTTTCCAGAAAGAATTTGCAGCCTTAACCATCGTGAGCTCTGCTAAAATACCCAGATTTGTGAAGCTCACATTAAAGTTCTGCTTCTGTATTGCAAGTCAGGAATGCAAGGGTTAGCAACAGTGGAAGGAACTGACCATTTCGTAGCGGACGTAGCGGCGGGCCAAGATCGATCCAGCATGCATTTCCTCCACTTGCGAAATTGGCATCATTTCTGCTTGACTGAGCAATGAAATGGCTGGTGCACGGAAGCCACTTACCGTCGTGGTAGATGAACGCATTGAGACCCGCCGCACATGTAAACCCGAATAATTGTGCCAAGAAAGGATGGCTGCTCCAAACTTATAGACTTACAGACTGAGGAGCAAACCACCTACCGATATCTCTGGTGTGCTTCCACCTCAGCCTTTCTCTACAATGAAGAAATTAAGCCAGCAATTGTATAATCTTATGGAGATGCTGACTTACACGTTCAAACTCGGGATCATCGGAAACCACCACAGTCATTGGGTCCTGGCGTCCGAAAATGCGCGCACGATACATCCTCTGTGTCCCAACGACGACCGTGACGTGACGAATCACAGCTCCTGTCCACCTGTGGTGAATAGGGTGGCACTCGATGACGGGCTGTTTGCTGATCTCGTTCAAAAGATCCAAGTCCCCCAATGGCACAAAGCGGAAGTCTGTCGAAGTCAGCACGAAGAAGCGTCAAGCAGGTAAGCCAGTTATCTCACCATTTTGCGGCTGCTCCACAGTGGTGCTGACATTAAACGTCCCCCCACAGACCGTAAAATTGCGACAATTATTGAGGGCAGACACTCTAGACACATCAGCGCTCATCGGGATTACTGCGCGATACGCGACTCCGCACCTCGTTGCATGAGATCCTTGGGCCATAGAGGGATGGCAGAGGGGTCTGGGACAAAGAGCGAGGGGATGTGGAGTGGGGGGAAGAGAAGCTGTAGAGACCGTACTTCGTTGGCGCTTATATTGCTGTGCGTGAGAGAACGCCAGAAGGCCACTGTAATCAGGGGTTCCTTCGAATCTTCGATTCTTTGATTCATCAGGAAGGCATTGAATGCAGCCGATCGTGTCCTCCGCGCCCTGTTCGGAGAGCCGTTGGAGAGCCGCCTTGCATCGGCTCGGTTACGGTGTTTGTTGCTGCCAAAAACAAGATGTGCCGTCGCTTCGCTCCGGCTCAAGTATATGTTGGAAGTTCGTCGCTCGCGTTCACACATTGAAAGAAATATCATAAGAACGAGTGTACAGTAATATACTACCCAAGAGTCATCTCGTCAGACGAATTTACGCACTGAGAAGCGCCCATGAAATTACGGTGGGCAGCCGAGCTCTGCGCAGGGTAAGGTTTCGACATACAACTCAATACCCAAAGGAACCGGTGCCAATCGACTATCCAGCACCTGAAGTCAGCGGCATACTTCAGCAGAATGGCGGCGGCACGTACCAGATTAATATATAATGTTCGCGGATATGCCTGGACATTATTCCGTGCTGTGCCAAACTCGAGTCGGTCTGCACACACAGAGAGCGCATATATATCTTTTCAAAATGAATTGGTTCGGTCGACTGAAGATAGCCCGCAGCCTAAAAAATCGAACACATGGATGGTCAGAAGGGTAAAATATGGAGCGAAACACAGACTCAGCTATGTATCCGAGCTGCTCTGTAGGGAAGACTTAAGGGTATTTGAGGATCCCATAGGTTAGAGCTACGCATCTTCCAGCTACATATTGAACATGAAGACGATCATCAGTGATGTCAGGGGGGCTTGGAAAATATTTGCTGTTGCACTGTTCAGTAGATTCAATCCCAGTCACAGTAGATATTGAATAACTTACGGATCTGGCTATGTATCAGAAGCCGTGAAAGGTTGTGCTGTGTCAGGTCCTGGGCATAAATTGTTGCGATCACTTGACATTCAACACTCGAGGGATCTTGCGTGTCGAGTTTTTGAACGCGTCGAGTTTCTTGCCACTGGACAATGGTCTTGAAGGAGTCTTGCAGGAGAAGGCGAGAGGTCTTGCATACATTGAATGGTTTTAAAGACATCAGGATCTTGCTAAGGGGTTTGAGGAGCGTGGAATAGACAACCCTGAGATCCTGCATATCGTGATTGATTTTTCTAGGCGCCGGCCTTGATTTAATGGGTTACGGGAGCGAAAGATCTCGATCTTCGTTCAGGATTGCCGAATATTGCGAGTACTTCATTCATGTCAGGACCGCCCGAGAAAGCAGCGTAAGAAGGCCGATAGAGGTGGACGAAAGGGGCGCGATGGTGATGGGGGAGAAAGAAGGAAGCGATAATGGACCAGCGGCCCTTTGAGGATTACAAGGGGTTGGTCGGCCGCTTCGCGGCCTCCCATCCCCTTTCCAAACTCAAATTTCAGTAAGCTACTTTGTTCTACTCCCCTTCACATGTCGGAGTTGAATTGAACTTGGTTGAGCTGAGCTGTGAATCATGATTACTGTAATCAAGCTATTATGGAGAATCAGCGGACATTCCTGAGTGTATTGGACATGGAAGTAATGGATGGTGATTGTGGGGAGCGCCAACGTGCGTTCCGATGTCTGCCAAGACATCCAGTGCAAGAAGACTCCGTCGATTGGGCCGGCATTGGAGGATCCCGAAGCTGTCGTCAGATAAAGGGTCGGAACTTAAAAGGTTTCGGACGGCCGGGGAAACTTGAACGGTGAGAAAAGCGAAGTTTGGTGTTGTGTACATTTTTATAGGCGCGCACGCGCTTAAATTTGATCATGGGGCCAAAAGCCCCGAGGAAGCGCCATTTATTGAGCGCTTCCAAAGGTCTGGACCCAGCGCTTCCATGCCTCGAGCCTGATCTCCCAAATCGGAGTTTAATAGGCTTCGGACAGACAGAGACCATTTATAAAGAGAGAGAAGCGGCACGTCAGACGGCAGGAACTCGACGAAAGCTACTTAAACTCTGGCGAGGCTGTTCGTCTCGAAGACCCCAAAATGGACTAAATTCAACGGCGTCACTGCTGCGGCGCGGTGGAAGAGACTTAAGTTCGGGCACGGTGAGAACAATAAAAGGGAAGAGATAACAATCTCGGAATGTTGCGGGCACTTGGGCGCAGTTGGTCAAGGGATTTTTGAGTGTTGAAATTCAGAGCAAGAACAGAGAATAACGGAAGGAGTTAGCCTGGATGGGGATGAAACCAAAGAGACACAAAGAATCACGAGGGTAATTGTTAAAGAACGGTTAATGCGAAGAAACTGCCGGCGGGATGCGAGTCCTCTCGGCTGCATGTTTAGAATCATGCTGCGCCGTGGGCAAGGCAGCGACTGCGATCCGCTGCGTCCTGTCAAGAAAAAGCTGCGGGCAAGGTCGGGTCAGCTGTTTGACGGCAAATGCAGGCAGTGTTGAAAACGGAGAGAGTCGTGGATGGAAGGGGTTATTCGGAGAGCAAGAGCAGAGGAAAATCAAAAGGAGAAAGCCTGCATGGGGATACAGCACAGCCGAACGAGCAAAGAACGGTTAATGTTCCAAAAAAGGAAAGGAAAAGGAAGGGCAGAAAGAGAAGAGAGATTTCAGGCCTCATTTACTGACTGAAATTCTGCAAAAAAATCCCTGCGATGCCTGTCGATAACGGAAATTTTCGGCGCTGCGCGGCCATGTACATGAGGATGATGGATGCAAGATAACTTTACTTATGTTCATCCAATATATAGTTCACCTCAGTCAGAAACAAGATTGGTGTGGATAAGCAAAGATGAAGTCAATGGAACACAGAGCTCTTGGGCATAGGCCACATATCAGTGTATACTGGCACTGCCAGTCTGGCAGGGCTCCTACAACATTTTTTGGTGGAGATAAAAAATTGATCCCAGCTCAATGTGGAGCCAGCCATCGGGTTAACCGGAACGCTCGGGTTGACCCGGAATGTTGAATTCCCGCTCCACCCAAGCTCCACCAGAGATGTCGACATGTTGTAATACTGTAGGTAGCTCGACAAAACCAAGCACACATTCTGTCCCAGTAGACAAACAATTCAAATATCTGATATAACTGTATTGGCTGCTTATTTCGTGGTTGAAAACCAGTTGTCGGCTTTGAAGTTTGAACACTAGAACCCTCGAGGGTTGAATTTGTTACTATGAAATATGCTGAGTATTTATCAGCTCCCGAGGCTTGAACAACAATTGTTCAACAGCTATTCATCAGCTGGCCGGCAAATCGGTACGTCGTGATTGGCTGCAGTCGGCACTTGCATCCCATTGATCCCTGGATTCCGCCGGCTGATCAACTGACCGGCATTGATTTTGCGGTGTCTTCCGGACTGAATAAGAACTGAAGGACTAATGTACCACGGCGACATGGAGGTAGGCACCAAGGCAGCAAACAAAATTCAATTCCCTGTAATGGATGGGATCTCTGTAGCTGGAAGTTAGCCAAGTAATTTGAGTCGCGAGTGGTGAAGAACTGCCTATGGGACCCCGAGGAGCCAACCGAAGGTTGGCGACGAGCGGCGCCTTCAATGGAGAGGACTGGCAATGGAGAGGACCAAAGTCTTGAAACTAAATACTCATTCAACACAATCGAGGTATGAGATTCCATGTATTGCATCGTCTGTCCAGCAGAGACTAAAATAATCATAGCTTTCGTAGCGAAGCACGGGAAAACTGCTAGTTTTGAACAATCGGAGATGTACTCATTTATCCCTGTGGTCGTAAAAAACCACAAACTGATGCCAGGAGAATTACCGCAGCAACAAAGAGTTGGAATGTTTCAAACTCAGTCGAATCGTTCGGATGCCGAATTTTGGACATAACAGTCTGATGGAATAATTGTTTCGACTTGGTAGTGTATTAGAGGAAGCTAACATCCCACCACTGCAACCTAAACCTAAGGAAAAGATGAAAAATTGAATGGGAATGAGCCAAAACGACTGTCGAGGGTTGAAAGAGAACATCTTTGATCTGATCAGAATACCACGTGAATTATTTCCTTACATAATGGCTTTCACTCAGATCAACACGTGAAATATTTCCTTAATTGTCTTCACTTTAACCCCTTCTGCTTTCACCCAAATTGGGTGAAACGGTTTTCGGTTTCACCCTTTTTAGGGAATTTGATGCAACAAACACCGTAACCGCGCCCACCAGATGTGCTCACAGCAAGGCTTTCCTCCAGAGTCGCGGGGAAGCGAATGAATTGGGTCCGATGAAGGATCAAAAGTGTTTCTTTATCTAAATCTGATCAAGATCAGTTCACTTCCCGACCAATCCGAGTCCTCATTGCGGGAAGGGTCAACGCTGGAAAGACCTCGATTCTGCAGAGGGTATGCTACACCACCAAGAGTCCCAAATAGGGCTACCACCCGTCTCCATGACAGCAACGGCCGGTCGAATCGACGGGTATTCCACCGCACGGGCCGTGGAGAACACGGCCGTTCAGGTTGCTCGAAAGTCCTGAACGGGACGGCACGGTCAACGGATACACAGGTCGCTTTCCAGTTTTTTTTGGCTATATTTGATTGGAGTTCTGTTGTGATGCAAATTTCAGTGAATTCATGGTCAACTCTTGGAACGATCTCAGAGGTAGATTTGAGGCCGAAACTAATGTGTGGATGCTCCCCAAGGTATATGCACGTCTCAGACAAGCTATCCGGAGTGTTGAGTGGGTATTGTGGTTCACTGAAGCCATGGAATACATGCAATGTCAAGAAATGTGCACTAACTTGTTTAGTTAGTCTCTCGCAGCCAGACTTCAATATTTACTGAACTCGTACCTTGTTATATTGAAGTCTGTTATCAAGCAGCGGGGTCCGATCAGAGTAAAAGCTTGTTCCATAATCTGCACAGCCACATTGACGCTTTTCGATGTTTTGTGCCTACAGACTCAATACTAAGACTAGATTTTATAGCAATAAACTCATGGAAGTGCTCCAAACCTCCCTATCTGCTTGAAATTTCTGATATGCTGCGGAACGGGGTGGTAGAAATCCTCAAATATATGATGTGACTGCGCGCTCTGCTCAATCACCGAACCCTGAATAGTGCTCTAAAATGCTGAATCAATTCCAGAAGGCATGGAATGGTAAGGAAGCTCTTTTAGTGGTTGAAACAGGCAGAAAATTCTTGCAGTGGTGCCGTGGTTGGAGGTTCAAAGGTGTTGTGGCTGTGCACATTATGTAACAAGCACTTACCCTGATCGGGACCCCGCGCTTAACAACAGACTATTGTTTAGTGGGTCCTCAGGTTTTGTATAGAGCGCCCCCGCCAAATTTTCATTTTTCGGCCTGCACAAGTTTGAATCTCGGAATCAACTACTTTCCTAGGTTGCTTTTTTCTTTTCCTTTTCTTTTTTTTTTTTTGGAATCGTATCATTTGCTTCGAGTCCCTACTCATTACTTCTCTGATAATATCAAACTCTTTATAAAAATCATTCGGTTTTCTTAGCTTCCTTTTTTGGGAGGGTGCCAAGCTTTATATCCGGACAATGATTGGTGATTGATCACCGAGGTCTGAAAGCCGGGGGGAGGCGGCCACAGGCCGCCGACCACCTTGTACCTCAAAACAATTCTTTCACTTTTTCTTGCCTGCAGAAGCATGTATATTGCCACAACTGAACAGAGCCTACCGGGGTTATCCACGAACGTGAGATGGCGTGATTGATTTGTCACTGTTTGATGATGGATGGTCTATGGTGCGGGTCACCTAGCTGCCGCTACAAAAATTAGTGGCCAAATCGGCAGGAGAAAAATTTTTGATGCTTCAAAAGTGCTTCAGAATTTTGGTGCTTTTCCCGCGCTTTAGTAATTCTTGAAGCACTTCTAAAGCACTTCGTTAAGCACCTTAAAGCGCCTACTCTGACTGCCACTAATGGTAGGGTTTGTGCTTTCTGTGGGGCTTTAGCATCGGATATGGGCTAGCACACAATATGACATTAGTGATCTGCTGTAAATGAATGAAAGGTAAACCACCTTCTCCAATTGAGCGACGGGGCGTGGGATAGTCGGGGGCCCTTCAAGGGAGTCACATGTGAGGTCGTCGTCCTCGTGCTGGAGACATTGTGCTTGATAGAGACCTGAAGGTGTGATGTTCTGCTGTCCCTCGATGGTCCTGGAGCTCCTGAGCCGACGGGTACCTTCGTCGCATAGCTCTGCATGATACTGGGGGTTTTTCATTCAAATTGACAGTCACATGTCACGCACCCCCCTGTCGAACACGAATTTTGGTTGTGGTCACGGGTCACTCGGGACTCTGTCGAACCTCCAACTGTCACGCAGGCCTCAAAACTGCCTGAAAACTGCAAAAAAAGACGACTTTTTTCCTTGAGAATGTCGAAATTTGGGGGGTGTCACGCAAAACATCGGCGGCTGTCGAAATGTCAAATAGTTATTTTCGGTCACGCATCACACCCCCTGTCAATTTGAATGAAATACCCCAGTATGCAATAGTCTGGAGTGACCTCTAAATCCTTTCTGTTTCTTATTTTCAACTCACTCTTACACCGCGCATATCAAATTGAGCTAAGCCCTGAGGTCTCAACATACCCTTGATATCAAGGGCATCGTAAGGGCTGGAGTTAAGGGCAAGCATCAACACCAAAAATGCAGCCATGCGGGGTTCTCTACTAATTAGCGGCTGTCACTCCTCCAAAAATCGCCTGCCATGCACTCAGGAAGCTGAATTTTTCCATTTAACCCCAAGTATACTTGAGCCTTCGCTCGTGAAAAAGCATGGTTTGTATGACGTGTGGGATGAGATTGGAGCCCTGGTCTACCTCTGTAGAAAAGTTGCCAGGTTGCGTGCGGCTCAGTTCAAACAGCAACAATCGAGCCACGTTCTGTAACACTCGAGAGAAATAACACTTTGGCTTAGTTACATAGCTGGCCGGCCCATCGGCGTCACGAGGTTTTGACACTTCATTTGTTTTTGTGCTCACACTCTTTTCCTCAGGCCGCTTCCCGACGTTCGCTTGGATATCGTTCGAATAAGGTCTCATCCTCAATCCATCGTCAGAATTCCAGGAAAACCTACCTGCGCTGAGGCCTTTTTTTCAAGTGATGTCAGAAACATGGAATTCGAACTCGCGCCAACTGCTACTGTTTCAGGCCCCGAGTTATCTGGTGAAAGCTGTTTTCGAGGCAAATTCGAGGAGGAACTTGACGATCGTCGTAGTTGCCTGAACTCCCACTTGATTCCCACACTTGAATCCCTGCTATCGAGCTCGAAAACTTGAAGGTCGGACAGCCACGGTAACTATTTTAGGCAAAATATCTCGAAAAGCAGAATTTGTATTGATTGGATCGACATGCGTTGCCGAGACAACATCATGAAGGAAAGTAATTGTTTTTAAAAAACCGCATTAACTCATCTCGAGATGTATCCATTGGAAACCACTCTGTTTCAGCAGCCTTAGATTTTGGCGTTGGAGCTACATCAATCAACATCTATGTCCTACAAATTGGGTAACGGACTCGTCACAAAATAATAATTGTAGCGCGCTTTGCGGCAGAGCAGGGCTGTCAAGATAAATCCGAGGAGACAGTTCGACCCCAATTTCGCTGACTATCCTCCCAGCAAGACTCGGTCAAAATCCGGCTTGAAATGATTGCAGTGGTCAAAATACTGGCAAGCTGACCGTCAAAGAAATCTTCGTACAACCCCGCCGGTTCTCTCTTTGTTCTCCATGGGTCATCTCTTCTTCCACCCTGGGAACAGCCAGCATGTCCTTCAATTGCTCTTTGATAGACTTGTTAGGGAATCGAAAAAGGGGGTTGGGTGGCGAGGGAGGAGACGCTGGGGAAGTGGAAGGAGGGGAGGTGAATATGGGGATGGAGCAGCGAGGACATTCCGTAGAGGGTGAGGTAGAAGTGGGAAAGACTTCACAGCAGACGAGGTAGACGGTAAAGTTTGGAAAGTAAGTTCTGCTCCGACGTGAGTCATTACAGATGGCAGAGTAATTAACATAGGCAGTTGGACCTTAACCCCCGAGGCCTGAAGAAGATATCCAACAACCTGCAAAACTGCATCACATCCTCGAAATGGGAGATGTAAGACAGTGTGCAGCCAGACGACCAGCAGATGGAGGATGTATGATACTGGATGGCTGTGGACATCGGCTGGGTAGGGAGAGTAGAGGCGGGGAGGAACCCGATAAATATCGGTATCTGGGTCTGGGTCTGCAGGGATGTGCGATTGGGTCGACATTTCATGCTCCTCCTGCTCATCCGGTACATCCTCCCAATCATCATCCCCCAGAGGCATGAGAGGTTTGGCAGCAGCCCAGCCACTCGGATGGTCTCCAAACCCCACCGCTCAGCAGCTCCATATCGGCTTAGCTTGCGCAGCCAATGACAGATTGGCCAGTCTGGCTAGCAAAGTGGTGCTATCGGGTACAATAGGCACTGGTGCCTGAAATGCTGGGGGATCCAGTGGCATTGATTCAGGCGGAGGCAGGGGAGTGTCTGGGTGGAGGTATAGATTGATGGTGGGCAGTAGCGGAACTGGAATAAGAGGGGGGACCTCTAGAGGTGGGGGAGGGAGAAAAACAAGCGACAGTGGTTGATCCAGGTCACGTCCATCTACTACAATAGAGTAAAAGGAGATCCTCAAGAATCCCGCAGAATACGCCCTCCTCGCAGAGGCCTTTACGGACCTCTTTGAGTTCCTTCATGTTGCCATGAGTTGCTTATTTATTCTTTGTAAAACCGCTAATAGTTCCTTTCCAGCTCAAGGAGTATTTGCCTGAGGACACCGTGGAACTCAGCTTCTATGCTGAGCAGATCCCTCTCCAGGCCTCATCCCCCTGCTATCACTTCGGCGGGTTTGTTATCAACCTTAACGCTTTCAATTGGGCACACCGGGACAAGAATGACAAGCGGATGTGCTTGCTCCTTCCGCTGGGGCGGTTCACAGGCGGTCAGCTCTGCCTGATTGAGGATGGACTAAACTTTGATTGCAGCAAGGAGACATTCTGGTCTTCCCCTCCTGCGACCTTAACCGCTTTAATTAGCATTTTACGGGTCGGCGGGCAACTCTTGTGCTGCACACCGACAAGGAGGGCGACCGCTGGGTCAAGAACGCCAATGGATGGGAGGCGTATGTAACAGGCACGAGCTTTTTTTCTTTCTGCAGGCAATAAAATTGTCTATATATCTGGGGCTGAGCTCTGAATTCAGATCCTTGCAGTGCAGTCCGGAGAGAGCAGAGTGGCTGTACAGTTCAAGTGTGGGAAAAAAGAAGAGTTAGAAATCCACAGAAAAGGCCAGCCCTAGCTCTCAAAAAAAAAATCCCACACTGAAAAAAATTTGAGAGCTAGGTCGGGCCTTTTTGAGCATGTCTTACATACAAAGTTTTTTGATCCAATCATTTCCTGTCTTGGAAAACACAAAATACTCGAAATTATGCAACTCTGTGGATTTCTAACTCTTTTTTTTCCCACACTTGAACTGTACAGCCACTCTGCTCTCTCCGGACTGCACAGCAAGGATCTGAATTTAGATCTCAGCCCCGGATATATAGGAAGGCATATCCAGGTGTAACCCCTTACTTTTCCTTCCTTTCCATTTCGTTTTTTTTGGTCTGTTGCTTCTCTTCCCCCCCCCCCCTCCCCCGAACATTCTTGGTTTCGTTCCAATCTTTTATTTGTACTGCCCACATCCTCCCCTGAACTCTCTGGGATTCTGGGGGAGTTTTGTCTGGTTCAAACGTAGTCCCGCTGAAGAAGTGCAGGCTGCCCGGGAGGCGGATTCTGGATGAGGGTTGGTGGCCGGTCGAATTTAGAGTAGGATGAAGGGGAATATTTCAGGAAGATCAACCGGTCGGTAGGCTGATAAACCTGCGAGGGAAGAGGGTATCGGTAGGCCGTGAAATGGGTCGTGTGCGTGTGAGAGCGTGAAAACAAGGTACGGAGACGATTAGAACGCCGAAATGCGTTCTGCGTGGTTTGCAGTTTAACAATGGGGATGAAGATGACACGATAATTGGGCGCTAGCCCGCACTAGCTCGCACAAATGAGCGTAAGACGTGGGATTATGATTTGCTGGCGCCTCCGGCGCGTATTTACAGTACAAACAATTATGTAACTAAAAATAAAAATAGGAATGGGCTAGAGTCGAAACCAGCGTGTGGTCAAACTTCCACACGCCGGCCATACGACCCCTCCACACCGCACCAAAACTCCCACCCCTCGCTCAAATCTTTTGCACGACGTGTTTGTTTGCGCTCAAGTATCTTTCCCCGTCTTTCACCTCGTAATCGGCCGATTCCTGCTCTACCGGATGCGCCCTACCTCTGATTCTCCGAGGACACTCAAAAACAAAGAGGGCACGAGGATCGAGAAATCAAGGTATGCCCGGACTGTTTACCTTTCATACTGCTGCTCACTCGCCCATCCCCATCGCGCCCTGGCCTGTCTCTTTAGTTTTCGTGTGGATGACTACCTCCCATGCATGCCCCTCACTGCCGCCATTGGCCGTCCAGATTCATTCGCCCCTCCAACTTCCCACTTAGGCGCGTTGTGTTGTTTTTCTGGAAGTAGATACGTCTTGTTCCTGCTCACGTGCGCCTTTGACAGAGCATTGAAAAGCTACCCTCGCTTTTGTGCTCTGCACTTTTGTTCTAGCAACCTTGAGTGTAGCCGGCACATGCGTCCGCCCGCGGTGTCACGAGAAGTTGCCACGGATGGGCACGAATGCAAGGTATCTTTTTTTCGGTACAACCTCCAGCGGAATCATTGTCCGCGGCAGATCCTATGGTGCTGGAGCCCAGCGGCGAAGGACTTTTGTGCCGACGAGAGCGGTCGATCGTCCAGCTCACCCCATTGACTTTGATAATAGCGGCTGTCATGGGCGGCAGCATCGCCGTGTCGCTCGTCGATGGCGCCATCTTTTGCCTCCGCATGCGGCTTCCCCTGCGCCCACGCACACCACCCTGCGATCGGAGCCCCACATCGGCGGCAGAGAGCGCGGCCGCAGAAAACCAGGTAGCCCTGGTGGGGTGCTGCACAGCGCTCGAGCCCCAGGTCTCCACGCTGCGTGAATGACTTTCCGAGCGTTTCGGGGAGCTCCCACTTGATTTCGTCTGGTGAGCAATAATCCTGGCTTTCAATGCCGTGTGGACTTACGGACCCGTTATCAGGGCCGATCCGGTATGAACCGGTGCGCTCCACCGTCGTTGACGCTAACAATGTCTTGCATTCATAGCTGCAACTCCTTGCCACCGTATGTTGTCACCTTTATTATGGGCGAGTCGTTGCTTATCGCATTCACAGTATCTTTCCACTTTCGTTGTTCAGATGTAATGTGTCCTGCCTATGTATCTACTGCACTTGCTATTTTGCGACCCGAATCCATAAACGTGAGTGAAGTCTTGTCCCAACGTTTCCTTATTGAAGCATTGTACTAGTAATTCAGCCTCTCCGCCTGCAATCGTACGTTTTACCGCGCCGATCTATTTCTCAATCGATCTTATTTGTTCCTGCGTTTACAGCTTCTGTTGGCTGTCATGCAGATTGGTATGCTGCTTTTTTTAGCGTCGCCAACGTCTACACTTCACAGTAGCCGGGATCATCCAGACGATCTGGTCACAAGCAAATCTCTTCCCTTTTGGCTTTGGGACTGACCCAAATATTTTCCAGATACGAGCTACGATCTATCCTCAAACTCGATGACACGAAGGTGTGAAAACTGAGCTCCTCTCAATTTTCTCTCCGCTTAACAACGTGTTATCAGGCTATTCACACCCTCCAATCTACCGCTTCCCTATCTGTCTAATCCGAGAATGTGGCGCAAGAATTCCAAAATATAACCTTTTTTTCGGCCTTATAGATCTGTAAATTTTTGGAAAATGGCCATTTTTACGGAATCTGGTACCACTATGGCGCCAAATTCCACGAGAACATGCCATTCTCAGGGAATCTAGGTGCGCTCTGATTGAATTGGGATGCTCCCAGTGCCGAGAATGTTCTTATACTTCAAGCTTGTTCCAGAGTGGTTGCTCCGAGAATGGCGTGGAATGTATATTGTTTTACCCATTCACAACTGTCTGATAATTACAACAATGCCTCTCCAAGACGCCCCTAAACCTAGATAATGTTCGTTAATTGGCTCCAATTGGCATATATGGAAAGAGACATAGGATGTGTCGCACTCACTCAGAGTTGGAGAAGCTTCTACAGCACATCGAAAACCTAACCATAAATAATTTGTGCGAGGCAGGAATGGTGCGGGACGCGGCTGGTATCAGGAGTGGATCTAAGGCGGCGGCGGAGTTGCGGATTGTTTTGAACTTTTAGTACGTCCGGGAGGGATTTCTTTCGGTCTCGGCTCTTTTTGGAGTGCCAGACATATTTCTATGGTTCAGCGTTGCAGCTACGGTATATGATGCACTTATGAATGGATGCATAGCCGCGATGGACAACGAGACAGTTCAAATACCATTGTTCTGAGATTGCTGCGGTGTCGCAGACAGAAAGCAAGGCATGCACCAGCTGTACGTATCACAAAATTAATAGGCATTTGCAATCGACCGAGCTTGATTTATATGTCTCAGTCGGGTTCTTTGGACAACAAAAGGCAAGCCGCAGAAAACTGAGCAGGATAGGAACATGGATCGACGGGAAGCCAAGCCAATGGTGGTGGCGTGCAAAAAGAGTGACAAACACCCAATACCAAATAGTCTCTGAGAATCTGTAGTGCAACCGGACAGACAGTCAATGTGAGTTAAAGCCAATCGAAAGTGCATGCTGCCAGGTCAGCATTAATATTCCTGACCTCCGGCGTTGTGTACACAATTTCGGGTTGACATGACTGCGCCAAGTCCAGGGTGTAGTATTTTCAGAGGACTGGAAAACCCAGAGGAATAAACCAGAGATAGTTAGAATTAAGTCGGCAAAGTCAACATCAGCAAATGACGAATGTAGACATCTTAAGTCATGTTGGGCAGGTACACATACATGCATGAATAAATTCGGAATGACATCACTTGAGTTATGTACCTTGCTCGGGCCACAGATTGGAGGCTTCACATGAGCTCCACAGCTTTGGAAACCCAGAAAATGGAGTTGTTGAAAGCCAGTCAAGTCAAAAGTAGACATGGTGGGACTGTTCAATGTTGATTCTTTGTCAAATACAGGATTGAAAAATAGCTCTGCCTACACGCGATGATACTCACTTATGACCCACCCACTGTGAATATCCTTGCTTATAACTGATGATCTCCTCAATGAGCTGCTTATCAGCACCGGCAAACCCCATCAGCATCGGTCATCACCTATAGGCAAAACCCAGGTTTTGGGACACAGAGTCAGTGGGAAGGGAATTACGAAGGAATGAAGAATTTCCCAATTTCCGGAGGAACAAAGAAATGCCCAACTTCGGAAGGAATACATGCGGTTCCGAATAAATCAAATGAAAGGAGCAGCACACACCCTTCGACGCCTGTCCCACCTCGTTCCCCGCGCCTAAATGCGGCGCCTCCCACGCACTCAGCAGCTCCTCATCGAGATACACGTTAATGATGCCGAGCGCGGTGAAATCTCGATGAGCGCGCAGAGCGCCCACTCTGTGTGTGCATGCGTGCGTAAGGATGAGAAGTGAAGGCGGGAGCGACGTACCAGGGTTGACCCGCAGCGGCGCGCCGTCAATGAGGTTGAGGTGGAGTTTGGAGACGCGATGGCGGACTTGGGGACATGGAAGAGGGCGTGGATGATCTGCGTTGAACGTGTGAGTGACGAGGGCAAGGAAGACGGAGATGACATAGAGAAAGCCATAAAAAGACAACGAGTGGAGAGGAGCGTACCTTTCTAAACGTGCCTGCTCTCGCGCTTGCGCATTGCCCTGAGCCTAAAGAACGCGCCACACCAACGAATGCGCGCGCCCAGATACAAGAACTGTGAGATTTATAAGTTAGCTGGCGAAAGGAAAATCAATACCTCGGTCTCAATCAGCGTTTCGCTGCATCTGCGTCGTCCTGACAGAGTGGGCACAGTGATCCCGCCGAAGCGACGCCAAGGAGGCGGAGGTGCGCGCCGTAGAGTCGGCGATTACGAGCGCGGTGCGGGAATCACATCAACGACGGCGTGGATGGAGATGGGACAGTTCGAGGGAGAGCTGGGAGAAGGGATCAGAAACGGAAGCAAAAAAAGAAGCTCGATGTACGAGTACGCACCGTCTCGACCAAGGAGTGACCAGAAGAGTAGGACTAGGACTGCCCCGGCCCTATGGAGTAGGACTCAGTCCTATGGAGTAGGACTCAGTCCTATTGGCATAGGACTTGCTGCCGTAGTTGACAGAGTTGATGAACATCGCTTCTGGTGACAGGCTGTCAAAGGACGTACTGTAAGCTGAGTGACACCGGCTGAGTGACAGCGATAACTTTCATTGAAATTCGTCGAGAAACTGTAGATTCAAGTCCATGAGGGTGGTGTCAAATGCAATATCTTCGCTCTCTGAAGAGTGGTCGCTGAGAGCAGATGGAATCGAATTGTTGACACGATCAGCATCTAGGACTGAATAAGGCAAAGGTATTTGGTATGTCAACAAAATACAACTCACAGATTTGGTCGCCAGCCACCACACTGAATCTCGCATTTCGAGCTCTGGATACGATTATAAAATCTTCGATCACGAGTCAACCATCGAAACAAACAACTGCAGTGATACATACCTGGCAATAATTCCAGAAGGTGATGCCGTTGACAGCAGCCATATAACCATCCCCAACTTCCCCAAAGTCACTCCTCTACCTTTAGATACATTTACTTTGCTCTCAATATCCTTGTATACCAGCAAATGGCACAATATTCAGGTTGTGATGCTAAACTTAGGGGCCGTGAACCATCAAACGGCCGAAACTTTTTTTATGTTTTCCGCAGAGATATGAAAACAGCTGTAACGTATGGCAACATGGACTGGACAGCTTGCGTTTTGCGGCTTTATCAGCCAGAATTTGATCCCCGGGTGTCAACTAGGGGAAAGGACCCCAGGTAGTGCTTGTCTATATATCAGCTATCTAGTATCGGGATAAGACGCGACGCGTCGCGTTTACAGTCACGTGCCCATCAACGCGACGCGCTTGGAGTGGACTTTGGCAAGGTATGGTCTTGGACCACCACCTTACCCTCCGCTGTTGCCTCGGGTCTACACACTCATTGCAACCGAGCTTCTTTCGAACCCATACCCCGACATCGCGAGGCAACAGAACCCCGGGCGATTTTGGTGGTGCCGCTGTCTCCTCATTCCTACCGGCTTTGAATCACAAAGTTCAAAGCCCCTGCTCCCCGGATCCAACCCCAACGGCGAAGGCCAGTCCGACGTCGCTCCCTCATCCCCTTTGGCGGCATCTTCTCCTCCATTTGCCTCTGGTCCCACCGTAAATTCAACAAGCAGGACAAGACAATCATTGTCAGTCCAGTCGCTCGTGATCCCGCATGTGCATTGCTACTTATTTTTCTCATAGCCCCAGTACACTGGCAGCCGCTCCTGAAGATGAAGATGGAGGCTGGGGAGAACTTGCCCGAGGAGGTCTTGTGCTGCATCAGTGAGTGGTGCAGTGTTCTCGAGGACCGCAACATCGTTCCCGGAGGCAGTTTGGGCCACATCTTGGGCAGTATCGCGGCTTTCAAAGCGAGCCTTGCCAGTAGGTGGTTTTACTTGCTGTGTCTTACAACCCGTTAATGTTCGTCAGCCCTGGAACACATTCTGACTACTCTCCCTTTGTACGTCTTCCGTCTTGTTGGTTGCCGACCCCGTCCGTTTCTGCAACCCACTGATTGACTGATCACCGACACCTTGTGCTTTATTCTTATGAGTAACTCTTCTCCCTTGTTCCAGTTTTGCTGATTCGATCCTTCCTCAGCACCGTCTAGCTTTACCTCTTCCTTCTCCCCTTCCACCTTGTCAGCAAGTTTGGCTGATCATACCCCACGCGCATCACTTACCCTGCCCCAGGTATCAAATTGTGCCTTCATCTACCCCGGATTTGTCGCTGCCGGCAAGGAAATTGAACAACCCTTCGGTGCGCTGCATCCCTCTCTCTGTTGGTTCGCCCCGAGCTAACTGCTTTGCGCAGGCTACGACGAGAACAACTTGTCGACCTCGGCATATTCTGCCAGGTCATCATGACGCGGGACATCGAGAGCCTCCAGTCCGCGCTGTGCCTCAACGCGTACCTGGGCCCGGAGGAGCCTGAGCTCATCTGCCACCGCTCCATGACGCTCACCGAGGCAACTGCGCACGACGAGTTCAAGGACATCAGCGACGAGGAGGTCGGCAGCCCAGGAATCCCCCTGCACCCGCGCCCGAGCTACCTCGGGGCTCTCAGGGCTAGCCCCCGCATATTTATAAGTGTACGACTGAGGTACTAGTCTCTTGTTTATAAGTTTGTCTTGTTCTATTCAATTGATCTCTGTTACCACGTCACATCCATCGTGCTACTTCCGTGACTTTCGATATCTAGACACCCGTTTGGGTCTGCACTCGAACAAAGTCAGTAAGGAACAAATCAAAGCAGGTAGGAATAAGTAGGAATGAACCAAATGTCCCCGGGGCATGATATGTGCATGCAGTGAATGTGAATGATCAAATTGTTCACGGTGCGCAACCACTGATAATTCCAGTGCTTCAAGGCGACCAAAATTTCCAATAATCGCAGCCAAGGTGACGGCTCTTATGATACCTCACAACCTGACAACTCTTACGACCTTTGACACGACTTATAGACTTACACTACTTTTGTCCTGTTTTCTTCAACACATTATCATAACGAGCTTCCGCATTCCACAAGAATCTTCACAGACAATGCCAGATTATCGGTACTACTGAGTAAATTACGGACAAAGAGAAAAAAAACTAGCATTGTACAAGACACATGCAGCAGAAGATATTTAGAGATTGTTGGCGGCAGTATCCTACCACCCCGCTCCCCCGCGTTTGACTTCCTTCGGGCAACTCATCTCCGCCAGCCCAGCTCACGGCACTGCTCTACGACCATTGTACAGACCCCTTGGTGCACCCCAGGACAATTGGTTGAAGTGGAGAAGGGGGAGGGTGATAGGGGTAGGGGATGATAGCACACTGTAGGCGCTTCGAGTCGTCGTATTGGTGACGCGGTGGGTCATGCGATATTTTCAGGATCCTTAGATTTCCGCAATCCATGCGTCTAGAGTGCTATGTGCACCGCGGCGCGCCTCCCACAATAAATCAATTAAAACTCCCAATTTAATCGGTTTTTCATTACCCATTTTGTTTGCGCATCGAGGTCCCGCATACAATGAGTAAGATGACTTGATCATGAAGGAAGTGTGGACGCATGTATTCACGAAGCATAACATGGGTTCGAGAACACATTCTACAGGCATTGTTTAAACCGGGGGCTTGGAGTCTGCGGTGAAGGTGTAGGTCAGACCGCACTTACCGCAGTAACAGTCGGTGTGGAAGGCCATTTCGAATGGGTGGTGGGCAAAGAGCAAAAATTATCAAGTAGAGGGAACCTACAAATATACCGGCACCACCGCTCGGCGGTCAGGTACTCACAGCGGAGACACTTGATCTCGCCGTCCGAGGTATATAGTACTTCTAGATGGCCATCTTGACCTTCTTGCGCTTGTGCTTGGTCTTCTTGGGGTCTGAGGCCTGAGGGAGGATATGTTGTCGGCGTGGAGAAAACAGCTGCTTGAGAAAAACGGACATCATTGGTCTTCTTTTTGCGCTTCTTGGCATCGCACAGACAGAGCATCAGGAATCCTTCTCAATGTTGTGGTCGCTGAGGGTGCGGCCATCCTCAAGCTGCTTCCCGGCAAAGATCAGGTTGGCGCTTTTGGCGTACCGCAGATCTGGAAGCTTGACGACACCAACGGCACAGAGATCCTCGACCGTGCCAGCAGCAGTCCATAGGGCCTGGGTGTATGAGGCGCTCAACAACTGCCTGCCTTGAAGTCTGTTTGTGGACTGTGATGAAGGTGACTCGAAGGCGACACTGAGAACAGATCTGCACACAATTACTTTGCAAGGTGGTTTCTGGGGTCCCAGTACACAAATGCGTCGAGGAATATCGCCTATCACCCGCCAAACACGGTCCGAGTACCGCCCGGTCATCAAACCGAAGCTGTCCAGTCCATGTTGCCATAGTAACGATGTCGAGAGTGCACAAGCGAGAGGGATTGCCGCTCCCATATTAGTCACATGAGTGTCGGCATTACTTCACATTTTAGCCGAAGAAATGGCTGAGTCCTACTTCATAGGACTGGGGCAGTCCCAGTCCTATTCTTCTGGTATATACTCGTCTCGACCACAGCTCGCTACGGCAAGGACTCTGGCTGTGAGAACCACGATGGGGCTGCGCGGGCTCGGGGATGAGGGCTATTCGCAGCGTGGCGCATGGGAATGCGCGCGCGTGAAGTTGATCACCACGCGTTCTGCAAGGAGACGGCCATAATAATACTATGACGGCGCTTGGGACGAGTCTATACTAGAAGAATGGGAGTGGGACTCGCCCATTTCCTTTTTCGGGAAGCGAGTCCCATTCTTGATCCCATCAACAATGGACTCGCTGAAGAAATGGGACTGGGGAGACCGCCGCCAATCACATAGTGACCCGCCGTCACGCAGTCCCAAGGGGATGAGGTTCTTGAGGCGGCACAAATGCATGTAATGATCTGATGCCGATACCCGGCAATATTCGGCACCCGCTCAGCCGCTCAAGTTGTGAGTAGAATATTTAAACAGGAAAGTATATAGATAGTACAATTGAAGAAAATATTAATGTTGACCACAATCAGTGTTTAGCTCTGGAGAACTTGGTTTCTGACATGCCGCCTATTCCGAGCAAACACGCGGCCTAATAGAGAGCTTGAGCCCAAGCGGCATGCCGCTTTTAGGTTGTGCAAAAAGCGGCATGCCGCTTTTTTTACAACTTTTGTGTGCACCTCAAATTCACACCCTGATGCTATTGCACATTGTTAATACCCTTTAGAGGAAAAACAGAAAAAAAGCGGCATGCCGCTTTTTGCACAACCTAAAAGTAGCATGCCGCTTGGGCTCAAGCTCTCTAATGTCGAGCGGTCAAAGCCCGCTCAAAGGCAAGCGTGTCTATCCTTCCTGCACTTTTTTTTTCCCCCCATCACAATTCCGCCATCCCGAAGCTATCCTAACCCGGTGGCCTATCTGTACCTGCATTCTAAACAACTACTGTGGCGGCTGGAAAGCTAGAACAAATAATTTCTCTCTTACTCTCCTGTGTTCTGTTCACCACTGTTCTCTCACCTTCAAAACTCTGCAATCATACACCGATACAAATCACGTCGCCTCAGATATTTAATGTAAGTGCCAATCAGGGTTGGGTATGAATTTATCACAGTTTTCATGTCGACTGAAAATTCAACATCCTTTTTTCTTCACCAGCTCTTACGACTACATGCTGCTTTTTCCACTGACTTCCCGGGGGTACTGACACATTTCTTCTGATTCTAGTGTTTCCAGTGAGTCATCTTTTCTCAGTGCTCTAGATTTCCATTCTTAGCTCCTTTATGTCTAGCTTTTTGGGAGTACATATTCTTTCTGTGTATGACTTGTCCTGTACACCTCGCACGCACTTTACCCCTGTACATTTCTAACTCGTCTAATTTAGCTGTCCCATCGCTGGGAGCGTATCAGCAAGTCCGTTTCCGACGCTAAAATCTGGGTACACGGCCGTTGAGTCTTGACCGCCTGTAGGGCAACACATTAAATTCTTATTTGGTTTTTCCCCTTAAGAATCTATATGAAGTTTGCTTAAACAATTCCCGTCTCAACACAAAATCCGATTTAATCACTGATTGTTTAAACAGGCTGTACTGAGACCCAACCCCAATGCATTCACTACTACTTCCTTCCGAAAACAGTGCGAGGAAGGTGTTCAATCAGTGATTCTGGATTAGTAAACCAGTGTTCAAAACACACCGAGCAGCGGGGAATCGCCAGCCGATTAACAAAACAGCGTTGAAACTAGTAAGACCAAGATCGATTAAATTACCAATCACCAGGGGGGAGGCGACGGATTAACAAAACAGTGCCAAAATCGCACAAGGAACCTACCCGGGACTCGCTGAATCGTGACAACAGTCCGTACTGCTTCCGGCAGACTTCTCCACTCACCGCATCCACAAGATTGGTCAATGTGAGCTGGTTGACGGCTGCCGTAGATGCAATGTCCCAGGCTTGCGCATTTCGGAAACATGAGTGACTCTCGAGATTTGCTGAAAGAAACAGTCAGCCACATTGGTGGTCGGGAATTGTGCCATTCACCGTGTCCTACCCAAACTGCGATGTGTTTCCAGATTTTCAAGCCCTTCCCTGATCCGCTTTGTGAGATCTATGAGCATTATCCAACCGCTCTGGCCAAGGGCACTCCCAATTTAACTTTGAAAGGTGATAAGAAGAAGAACGAGGCATAAATGTAAAGCAAAGAACAACGAAACAAGGTTGAACAAGATTGAACGTGTAGATGAAAGACATGAAAACGAAATGAGGGTGTGAGGAAAGACTGACCGAGATCCAAGCGTGCATGACAGCGTCGACGTTCATCCGGAAGTTGTATGCGGAGGAGCTCTTGTAACGGGATCTTACATGATGGAACCAAAGATCTAGGAGAGGTCAACAGAACAATACATGAAAAGAGATAGAAACAAAAGGGAAGAATCTTACTTACACATCTCGAGTGCCTTGAATTGGAAGAACTTACCACTGGTGGCTGGGTCAGTGAACACGGCAGCAATGAGTTAAAGAAGTCAAACACGACCCGGAGGTCCGAGATATTGACGCTGAAAAGGTCTGTTGAGAGGTTGATGCACCACGGCAAGTGTTGAAACTTGACCCTGAATTCGTCTGGTCAGCGGGCATAGCAGCGAGATTGAAGTGTATGTGTTGATGTCGGTTTTAGCCGTGTAGAGGTCGGTCGAAAAGTGGAGATCTGAAAGAAAAAAAGGTCAGAACATTGAGCAGGAGGAATGAAAGTAGGACGAGTCGGGGATAGACTCGAAGCAAGTTGAACTGAATGAAAGGCGAAAAATGCAAAGATACGGACCACTCACTCTGCGAGGTGCCCTATATTCCAGTACTGCGATCGAGTGGGAGTGCTGGCAGACTCTCCGGCCACCAACTAGCCCGCAAATAGCTCGACAGGCACGGTTTGTCCTGGATAGCCGTAAATTTGCCGACCACCACTCATTGGTCCTGGTCTGTCCTGATGCCCTATTGCACATCCTCTTCAGTGGGTAATCGGATGAGCGGGAATATGGGCAGCACACCTGACTAAATTCCACCTTATCCGATATATGTGCTATATAGCTGCGCCAGGAAAGAAGCGGTGAGACCAAAAGGCTCGCCGGAAGGTTTAAAAGACCTTGGAACGCTTTCACAGCGATTTGGAGACCGAATACGGGCGGTTTCCGGGGGCAAAACTGAGTGTCTTCCAGAACCTGAGGATGGGGAAGAGGAGACCTGAGAGTTGGAGAGCCGCCTTGTGCAACGCACCGTAATCCTCCCTCGAAACCGGGGATCAACTTCCCTGGTTGATAAATTTGAAACAAAGATTTTGTGGATCCAATTGAATATTCGGACTCCCTGTTTTGGTTCCCATCAGCGCAGGGTCGGGATGACGTGTGCGGCAATTGCCCGGGGTACGAATGCAGTGAATGAAGGACCGGCCACAGACAAATTCAACCGTTAATGTACCCAACCTCCCAACTTTGGGTTGCTATTCATGAAATAATACTCCTTAAGTCCTTCGCGCTTTTGAAGTTCAGCCAGTTCTGAAGATTGTTTGTATTCGATCAAATATGAATGATGCGAACGAACCTGGTTCAGACAATCCAGTTCTGCGGCCATCTTAGCATGAAAATTTCGGATTGCGGGCCCCATCTACGCTGCAGCTTCTGCTATCTGGTTGAGAAATGCTGGTGTGGAACCATATTGTCCAGATCTCCATGTCAGGTTAGGTTTTTGCCATTTGCATCCGATCCCTCATCCTTAGGTTGTCAGGGTCGGAGTAACGAGATCAAGAAGAAATAAAGCTGAAACAGTCACGAGGCAACCGACCCTCAGGGTCGCTGGATGGACATCAGTTGATGAATTGGAAACCGTTTCCGTCAACCACTCTGATCCTGTCCCCCATCATCCATCCCATTCTTCTTCGCATCCCATCTCGCGCGGCGCAGAAGCTATGGATTTCCATCTACGAATGTCTGTTAATTGAACGGAGCGTGTTATCTTGGTCGGAGAGCAGTTCAGGATCTGTATGCGAGAAATGGTCGAGTCAGGTACGCAATTCAGGTGCGAGCCGGGAAAGGAGCATACATGGTGGGGATTTAGACAGAACCGGTCGGCCACAGATGATTTGGAGGTGCCAAGCCGTAGGCATTGAACTAGAAGGTCATAATGAACACCATCTGGGTGTGCTGGTTATCCCTGTCGAACTGAAGACGAATACACCAGCAGCTTTTCATTTCAAGCTTGGTGCAATAAGTCACCTTGCTACTGAATGAACTCGGGGTCAAACCAGAACATCCTCGTTCGACCGCAGGACCGTACCGTAGGATACAAAAGTAGCATTCGGCGTCAACTGAGTCCTCCAGAGGAGGTTGAATTGGTTGTTGACAGTCTCCCCGAGCCCTCAGTCACTCTGGAATACTGCCATGTATGGTGGTGGTAAACGAAAAAAGCAGGACGGCCAGCAGATGGTGGGAAGTAGGCAGAGAAGACAGGGTCTATAGCATGGCACGATCTTTCCGGTCTGAGAAACATGAAACAGTTGATTCGCGTCTACCTCAATTAGTACGGTTTGTGAGCCCTGAACAAATTAACGTACAGTGTTGAATCGGGAATCAATTGGAACAGAAGTCCAACCACTCAGGCAATGTGGTGGATGTCCGGCAAGCCCGACAGCTCCGTGACAACCATGTTGCAACGGTTGCGACACTCTGGACAGGCAATATGCTGGATGCCTTGGCAGTCTAGAAATGCTCTAAAAATATGGCGGCAACTGTGTAACAAGAGGGCTCGCGCACGATGTTTAACCTGGTGGAAAAGTGCAACCCCTGGATTTTCAATGTTCAACCAACATTTATTAGTTGGGGCATTTAATCCTCCCAGAAATGTGCTGTAAACATCATGAGATACTTGAGTTGAATCTTGGTTCAACCGATGTAGAAAAGGAAGGGTAAGAATCCTGCTCAGTGACATAGCGGGCGGACCGGGAATCTCGGTCATCTCGGGCTTCTCGGTTGCGATACCGTATGTTATCTTCTGCGTGCTGGGGCCAATTATTAGAGGCGTGAATAGTCTCATGGTTTGCTTGAGCGATTGGGAGCAAGATTGAGTACCTCGCCTTTCTTTTGGAGACAGCAAGCGGCAAAGATTCGATTACATGGCAAATATTTACTCCGGACATTGTGCCTCTTCCCCGGGTTGTGTACACCTTCAAGCACCGTTCAGTCACAGATCCGACTCTGTCCCATCGCATGACATTCAGGGATACACCGAATTCGCCGGTTTGAACGGGAAACTTGTATCCACAAGTTATTATAGTTGAGGATGATGAGCAACTGATACGAGCCAGAGGCCCAGCGGGTATGAACACACGCACAGTTCAATCAACACAAGGATCAAAATTGTCAGGGTCGCCAATCAAAGGGCAGGGATTCGTGTCATTTACAGCAGTTTGCGGAACTTAGGGCGCGGCTCATTTTTTATCAAATTTTGATGTTTCCACCAGGATGGCTGCTGTAAGCTCAATTCCCAACCGTTTCCCTTGAAAGTATGACCGTTGAATTCGCATTTCCATTCCGGAGGGCATGGGCTCCTCAGATTCTTTGATGGCGAATCAAATTGCCTGATTGGGAAAATATCCAAGTTTTGAGCAGGATGGCTGTAGTATGAGCTATATTTGTTTGATTGGGCTAAATTTTTGATACAATGAACTCACATGTATTCTGGAGGGCACCAAATACCGGGATTTTCAATACAACTTGTATATTTGATATAGTGTACATTATGACAATGGTTCCAAATGATAGCAAGCATATATTTGAAGTAAAGGTCACATTGAAAATCCCGGTATGTCCTGCCCTCTGTAGTACTCCCAAATACAACATAACCAAAAACTAGGTCAATCAGACAACTACACAAAGTATGCGGTGTCTCCTGTTCTTCAACACACTTATGAAGAACAGGACATGCCGCATACTCTGTGTAGTTGTCCGATTGACCTAGTTTTTGGTTATGTTGTATTTGGGAGTACTACAGAGGGCAGGACATACCGGGATTTTCAATGTGACCTTTACTTCAAATATATGCTTGCTATCATTTGGAACCATTGTCATAATGTACACTATATCAAATATACAAGTTGTATTGAAAATCCCGGTATTTGGTGCCCTCCAGAATACATGTGAGTTCATTGTATCAAAAATTTAGCCCAATCAAACAAATATAGCTCATACTACAGCCATCCTGCTCAAAACTTGGATATTTTCCCAATCAGGCAATTTGATTCGCCATCAAAGAATCTGAGGAGCCCATGCCCTCCGGAATGGAAATGCGAATTCAACGGTCATACTTTCAAGGGAAACGGTTGGGAATTGAGCTTACAGCGGCCATCCTGGTGGAAACATCAAAATTTGATAAAAAATGAGCCGCGCCCTAAGTTCCGCAAACTGCTGTAAACATCAAGCGCGCCATGTCGACATCTGCGGTTATTTCTCAGGGTCGATGCGCTGGCATCAGTGCACTTGAATTCAGCTTAACTACAAGATTTGACCTAGCCTCAGTGCTGCACAACATCCCCTGACCAGTTGTACCACATCGCACCGTGCCTGTCGGCTTGACCTCAAGTTTCAACACATATTGCAAAGTGTCAGAGCTCCGGCGCAGCCTGGTATTCGAGCCATGACTATCTCCGATAATTATATCCCATTTTTTGCGACATACCACCCGTGGCTGCAGGGTCAATTCTGTGAATCGTCGTGAATCATCAGAGTTAACCTTGAACCGGTGATTAGATGCCAACCTTCCAGGGTCCCTCCATGTCGGCACGATCCGAGTCTGGATCAATCGTCTCCTTGCCAATATGCCTCTCGTGTTTCACCCCTCTCATTCTCTTGTTTCCCTCTCCCATCCTATCTAACTTGCTATTCTCTTTGTCTCTTGATCCTCAGCTCTCTTGAACAGCCAGTTTTGCGATTACATCGACTGAAGTCAGGACTATCGCAAGCAGACTCAGTGGATATCAGCGCCATGATATGTGGTAAGAGAAGAGACTTCGACGTCCACACCTGTGCTCCCTAACGGGCATGAACACCAACTCTCGGCTCGCGATGGGACTACTAGCACGATAAGCATGTCTCACCCTTGTCTCCATCCTTTCTGTCTCGCTCCCCCCCCACTCCTTTAGCTCCATCGCCCATCAAATCAACCGATTCTCCCGCATTCATGAAACCTCCACACTCAGGTCTCTCCCCAACGGTTCCTGCAGCATTCCCAGGCGAGTTTATTCACTGCATGAATGGTTCATCTAAGATATCAGCCACTAAATAGCTGGGAACCTGGGAATTATCGAACCCATGGCACATTCAGTTTCAAAAAGCTTTCCCTAGGTGGGTGATACCTCATCAAATTGGTTGTAAGTGCCTCCCAATGACAAGTGGACAAAAAAACCTGAGTTCCAAGCCTGATTGTAGATCTACAGAATCAGCCCAATTTGTTCAAACGATCTCGTCGGTTTGAACCATAGTCTGATTTGTACTGTTTTGATAACCTCGGTTTGATTATCACTCATTTCCATCTCTCTCGTCTTTGCGCAACTGGCATTCAACACTCCCTGGTAAGCTTGATTTGCACCGGTTTGTTAATCTGTGAGCTGATTATCTGGGTAGAAGTTGGTTTGGTTCAATGCTGTTTTGTTAATCTGATTTTGATGAACACTGCAGGTCTCTCTCTTGACCGCCGATTTGAACACTCCTTCGTTAACCCACTGTTCAAATAATCAGCCAGACTATGTATTTGAATAATGATGCCGTTTTGTTAATCTATGTTTGGTTAACACCGCAGGTCCCTCTCTTGGTGCCGCCGATTTGAACACTGCTTCGTTAATCCACTGTTCAACTAATCAGTCAGACAGTGTATTCAAATAATAATGAGGATAACAATATTTGCATTGTGGGGCCGTTTAAATGAGCAGTGATTAAGCAAGCTTTTGCGTTGAGACGCCAATTGATTAAGCAAACTTCATATGGTTACTGTCCCCTTTGCGGCAGCAGTCCAGCACGTTTCTGCCGTGCGGTAACCCTTCGCTCCGCCTTCTTTGAACCCACCACTCAAATTTCTATTCAGCTGGCACATCGTGTAGGATTATCGCGCTCCGGAGATGCAACTCGTGGTGTCCGCTGCACCGCCGATGTTACCGTCAACTTTTCTCTCAATTTACTCCCTGCCCGTGGTCACCATGAATGGTAGCCACAGCATTTCTTTTCAATTTATCGATGTCGTGCATGCGAGGCACTAGGTAGTGGTGAGTTATTGATTGGTCTGGTATGTTTTCAGTACCGCTGACCCAGCCCCTCGAGCTTCATTACATCGGCATCACCCTGGACAGCTCATTCACGTCCTTTTGTTGCTCTGGACGCGTCCCCGATGTCCAAAAAAGCCAACAGATGCACCAATGATGTGTTCCTGGCAACTCTTTTGCATCAAGCCCCCATACTACAGTATTTCTGCTTGTGCATGTGTCCGTACTGCCACTGACAATTTGCTCAGGCCCCAACTCTCCAGTTAACATTCCAATTGAAATTATGGCCATGGTGGGACAGGGAGGTGTACCTGCTGTGATGTGATTTATACCACTGTATGTAGGCTCTGTAAGTAGATAGATATCGCGTGAGGGAGTTAAATCGTTGAATACACATTTGAACCGGCTTCGCAAGTCAAAGTTGAGGGGACCGTGATGTCGAACTTTGTTAATAATTTTCAGCAAACATGTCTGCTCCTCTGCCGGAGCGAAGCGAAGGCATGTCTTGTTAACCTTACCACGATCCTACCTACCTAAATAGGAAAGTGCTCGGTGGGTACAAAAATCGGCACCGGGTGCAAAACTCTTCAGAATGTCGCAAAATACAGGGTACGCCAACACGTGCTAGCTTAATACCTCCCCGGGACATTCACATATTCTATATTTCTCTCCGGCCCCAATCCGGCCCTCTGTAGAGCTGTGCATCCGTTATCGGAAATGGCCGATGTCAATGCCGCGCTATTGATGTACATCAACCGATCACTCCGCTCTTGCCCGCCCATGCCGCCTCATAGTGCCTGATCAAGCTGATCTTGATGCGGAGGGGTCACAGATTCACCGGCAAGCAGACTTGCCGAGTACCATTTTAGCCGAGTCCCATTGTTGATGGGATCAAGAATGGGACTCGCTTACCGAAAAAGGAAGTGGGTGAGTCCCACTCCCATTCTTCTCGTCAACCCTCGCTTGGGACGCGGGACGGCAGCACGTATACAACGGTGGAGAGGCCTTCTGGAGGTAGGGAAAGTTATTAACAGACGATATAAAGGAGGAGGGGGGTTAGGGTTCGCGAAGACGCGTCAGTATGAAATGAGACAATGAATGTAGGGAGGGGAGAGACGCACGGGGTGACACTTCCAACTCCGGATTCTCCCACAGCCTGTCGAGTTCGCACTGCAGGCTCGCCAGTTTCGTGTCGATCTCTGTGTCACATAGTCAACCAGCTATAAAAATCGATATAGGCATGGAATGCAGTTCCTCGAAATGATCGCCCAAGTGAAAGTGGAAAGCCAAGAAACACGCTCACGCTCACGCACTTCTCACCTCTCCCTCCATCTTCGCCAACACATTCCTGGCTTGCCCGCCATCCTCCGCAGCGTGGCAAAGCGCTCGGGGATATCACACGCCGCGACGTGCTGGTAGTATTCGATCGCGCCACGCAGGTTCCCGAGGGTATCTTGGCCCTAAAATTTTGACGCATAACGAATCAGCATCAGCCACCGACTCGGAATCGCTACAACACGCAGTCGAAGACAAATGCCGAAGGAACGATCGAACTCGAAAATGGGAACGATCCACCCGCTCCACGCAGTCGACGAAGACCCAGTGCTTCAAGCGACCCCCAGAAAAACCAAAAAAAACACACCTCAAACCCAACCAACACCCCCCTCCTGCTCGCAAGCACTCCCATTTCCCTCCTTGCCACTCCCTCCGCCACACGTGTTTTGTTCGCGGCGTCCAGATCCCCATCGAGGAACTGGTCCATATGGAGCGTGGCCAGGAATGCGAGTGGCTCCGGCGAGGCTGTATTTGCACCCCTCCCAACGTCGGGCGTTCGAAGTGGGCGGGCTGCGCACGTGGGAAGTGAGCGGGTGTGAAGGCGTTAGAAGTGGAAGGCGTGATGTTCACCAGTACATTTTGGCGGCGTCTTCATTCCTTGATTGGAGTAAAGCTCATTATGTCGAGTGCATATCAACCGGAGTCTGACGGAGGCACCGAACGTGCCAACCGTACCGTGACCCAGATGCTACGTCAATGTATTGAGCCGAAGCAGGGTGATTGGGTATCAAAGTTACGCATGATTGAGTTCGCTATGAACTCAGCGCGCTCCGAGAGCACGAGATACTCCCCATCCGTCCTGAATATGGGTCGAGTACCCGCTCTCTGCTCTGGGACATTGAGGGGATGAAAGTGATAGAGTCGCGCGGGCTGACACAAGAGCAAACGAGAGAAGTGCACGTACCGAAGGAGATCCCAGCTTTCTTGTCCCTGTTTCCGTCTCTTCAGAGTACCCACCCCTCCTCTTTGAAACAGATTCGTCGTGCTGAACCACGTTGGAACGAGCGAACGCCGGCCGTTTATGAGCTAAAAAACGAATGACAACGGGCGATGCCCTGCGCGCTGGAGAAGACGGACAAGGGGTTTAATTAGATCCCCTGCCCGATGTATAGAGGATAATACGTACCGTGGTGGCCGCCCAATCCACCACATCTGCCCGCCCTTCCGACGCCAACGACGAACCCGAATATCTAAACCACCTTGCAAGACAATAGTTTAGAAGCTATAGAAGAGCTACATCCCGTAGATTAGCTACTGGAACGAAAGGAAAATCAAAGAAATTGGCTTACCGGCGTAAGTGCAAAATCACGGCTATCGCTGGCTTGGACAGCGATGACCACGAACGAATAGTCCGTCCGAACTCGACCGCGTGAGACGAAGTGGAGAGGATATACAATCTATT
Source organism: Mycena olivaceomarginata (assembly GCA_029378375.1). Classification (NCBI taxonomy): domain Eukaryota; kingdom Fungi; phylum Basidiomycota; class Agaricomycetes; order Agaricales; family Mycenaceae; genus Mycena; species Mycena olivaceomarginata. Next base: position 411,010 of record JARKIC010000028.1, on the reverse strand, counting down.
AGTTACGAGAACGAAAGGAAATGTAAAAAATCCGCTTAGCGGTGTGGGGTCGCAAATCGACATCATCGCTGGCTTGGTCAGCGATGATACTTGCGGGAAAGGCGAGTAGGGGCGGGGGGTAGGGCGATGGCCTGGAGGCTATAGGAGAGAAAAAAAGGTTAGCTGGCTTTGCTTTAAGTCACAATAAGCAATAAAAGACCACTCACCTATATGTTAAGAATCCCAATGTTTCCCCACCTCTTCCAGCTGCCGTTTCCTGACTTTGAACGGGCATTCGAGCGGTGGTGCATGTTGGTTCGACTCGGTTGAACACTCGTCTTGCGGCTTGGTGGCAATATATGAGGACGTACCTGGACGAACATACTGTACAATTTCGTTCAAATCGGCAGTCACGCGTCACGCACCCCCCTGTCGATCACGAACTTTGGTCGATGTCACGCGTCACTCGGGCCTCTGTCGAACCTCCAAGTGGTTACACAGGCGCCAAATTGCCTAAAAGAAAAAAAAAAGGGGAAAAAAGGTAAAATTTCCGGTTCAAATGCCGAAATTTTCGAGGTGTCACGCAAAAAATCGGCGGCTGCCGAAATGTCGAATAGGTAAAATGGGTCACGCATCACACCCCCTGTCGATTTGAACGAAATTGTACAGTACCCCTGCTCGTAGGAACCCATAAAAATCTAATGAAACTTTCTGCAGCTGCGCTAGGGCCAGCTGACGCCCGGGCCTACTCCGTTGTGCAAGAGTCTGACTTGAAGTTGAAGATTGAAAGCGCGGCGTAGCGCGAAAGGGACATGATGAGGAAAGCTAAATTGCCGGCTTCAAGCAACAATATTGCCGTACGAGCATGCCTCTTCGTATTAAATTTGACTCATTTACCTCTAGCGCACCCCCATATTGTCGACGGAGTCGCCACCCGGAGCAAAATGGTCCATCACGAGTGCGGTGCTGCACGCACCATCTACATCCCAATTGATCCTTCCATTCGCAAAGTACTCATTGTGACGAATCAAATCCCTCACAACCATCCGATGCCCACACTTGCCAAAGTCCCCGTCGGTGTAATGGAGAAGTACAAGACTTGTGTGATCGCCCACGGCGGGGCCGGGGCGACGGTGGCGAAGGTCGACAACAGTACATTCCCGTTTTCACATTTCTACAAATCTCAATACTTACGTCCCATATTTGTAGCGCCGTCTACCAGGGTTCTTCTGGGCGGTAAAACACCAGCCGGATTTTCTGCTGGTCTGCACTCCAGGCCAGTTAAGGCCAAGATCATTGCGAAGGTGAAGCGCCAGCTGTTTCCGAACGGTGCAGATGCTGCCGGTGAGTGATTCATTTTTTTTTCGGGATTAGTCTCCACTTCAACTTCGCACCTGAACGAGTTTCTAGGTGTGTTTAGCTTTTATTTGAGCGGCTTGACGAAGCCCTTGCCGGAACGCTACATTCATGGCTATATTACGACCGACGATGGGGGCATTTGCATCTTAACATGCGTCCCGTACCTGTTGAAGCTCCTCGATGACCCCGGTGTCAACGCATTTGACGACGACACGACCTACAAACGAATTGAAGGCAAAATGAATGAGTGGGAGCTCACTATTTTAGTGAAGACAGCCGCGCGCGGTACAGTTTTAGTCAACGGTTTCCGAGTCTGGCTCATTTTCATCCATATAGCCGCCACGGTCGCATGTGCGTATATAAATCGTGCAAGCACTGTCTTCTTCGAGAAAGTCTTTGACGAGCTACGGCGCGTAAAGCTCCTGGTGACGCATAAACCCATACCTCTCAGGCCATTTGTCCCCGGTGGTAACCTTGACGTCATGAATGCGGACATGGACGGAGCGCAAATCCTCGGTATTTGTCGCTCCATTATGAAGCATAACGTCCCCGAGTACAGCGGCATTCCAAACGACACACCACCTGAACAGGTGGCACAGTATTTCGTCAAAGTCTGTTGGCGACATGCAAAGGAGTAATTTCTTTCATTCTTTGCTCCGCCAGATATCGAACTCATCATTCAACTTTTTTCCAGGCCAGTCCACGACTTCAGGTCGCTAGTGTCTCCATCAGACCACGCCCGTCTTCTCGACTTTGTCTACATTGACACAAAAGAGTCACTCGCCGATTTTTCCGCCTTCGTTAGCAGTCTCGGGGTCAAAAAAATACAGGGTGGGTGCCGGACGATCATGTTTTCCGTTATTAACATGCACGCAGACTGGTAGGCCCACAAGGAGATGCACGAGTGGATTATTCCCTGCCCTGTCAAGTCGCAATCTCGAATCCCGGCCGACGTTTGGGACACCACTCCTTCAACAACGAACACGAATGAAGCACAGCATGCCTGGACCAGCTCTCTTACTGGGACCGGGCGGTCGCTCGCCGAAGGGATTTCTGCGTACGCCAAGTTTCCTCCTGCCCTGAATATTCTGACAAGCTGAACTCTCAGTGCATACGACGTTGATCGTAATGTTGCGGAAGAGATTGAGTTAACCCTTAAAACGGGTGTCTTTTCCAATCCGCACAACGAGGTATCACATCGTGTTGGTCGTAACTCATCTCGCCAGTCGAAGAGGGCTCGTGATGCGCGCGACGTACGGGAGGTTACAGACGGAACGAAGGACCTCCAGGACGAGCTTGCGAGCGAGCTGGAAAGGCGTCGTGAATCGAGCGCACGTTCGAAAGAGCTGAAAGAGCAACTGAAAACTTTAAAGGGTAAAGGTGGTAAGAAGGCTGCTTCTTCGTCTACCATCTTGTCCGCCAGCTCCGGTGGACGAGCCAGGTCTGTACCGGCGGCGAGGGCAGGTAAATTTGCTTATCTAGCGGAAGTGGTTCTTTGTCTTAACCCTATTAGATCCTTCTGCACAAAAGACTACAACTCAGACTACAACTCAGTCAAATGACGTTGCGATTGCAATTGGAGGTAACGTTGTTCTCACTTCATTCTCCTTTACTGATCTCGCTCAAAGATGCTTCTCCTACCGTCGCAACTACACATATTGATGAGCGGGCAATTGGGAGTACCTCCGCAATGGAAGTTAATGTTGCCCCCTCTCAATCTAATATTTTTGCCTCGCTGAACTAGCAATGTTGCAGTACTTTCCGGAAATCAGCTTTCGGAAGGTGCTATCCATGCAGACGAGTATAACACGCTGGTCTTCCTTCCAACTCCAGCGGACATTCAGCACATTTCCGATCGTCGGCCAATCGCGGAATTTGAGTCTCGTATGACATTTCCTGAACTCGTTCTTCTGCTCTATTGAATTTGATTCACCAGCGGCCCCTGTTTTCCACTTCAACGACTCCAGCTCCTCTGATAGTACCAACAATCTTAATTTTCTCGACAAGATGTTGACCTGGGATTTTAACATGAACGCCTTCGACTCTGGTATTTCCTGAACTCATTCTTCAGCTTTATTGAATTTGATTCATTAGCGGCCTCTGCTTTCAACTTCAACGACTCCAGCTCTTCCGATAGTACAAGCGATCTCAATTTTCTCAACGAGATGTTGACCTGGGATTTCAACATGAATGCCGTTGGGGCGGAGTATGTGCTTGCCGACAACACCATCGCCGCCCCAGTCTCCGAGCTTCCAACATTACCTGCACCACCTCCGTCGTCTCCATTGGCCATTCCTGATCAGTCTATTGAACCGCTCGCTGCCACCAAACCAAAACAGAGATGTGAAGTGGACGAAAACAATATTCTGAATACTCGCCGCCGCCATATCAAACGAACGCGGTCTTCCGACAACCAACTCTTTGATAAGCCCACTAAGAAAGGGCGGAATTAAAGGTATGTGTCAAACTACATTTTACGACACCCGTTTCTGAGAAGCTTTACTAGTTTGGCCGTAAAACTCACTTTTGACGTAGTTACACAATGCATTTCTCTTTCCTCATCGTTTTCCATGCAAAGTCGACCACACGTTGACTATGGACGACACTTCGGACAGATGTCCTTCTTTTTATTTGAATTGCTGCCTGAGACACATAGATTTTGTACCGTTTCCGAGGTTTGAATTGGATCTGTAGTGATTCGATTTTGAACACGCTATTTTATCGTTCCTCATCGGCCTCGAGTGAATGATCCTTGTAGTGACAAGATGTAATCACCGTGATAATTGTGACACCCACACGACCGCTGTTTTTTGCCTCGAGTGAGTCCAACTTCGCCCTTGATGCAGCCATGCCAATTGTGATGGGTCAAGACTAAGGACTCTGATGGTATTTTTGCCCTATTTTCGCCAAGTAGCCCTCCTTCCGAGTGGCGTTAAGCCAGAGCGTTGAGGAGTGCAGCTTGGCCCGAAATGGCAAGTATCTCACGTCTGCCAACAGATCTCCCCTACGGCAACTTCCGGGCTTGAAGTGTTGGCGTCTTCTTACACAGCGTCTTGATTCGCACTCAACTGGTATCACATTCAAGAGGAGAAACACGGTCAGTGAATGTATCTGTATTAGCCTGAATAGATCTGGTTTCAACCGAATGTATCTGGCATCAAACGAATGCATCTGATCTCCGAATGTATCTATCGTCCGGACTTGATGTATCCCGGTGAATTGGTGGCCTAATGTAGACCGCCACCAACCTGGACCCAGGTCGACCAGGGTCGGCCATGATAGGCACACCACCGTCGGCGAGTTGTTCTGAGGTATATTCACAAATGCGGCATGCAAGAATATGATACTGGAGTCTCAGGCCTTTAATTAATTGAAAACCTGATCTCAACGGGAGGTTCGTCACACATCAATACCAGCACCTTCAAACCGGTCGGTCAGCCACGATGAGGAGAAGGAAACGAGGAGGATGCTCACGCGTAAGACGACATAACATCGTTGAACGAGCTGACGCCTCCGCCCTCCCCGAAGCTAATGGGCTGGCTCAGGTCCGAGAGCCCAGGGGAGCGGATGGGCCCGATCCCGTCGTTGATGATGTCGCAGTCGTAGTTGCTGTCGAGGTGAAATTAGCGATTGAACGCGGTACAGCAGGAAGCATGACATACCGGAACGCATAGCAATATTGGTTGGGGTCGGGCCCGAAGCTTGAGACCTGGTCATTGAGGTCGTCCGCGAGGTTGACGCACTCGCCGGGACCGGCGTCGGTGATGTACACGCAGTACTCCTGCCAGTTCGCGGCCACGCAGAGGTACACATTGCCTGCGTCGCGCTTTTGGAGGCCGTCGCGGCGCTGTGGAAATAATTACGCTGGTTAGCGCCGTGCGATCATGAATATAAACATGGAAGAAGTTACGTCGGCATTTGCGAGCGAGATGGTTCCATTTGCAGCCGCCTTGTACGACGTGACGTCGATGATCTTGGTGCCGGCGGGAGGGAAGATAATCGCCGCGAGGGATGCAGCGGCGAACGAGAAGGTGACGAAAAGGGCGAATTTCATCTTGTAGGATAGGATAGGAGGGCTTGGGGAGAAAAGCGCACTGCTGAAGATGGGTGTCGTCTGCCTTCGCCTTTATACAATTTCGCTTGCAGGCTATTCAGTAGGCGCACCATGCTCCGTCCGACACTGGACAGGTAAGGCTTCAGCCCCTCGTTGACAAGACGCGCCGAAGGCCAGAATATTTTGATGCGATGCGCGGGCTTGAAATGAAATGCTAATACAACGATACTAGGACGTGATTGGCGGGGTGATAAAACCCATGCAGGTGCCGCCAGCGCGCCGCCCAATGTCAAAGCTTGCTCATGTCATGTGCAACTGAGACCCGTGCGCTTTGCGTGCGTCCGATTGCACTTTTATTCCCACGCAAACACTTTTTGATGCGCGCAACACTTTCTTGGTGCGCAACACTTTCTTGGTGCGCGCTACTTTTTTTTTTTCAACTATTCCGAAAGTATCCCCAGCCTTTCAAATCAGGCACCCGGTGCAGGCCGCCCCTTCGAGTCGGGGGTGCACCCCTGAGTGGGGTCAGTAGTAATTTAAATGGGCCCTGGTACCGCCGACCTGTACCTGTAGTCGGGATACTGGATACATGGTTGTATGATGGTCGGATTGCATATTTCACAGGCTCAGGACAGGGAAAGTAGAATGAGAGGGAAAGCCTTCCAATTAAAGCGGTAGACAGTTAGAACCTGATTGGACTCATAACCCCACGGATCTCCTTCTAGAAGCCTTAAAAGGAACCAAACCTGATGTGAACGGTGCCGGCTGGGTTTAGAGACGATGCCGGAGGCCGGGTGTTGGCGGATGAGTTTGCACCCGCGCGCACAACGCCGCAATTGACTGTACCTGTTCCTTGCCCTGGTGTTGACAAGCTAAATTCGTACCTGATTACATACAGTAATTGTAGACTTGTGTTAAATACTCTTAGATACCGAATAAATCTCCGCGCGTTTGCCGAGGGTCTATTGCCGAATATCCAGTGTGTGGCTTTAATTCCAATACAGTGTAGTAGGGTTCCTTGGATAACAACTTTGATTTTTTGCTTGTAGAGCTCGCAATTGTTGAGAGTAAAATTTGAGATTAACCAGGCACACACTAGAGTGTATAATAGGCTTCCCTGGAGGATCATATGACCAATGTACACATTGGATGTAGGTCGAAAAAAAAGGGATGTTTTTTTGATGGGAAATGTCGCATGGAGGGTTCGATGGATAATCCACATTTCTGCTCCCCCGGTGGTCCCTCTCCCACTATTCAGGATTCCAAGGCTCAGAATATGCTTGAAAAGTACCATGGAGGTCATTTACCGTGTCCCAGCACCCAATATAAGCCGAAAGAGCAGCAAAAGTATGTGCAGATAGTAACACGTTATGTCACACTTTGGGCATATGAAGGCATACATGATTTTTGTAGCCGTCATTTTTAGTCCAATCATCTCACTCTTTGTGACATTATTGTACCTTGAATGGTGATCTATGCTGCGAAATTATGATTTGTACAGACGTCCATCTAAATAGGTGCATAATGGACGAAAAGGAAAGTTGATCAAAGTGGTCATCAAAGACTGATGGACCCGAAAACACATTCCATTCAGCCCCCAGTATATGACGTTCACTTTGCACATTAATTATGGCACCACACTTTTCGATGCGCGCAACACTTTTTTTTGGCAGCGCAACACTTTTCGGGCTCGGTAGCCGTCGGGTAAGGCCTCGGACGGTCGGGCCAGGTTACCGATGTCATTGAAGGACCCAATTGAACTCGGCCCAAAACCGAATGTGGATAAACTCACCATTGTACCTATCATCTGGTGAGAGATGAATGGCCAAACGGGATACCACAAGTTAGCAGAGCCAATTGCATGACTTTTGCGAGCCTGTGTACTGTTCTTTCTCTCACCGCTAAATGCCTTCCCCTCATGGTTATTCAACAGTATCACTGGACACTGTTTTGACGTCAACAATATTCATTTGTTTGCCATGAGATTTCAGAACAGAGACAGTGGTACCATGAATTCTCCACTTGGGATGCTCCGTGCAGATTTGCATCTGAAATCCGACGTGACGCGAGGACGCGTCGGCCGGGGATTCAGTCACGTGATGGCGTCGAACATTTGTTGGTCAATGAACTTTGAAGTCTCAGAAACCGATGCACTCAAATATAAAAGCGCGTTTCTAGCGATCAGCGGCTTCACTTGGGAGGACAGAATACAGAATAAGTACAGCAACAAACTTTTGGGAGCTAGCAAATGCGCTGACTGGTGCAGGCAAATAAGGCCACTTGCTCGGCAGGCTCGGCTGCCGAGCGGTAACACCGAGAAAGTGTTGCGCTGCTCGGAAAAAAGTGTTGCGCACATGAAAAGTGTGATGCAATAATAAATGTGCAAAGTGAACGTCATACCAGTAGGGTTATGGGCCTAAAACTTTTTTAGGAGATATAAATAGCATGTATGCATTCAAATAGTAACAGGATTGGGTAGAAAATGGGTACCAGCTGCGTAAAAAAAGAATTATCCATTGAACCCTCCTTATCCATCGAACCCTACTATACTGTACCGGGTGCCTGATTTGAAAGGCTGGGGATACTTTCGGAATAGTTGAAAAAAAAAAAGTAAAAAGTAGCGCGCACCAAGAAAGTGTTGCGCACCAAGAAAGTGTTGCGCGCATCAAAAAGTGTTGCGTGGGAATAAAAGTGCAATCGGACCGTCATAGTGCGCCCCCAGTCGAGACCGAAGCTCAAGCGATGAACCAAGTGAAATTGCGCCCAAATGGAAAGCGCTCACGCGACTAGTGCTATCATGTCACTGTCTAGCCCTGGGAAGACTACGCTGGGTTGAATTTCGTCGCCCGCGGATTGACCGCAACCTTCGGGTCTGCAGATTCTGTAAAGCTGAGATTGACAGCTAAATGCAATATTCTAGGCTATTTCGTTCTCGTCAATTGTGGAGCTGTGGCAGCGTGTGAAGGCTGGCTATTGCGGGCGGCATCAAACGGCAGCTTGCGAGCTGATGTGCCGTCAGGCTTTATGACGTTGTACTGACGTTCTCCACGCAACCGGGATTCCCCGGCTCCAACTGTGCCACGAATCGAAATGGCCTAGAATCTTGCATTTAGCTGGAATCTCCGGAGCACGCACTTTTGGACGGCACACGCCGACCTCGCTGAGCTTCGCGAAAACTTCTTCTCTCGAATGAGGAACGACTTGTGTTGGTTTTATCTCGTGAACCAATTGAGATATCACTCCTGGCTGTTAGGCCTTTGGTTACAAGCTCATGAGGAGCTCTACTGTAGGTACTGTATTTATACTAAAATCTTATTTTTCCTGCATGTTCTGGCATGTTCCCTCCGATTCCATATCAGTCATCTTTTAGTCAGCACCTCGGCCATGTCTCGGGCTTGTGCTGGATTGCCAATCTCCAACAACTTGCCCGGACTCCCAAGCCTGGATTCCATGCCATCTGCAAAATTCTTCACTCACATGTTAGCTTACAGAGAGACTATTGCGCTGATTGCAAAATTCGCATACGAAGTTACTCAAGTCTTTGAAGCTACTCCAATGTTCATCCCCCTCTTCCTTTGCACTGGCTGACACTACCGCAGCGTAACAACTAGTTTCTTTCTCACTTCGTATTCTACTTTTGATAGACGTTCTGATAACGAATAGCTCGTCAAGTAGGGTAGTTGGGGTCCAAGGCGAAGGCATGAGGCGCTTGTGCGCGCTAGGATAACCTTGGGAACACAGTGTTCAGAGGCTGGACCATGCTGTGTATAATATTATCACTCTCACTAGACTCGTGAACCAGTCGATGCTAGCTGATTGCTCTCAGACCGGATATAAGACTGAATCGGGGACATCAGTAGACAGAGCCAACAAGTTAAGGGGGTTTTGTTGCCCCCGCCGTTTCAGAGGTGCCGACTCCGTCAAAGTGGATTTCAGCCGAATCTGTAGTCCCATAAATGTTTTTATCTGTACTGCTTGGTTTGAATGTTGAAAGCGTCCATTTGACACTGAAGATCTCGAACGCAAGGCAAGAGATGAAACATCACGTGCTCCGTTGACGCGTCAAGATCACCCAAACACCACCATACATAATCCGAACCACGGTTGAACATGTTGAAAGGAGCCTCAACCCAGGTTTTAGTACAGCAATTTCACCTTTTAGAACCTAACTCGTCGTACTACTCACTGTGGGATGGCTTTGATTGCTCCGTCCTGACGAGCCTGGATGAGAAATATCCTGTTTTTATCCCTGAGAGGAAATTCACGCTTTGGGAACGAGCGCACTAACTACACGAGGAGTAACAAGTTTCGTGGGAGTGGGACTCGCCCAGTCCCATTCTGCGCCTTGATCAGTGGGACTCGTGTAGATTAGTGGGACTCGGAGTCTAGAAACAGACTCAAACAGTGGGATTGATTGTAAATGCATCAATAGTAGGATTGATGCGCAATCAATATCCGTTCCGAAGTAGCTGCCGCACTGATCTTGGTCTTTATCTCCTTGAATAATCTAACGGTTTCCGCCCTCCCGGTTCGACGATTTGGACAGCGAGAATTGAGGTAACAGTGAAGCTTTCATTTGAGACTGTCAAATTTCCTTTCCAGTTAAACATGTTGAATCAATATATCAATATATCAACGGCGGTCCAGCATACCTTGCAGCGTGGCGTTCATTTGCTCGGGCACGGTGCTGTATCTTCAATCGAAATGGAAGCATGCCCTAGGCCTGGATTTAAATTTTTCAGATAACAACCTCAAGGTGAACCCTCCTCATATGTTTTGGGCTCATGCCCGGTCAGAGAGCGGCCCGCATCATCTGGAAACGCCTCGTTACTATCCGTGTCTATCCAGTGTCTATCGGCGTCTATCTGGTCTAGCCGAGACTTCCCCTGTCTATATAGACACCAATAGAAATGGGGCATTTTCCAGACGATCTGTCGAGAATCGAGTACGAAAGTCGGTATTATGTATGATTAAGGCTCACCAATATTTCGTCTTTGTTGCCTTTCCCGCTCCAGTACCCAAATTTCCTCTTTGCCCACCACATCCCGTCACTCATCCACCAGATAAATACTTCGATCTCTTCATCCACCTCTCCAATTTATTGCAGTCCCAGGTATGATCTTGCCCTCATTCACTACTTTCATTGACTTCTGTCTCAAGCATAACATTTTTGCCATGTTCGATGCTGCGGCAGATATCCCGCAGGGAAAAATCAAGGCCTACAGGTTGTTTATCAGTTTCTCGTTCCGGCTAGATTGCACTGCCCCTAATATTCTCTTAGGTCTTTCCATTCGCTCTCGCTGACCCCACTCATGATCCTTTTTTCTCTGTCGAAAATGCGACTGGTTGGATCACATCACGGAGTTACCAGCTCTACCTCGAGCATGATGATTCTGATGTTTCCTTCTGTCTGTGGAGTCTTGATAAAGCCAAGCCAACCCAAATTCGAGCGTATCGCGCTTTATAACGGATGGAGTTGTTCGCCGATGTCGCATCACTTTTGGTTGGAAACCTTGTCGCGCCGACACAAGGTCGTCACGACACGCATAGATTTCCCTTTGATACTTTATTCTATGTATACCTTTCCCTTTATGACCCATATGTAGCCTAGTATGTTAGATATGTATATATGTAGTTATGTTTCAGTTACTTAGATAGCTTCCCTTGAAGTGAGACTCTTACTACGCATTTGGTTCAGCAGACTCTTTTCAACAGCTCAAGTGTTCTGCTTTGAGCTCCCGTTGCCGCAGCAGCGCTCGGGAACCTCGGCGGCGTCACACGCTTGTGTAAGTCGAAATTAGTTCCAATTGTGCACAGTGAACGAACAGTATGATCAAGATGCTGAGTGATGATTTCCTTGGGCATTTGTTCTTCAGCTTGGACAACACCGATGCCTGGATCAATCTCAGCGCGTTCTAGGCCTATATGAATACCTCACATGGGTCTTTCAATGAATACTGCACACGCACCTCTACTCCCTTCAGTTCCGTGCTCCCTCTCGGGCTGCATCCTCTGTGAGCTCCCGCGCGCCTTCCAGGGCCCACTCGCCGCTCTCCCTCATGGACTCTCGTCCAAGCAGTTGCGCCTCGTTTATTCCATCATGCTATGCCCCATCTTCGCGTTCTTCGAGTCCATTTGACCGCTAGGTAACTGTGATTGATGATTCTGATGACGAGAACGACTTCCCAGAAACGCTCCCGGCTCCTCCTGTGGTTCTGAAGCGCGAGGAAAGTTCCGCCTCACTCCCCCCGATCACTCCGAAGAGTCCCACCCTCAATACTGGGGCGAAAGGGCGCAAGGGGAAGCAGAAGGCAGCCTCGGGCATTGAACTCACTCGCGAGGAGACGGTTGACAAAATTGTTGAAATCTCGACGATTCCCTCCACCTGGCCTGTACCCCGAGTCCCCACTGCGTATCTGGTCGATTTCTCGAAAGCACATAAGTTTTTGAAGGTCGGTAATCGCACCTTGACAATTGAGAGGTTCATTCGATCAGAGGTACTGTTTGAGCTATTGTGCTGGGTGTGTGACTAATTGTGGGAACCTCAGGATCAGGATTCAAGGGGTGGATCAAACGGCCATTCTGCGGGCGATGCAGATACTGCTGGGTTCTTTCCTGACTTGAAAAAAACTGTCCGCGCTCGCCGCTGTCATTGGACGTGCAATGGAGTCCACACCTGCGAATTTATTGATCTGAGTCTTTTCGCGAGTTGCCAGCGTTCTGAGCCAGATGAAGCAGCGACAAGAGAGCTTTGGAAGCACGAGCTGGATGCCAATGAGCGTGAAGCGGCGTCTGCACCCGGTGTAATATCGCGGTGAGCAGGACTCAATCTCAATCACATGCCTTTTCTCCAACTTGCCTCTTTTATCAGATTCTACCTCCAAGTTATGCATTCCAAGTGCAAAGTCGCCGGTACTCAAGCGACTGTCAAGTGTACGCTGTGTTCTCATCGATTCGAGTTTTCTTCACGAAACGGCCAACAGGGAACTGCATACGGGAAATAATTCTTCATAGGTTGTTCCAAAGGGACTTGCGCGAAGAGATTCAACCATTGATACCTACCAATTCCCAACAATGTAGACGAACAAGCTTTGCGATTCGCCGTGGACAACGGTCGCCAGATGCCCGCTGTACAAACCGTCAATGAATGTGTGCTCTCACGGTTCACCCGCATATCGGAACGAAGTTAAACGGCTGCCGTATGTGTAATGCAAATTGCTTTTGTTGCGGACCTGACGATTAAATTTAAGGCAGACACGCATATTATCGACGGTTATATCAGGACACACCAAATCATTCAGCGTAAATGCCCAACTCGAATGGTTATCTTTATTCCAGTCCCGAAATTCCTTGATGAGTAATCTCCTTTGCAACACAAAGCAATTGTTCTTTTGCGCCACCCGCACAATAACCCAGCACATCCAAGGACAAATCCCAGTGCAAATGATCGACATACTCTTGGGAAGGCAGTTCAGGCAGCTGGTGTTGTTGGCTTGAAAGTTCAAAAACTGCTAAATGGTGTGTTCATTGAATCCAAAGCCTGCTCATTCACTGATCATTCTTGCTTGAGGCGCGCCACGTTGAAGGCTCTTCAACACGCGATGATCATGTGATCGTGTCGAACTTATTTGGTCCACGGCCGCGTGAGTAATTGCGGACTTAGTACTTGGTACATAAAGACTCCCGCACTGAGCTACTTAATCTCGGGAATGAGGTTCAAGGCTTAAGGCTGTGGTGGCTTAACGTGGTTTAACGCAACCGGAGTTATCATCGTATAGCCACATTGTAATCCTGCCTACGAAATCAAATCTTTCAGGAACCTTGCGCGTCAATTAAGTACTGGCTATTGAGCATATAAATTCTATCAATTCACCCTCTGTTCTCTTTTGGACGCGTTAACAAGTACTACGTATACTGCACTATGTCTGACGGCACAGAGAAGGTGATTCTCGCGTCGGCTCCGTCCATCTGCCATCCATCCATCCAGATTCCACGTCCCACACACAGTGCACACCACCAAGAATGAGCTTGACGCCCCTCCACCTCCAGCCCCTCGCCCCCGCCACCCCGCACACCAAAATCCGCCTCGCCCAGCTCGCGAAGGCGCTCTGCCACGCGCTCTGCGGCCCTGTTGAGTTCCACCCGCGCTTCAAGACACCGTTCGTGGCACACATGGCGCCGAACGACAACTTTGGCTTGCCGGCAGGCATGTGGACGGACAATACAAGTATGACGCCGGCGCTTGCGAGGTCGATCACCAGGGGTGGGGTGATGCAAAGGGAGAGGCGGAAGAACAAGAGGGAGGCGACAAGGGAAAGCAAGGGAAAGGCGGGATGGATGCGGCGGACCAGCTCGATGCGTACTACCGCTGGTGGCGCGCCGGCGAGCTCAGCACGACGGGGGGCTGCTTCGACATCAGGAACACGATCCAGCGTGCTAGGGCTGTACGAGGACGCGCCATGGGTACTGTCGATGCGCCCTGCAGCGTGCTGCGCGCGCTGTTCACGAGGTCTGACCAGGAGTGGCGCAGGAAGGCGGCAGCGGCAGTGCTGCCGCGCATCACGCGCGATTTAAGCGGGTCGGTGTTCGGCAGGAACGGGTCGCTCATGCGCATGCGGGTGCTCCCCGTGGGACTCACATACTGGCGCAAAGAGGAGGGGAAGGTGGGGGACCTGGCGAGGGAGAGCAGCGGGATGACACACCCAAATGTGGTGTGTCAGGAGGCGTGTGCGGCGTGGGCGACGTGCATCGTGCGGGTCGTGCGCACTGCGGCTGTGGACAGAGAGGATGCAGGAGGGGCTGGGGATGACGAAGCTCGACGTGCTGCACCACTTTGCGCTATTCGTACACCACGCCGGCCCTGCAGGAGGCGCTCGCGGCCGACGTACCCCTGCCAGCCACGCTGGCACGCAATCTCGTGGGGATGGAGGCGCACTACGCCGCGCACCACCGGCTGTTGTGCCTCGCCGTCGCGACGCTGCATGCTTCCACCGCCGCCACTGCTGAGGACGGCATCACGAACCCCAATGCGGACACTGATGACCTGGTGGAGGCGCACGCGCTCGCAGTCCTCCCGCAGGACGCGGCGCTCCCGTCGTCGGGGTACATCGTGCACATGCTTGCCGCTGCGCTCTACGTGTTCCTTGCCACCAGCACGTTCGAGGCCGGGGTACTGCTCACGGCGAATATGGGGGACGACGCGGACACGGTCATGACGATGTATGGGGGACTAGTGGGCACGTGGTATGCCATTGAGGAGGACAGTGGGAAGCAGGCGGGTGCGAGAGTGGCGGAACACACGCAGGTGAAACACAGGGCAGTGATCGTGGTTGGGGACCTCAGTGAGGCGGATGTCGTCTGTGATTGTGCTGACAGAGACGATAATTTTGTTGGGGAGGTCTACGGGGTTGAGGCCTCCTTCGATCCGGGACAGCGACAAGGGGGCACGGTTCGTCTTGGAGAGCAAGAAGCAGTAGCAGTAGTGGAAGCTCGCTGACCGAGCCAGAAACTGCAGTAAGGCCCAGATAGCTGTAGGGAATATATCCCGAAGGACTTACCTTCCAGCTCACAAATTCCCTGTCTCTATCTCCTCTCCTTTCCGACGTGGTTTCTTGTGTCAATTCACGCAAGCAAGAGCATCGACTCACTTGAGAGAGGGGAAGTCCACGTTAGGGCCTTGTTGAAGGTGTTGGCAGTGGCGCGACGATGGTGGTGAGAAGAGGACAACACAGCTCACGGCAGCAGACAGCGCGAAGAGCGGCCCGCGTGGATCTTGAAAACGATTGGCCTGGGTTTAACCCAAACCAGGTACTATCTCCGAAGAGATAGACCTTGAAATCACTCGGCGGGCTCACGGATCATCTTGATATCGTTCCCGTGCTGGCATGTTTCTTCTCAATCAAGAGCTTGCGCAACACAAACCGCGCTCGGAATCGACGCCGGTGAGCTCTCACAATCTCCCTCTATTTTCCCCTCTTTTCCTCTCTTTTTATCAACTTGAAAACTTGATTCTTTCCCCGTAACCACAGACTTAAGCCAAAAGCCGGGAATGATACACCCATCCCTTCGGCACCCTGGGTCTCGACTATCAATCGGAATTGTTACTATCAAGGCCATCAGGCGGCAAGAGCCGCCCGAGTCCCACTCTTCAACATCAGTCCCACTGTTTGGTATGAAAAAGTGCGACTGGGCAGTGATTAGTGGGATTTGACGAGTCCCACTCCCACGAATCTTATATATACTCTAACTACACGCATCCCGAGGCCCGGTAGGCATTGCCTGTTTACGTGAGTCGACATCAGTCTACTTTGACCGACCCCAGTAGGGGAGGAATGACAAGAAGGGTGGGAGTGGGACTCGCCCAGTGCCACTCCAGATCTGACAGTGCGACTCGGGTATTTCAGTGTGACTCGGCCTTACCAACAGTGTGACTGTGACGAAAGTGAGGCCGGCGGGATAACTTGAGGTTAAACAGAGGGCGACGGTTTCGGCACACAGGTAAGGTCTTCGCGATTGCTGGGGTGGTCGGTTCACAGCAAAGGTAAGTGGCGTAAAATGATAGTTGACCAAAGAACTAATCTACTACATCACAGGTTTATATAGTGAACATATATGGGGTTAAGTATTCGAATCAAGATGGTAGTTAGGCCGTGCGGGGCATCGGCTGAACGGTAAAGTACGAAAAGGGTTCGTACGTCGAATTAATAAAGGATTGGAGGTGGAATAAAGGAAATGAGTGAGGGGAGAAGGAAAGTGGTAGAATAAAATAAGAAAGAGGGTATGCGCGGTAGCGCACCGTTACAGTGACTCACCATCAACAGTGGGACTCGCTAAGTTCGCTTAAACGAGCTCATCGTTCTTTATCTGGCGAGCGCCATCAGGTGGGCAGCAGTCATTTTTCGCCTCTTTCTTCCTTCACATCGTATAAGTCTACCGATATTTGAGCAAGCCGCTGAGCTCCCGCTCAGTGAGATCAAACATTACTGCAAATTTGTAGGTTTGAATCCTTCAAACTCTCTCAATGATTGATCATCGCCGGATTGTAGACCTTCAAAGAAGCCCTCAGTGATCCTAATCATAACGTTTGTTTTCGGTGGAAGATACGCCGTCGTGGATGACTTCATTGGGCTACCAGCTCTATGCTTTAAGGGACGATTCAGCGACCAGTGCCACCCGTTGGAATGCCGAGGATGCATCCACCAAAGAACTGAGAGCGTATCGAAGCTATGTACGTTGATTCAATGGTCTGATTATAAAATATTGACAGCTTTGAAAGATACTCAGCGAAGAATACCGCACTCACCCGTTTTTTAGTTTGGAGACACCTGAGGTTTGGATTAGTCCCCTTGCATTCCAAGCGTATATGGTCAGTCGCATGGATCCAGGCAATCTGCGCAGGGAATGTATGTCGATCAGCTCTCGTGCACCCTCCCGCGCTGCGTCGTCGGTCTCAATGGCTGTGTCTCGGACATCTCGGGCCAGTAGCCGAGCTTCACGCGTTCCTTCCTCTCGAGCCAGTTCACCAGTATCGCATGCTACATCTGATATCCCTTCATTTACACCATTCTCCTGAGCCAGTTCTCCGGTTTCCCACCGTGGATTCAACTCCTGTCCGTCAAGCGCCATCTCTGTCATCGAGTTCCATGACTCGGATTCAGAGCCTGATGATTCCCCCGCCCAACCCGAGACTCAATCGAATTCTTCTTTACCCATTGTTGTCCCAAAATCTGAGGAAACACCTGTAGTTATCCCTCGCAATCCTGCCCCGGCCAACTCTGTTGTTGCCCGAGGTACAGAGACACTGAAAATCAGGATCACACGGGAGGAGACGGTCGACCAGATAGTGTATCCTACGGCCATCGCACTCTCATTCGACGTTCCCGTACTCCGACCACCATTCTACTTGACCTCTCGTGCTCAACGCATCTGTTGATAACACCTAGCGGCAAATTCATGCCCATAGATAGGTTCATACGAGGAGAGGCAGGTTGCATTCTAAATACACATCTCCAGATTTGCTCAACCTTCATTAGAACCAGGAATACTGGGACGGATCTGCCGGGCATACCAAAGGTGATGTTAATGTATACGGCTTCCCTTCAGCTGACGGCATTACCCCCGATCTGAAGACAAAAATCGGTTGCCGCCGTGTCTCCCTGACTTGTAACGGGATTGACAAGTGCGAATTTCCTGATCCTACCCTCTTTGCTGGTCTTGAACGCTTCGAGGCTGACGAAGAGACGATGCGAGAGCTGTGGAATCATGAACTGGATAAAAATGAAGCTGAAGCAGCATCGCCTTTTGGAATTATTGCTCAGTATGCAGCACGCCGCTATAGCGTCCATGTCATTTACCAATTGCATCGAAAGTTTTTTCAACCGCATTCAGAACTCGAGATGAAAAATTGAGTGTGACGGGATGCCAATTCTAGTTCGCCCTACACATGTTAGTCCCGCTCTCTTGTATTATTCCTACACTAACAATTTCTAGCATTCCTCCGTATACGGAAAACAACATTTCATTGGTTGCTCCAAGTGGACGCGGTCCGAGACGGGCCAGCATCTCTACTGGCCCATGCCGCCGAATGTCGATGAGGACATTCTCCGATATGTGATGGAAAATGAGGGACGATTGCCTTCTGAATCGACTACGATAAACAATTGTTGCATTCTCACTGTTCATCCTCGGGTTCAGCTATCGCACTGTTGTATGTGGTTGCACTGGACATTTTTCTCTCCATCGAAAATTGCGGGTTTACAGCGTACAGCCATATCATTGGGGGTCAGATCGTGCCAGCCACAATTGAACATTGTCTGTGCAACAGTAAGATGATCATATCCGTTCCAGTCGCGGATTCGCCTGCTACACGCCACAAAGCCATTGTGATCCTACGCAATCCGCATAACCATCCCATAAATCCGCCGACCAAACCAACGGCGCAAGGTAGACTCAGACTGAGAAAGGCAATCGAAGCAACTGGAATGAACAGACTTACAGTGATAAATTTGCTCAACCACTCTTTCTACACATAATTTCAATTGACGGGGCTCAGGGATTATTCAGCACCCTCTACCTCGCGCGTCTACGATGGAAGACGTGTCGCGGAGGGCAGTCCAGCGCTTGTGAATACTCGGAAAGTTCGAGATTCATCAGTGCGAAAAAGAAAGATGAGAACCCGCATAGGTTGGATTTCGACGGTAATTATTCGAAGCATTTGACGATGTGAAGGAATGAATTAACATATTTCAGGTGTGATTTACCACCTTAATACGTGGGAGGCCAAGCTTTCCAAAGCCGAGCAGTATATCCGCACTGCCATGTCAAGAACAGTTTTCGCCTTGTTGTAACCATGCAACCGCAGATTGCAATGCTCATCCACAAGATTCTTTCTCTGAGCATCGACTTCACTTTCAAGTGAGTTGAAGGCAAGATGGACGAGTGGGAAGTCGTGGGAATGGTGGATCGATACAAGAAGCGTAGGTTTAGAACTCAGTTTTGTATATTTGTCAATGTTCGCTTTCGCAGGTTACACACTGGTGAGCCTGTACTGCGACACGAAACCACCGAGGCCTTCACCCAGCTTTTCTCCGAGTTTTTCAATACCATACAGCATGCAATCGGTGAAGTCTTCAAACTTGCTCCCTTTTATCCAGATGCAAAATGTTGATTCGTCATGCTAGACGGTGAAGTGCCTTAGGCTCTCGGCCTGGCCACATTCCTTTCAAAGTACAACAACCCCGAAATCAGTGGAATATGGACTAGCGACCCAGTCAGGCTTCTTGTGCGCTGCTTAAAAAACATGCGAAATTCTTTTGAATGGTGCTCCTGTTCTTGTTTCTTCCGCCGTAATCTTCTAGCTTACTGCTATTATCGAAGACACATTGAAGAGCTCCCCAATAATATTTTGAGTACAGTTATGGCACGCCTGAAATTAATTATGGGCTTGGCAACACAGAAAGACATCGATGGAAGACACGGATATGAAAAGTAACGGAGTTGTTCACCCGTCCAAAACTTGTGTGTCAGATTTTTAATCATATTCAAGATTAGTTAGTACAAGCACAAGCTCGCTAATCTGTGGATACTTCCCTCTATCAACAAGTGCCTGTCCAAAATTGTGCCGGAGGATTGGGACATTACTCCGAATCACTCGAATTATGTTGAATCAGGGATGGTTAAGCGAAGATAAATACCGGCTGTCGGCATATGGGAGTTACGGCGGAACTCGAGATAAGTACAGACGGAGCAAAAATAAAAGTGGGGCGACGCAGGCGACTGTAACGACAACTCTCTCCTTCAAGCCTTGTTCTCGCAGGAGAGGAACCCAAGCACTGGGAAAAAATTGCCATCAGCTGGCGGAAGACTGACATAGTTTAATGTCCTGAAATATGTTCACAATTATTTTGAGGGGTGCCAACAATGCCGGTGATAAGCCAGTAATTGGGCCATGGTTAGATACATGTAATTTTGCATGTTTCTGATCGTGCTCATTGCTGAAACTGTTGTTTCTATGCAACAGTACTGGTTCCTGGTAGCTGTTGGGTGAACCACAGAAAAATGGGTGGACGTTCTAAGGAATTAGAATGTCCATTGGCTAGTCTCACCCTGAAAACTGTAAGGGAAACGTGCAGCCAGATAATAAGTCAAGGAACTTCTTTTGACTTGTTTCCAACATTCACTTAAACAACGGAAACGGGTCAAAGGAACGGGAGTTGGCAATGTGTTGTGTTGTGTTGAGACGCTAAGGGAGGCGCGCTTGGTCACGTGTTTCGGTTGCCAGAGTTGCCGGTTTCCATCGAATGCGGATACACCGAAACAGGTGGTCGGCTATTCTGTGGATCCGGATCACAACTCTAAAGGTGTTCTAAGGTTCGTTCTCAAGAACCCTTTCTGGGAAACCCTAGAGAAACGGGTATCTACCGAGACCTACAAAGGAGTATTATCAAGTTCCGTGCTTGGAACCAAGGGGAGGCTTGAGTTGAAGCAGAAACAGGTCGAACGAGATGTGGTGCCGATCTATCGATGATTGACACACCCTCTGAATAATACAGGGGTGCTGCTGACGGGTTCCTGCCTTGTAATTGGCAAGGGAACATGGTGTGCTCGCAGTTGGGAACCAATGGGAGGCGACACTTGGAAGAACAACCGACGGAAACACGGTTAAAGAGGCGGATAAACGGACTTTTGACTCATTGGGATTGTGTTTTGGGCTTTGTAACAGTGTCTTGGCAGTTGTATAAGTATCTGAGGGTGTTTCTACGATGGACACAGCATCTTCCCCCGAACTAGTAGGCTATACGCTTGCGCATTGGGTTGATCTGGGATCCTCAGCGAACGCACTCTTATAGAGTAGCACTATTAGTCGAAATCTTAATTGTTTCTGAATCATATATTATTCTGGAAACGCACTTGGGCTTTGCCTGGAAACTGTCTGAACTCTGAGAATCTGTTGGATCTGGGACTCTGTTGAAAGAAAAATTATTGTTGTTGTTTGCGGAGCGGGTTTCAGAAAGTACCGTCAAGGGAAAACTTTGGAAACGTGACTGCTGGCGTTGCTCAGAAAGTACCTCTTTAGGGAAAGCTCTGTGAACGTTCTTGGCCTATAAACTAGGGGCCTTACTTGAGTCTACGGGACTACTTTAAACTTGTTTCTCTGTCGCTTGGACACACACACACACACGCTGCGAAGCTATAAATCTATCTTGTTTGGAAACAATGTTTCCACTGTGTCTAGAAACACGTTCTACGCAGTTTGCTCTACTATCTCTTTGAGATACGAAACCTCTCCTTACAACCTTTACAAGGCCCTGTACTAGGGGCTGTAACTCGTTGGGATCTTTGGAAACGTGCATATATTGCTGTTTGATTTGTTTGTTGGTTGTTGGAACAGTCTCTGGACTGTTTCTGTGCCGCTCTCGAGTCAAGTGGGGTTATTTGTGTGTTTCTTATATAGGTTCTGAGCACATCAATCAACATTGCAACTTGAGCGATTTTGAATAAATGCCTGGGTATCCCAGTACCAGGTCTGTCAGCGCGGCACTAGGAGTTGGCAGCTGGTCCATCGGAATGGAGGAGGGGTCGAGATTTGAAGTAGGGGAGGATGGAGTACTGGAGTAGTGGTCTGATTCCGTACCTGCACCAAACTTCCCAATCTTGACCGGTTGATCCCTGAGATCCTTTCTTCTGCTGTAAGGGCAACCTTAAGCTCAGTGCGGGGCATGGAAACTAGCTGGGGAATCCAAACTATAAATATAGGCACTAGAATACAGGAGCAGAAATACTACGCACCTAGTGGGGGAATCCGAAGAGAAGAAAGGATGGGATTCCCATGCTAGGTGAAACCTTATATACTAATTAGTAACTACCCAGTAGCACGTGTCCAGAGGTATCTACAGTGATCCCGGGCCTGATCACATAGCATGTGCCAGCGAGAGCAGATGGATGTCCCGGGTGGTTGGACAGACGGATGGACGGGCACAGGAGTGTCTGGAGTGGTGGGTGGAAAGTGTCCAGAGCATCCGGAAAAGTGTCTGGAGCAGATCCGGCCAGCAGAATGAAAGTGGCCGGAGTGGCCGGAGCGAGGGTTCCCCTGACATGGCCCATCCTTGATACACTTGATCTTGCTAAAATAGTATGGCGGACACATGTTCTGTGCAGTTATTGCTAGGGAAAGACACGAATATGCAGAACAAATATTCATTGCTTGGTAAGCAGTTGAAAAGGGCGAATATTTGTTGTTTAAAAGCAGTATTTGTGAAAGGCTGGCAGCTGAAAATCTAGAATAAGTGTCATGAATCACCCAGGTTCTATTTTTCATGCGACACATCTTACCGGCACGGGACTCTCATATTGTCACCACGTGACCTTCTCACGGTTGAAACCCAACCCCGGATTCTAAAAGCCATAGACTCAGGGTAGTCTGTGCCACGGGATACAGAAGATGTTAGGGACTAGGAACCCGTACAGATGGATCCTAGTCCCCGGACGCGCCATGGCTGACACAGAAGTGTACACAAAGTACATGACTGGTTGCAAACCAATTCGGGATTCAACTACTGACTCAATTGGTTTGAACCACTGGAGACAACGATGATGGGGACTAGGAAACCCGAACGTCGGGTCCCCTAGTCCTCAGGGGATATGGAAACCAACACAGAGGAGCACAGGAGTATCAGCATTGATGCTCCTTAATGCTGAGGTACCGGACCTGATCGCGACAGACTGTGATTGCCTTAATTTATTTCAAAGCCTATATAAGCTCAGTAAAATCTCCATGTACAGTAGATTCTACCTTGTCTAATCTCAGGCTTCTACCTTGGCTTGACATAGGCATTGTCTCCACCCTGCCCCGCTTCCTCTACATCATATTGCGGGTTGCATCCACACCCCAGGTTTCATACCTGAGTGGATATCACACCCTCTTCGACTCGTTCCGGGTTCTGCCTCACATCCCAACCTACGACATACGGCCTCCTAGGGAAGATGCCGTACGGTTGGTCCTACTGCTCAGGGAACACACGAGCTATTAGCGTCTATCGGGTTTATCCTGGTTGGGGTTCTCGCCGTGTTACTTGCTGTTGAGCCGACCCAGAGGCCGTTGCTAACAATAAGACTTATCAATGCATATTGCTTGTGAATAATTTGAAAATAGTGAGGATTTCAACTGCTTACTAAGCAACAAATATTTGTTCTGCATATTCATGTCTTTTCCTAGTTACCGCAAGCTAGTGTTTTATGGCAAGTCCTTTTCCCTGGGCTGTTCGCACCTTTTCCAACTTTTGGCTTTTTCGTGTCCTCTCCAGTGAATTTCTGTGAGACTTTTGTCCTTTGATGGCCTTTAGAACTCCTTGTGTTTTCGCAAGATATTTCCAACTTCAAGCACAGGGGAAGTGAAATTGTGTTAGGATACCAATTACACCATGTACCTACTTGCGCTCGCCAAAAGTAATGGCGTCAGTGGTTCTCGATGTTGGGCGCATCAGATCACTCCAAACAGCTTGTAGACCAAAAGTATGGACAAATAGATCACATTTGGCAATGTTAACCGACTTCCATAAAAGGCAATTCTCGTAGAATATGCGATTTTTGCTTAGATTTTGAAACCGACTTTATGTAGGGGGTGTGTGGGAAAAATCTGGTACCACAGTCGAAAAGTACTCGTCGAGTAGTGCAGATTTCCAATTTGGATCATGTCAATACCATGTCATTTGAGCTCGCAATCGTTCTCAGAAAGCGTCCATTTTTGCTGTTTTTGGCCTGTTTTCGATAAAAATGGCCACTTTCTGAGAGCGATTGCGAGCTCAAATGACATGGTATTGACATGATCCAAATTGGAAATCTGCACTACTCAACGAGTACTCTTTGCCTATGTGGGTCATTTTTTCCCACGATGCCTGTGCAAAACGTCGATTTCAAATTCTGGCCAAAAATGGCTTATATCTCCGGAATTGCCTTATATAGTATTTGTTAACTCACGGGAATATCTTCTATTCCCTCATATTTTCAGTCCACAAGTTCTTTGGAGTCATTTGCTACCCGGAACAATGAGAAACACCGTATGCCAATACTTTTGGCAAGCGCAAGTACATGAGTTGACTGTGTTACAACCATGCACTTTCCGATCCCTTTCTGGCCGTTTACGGCCCTGTTCCGATTGCGGCCTGCTTTACGGCTGTTACGTCCATCCTCGTTTTCCAGACGCGACTTGTACTTCCAGCTTGTGTCCGATCCAACACGCTGTTGCATCTGGCTAGTTCTGTTGACACATGCCCTTTGGGGTTTTCGCGATGAAGGTCTTCTGAGTGTTCCCCAAATCAAACACATGACTTATGCAACTATGCTTCCCTCTTATTGTTCTTATTGTCTTTCACATTACTTATTGTCTTTAACATACTTCTTTCCGCATTAGAACTATCTCTGTATTTAGTATAAATATGTATTATGTTCTACTGTATCTTCAATTGAAAATTAATGTGCTTTGCCTCTGCATTGCTCCGTGGTCTGACTTCTGCTTCCTTCGTCGTAAAAGCCAAGTTAGTTGGTGTACCTGCTCACCTACGTGGTATCACTTCCAGCCCTATCCGTCTTCCGGCCCTTTCCGTCCTCCAGCCATTTGCGTCTTCCGGCCTTTTTCCGACATGGATATAACCGACCAAGAACAAGGTCATGAGAAATAGAATACAAAGAACAAGACATACTGCCAAAGTAAGCGTGAAAAATTGGCAAAATATATTCATCACTTCAAGCCGGCTTGGCTGTAAACACAAATTCCGGAAATTTTCTACAGCCTTGCAGAAGTATAGCCACGCCATTGCCACTGCGGGTATTGTGCTGGCCCTTCTTCTTTTTGATGATGTAGGAAGCAAAAGCCCCACTGCTGGTGATACGCTGACAGTGTGTCTGAGAGCAGGAACTGATACAACAAATATCAGGCTGCCATCTCTGAGGACCGTGAGACTGTGTTTGTGCAAGTGGGTACATCCGTTCTCAGCGCTTGACTGACTCGAAACAGCGCGAAGAAACAAATATAATAAATTGAGAGCACAAGATGTGATCGTGGAGAGGATGAGGGGGGCGCAAGGGTAATCAAGAGGGCTGTGGATGACAAGGGGCAAGACATGGGCGAAGACCAGCATGAACATGAGCAATGATGAAGATTCAAGTCGGCGGCATACAAAACAGTGGGCAGTGGATGTATATTCTGTTTTTTTAAAGGGAATACATGTGTAGTATATAAAAGTAAAAGAAGGAAAGTAAACAAAGACGGAAGAGTGTCCGGGAAGCAGAACAATAATACCAAAAGTAACACATTTGTATCATTCTTGCTGTACAAAACTTGGATTTGTTGTTAGGACTGCAGCACAGGCATACAAGGTGTCAAAGATGCAGGGAGAATGTCGCGTGGAAATAGCGTGTCGAGGAATAATTCGAATGTGTCAGTTGCAATTCGGAAGTAAACAGGCGTAATTGACAGATTCGGCGATCAACAAGCGACGTGTTCATCACTGGTTAACCAGAATCAACAAAGGAACCGACTCGACCAGCTCGGGATCGAAATTGATTCCATCAAGCTCGGCTTGATGATTGATCTACATATTGATGCGCTGATGTGCTTGATGTCCGTGGCCGGCAGGCACAATCAGTTGAAAGATCTTGTAAGAACGAGAAATTTGCAGGGTATAACAGATTTGTCGCGTGGCTTATGTCTACTTGAGATTTCTTCAGAGAATGCGACGCAAACAAGGCAGATCAAAACCACAAATCACGCTTCTCTTGAAAGATCTCGCAACATCTTTGGAGATCTTTGAAGATCTTGCAAGCCGCGAGGAATTGTACCTCTTCTTGCAGATTCTTGACATTTCTTTGAAGATCTCAAACAAATGGGCCTCTGCATTGTACAAATAAAGGATTTGTCCAGTAAGGACCCTCAAATTCTACTCCCCTCGTGTCGAATTGCGCAGCCCATACTTCCACAAGGCAAAAATGATACTTAAGACCCCGCCGGCATTCGAATTTCCCGCAGCAGCACCACCGCAGCACCGTCCATGCACAACCGCAGCTCCCGCACCATGAAGTTCATTCCTCGTCTTCGGATTACCACGGTTTGCGAGTGCATCTTCCAACCTGCCTATTTGCTATTTTCTAACCTTCCGAGCCATGTAGCCAGTGTCGTTTCCTCTCCTTAGTGTGGATGGCCGTAGTGATCAACATGATCTCTGCCACCCACTACCCCTGCCGAAGCCGGCCCAGCCCGCCCATCTCTGTGCTAAATCACACACCATACACCGCCAAAGTGCAGCCACGTTTCTGGCAGCCGAACGGGCCTGCTGACTACTAGTAACAGCTGAAGCGAAAACTGATAACAGGCTCTGGCCACATTGCAGCCACGGTAACAGGTTGATTGGTATGTTGATGGCGTGGCGGAAAACTTTTGGGTAGCGGGGCAACGACGCCACTTCGGTTCCTGCTCGCTCCACGCCGAGGTGCCTGACAGGTTACGGTGAGGGCGGTCCAAGATGCTTGCAACGCTCCAAGGTCCGCCTTTGCCCCAGCCTGGCCTCGCATTTTCACTGGTCACCTCGGCGCATCGTCCACCACTCCAACGTATTCATCGAAGGCACACTCTCGTTCGACCACTGACGCTTTGCTGTTTTCCCTCGCCTCCCCATGGCGCCCCGGAGGGCGTATTCCACGGCGAAATATAGCTAGCTGAACGGTCCAGGGTTCGACGGGTGAATCGTCGGCCTCCTTCTTTTTCGCTTCGAAGTTCGAATGGCGTGCCGGCCGCTTGCTTTAAAGACTCATGCTGCTCTTGCGGCGAGACACTGCCAACGTGTACCTCGAAACGTTCAAGCGCGAATACAATATACGGCCAGCCGCGTGTCAATTCGAGGTAATTTAATACGCGACTAGGGCCTGACAACAACGAAACATCGTTCTCTCCATGCGCTATGATCTCCCTATCAATATCTGCTTTCAAGTCACCACGGGCTGCGGCATTCCAGGTCGAGCATTGTACGAGATTCTCCCGGCCGGCAGAAAGAACAGTGCCACCAGCGCCCCTCCTTTCGTCTCAGGGAAATGATGGGTGCCGGCTGCTGGACTCGTCCAGCCTGCACCCTGCCATCCGTGCATCCCACGCAGCTCGGCCCCCTCGTCGAGTGGGATGACGCAGTTGATCTCTCCGTAGGGATGGGCATGATACTGCCACGGAGCACATCGTCTTCAGCGCTCGGAGAAGTGTTGCTATCCATATAGACTGTTGTGATGCTGAAGAAGCGGGGTCGCTGCACTTGGCTCGACAATGCGCCCCCGCCGGTACGTGCGCCCATCGATCTCGGTTTGTGCCACCCATCCTTCGGCGACTCCAGCGCGGATGAAAGTGCTGAAGTCCTCGTAGTAGGGCGTCCCCGGCCCATAAACGTGGTTCAGACGGTTCTCCAGGTCCTCCCCCGGCGTGCTATAAGAGTCAGCTTGCAATCTACGTTTCGGATGGGCACGTACAGATCTTGGACCTCTTGGAAGAGCTCGCAGCACCGTGCGATGAGCTTTTGCGCATTCGGGTACTGGCTCGCATCGAGCATAGATGCCTTGTCGACGATATTGGTATTGCTCTCCATTGCAACTTGCAAGAGGTGGGCAGGAAAGATTTTACTTTTAAGAGTCTCCGGATGTCGGACGAGCGCGGTCAGATGTCCGATGGGCCGCGCCCGTCGGACATCTGGCCGTGCCCGTCGGCAGTGGGCGCCTCGAGACAATTCTGACGGTGACTTTTGTGCTTGCGACGAAGTTCGCTCTTCTTCAACTGGTCTGGCTGGGTTCCTGAGTGTGGTTTGTTTCATACTATTATATCTAAATGGCCTGGATTTGTACATTTGGTCTGGATTTCGCAAATTTCTTTCTCCCCCCTCCCCCGTGCCCTTTGCCCCCGGAGTTTTCCGGCATGAATTCATGTACTAGTAGGCTTTAAGAATCTAACAAAACTAGGGTATCTGGGAGGGAAGGTATTGAGAATGAGATCCCGGACCATCAAACTCAGTGTTGCTGGCTATTATGATAAGATTAACCGTTCTTTAACGATTACCTTCACAATTCTTTGTACTTCGTTGGTTTCATCCGCATATGGGTTAACCCCTCCTGTTCTTCTCGGTTCCTCCGCCGCATTTCAACACTCAAAAAACCCACCACGGCAGTCCAATGTCTTGATCTTGCTCATTTGCCATTAATATTCTCACCATGTCCGAAATTGACAGTCCTCCAACTGCCCCCGCAATGGTAAAAGCTGTTGAGTCTAATCCGTTCCGAGGTTCTTCGGATGAACAGCCAGGTCTCATGATTTGAACAGCTTTAATACACAGCCCATCGACGTTTCTCACCTCGCTGGAGGCCCCTGCTGTATAAATCCACGCCTGACTGCAGCCTTCTGCGGCCCATTTGATCCGAATGCCTTTCCTCTGACGTACCCTTCCTAGGATCGTCTGCTAATCTGGTTCTATGCACCTGCCGTTGAAGATCCCTCTGTCGCACTGAAGGCCGGGAATTCGAGCTGCTATCTCTCTCTGGGTCTAGGATACACAGCACACAAACCGAACCCTCAAGAACATTCAAAATGCCAATTTGAGGTCTGCAATTTCTTTGACGGCTCATTCTCGATGGACCGATTCAACTGCCGGACTCAAATTGCTGTACATATTACAATCTCTTCTCCCCGGCGGGGCTGGCCGCTGTCCTCATCGCCAGCACTCAGATTAATTTGTTGTGCACGACCCATTTCTCATTGGTGCCGGTGGTTCGCTCAAACATATCCTAACCGTCTCACAATGACCACTGCTCCCGGTGCTGAGCTCTGATGAGGATCATTTTCTATGTGCACAGCTTCAAATATTTCATCTCCATTAACATTTAACTGCTGACAGTTCGTCCCACCACGGTTGCCATATGTGAAGGACGTGTGCATATCAACCCGTTTCCGCTTGCTTCCTTCCAGTGTTTCCTCAGGTCTTCCGTGAGACTCAATCCTTTCCGCAGTCAAGCACGGATCATCTACTTTGGTGGAGTCGGTCTGAAACTGGAATTTTCAACGTGGCTACTTGGTGTGGTGCATCTAATTAATGGTGTTGGATTTTTTGCTGTGTTGTACGCAAGTCTTTTCTCTACTCCAAATTCTACAGTGTCATCCGGGGCATGTTCCGGGCTGGTGTTTCTTCTCTGCGTTGTGGATTTTTGCAGAAGGAAATGCGAGCCGTGCCTGAATTCCGGTCGACTGCAGTCAACGAACGTATGTCTGATCAATATAAAGCGGACACTCATTTTTTTGTTGTTCTTCTGTCCTTATTCTTCTATTATTATTCAACTTCTACCGTGTTCGCTTTCTCGGGTTCTCTAAGGATTACATCTCTTGGCCCCATCAAATTTGCGACCTTTTCCTGCATGCACGAGCATCGGTTTTGCCCTTTTCAGCCTCCTTTTCTCGGCTCATCCATTTTTTTGGCGTACAGTAGTGCGGGCCATAATGCATAACCTCATAATGCATACCTGCCAAAATTTCTCATAATGCATCGGCCTCGGAGATCCACCGAATGGCCTCTCACCACCATAGAGTGGTGCTACTAATGCATAATGCTCATAATGCATTGGCCACACCAAAATTTGGCAGGGGAACGGACCTTATGCATTATGACCCACTCTACTGTACCTCACAGGCAAATACTGTTTCTTTGGCTGTTCAGTGCATCTCCGGAGCGAAGCGGAGGCACATCTTGTGAATAATATTGTCATGGGTTGTGAATTTTGATTGGGGCAGCCATTTGATGGCCGAGTTCAACTCCCACGGACCTAAAGTCATTGTAAATAATTTCAACATAGTCACCGTCACCTGAACATTTGGTCGAAATACTGTAGTGTTTCGACTGAATGTTCACACCATATCACCCGTCACCTCAAATGTTCACTGAACTTGGTGTTCATTTCCCGGCAATCAACGAAAATTTGCCCTATATGGTAGTCCGGCGAATGCCGGACCGAAAATTTTCGCATTTTTTTGGCCTATTTGAGCGACAAAATTGAAAAGTCACTGTCACCCATACCAAAAATGTTCAGTTCATGGCCCTCCATTACCCGTCACCTGAACATTCGGTCGAAACGCTACAGTAGTCCAGTACTGTAGTATTTCGTTCATTTCATATGGGGGTCTGGGGTATGACATGCCCCTTCCACCCGAACCTTTCGTAGCCGGATTGATGGCATCCATATTGGGCAGTTTGATCCGCCGCTTTGCCTCGGCTAAGCAAGATTTGGGCTCAAAACTTGTGACTTGCGAAAAATCTTCGTATGAAAACGAGTGTGTGATGTGTGACATACAATCTGATTGAAATACTACAGTACCTGTTCTTTAAGATTTTGCTCATTCGACGGTGCTTATTGATTCGTACCTGTTGGCTCCTTTCTCTATATAGCCTGTTCCTCGTCTCCTGCTGGTCACGAACTGGCTATCCTCTTTTTCCTTCCTCGGCTCGTCCTCTCAATCTAACCCCTTCTGTCCGAACTATTTTCCAACCAGGCTGGGGGGCCTCCCAAATAAAAAAAATTGAAGATGGTCGCACATATAGATCTTGGGGAGAAAATGATATTCTCTCTATAAACTTTTGTTGTGCTCCCAACTGTTGACTTACTATGGATGTTTTGATCACAACCAGGGCCCCAATCAGGGCCACAGGCCAGGGGGGCCAACAGTTGGGAGCATACCTAAAGTTTATAGACGGGATATCATTTTCTCACCAAGATCTAAATATGCGCCCATTTTCGATTTTTTTTTCACAGGGGACCCCCAAAGTCTGATTGGAAAATAGATAAAGAGAAGTCGGGGAGAACTCCGCACCAATGGAACCACCACACCGCGCTGAACAGTCTACAGCTCAGCATCATCGTATTTCCGCGCCTCCACGCCTCCACCCATGGCGAGCCCTACCCGCAGGAGAGGTAGGTCGTCCCAGTGTCAGCTTCACTGAAGCACGGTCTTCCTGTGAAGTGGGGGATTTTAGTGATTTTCTGTTTCTTCGCCTCATTCATCGCGCTCATGGTCCTCCGTGGAGTGCTCAAGAATCCCCCTCAATCCTTTTCCGTCTTCACCAATATGTATCTCACAGGGACTATCATTTTCGGAGGTGGACCTGTAGTTATCCCCCTCCTCCGCGAATATGTCGTCACGCCAGGTTAGGTATCCCCCCAGGACTTCCTGCTCAGCCTCGTGGTGCAACCGCCCGCCGCGGGGGCCCACTGCGTGGAACTTGGAAAAATATTTTAGGGCATGTTGGTTAATTCTAAGCCTATTCCGTGCTGGCAGCAGAGGTCAAAAATCTTTTGATGTGCCGAGCTGTCAAGTCCCACTAACTAACGCGAGTTCTCTTAGCCGAGGGTCCGAGTCGCACTTTTCCATTAGCCGAGGTTAGCCGAGTCTCACTCCTATCGGCCGAGGCTTAGCCGAGTTCCACTCCCACCGAAGTTGTCATTCCTCGATGTGCCTTTGTAGGTGCAAATTTACTGGACAGGACAGGCATAGCAGGGGATATGATACATTACATTATTCTGGAGGAGAATGATGCCGTGATGTATTGAATCACTGTGTTGAGACCCCCCCGTAGACCAAGGGTCAGTCTACCTGGGTAGACAGAGGGTAGACTGACCTGTCTGTCTACCCAAGTCCATGTTGGGTACACACACCTGGTTAAGCTGAGTCTACCGTCTGTCTACCCTGTAGATGGAGGTAGACAAACCCAGGCCAAGGTAGACCAAGGTAGACCGAGGCTAGTTTTTACAAAGAGCTTTCAACCCAGGTCGATAAGAAGTTTACAGTGAACTGTGAACTGTCAGGGAGTTGCCATGACTATTGAAGAGGGAAATCGAGTGATTTTTTGATCCGATTGTCACCGCTGTCAATGTCTGTGCACATGTTTGGCAATGCTGTGATATCAAATCTGCTGGTGTTCCAGAACTAGGGCAAAGCAAGAGAGAGGCACCCAGACACAGGAAAGGCCAAGGTGAGCCCAAATTAGTGATGTAAGTTTGGATGTGGTGAGTGTACCAACGGAGACCGAGGTAGACCAAGGTAGCCAAAGGCTGTCCACCTTGGGTAGGCAGAGGTAGACAGGGGTACACTGAGGTAGACCAACATATGTCGACATGTCAGGGTAGACATATGTCTACCCGGGTAGACAGAAGGTAGACGGAGGTAGACGGAGGTAGACCCAGGTCAGTCTACGGGGGGTCTCAACGCAGTGAATGCTCTCGTGAGAACAACACCATGATATATGTATGTATTTACGGATTTTGGGATGGAACAAAATGGAATGGATACCCAACACAACGCAACGAAGAGTGCCAAAAGACAAATGAAAAAAAAAAGAGGTCTCATCATCATGGTCGCAGTGGGAGTCGAACCCGCGATAAACCCAGACAGTAACCCTACATCAGCTGCATGGTTTCCGATCTCGAACCATTCGCTCTACAACCGATGTTGAAAGAGCATGAACGGTGTAGGAACTACAGGAGCGATGGTGGGATCAATGAATGATCTCTGCGAACGACCTTTATCTGGACAGCAATGAAATAAAGTACCATGGATGGACCCCAACTGCATGACCAAGGGAGGGCAACACTGTCGTAAGACAATTGACAATTTCGGAGTCCCTCATGAGAACATTACGGATCCTCGACACTTATGATTCAAATTAAGAATCGGACGTTAAAACTGGGCCAGGGAAATTTTGCTGTTCACCGACTCAAAACTTTCGCAAGATGAACAGTACACACCCGATTTTGCTCGCGTGTTAAGGAAATCCGACACTACGCATTCAATCGTTCTACAAGCACTGGCAGCCGCGTTTGATTCTCGACACTCGGTGCGGGAACGACGCCGGCCTTCCGCCATCTAATACGTGGGTCTGGCGCCGAAAACTTGAACGCGCGCAATAGAACGCACGCGACGATCTCTGACCAGGAAAGTACATCGAAGAGTCTCAATTGATGCGATAAACCCACTCACTCATTTCAAGTTCCGCGAATTTGAAACCACTGCAAATAAAAGAAGATAAAAAATATCCGAGCGTGGTGATAGCAGGATGATTCAGACGTACATGCAACTTCTCCCACCACCGATAAACGTCATCGTGTTCCCATATATCCCGGACATCTTCGTTGTAACAGAATCAGCCTTGCCCTTGGTCCACCGCTCGGGCCGGAATTCCAGGGCATCCCCGCCCCATATCCGCTTATTGTGATTTGCGGCTGCAATTGCAATATAGATCGCAGTCCCTTTAGGTACGTGGATCGCGTGGATGGCCTTCCCATCCACGCCGGTGATGGGCGTGCCGAGGGGCAGAACTGCATCGGTCATGGCTCTGGTTGTTGGTTAAAAGCTTACAGGCACGCAGAGGCTGACTCTACGTACTCGCGGAACATTAGTGATGCTGGCGGGTATCTGCGTGCAGAATATGCATGAGGCTGGGCAATGGATCAATGTAAATTATACGCACAGGCGTAAGATTTCATGGACGACCCCATCGAGGTATGGGAGGACCGCGAGCGCGTCATAATCCTGCTCCTCTGGAGCGGCGAGAATTTCTGTACGCAGCTTCTCTTGTACATCAGGGTACATTGCGAGAGTTTCGAACAGCCTGTTCATCGCGGAGGTTGTAGAGTCCGTCGCGGCGAAGATAATCGCTCTGTGGACAGCAGCACAGTTAGCCTGTCTTTTTTAATGTCAAAGGGACACGAACGAGGTGCATGAGACCAATTCTTCGTCCGTCAGACCAATTCCATCCTCTGCGGATGCATTGCTTTTCGCTGCTGGAGGTGAATACGGAACGCCGGGCTTCGACTTCTGATGGCCATACCTAGGAGGCTCATGATATCATCCCCACCATTGAAGTCCAGCTTTCCGCTACGAATCGCCACTTTGCGATCCTGCACCAATTCTGTCGCCTTCGCATCGATGAGATCAACGATATCGCGTAATTTGTGGAGGGCTGGCCACGGAACGAAGTTTATCATAGTTCGGAGGAAAGCTGGAGGGAAAAGCTTGACGATGAGAGGGAGGAGAGGAACTGCCAGCTGCATTTTAAACGCAGTAGGGCTGGGACGAACGGTTACCTCCGGATGCGTGAACCGCCATAACACACTCACAACATTGCGCGCAAGGCCACAGCGTATCGGTCGTCGTGCTCCTGGTGAGGGAGCATCGAGTCGAAAGAATAGCCAATTCCCGTTTGACCGATAAGTTCAAGAGAGGTGCGAGACAGGATTGAGTTCAAGTCGAGCTGAGGGCTTGCTGTAAGCGTCTAACATCATACCTAATTTAGTCATAAGTGCTCACCGTTCGAGGACCGCGAATGACGTTCGGACCAATGAGACCGTCTCGAGTCTGTCAGGAGATAAGGTGAGATCTAGCTTCTGTGGCCTGAAGCACCCATACTCTCTGTGCGACCTCATAGAATGACGCTATCATTCTGCGGAGGTTGGCCGTGGAGAAGGCAGGCGTCATGACTTTGCGATATTTGCGATGTTCGTCAAGGGAGCTGGACAATATTCCTTTCCCAAAGAGTAGAACATCCATGCTATTATGCGGAAACAGGAAATATTGTGTTCGGGGCCGGGTATAGGAATTGAATACATACGTGAGTAACATCTGCAACTCTTCATAAATATCTTGTTCTTGAACAAGGACGCTATGGAGCGCCGCTGGGTCGAACACAAAGAGTTGGCGATCCTGGAATAGAGTGATCAACTTGGCATTTCACCCGTAACAGTTCCTACTCCGAGAATGCCATGAATTTTGACGACCTGGGCGTAATTTTCTTCCAATTCGTGCTGAAAAGCCCAGTCGTCGGGATCATGGAATTGGGCTAGATTCCCTGTAAAAGGATGTGAGAGTGGAACGATGGTGGAAAGCGAGGTATCAGACCGGCAATGATCGACTTTCTCGGCGGGCCAGGGATGTTGTCCAGCACAGAAAAAATCCGGTGCAGAAGGATTCGGACTCCACAAAAAACGAGAATCAGAGCACAGATAACGGTGATGGGGGTCATTGTACATAGACTCGGCGTGCTGTGTCAAGAATATATACCATCACCTTAGCGCGGAAAGCGCGGAAAGTAGGTCATGAAAACTCCACAGCCACATGTTGTAGCATTGAATAATTAAAAATTTGCAATTATGAGTCTGATGTGTTTGCGGGAGACGATAACGGACGTTACGTCTGCGGGCTTCCAGAAGACATACAAGCGGCTGCTCGGCCGCTTTGCGGCCTCGCATCCACTTCCTCACAGTTCATGGCGAGAAATTAGCACCTTTGAGCGCTAAGATACCGGTCAGTTAGTAGTCCACCGAGTGCGCTAATTGACGGGCGCCTCCGGAGTTTCGGGTCCATATGTCTCAGAGCGGAGTTTAAGGGCTTCGGACAGGCTCAATTTTATAAAGAGAGAGAAGAGAAACTTAGCAAATACAAGACGGACCTCCGCTTCGCTCCGGCAAACAAAGGTGAATGTGACAAATATATATTGCATGCAGAAAGTACAACGCCGCAAGGAATATGATAACAAATGAAACAGAGAATTACTTGAGGATAAAGAGTGCTTGCAATCAACCTGTTTGAGGCAATTTAGTTGTGACCTATCGCACAGAATTTGGTCCGGCAATCCAAAATGGACGTGTGTGAAGAATCGTTGGAACCTGAACAATCTCGAGCACTGAAAACCTGTAGTGAAGTGATAAGAGAGGCAGGGACAAATTAAAATTGTGGGGCAACAAACCATAGAAGATTTTCAAAAGTAATGGTAGCTGGGATGATCAGGTTAAAACCGTTAAACACAGCGCGAGAAAAATGCGGCCGGAGGAAGAGCGAGGCAAGATTGGGCAACGTCACCCGACTTTCTGAGCATTAAGAAACGAACCATCAGGCCAATAACATCAGGATGAGCAAATCAAGGAATCCTTGCGACACTAGAGCAAATGTAATAGTTTGTGGTGCCATAGGACTAAGACATTGCGTGCATTGGGAATTGCAAGGCTAAAATAACCTTACCCAGTGTTGGGGGTCTGCGGCCTCGATACATGGCATCTGAGGGTAGGTAAGAGCGAGATTTTGAAGCGGGATCTTGCGCGTACAATTTACGGGACTGCGTCTTCCGTGAAGATTGAATCCAGGAGGGGAAATTTGAAAGGAAACATCCACCAGTGAAGACAGCCGGACGAGCAAATGAGGTGTGAGATGAAAAATGAGAGAGCGGATAGAAACGGCGAGAGGACCAGGAACTAGTCTTCTATCCACCTAACGGCGATGCGGCCACGGTGTGCAATCACACAGCTGAGAGTGATCCCCGATCCAGGCACAGAAACAGAATTTTTGAGCGAAAGCCATACTTTGCGAAGTGGCATCAATTAGACCCATGCTGGGACGCAGACAACCAGAACCAGACAAAAGACTCGAGTTCAAATCGAGTTGAGCCCCCAGCATCAGACAGAAACACTTGAGGACGAGGAAAGTGAGCGAAGGAATGGCATTCTTCCAACCGACAACAGCACCACTTTTATACGTCATGAAGATGCCGGGAAGACTACGTAGCCTCACGGCCAGATGAGTAAGTTCGCGCTGTGCCGCAGGCAGCAGCAGCAGCGATCTGCTGCGTCCTGTCAAAGAAGAAGCGCACATGGGTCAGCTGTTTCGCCTAAAATGTAACGGCTAAGCTAAGAAGCGTGGAACGTTAACAACGAAAGGGGTTAGTCCAAGAGGAAGAGCAGAGAGAAAGCAAAAGGAGAATGTCCCGTTTAGGAACACCGTGAATCTGTGCGCAAGCAGCCAGAGCAAAAGTAATTAAGCCTTATGGAGAAAGTAACCAACATGCGCCAACTGATGAGCACTGCCGAATGAGCAAAATCTTAAAGAACGGTTAATTGTCATGTGGCCCTGGGTAATACATTCGAGTTCTCAAAGGGATACAGAGGTAGCGATTGAAGAGCGCCCGGAGATGATTCGGTATCGTTGCTGGAAGGAGAAAATGTCGGAGACAGATGCGTGTTGCATAGTGTCCACTAGACAGGCCGGGCGGAGAAATTTCCCAACTTTGTGGTGGCGTTTTGTGATGTCAGGCCAGCGCACGAGTCCGCGGTCAATGGGGAGTTGCGTAGGCTTGAGAAGTACGCGGAGGGTGGCCACTCGGTTCTGTTAATTACCATCCATTAGTTAGTTGTTTGTTGATTCCGTCTGTTGAACATGATGCACTCATCGTAAACAGCAGTCGCACAGTCTCCCGGTCGTAAGTGAGTTTTATTGAATTTTAGCACACGTCAAATGTTGGGCAATTTCACTGGAGCAGCGGGACAGCCCCAGCAAGATAAAGTTACAGCTCTTTACGGTATAACAGGCGCCGCTGGTTTTTTTCTATTTTGGCATGTTCTCATGAGAACAGTCACTACAGGCTCAATTTTAGTCCAAATCCCTCGAGAGTAAGTGTGCTGGAATCGCGCTGCGAATCTGCATGGGTACAAGTACCGGCTTTTTTTATCTGATTATATAACAAAATTCCTTCCACAAAAACATGGTATTGAGCAGAAATGTGTTGGAAATACAAGCTTGACCCACACATACTTGCGATCATTTGAATATCGCTATTTCACCGCTGTTGCTGCGCCGTAGTTTATTTCAACTTCTGACCCACATATTTCATATTCCACATACATGTGATATCTTCATTGTCTATAAAGCTAGGATACTTGTTGTAGATACCCCACTGGCTTGTAAACCCTTGGATTCTCTTTGCATCCTCCTTGCCTGGAAGTCCTCCCCTGAGCCAAATTTTACAAAATGTTGTAGCACTGTGAGTACTGGCCCAATTGACCTAATTCCCGGATATGTGACGCTTGTTTAAATAGGTGGTATCGAGTACGCCTTGGAGGCGACTTCCGGATAGCCCGTGCTCGCAGAATATCAACTTATGAACGCGGCAACACGACGGCCCCCGACTCGACGTTACCTTACTACATTGGGATTCAACTCGGTCGACCTGAGCTGCACGGCTTCCCTTATCGTGGGACAGGAACTCAGGCTAGGGACATACCGCCATAAGCACTCATTATTCCCATCATCATCATGTGCTTTTCGCACCGTGTCTATTCGAAGATCAATTCCCCAAAGGTTGCCCGGCGGATGTTTTTACCATCTCGTTTACATTTGTTTATTACCCTTGAACTCCGAGGCGCACAGGAGTCTGCGAATATTTTCCTATTGTCCGTATGAAAACCGTACATCTGTCTTTATGAGTCCAACCACTCAGCTACTACGGACCACTGCAACCTTGCTGCGCACAGGCACATTCGCACTGCGCCCCACCTCCGGGAAGCCATCCACCTTCACATCCTTCCTGAACAACAAACAATGCGACGAGCCTCCAAAGTGGAACATCCCCAGCTGGTCCCCCTTCTTGACATGCTTCCCCTCCTTCACCGTAATCTCACACGTGCTCACCTCGTCCATCCCCACCCCAATAAACGCCATCAGCCCAATATCCTTGTTATCCGCCTCGATGAATACGATCGCGCGCGTGGCGAGCGCGGTGAGGTACCCCTGCGCGACGCTGATGCCGTGGCTGTCGATCTCGTGCACGGTCGGGTCGCCGATGCCCTCGAAGAGCGGCTCGCTGAAGTACGTCCCGTCCTGCACGAAGGCGCGCATGATCTTCCCGCTCACGGGCGCGTGCCAGCGGTGGTACGATAGCGCGGAGAGGAAGGCCTGGTAGATGGTCGCGCCGACGAATTTGGAGGCGAGGGGGTCGTGGGCGAGCATGTCGAGGATGGAGTATGGCTGGCCTTTGATGAAGAACTTGGTGCGCAGCTGGCAGTCGCGCGCGACGTTGTATACTTTGGACTCGCAGCAGTTGGCAATTACGCTGTCGTCGTCCGGGGAAGCCACCGGCCGGGCCTCCTCGTGAACGCGACGAGTGAAAAAGTCTGTCGATTCCAAGAGACTTAGCTCGGACTTCCCAGATAAGAACAAACGCACCATCCCATGATGTGTAGCCGTAGTACCTCTTCGTAGGATCGCAGATGAAGAAATCCTCGAATTTATGGTTGGTCTGGAGCGGGGCGTTGGCGACCTGCATGATGTCCTTGTTCGCAGTTTCGCCGAACCACCCTTCTGTGTGGTCGCCGAGGACATACGCGGAGTCGGGTGACTGTAAGAATTTGCCCCACTCGTTCAGGACCTTCTTCAGCATCTTGTTGACATCCGGGTCCAGAAACGCTGCGTGTCCACTAGAAAGCCGTTAGCGCATTGCGAGCTTCGAACACCCTCCAAAATAATCTCACCTCGGGGTGCCCATGACGTAGTCAAAAATGCCCACCATCGGCACGCCAACCATGCCCACGCCCGCAGCGGCGTCAGTCCATTCGGGGCCCTTCGTCAATACATGATTCAAGATGTCGAGCATGTGAACGTAGTCGCGGATCTGCTTCTTGCCTGTCGGGTCTTTGGCGTACTTGGGTTTTTGCGGGACCTCCTCCCACATTTGCGTGAAATACATGTAGATGCGCGTGTTGGTCTCGATCAGGTCCTTGAACTCCTGCAGAACAGGAACGAGTGCCTCGGCGCCGTGCTTGTCGACGTGGTCGACTTGGCGGGAGAGCCACTCATGTTGGACGCGATGATCTGCTGGGAGCCATGCGCCGGGTCTGAAAATGTCGATTAGTTGGCGGCGGCACACAGCGAGGATGGATTGTCTACTTTTGGTGGTTCCGGTGTTCGTCCGGAATTTGATGTTCGTCGCCGTGTTGGTGAACCATTGGAGGTGCCAAGTGGAAGTGTCTGAGTTGCACCAAGACGTCGGATTTTATAAGCGTTGTAATGGGAGTTTCAATGTCGGTCCAAACTGGTCATGATGACGTAGGTCTCCACGACGCAGAGAAAACAAAAATATTCGATCTATTCCAGCTAACGCCAAAACCCTAGAGCGCTTTCAAAAAAAGTTCTCAGGTGATTTCTGATGTCAATTACCTTTTCTAGTGCTCTGCTCCACGCTGCCTCACCGCTGGGCCATCGAAACGCGGTAAGCGATGCCAAAAGCCCAAGTGGATTTTTTGGAAAGTGCTCTAGGGTTTTGGCGTTAGCTGTCATATGGAGCGGAAGGTTTAGTGAACACGACACACAGATTTTCAAGCCAAAATCCGACTGAGGTGGATAACACGAACGCTGAGAGAAATTGGCCGGAAAGCGGTTGAGATCTCAGAGATGACGAAGTTCTATACGTTGTGGATGATGGCTCACGAGGTTAGATGGGAAATAAGATGAACTAGAAGGCTGGAGCGGGAGATTTCTCTTTGGCGTCGATGCCCCGTTGCACCAGAGTCGGATTGCGGCCAGAATCCTCGATCGCCGATTCAGGGTCCAACCGAAATTGTCAACCGACGGTGTTGGTATGCACAGCCCGGGGGAGCCCAGGAGCACAGTTGTAATCATTCGAACGACGAAGAAAGCGACCGTGTTTGAAGGCTTCTAGTTGCCATATAATCTTCATCGTGTTGGATCTTTGCCAAAATCCTCTGCTCACGCAGCATTGGCGAGATACGATATCATATCAGACATGGTATCTGGTTGCTCTGGTCGTTCCCCTGCCAACACGTTGAACATGGCGGGAACATCTGGAACATCCGCGAAAGGCAGAGCACCAGTTTCCAACTACATATTTCAATCGTGTCATTGGGCCTCGCACAAAGATTGGAGAGGCGCGTACCTCGAGACATACACATCCAAATGCATACACATCCGTGGCTCGAGTCCGGACGAACCTCTCGCATCCGAACTGCTCCGGCGTGATCAACTCGGCAAACCACCGCAGACTGCCGGTGCGGTTGGAGCTCGATGCCAATGCCCCAGCGGTTGTATCGGCGTCCCCTTCTCGGATCGTCGTCGCCAACCCAAAGTCGGATAAACATGCGTGGTAATCGTCAGAGATGAGGATATTGGTTCCGCGAAGATCTCCGTGAACAATGTTCACAGAGTGCAGGTAATGGAAACCCTGGGCAATCTCGAAGATCTGCAAAAGGTTAATTATATCAGTTGCCACTGAGCTAGAGATGCTCTACGTACGAGGCGATGAATGTCCTCCCGTCCGCGATCGTTGAGATACTTCAAAATCGTCCCGTGCTTCAACCATGGGCTAACCATGCAGAACGAAGATGGGAAAGTATGGCGATCTATGTCTAGAAACGGTAGAATGGACGCATGCCGAAGACCTTGCCATACCAGAGCCTCTTTGCAAAATTGCTGTGATGAATGAATACGGTGTTTCAACGATATGAATGCTGAAACTGACCATTCGTTTCGGATTCGTTGAATCGGCGGTGAATGTCCGTATCCGCTTAAGCGCAGCACGCTTGCTATCGTAAGAGGCTCGATACACGTCGGGGAAACCGCCTGCAAATGTGGGGTGTTCACCGGGATCGTGCACTCCGATGATGAAGAGCGAGGTGGGCAATTGATCGCGCGCCTCCGAAAGTTTCTGCATCAGTCTACAGGCCATGGTGGTGTACGTCGCAGTTGGTAACGATTCACGATCGAGTATGTACCTGTCGTGCTAGATCAGCAACCAAAATGTGGAAGAAGGCACCGACCCACATCCTGGACAGCATCGAGGAACGATTGCGCATCGCGATCTTGGAGAAGACTGCGCTATGCCTGGCCTCCCGGGAATCGAGGATATGGCAGAGGTCTGGGCATATTTGGGGCTCGAACGCTTCGAGAGCTTCCTCGCGCTGGGAGGACTATTCCTGTGAAGCTAGAGCCTCCCGACTGTCCTAAATTACCAATAGATTATTGATATGGCCCAAGGGGCTTAAACCAGTCGCATTCTCGCTTGAAGGCTGCGCCGATACTTGTGGGATGCTATCTGGATCATTGAACCGCACGGCTCTCCGGGGAGGTTCTCGTTGAGAATCGGCGTGTGCTTGGACCATAGGTGTCTGAATCTCATCGGGGAAAATCGGGGGAGATCGAAATCCGTTCTCGGACCAGGCGTCGCGCCACTGCTCGCGCGTGGCATCCTCCGTTTCCTGGGAAGGCTCCCTCGCCGGGACCGCCTATATTGAGGTAGAAGGTTTTAGGTGTGACAATGCATCTTTAAACGGTCGCACCTTGGCGCTGTGTCAGGATATACCGGAACGGAAGCAGCGTCAGCGTCACCACGCGTATAATGTGCGTATCGTTGGGCAAGCAACGGCTTCAGGCGCCCGATCTCCTGCAGCCCATCCTTAATAGGAAAATCAGAGAGTAAGCATCGTGGGACGGAGATGTTTTCCCGGGGCAGGGCCCGTCGGAAATCGGATACGATCCCGGAAATTCCGGTAGTACACGCACCGCCGAGAGAGTCGCTTTCTGTTAGCCGGTGAGTGCGTGCTCATAATCGATATGCCCCGGAATCTTGTCGAAGACGAGTGTCACCGCTGCATAGCCACCATGCGTCAATGCTGCTTGACATTGACTGAAGCAGCGACCAAAGCTCTTGAGATTAACGCACTGAACAAGGCGAATACACTTTACTGCGTGGGTGCGCTGGCGCATGTGGGGCTAGTCTTCTAGTGCTCGTGCTCGCTCTGGCGCTGTCCGTCCTCCTCGTCTTCCCCAAAAGCCACCGCCTCCTTGAGCAGTCCGACCTCTGCCGGGACCTTGTGCGCGAACAACGGCCGCGGGTGCCTTGGAGCGCAGGGGTGTGTCGAGCTGCGGGACGCGGGGCATACAGGTGCGCGCGTGCCGTTGATCGATTTCCTGAGAAACGAATGGTCAGTATGAGTGGGCGAGATAACACTGCCATAGAAAAGAAAAAAAGAACCGGAAGGGAGCGCGGAGGGTAGGCGAGGGACAACACACGATACGGAAGATGAGAAACACTGTAGGAGGTGGAT
Organism: Mycena olivaceomarginata; assembly: GCA_029378375.1. Lineage (NCBI taxonomy): Eukaryota > Fungi > Basidiomycota > Agaricomycetes > Agaricales > Mycenaceae > Mycena > Mycena olivaceomarginata. Next base: position 368,178 of record JARKIC010000028.1, on the reverse strand, counting down.
TAACACGAAGAGAGCAAAGGCAAAGCAAAGAAATTTCAAAGTCGCAAAAAGACGGTTCACGCCGAACCGGCAAACAACACATCCCAGGGGGACACGAAGACCGGGAGACGCTGCGCGGCACCCCCAGGCATCGACGCCCCCGATTGACTATATCCCCAACGTCGCCGCATGCGTCGCAAACAGGGAAAGTGCACGTAATGATAGTATACGCCCGAAAAGGAAATCGCGCGCTGACGCGTACGACTTGGCAGGCGGTGAACACCCGGCGATGGACTTCAGGAACAAGGGCCCAAGATATCGCGTGGAAGAAAAATAAATCGAATTTTTCTAAAAAGAATGGAGGGTGGTGGCGCAAACGACTTGGACGACGACGACGCGCCAGCCGCGATCCCGGGGAATAGCGACGGGCGCACGAAAAGGACAGTGCGAGGGGGTTGAACATGAGACGGGGAGAGTAAGTGTACATGCGGTACGGGGGCGCAGAGACGAGAATCTGCCCCCGCGCTCACATTCCACGCACGCGAGCCGCGCGCGAGATCCTCCCCTGCTCCTTCTCGTCCCCGCCTAGACCCGGGGGGTGAATCCCTAGCCCCGAAGCCTTCCACACCAACGTCGACAGGATAGCGAGAAGCCATCGCGGAGGACCAAAAACCCGGCAGGAGACGGAGTAAAAAAGAGAAGAAATGTCGAAGCGGCAAGGAGACGGTCTAGCCGCTTCCTCCCACCAACTACATTCCAGGCGGACAAGAAGGCCAGGAGAGGCTGCATGACAGCCCCACATACCGACGACGCCGATTGACCCAGGACCTGGGATCGACGGCTGCGAGGCCAAAGGAGAAAGTGCAAAGGAGGGTGGGTGATGATAAGATGGGCCCGAAAAGAAACCGCGCGCTGACGCGCACGAGTTGGGCAAGGAAAACGTAGGGGTACCGCGGAAACCCAGGTCGCAGAATCCCAAAGGCTCGTCACAGCACGGAAAGAAAAGAAGAGGCAAAATCGGCGGCGGGACGAGCATGTAAGGGGGCGCAGAAGCTGAGGGCGCGAGACAGGCGAACTGCCGCGCACCGAAAACAAGATGGCGGACACGCAAGTGTGCCCCGCTCTAGCAAGACACGAACGGCCCGGGTCGTGAGCGCCGAGGGCGCTGACAGGAAAAACAATGGGGATCTGCCCCACGCTCGCAATCTGGTAGTATGGGGCACAGAGAAATGACCCGCTACAGCCAGCGAGGTGTCTCTTTTGCGCAGTACACGCGAATCGCCCGCTCCACTGCACTCGGACAGCCAATACCTCGCAGTCAGCCGTTGTCAGCACTTTGTCTAGTCCGCGCAGGGGTGATATCAGAAGTAGAAGGAAGAAAGAAAGAGGAGAGCCGAGGAAAAGCAAACGCACTTGTAGCTGACGATAGTGGTCTGCCTGGACGTCGGAGGAGTGTGGAGGCGAGTGGCTGCACGCAGGAGTTATCGGCATTTACAATAACCTCACAAACAGGGACACACCAAGAACCTTCGGTTTAGGTGTGTCCCTCCTCAGGCGCTCCACGGCATTGTGTGTGGCGCTGTAGGGCCGTTGGGATTACGGCGTTTGAATTGCTGGGGTTGAGGATCGGCGGCATGCAGGCAGAATCGGAGTCGGTAGTAGCATCGGCGGCTACAGCGCACGTAGGCGACGACTGTGCGTGCAGGTAGGGCCTGGGATCGCTATACTCTATGCGCGCGCAGAGGTGCGCTGGGCTGCCGACAGAGGAAGCGCAGCGTCTGTGGACTGGCCCCGTCACCGCAACGTTGCGAGTGACGTGGGGTTGAGCAGAAGATATCCAGTGCCGCCGCTATGCTCACATCGTTAGTAGTCGTCTTCAATCCCAGGAAAGCACACGTACTTGTGCATTGAGACATCTTAAGATGGAGTAAGGATGAGTCGGATGCGCGCAGTCCTGCTTTACGTATCGCGTTCGCCTTCACTTAGATGTGTGTTGGAGATTTGATCCGCAGCACAGCTTAGTGATGCGTTCGGCCAACATCAGTCAGCCCGAGCTTTCACTCAGCAGTTGAAGGACTCAGAACCAGTAGAATATTCTAGTAAAATAGCTAATAGGTTATAAGATGTAGTAGGTAGCTGTAGGCTCCTACGAGTTTTTACCCAGTCGCCTAACAGCGCAAGTGTCAAGCTTAACAGCTTTCGGCTAAATTTCCAACAATGTGGGCCATTGGTGAGACTCCCCAAGAAATGAGATCCTCGGGCGCAGACATTCGAGGGAAGATTGATGGGTTACGGCACCGGCCTTGATTGATCCGCCAGCATTGATTGATCCGGCTGCTTGTTTTTGCTTGCCACTCACATCGTCTGCTTGCATCTTCTGTGCTGTACAGTGTCTCGTTCCGCAGACTCTGGGAAGAAAAACCTTTGCAGAGAAAATTGTGATATTCGGATATAGGCATTGTCATCAAAATTCTTCCCGCAGAAGTGAGCGGTGGAGCCGATATCCCGTGCCCAAATCTTGAGCAAGTGCAGTCGGAATGAATCACCAGGACTCACTCTCTGTCACGGTTAGATATCTCGCAGAATAAGCGGTGGATTTGTCCTGGTATACTCCATCACATCGTGGCCATCGTTTGACCACATCGAGGAATATCATCAGGCTGCCAAACGACTAGCCTAAAGGCGCGAACGCAGTTTTAATCCTGGTTGGAAACAAAGGCGAGAAACAATTGGAGCGCGAGGTGATTAAAGACGATGGCGCTGCATTGGCTCGACAGCTCGGCTGCGAATTCATGGATCACACGTTTACAAGGGCTGTTCAAGCTTTACGAGAGATGGGGGGCAGAACCTGCCGCACAGAATTATTCGTGGAAGAAGAGGAGGAAGAACTGCATTATCTTGTAAGGGGTTTCTGGGATCACATATCCACAAACCGAGTTATCCATGCCGCTGTATGACCTTTATTTATAAAATTACGAATGTCTGTCTGTCTGGAGCCTTTAAACTCCGCCATCTCCGCTGATTGATTGCCACATGCCGTGGCTCAGAAAAACTCGGCACATGGGAAAGAGCTCACGCAACTTAGATAAATTCAACAGAATTCAACACAAATCAGCAAAGAATTTGAGAAGGGGATGCGAGACCGCAGAGCGGCCGAGCAGCCGCTGGTATATCAACGAATAGAGGAGGTTCATCCGTGCACGTTCTATACACTTTCCACAGACGTTCAACAGAACTAACGGTACTTGGAGGTGGCGTACCATCCGGCAGGCAGCGGACACTCGAAGCCTGAGCGGTGAATGGGGTGAATGGGGCTAGATTGGTTGCTTTGAATCTGAGTCTGGTAACCAAATTCGCCTCAGATGTCTCATATTTATCAACGGTACCACCAAAGGCTGATAGCGTACCGGGGCGCCTGCATCGATAAAAGTCAATACATCTGGTCGCAAGATGTCGCTCCTTCGACTCGAGTCCAAGCCATACATCGTGGTGATCCAATCCTATTTTTTCTCTCACCTGGGAGAATCACCGACCTCACCTGCTCCCACCACTTCACGAGTCCGTCCCTTATTCCGATCTTGGCCGAAATCCGCTTTTCTCAGCCCCAAAGTTTCGTGCTTGATGTCAATAGTATCTGCGGCACTCTTCTATATTAGGAAGTGTGTCATACTTGAACAGTTCTGAATCAAGTGCGGCACATCTGCCACATCTGCACCAAGGTGTGCCGCAGCTGGGTGTCTTGTGTTTCCCACTGTCTGATATATCCTCGCGATCGATAGGGTCGCCACTAATGCGTGCCAGGGAGGAGTGCGCATTTTTGGTGCCAAAGAGTGCTGAGTTCCGTGACAGACGCATCTCGGACGTCCGGATTGTACTACAAAAATCTGCAAATATTCACCAAGCCAGAAGAGTGATAACAGAGCCCTATGAGACAAAGATGAACAGCATCGCGAAAGGAACCCAGACCAACATCTCGACAGAAGCTCCCGAGACCACCAATTTCTAAACTCAATCGATCGTAATTTATTACTTTGACACCAAACGAAATAGGGCAGCAATGGGAATCTTGGGTCCCTGCGTGAAGTGGATCCCTCAGCAACCCGTCACTCGAATATTAAGTGACCAACTCGAGCTGCATCCGCCAATTGGTCCTTATCAGGTATGTGTTTGAATCCTGAAAGTGGCCATGTTTGGATAATAAAGTAAAGTTGCAGGTATAGTCCTTTGGTCTACCAATAGAGATATTGTAGACCCTCGATGCACATGTAGTGTATAACAAAAACGTAAAAAAAATCCGTGATTTCCTGTCCACCGTGACAGGGTCCCGCAGCCGGAGGCGACGCGACGACGTCAAGGGTGACCGTGACCGTCGCCCAAGTCAGCGATGGAGGGCTTTTTCCGGGGATTTCTCTTGGATATTTGAGGCCTTATTTAGGGGCAATTATAGGCAATCTTACACCGAATTGGGTAAGTTCAAGCCCAAGATCACTTGTTTTTGTCGCCCAAGTCGAGTTTTAAGCTTGCGAATTTTTTTAAATTTATTGTCACGGTACTTCTTTGGCGACGGAAGCCGCCGTGAGCGTGACCCGCCCTCGACGAGGGCGACGCGACGAGGCCGCCGTGACCATGACCGTCGCCTCCCTACCGGCTGGTACTGTATGGTTTATTTCATTGCTTATCATCGCAGCCACTTCAAATCATGTAATAGACACCGGGGGCAATGGCCGAGGCGTTCGGATATCAAAGGCCTTAAATGTCTTTGCCCTGCCTTGACCAATGCCTTTACCAAGGCCTCTTTCTTTGTGACATAATAGATTGCGTAACATCGGCCCGGATGTCCTAGGAGTCTTTCACTTTGTTCATCAACCGTAACAACATAGTATTGCCCTGGGGATCATGTTTTGACCATGCAAGTATTGATGGCTCAGTTGTCTCTTGCATTGGGCCCTCTAATATTCCTTTTGAGTTGGCAATGCCCCTGCTTTTTTGGCCTGGCATCCAGCCTGAAATTCAGACACTTCGAATGTAAAAGCGAATTTGTAAGGCTTAAAACAAGCACACAAATAATCTCTTTGAAGTTCACCTCACATTGAAATGATACAGACAATATTTAGATTCAAAGTTCACTTGTGCAGGTCAAGTGAACCCCAATTTATACCGTGTAATGTGACATGATCCATTACATCACAAAGGAAAAGGCGTGGATAAAGGTGTTGGTCAAGGCAGGGCAAAGGCATTTGAGGCCTTTGACATCCGAAGGCGTCGGTCCTTGCCCGCGGTGAGAGAGGCTGTGTCTTCCATCCGATTGGGCCGCCGTCCCCATATTCTACAAGTATTTGTTGTCCTTTGCCAATAGGCAGTACCGAGAATTTCCTATTTTTGTTTATTTGACTGGGGACTTCTCAAGTGGCAGCACTCAACATCAAGTGTTTCTTTTTTCAACAATACTCAATGTGAGCTGCCAGCTAATAGAATTACTTACAGAGATTTGACTTAACACTTTACTGCTGAGCACACTCACAAATTCACCGATGTGCACTATCACCTTCAGGGCAATGGCGGCCATCTTATGTTTCATGTTCAGCCTGCCACGGACCTTGAACCTTCTCGGTGGACTGGGGACCTTTAGCGAGATTGCAATGGTATTGCTGTCCTTCTGGCAGTGATATTCTCTGGTATACAATCGCACCCGGCAGGTTTTACGGGCGAAGCACTGGTTGTGACCAGGGGTCCGGTTCCTGGTTTGTCCTCAGTATGTCTGTGGATCTCAACCCAGTATTTATAGGAATGTCTGCCTTCTTGAACATAAGCTACACCTTCATCAGGCAGATCACGCTACCTTCCATGGGTGATTTCATATTATTTCAACTCATAATTGACCCCATTGATGGAGTTCATCGCAGAGATGAAGAACCCGCACCATTTTCCGAAAGGTCTAACAATACACTCTGCTGCCATTTTTACTCATGATTCCCAGCTCTTTTAGCCATCTCAATTTGCGAAATTGTGGTGTTTACCCTCTGTGGCGCAATCATGTAAGTATCATTTCGTTGGCAACCAGTACATGGCTTTGCCAACATTTGCATCCCTTCAACCATTATACAACAAGATCACCTTCTCTTTTGCAATTCAGACAATCATATACCTTAGCTTGTTGTACTCTGTGAGCCCTTTTGTATTATGTGCCATGCTACTGACACCTGGGCAGTCGGTAACAGCAGAATCCACTGATTGATGTGCTCAGAGCCTATATAAGAAACACACAAATAAACCCCACTTGACTCGTGATCAGCGCAGAAACAGTCCAGAGACTGTTTACAACAACCAACAAACAAATCAAACGGCACTATCTGCACATTTCTGAGATCCCTACGAGTTACAGCCCCTAGTACAGGGCCTTGTAAAGGTTGTAGGGAGAGGTTTTGTATCTCAAAGAGATGAAGAGCAAGCTGCATATAACATATTTCTAGACATGGTGGAAACACAGTTTCCAAGCAAGGTAGATTTATAGCTTTATAGCGTGTGGGTGTGTCCAACCAACAGAGAAACAAGTTTAAAGTAGTCCCGTAGACTCAAGTAAGGCCTCTATTTTATAGGCCAAGAATGTTCACAGAGCTTTCCTTAAAAGGTAATTTCTGAGCAGCACACAGCAGTCACGTTTCCAAAGTTTTCCCTAGACAGTACTTTCTGAAACCCACTCCGCAACAACAATAATGTTTCCTCAACAGAGTCGCAGTTCCAACTGATTCACAGAGTTCTTAACAGTTTCCAGGCAGAGCCCAAGTGCATTTCCAGAATAATATATGATTCAGAAACAAATAAGATTTCAACTAATAATGCTACTCTATAAGAGTGCATTCGCCAAAGATCCCAGATCAACCCAATGTGCAAGCGTATAGCCTACTAATTCGGGGGATGATGCTGTGTCCCCCATAGAAACACCTCTGGATACTTATACAACTGCCAAGACACAATTACAAAGCCCAAAACACAATCCCAATGAGTCATATGTCCATTTATCCACCTCTTTAACTGTGTTTCCATCGGTTGTTCTTCCGAGTGTCACCTCCCATTGGTTCCCAGCTGTGAGCACACCATGTTCTCTTGCCAATTATGAGACAGGGACCCGTCAGCAGCACCCCTATATTATTCAGAGGGTGTGTTGATTATTGATAGATTGGCACTGCACTTGTTCCATCTGTTTCTGCTTCAACTCAACTCTCCCCTCTATTACAAGTGCAGAACTTGATAATACTCCTTTGTAGGTCTTGGGAGATGCCCATTTCTGAGGTGTTTCCCAGAAAGGGTTCTTGAGAAAGAACCTTAGAATGCCTTTAGAGTTGTGATCTGGATTCTCGGAATAGCTGACCACCTGTTTCAGTGTATCCGCATTCAATGGAAACCAGCAACTCTAACACCTGACACACTCGTGACCTAACACGATCTCTCGGCATGTCAACACAACACAATACATTGCCTAACTCCTGTTCCCTTGACCCGTTTCCATTGTTTAAGTGGATGTTGGAAACAAGTCAAACAAAGTTCCTTGACTTGTTAATTGGCTGCACATTCCCTTATGGTTTTTCAGGGTGAGACTTGCCAATGGATGTTCTGATTCCTTAGAATGTCCACCCGTTTCTCTGTGGTTCACCAAACAGCTACCAGGAACCAGTACTGTCGCATAGAAACAATAGTTTCAGCAGTGAGCACAATCAGTAACACGCAAAATGATGTGTATCTAACTATGGCCCAATTGCTGGCTTATCACTGCGTTCTTCAGACTTTACTGGAACTCACATCATCACTACACCAATACTTTGCAGGGGTGGTTGATGTGGAGTGCTGTTATCGCCATTACCTGGGTCCTTGCATTCATCATTGCAGAGATCATACTGTTCTTCTCCAACATGTTGAGTCTCCTGAGCATTTGGTAAGGTTGCGCTCTTGTCCACACTTCAACACTCCTGATCGCCCATCCCAAGATGGCTGGTTTGGGCCAGTCCTTGTGCTGCAACCTCTAATGAGCCTTCAATTCACACCATTTCAGATTCATTTACTGGGCTATGGCAGATCTGATCCTGTATCCAGCCTCCGAGAAATAGAACAGAAGATGGAGGTCAGCTGAGACCCTCCTCAATTACTTCCTCATTCTTTTCGGTGTGTACATGCTGCTCACAGGTACATATGTAAGTGAAATTTACATCTGTGGCGGCACCTTGTGATTGACCCGAAATTCAGGTATCGATTCAGTCCATCATCGACTGGTGCAAGGCGCAGCCGTAGGATCGATTCTTACCTGTGTCAGTAACACCCAGTAAATACTAGTAGCTACAGTTAGTTCGTTGGTAAGATCAGTGATAGCAAAAACTGCTCTGCGACTTCAACTTCTCTATCTGGTAGCGCCATGCGGTGATTGTACTCGCTCTGCCTCGGTTCTGCCGTATTAATATAAACACATGAGAGGCATCTTTCTTCGTCCAACAACTCTGTGCGATGACCAAATTTAAATGTATACTGAACACTATGTACAACCTCCTCAAACGGCGTCCTAGATCTGCTTCTGAAATTCCTGTCTATCCCGATCCCTAGTAAGCATCTCTTTTCGTCGGCGTATCATATCTTCCTGGAGCCAAATATGGCACCCGTTGCCTGGGGCGTCAACTCCTGTGCTTTCGAGATCCTGCAAATCATCGTGATCCCGCGGCCCTTCCTCAATATCAGGACGCGGCCCCATCTTTAGTTCATCATAGTCTGCATGATTATGAGAGATTCCGGGGTATTTTGCGGGAGCACCGTCGACACGGTCCATACTTGCGCCTGCTGTCGTTCTGCTGAATTGTGGAGAGTTCGCCCTGGACGGATAAGTCCTTCTTCTTTGATTGGATAAAGGCACGGACAGCGCGAACCAGGCCCTAAGCACATTACTCAAGATTTGAAAGTTCTGGCGGTTGAACTTACTGGGTCCGTCGCTGCGAGTAGTGCATATAGAGCGGCACGGACCCCATAAAGAAAGTCACCTATTCCATCAGAATGAGAGGTAATTAGAACTTCACCACAACTTACTGACTAACAGAACACTGTAACCTGTCCAGTTGTGCACGCCGTCCTCTTGGGTGATGTGAATGACGCACGCGACGCTGGTTAAATTGATTACTGCGGAGACGAATGGGTAGATGGCTGTGCTGTATGGTTAATTATGCGCCCTGTTTCGAGTTAGAAAGTACGCACCGATGCGGAAGATAACACTTCGGTAGACGGTGTCATCAACAAGTCGATCTTTAACCACCACCGCAGGGGTGGGCGTGGTCGCATTCGAGATCCAGTGCCAGTCGGAAGGTACTTTCTATTTCGCAACTACAACAACACCGGTTGATTGTTTTTCAAAAGGCCAGCCATCAGCGTACCTGATGCTGGACTATGTATATAATGACAGTTGAGGCGGTTGCGACCTTGCCAGCGACGGTCAATAGTGTCCAAAACAATTGGGTCCCAATCTGACAGGAGGCAGTCAGCGAAATTCGTATTTGGTCAATCATAATACGCGTACCTGCCATGCTAGCCTCTTCCGTCTGGTTCTCGCTCGAGTACCAACAGTCTTGGGCAAGTGGGTTGGTTCCAGCTACCGAAATATGGGTCGATGTTCGCACTTTATGGTGTTTGATTAAACCTGAACCAACCCGTATTGCTTGGCCGCGTAGGGAGGTACAGTCAAGCACAGTGAAATGATAATTGACCCGAAGATGTAGAACTTCTCCATCTTTTGGCCGTTGATTTGATGAATAACGACTAGCCTGTGGAATATCAACCTGAGAGCAATCCCTCCAGTGCGATAGAGAAGATAAGGAAACTCGACATTTCGAGAGTGAGCTGTCCAACAATGAGCCTAAGTTCTTCTGCAGAACTCAACTCAACAATTACCTGGAGTAGAAATATCGTAAAACCGCTGAAATGCTTGCTCGGTGTCTACAACAGCAGTACTAGTTTAATCAAGACCCAACAAGCAGAATGCGAGTTGCTTGATTAAGGCAAAAATGCAACTACTAACCAAATCCTAACTACTTTCCCCTTGAATGGTTTAGACTGTGCCGCCGAGTACGGGTCTTTTGAACGCTTTAAGAAGGTTCAAGGAGCACAGATAATCCAACAGAGGTTGCGAGGAACAAGCCTGTTTTAAGAGGTCTAGTCCAAAGTGCAAGGTTGATTTAGAGTATTAGACCTCTTTGAGCAATGCCAAACGAGTGCCTAAGCCAACAAATCGAGTTTAAAAGCTTTAGAAGCTTGAGCCAACGATCCCAATCCTAACAAGGTGCCGTGTTCTCCAAATCCCAAATAATAAGCCTTCCAAGGCTACTGTAGTGCGGTGCCGTGTTCTCAATCCTAATAAGCTCTCTCTAGCTTCTTAACCATTTCCAATCCCAAGATCCCGATCCAACAATTGATAGTGAGTTACTCGTGCAGACGAAACAAAACTTCTTAACGAAGTCAGTCCTGGGTGACAAGTCCCGAATCTCCGTCGTTTATCAAGCAATATCCGGTAAAGGCTAATGCTCTTAGTGACAGAAATTTCAGTGCCTATCCATGCCAAAACCTCCTCCTTATATACTGTACAATTACGCTTACAATACGATGATTAGTCTACTGGCTGGTATATGAGTAAGGCGTCCGTAGTTAATCACGTGTGGTTAAATATATAGGATCCTCGTGTGTCGACCCCTTAATGCTTGAGTGTGTCCGGTGTGACTGCTCCCTGTTCGATCGTGTAGACAGTCCCATCTCTATCCTCTTGTCCCCCGTTCAGGACCTTCAGTTTTAGGTAGACGTAGGTACTGGCTTTGAGCCAGTACCTTAATCAGCCCAAACCGCCAAGTGGTTGTGGAGATATGCGAGTTACCGTCCTGGCCTGGGTCAAGTAACCAAATCAGGATGGCAACAATGATCGGATAGTTGATAAGCGAAGTTCAACCACAGCCGGGGTAACCGGCTACCGTTAAACCCGAATCACCTGACCCGTCGCGCAAAGCTTCCTCTGTAAATCAAGCACAACAAAGCACTTGAACGCCTAACCAAGACCCCACAGTGGTGCCCCAGATCATCAGAGAGGATGATTAATATCGCCCATGTTGTTTGTGGGCCCCGCGATGCCTTGATTAAGCAGCGATGCTTAAACTCGGCATTTAAAACCCTTAATCATGGATGTCAACCAGTATGAACTTTCCAGTTGATGCATCCCAGGCGGACTTGATTAAGGTCCTCATGCAGGATCAAGCCCTGATTAGCCATATTGGACTTATGCTAATCCTTTGGAGCAGTGCGCTACGTGATTAAGGTAGAAATCGGCAAATTCCTTGCTATTTCACCCATGGTCCGTTTCACGGCTTATCACCGCAAGCCCAGGTAGGGCCCGTGAATTTCGCACTGACGGTGTTTGCAATGCCGAAGACGGTACTGGTGGCCTCATATTAAAATTTAAGAGACGACAATTTCACTGACTTACTTGGCCAACAATGCGCACACCAGAATCCTGAAGCTGACCCTGTCAAGATGAGGTCTGCTGACAGGGTTCATGGCAACGATTCCTATCACAACGAGGACCTGGCCGCAGAGAGATGCACCGGCCATGGCTGTGATTGCCCATAGCTGGTTTCTGGGATAGAGTAAGCAACTTATCCCGTGGGCGATGTGGCACGCACAATATATTGACCAGATTCTCCGTAAACACGAATTCATCGTCAGTCATGGCAAGCGACTGGAGAAGAGGGTAAGAAAGTGTATTTTCCGCAAACGATAGTATGTATGAGTGCGAGGCAGAGGGTATCAAGCAACGAAGAATGCTGCTGTAATAAGGACGAGAGATACCGTTTACCTGTTTGGGATATTCTATTTTCGACATGCTAGCGCCGAACCCTGTTTACTACATGAGTGGGGCCAGGCTATGTCTGACTTCCATATCAGCGCTGTCTCCACAGCTTCACAGATAGCCTTTACCTGTTTTGGATTTTTAATTTTCAACATGCTAGTGCCTAACACTGTTTACACCACTAATACTTCATCAGGGATGCCAGATTCGCCCGGATTAGCACTGTCTCCACAGCTTCACAAAATTGTCGTGGTCCTCATGCTCAAGTCCAGCCCGTCGTAAATTACACGGAGATGAATTTATCCGTTCAGCTGTGGAAATCTAAAAAGAGGCATACTGTACGAATCCCGGGCTGAAATTGAAGCGGCCACAATATTTTCGCGACGGCACTGCATGTATATAACGCGCCTATGTCTTATGCGTGTCGATGCAGTGCACTCTACAGCAATCGTGCTGACCGTGAGCTGGTTCATCAGATAGGTTTACATAGGTTATGTTTCCCGCGACGCCACCGGCGCCACTTATAATTTACCAGAATGGAGACGCAGCGACAGCTTCGAGACGACATGAAGCCTAAAGCTATGGTACATGCTAGGATCCCTGTTAACAGTTGCTGTAGATATACAAGCGGTTGCTCGGCCGCTGTTAAGGAGCTGAAGTTAATGGGGAAGCTTGCTTCCCCTTTTACCGGTCTTGGGGCTCTGAAATGCAGATGTGACTGTGACGAGCTGAATGAGTCAGCGGAGATATTAGATAATTATTATAGACTACAGTGCCTCGGATTTGACAGGCTTTCCCTCCCATGGGAACCATGGTTCACATCCAACATATTACTCAGGGATAAATGAAGAATTTGCGGACATTAACCGTTCTTTAACGATTACCTCGGCGTGTCATTGTACATGTTTGCGTACATCCCCATCTCGCTTATCCCCTTCTTTCTGCCTCTCTCATTGACCTCATGTCTCGACGCCAAAGTTACTCTGCGCATTTTAATTTTACACTTAAAAACTCCATTTAGCTCAACAGCTGACCGATGCACAGTCGTTCTTAACAGAATGCTGTTAATCGAGCTGCTGTTGACTACCCAACGATTGTTATCAAGCCGGGAGGCCACGTAGTCCTCCCTGCCGCAGGATTCTCAGGAGATAAAAAACCAGCACTTCCTGGGGATCCGACTAGCATCTTTCCCCCATTTCTCTCCCCACCTCGATTCACACTGTCCTCAGACCACTAGAACTGCAACCAATCTTTCTGGCATCGATTGCTGCCATAATCTCTCTGCGCTTCGTTGGTCTAGGCTTTCATGAAATCGCCTCAAAAATGGCCAGTCTTTCTTTTGCTGGTGCCCATCCTCTTGCTTCCTTCCAGCTCTGTGCTCGTATCAAATGTTATTCACGTCTCTCATCACAGGGACTCTATCCTTTCCGCGTCAAGCATGCCTCCACTTTGTGGTTTCACTACTCTTCAACTGCAATTTTCAAGATGGCTCCTGGACATTCACCCGTCGGTTCTCCTGATCGCAATTTCCAGTACAAATATACCCGAAGATTCCTCTCGGCAGTATTGTTTCTGCATTGACACTCTAATTTTTAATCTCAACTCACTTTTTTGGGCCCTCATTCTCACCTCTGGCCAGTGTGGTTGCCATGTTTGTGCATCCCACCAAATTGTGTGACATTCCTCTGACTAGAAATTGGTTCCATGGTTCCTTTCTCCCTGCATATTGTATATTTTGACTGTCTTTTGGTTTTGATGGAGTGTCAGCACAGAGCAGATTCCGGGTTCTGAGGTGACAAAGGCGACTGAAGCACAAAGAGTTCCAATGAATAAGCCTAGAGTTTAGACTAGAATAGTGTAAAGTACAGGGAAATAACTACAGCTTGTATACTAAAGTCCCTAGGGGTTGTAAATTAAGGTACAGTGTCTAACAGCAACGGACAACATTAATGCAAAGTAAATGAAGGGGTATATGAACGTAGAGGGGGCGATCGGGAACCCGAAGGTCGGGAAACCGATCCAAACTGTTAGGGATCCTAAAATGGTATCCTGGTTCGATTGATCAGATAGTTGATCTGATCAATGATCGGGTTGTTCGGGTTCCGGAAGTAAATGAAAAGACGGTTCATGACACGGAGCACAACATTGCAACCCCTGAGCTGTTGAATTCTGGCTGGCTGAAGGGGTGTCGTGGATCCTAGCTGACAAAATCGCGAACTTCTGTCTGCCGGTCTTAATCCCAATTTGAACTGCCAGTGCGTTCAACAGCTTTTATCTGTTGTTGGAAACATTGCCCATTTTTTCTTGATTCAGTGTCGCATACAACAATCACAGCACATTCGCGTCAATTTCTCTGCCCTTTATCCTTGGATCCCTTGAGTATCTGGCAAACCACTTGCGTTGGCTTTGATCAAGTTTTAAAACCTCTTTTCGGATATCTCACCAGGTCCATTCTTATTCCGTTTTCGCTCTCGCGTTTGGTGATTCCAGGCCCTGGCAGTTTGAAATTACCCTACACAGTGGGGCACTGTTAGCCCTTCATTTTCAGTGCTCTTTCCCTCTCAACAATCTTTTTTTCTTTTGACATTGCCTCTTCATTGCATTGGAGCGAAGCGGAGGCACATCTTGTTGTGAGTATGTCTGACTGAAGTGATGGAGGTGTTTGTGCAGAGCAACGGGGTCAGGAGAAAATGACGCGGAGCGACACATGCAGACTTAGGGTTATAGCAATCACGCCCCTCTGAGGAAGACACCGACTGATTACGCAAAATAGTGGCTGTGCCGCCAGCTGTTCCTTCATACCACAGCTGGTAGGACCTGAATAAATTAGAAAATATTCATACGTGTATAGAAGCACCATTTAGGGCTTGCACTCGCCCGTGTTACGGCCACGGCTGTAAGAATTACGGCATAATTTTCTTACGGTATAATTTAGCCGTCCGTAAGACCATTGCGCAGATGCTCGAACGGCACAGGTCCCGCCCGTGCTGCCCGTTACGGCGCAATTACGGTGCCACCTTTCATCGCCCTTCAACACGGTTGAAAATACTCCATTTCTTCGTCCAAAATATGCCTATTGCATGGTAAATGACATGCTATCCTCTGGAGTCAAGTTGAACATGTAAAGATCTCAATTCAACGAGGGCAACCACAGCCATCATGCAAGTTGAACATTTCGGAATATTCCGTGATGGACTCTTCGCGAGCTGATGCCTCCTGGATGTGCCGAATCTTGCTCCTTGGGTCAATGACTAGGAACCTAATGGGATGCCATCGGCAGCCTTGCTAGCCTCATTCACAGGAAATTCCTCCCATTTTTGAGGCACCAGTGAGACAAAGCCGTAAAGCCGTAAACGGACGGTTACGGCTCACCGTATACGGCTGAACCCGTGCCGTCCCCGTCCCGTATAAAATGATCTCCCACTGCTTGACGGTACGGGTCCATAACCGTATTTACGGCCCGTGTTTCCGTAATTTTACGGCACGGCTGCAGGCCCTAGCACCATTGAATCATTTTATGCTACCAAGGTCAAGCGATCTACACAGCCGATATCTCAATACATATGAGACAAGACAGGCCTCCGCTTTGCTCCGGCATTCAAGATGAACGAAGAAAATGAATTTCTGACGCTTGTAATGCAAATGGAGTGATTATGTGTACCGACCTGAGCTGCAAACAAAAGTTACGCATTCACCTCGGGATCGGGGTCCCATCTTGACAATACATGATTACAACCAGACAATTGTGGTTGAATTGGATGATTAGAGAGATGGAGAAAGACAGAATTCACCCAAGGCCGAGGAGGAGGGCTTAGGGAGAGCAGGATGCATTGTGTTCAACTTGATGAGCAAGGACCGTTTGAACAAAAATTTTGCATCATTTTGGGAGTGACGGAATAGGTAAAGAACAGAGGAAATTACCGTGACCCCCAGTGACCCAGAATTCAGAGCAGTTCTGCTTCGAGATCCAAAACAGAGAACGGTTGTCCGGCTGGAGGTTTAAGTGTCAAGATATCATTGCCAGCATTAGGAAGGATTGTTGCAATTTGATTGCGGGACGCTGGGGAGAGAACAAACCAAACAACCAGATAGATGTGCGAGCGGTAAAAGACGTCGATGAAAGCCGGATCGGCCGCCGCACATGAGCTCAGCATGTTCAGGTGAATGGTATGCAAAACGAAGTGAAATCAACGCTATAATCCCACACGAGAAAATTTTCCTGAGACTGTGAGTCAAGGAAAGCGCCGGTGAGAAAGTGTTCCAGAATTATCAAAGCAGCTTGACTCAATATTTGATCCCCAGAGAAAGGCAGAAGCGACGAGAAATCATTGCGTGACTTGATGCCAGGAAGAACAATTTCCAGTGTTGATCAAATTTGAGGACAGGCAGAATATTGAGGGGTGAGGGAGGGGATTTTTTGTCATCCGAGCGAAGGGAATGTATTTATATGTGTCTTCGGGAAGACTACGTGGCCTCCCAGCCTGATAACGATCTTTGAACTGCGCCGGAGGCAGCAACAGCAGTGATGAACAGCCTGGGACAGCATCTTGTCAAAGAAAGGCTGTGGTTGGTCAGCTGTTGCGCCGCTTGGGGTTTCCAAGTGTGAATTGAACTGCGTAGAGGAATTTTGACGCCAGGTACCATGACATTAATAATCATACAGACACTTCTTAAACGTCTTTCTGAACTTCATTTAACAATGCTTCGCCACAGTTGTCATTGCAAGCCACATCCTCGCCCAGTTTGATGGCATCAGGCAGAATGGCTTATGATGGCTGAAGACATGTCCAACTGTTCTCAGAACAAGCCAAAATCTATCTGAACCTCTTACCACATGAGCTGTACCAGTTTATTGGACAGCCACAAGAAATTTCCGATAGTTGCATGAACTCATGACTTTGGGTTGCAAGCCGTCCCCTGCCTAAATTGATGCCATCAGGCAGAATGGCTTGTGCATGCCATTTGGCAGGTGGCGGGCATGAGGTTGAAATTCAATGGAACTGAGCATCCCAGTGGTCTCAGTGAGTGTGTATATATTACAACTATCAATGTGATTATATTTAAAACTCAATACAAGAAAGACTGAGTTTCGAGTCACATCACACCTACCCCAGGGGAGGCGTGACGTGACTATGACGTTTGATACTATCTGGTTCCAGTGCGAGTTCCCTTCCTCTGAACCATTTCTTTGAGCTTCATGATTTTATTTCTAATGTGGCTCTTCAGAATTGCTATTACAAGAAAAAAATTACGCATGCCAGACACCAGCGATTCCGCTGGCAGAATGGCTTGTGATGGCATACAACATGTCTAATGCCCACAATGTGCCCAAAATTAAGATGTTAATGGTTGTGGATTACTAGAAGAGAATCAAATGGATCTCACAGATGTTATTTCGACCTCACCCTCACTAGAATTTCAATAATTTCGGGTGCAAGCCACGCCCCTACCCAAATTGATGCCATCAGGCAGAATGGCTTGTGCACGCCATTTGGCAGGTGGCGGGCATGGGGTCGAAATTGAATAGAACTAAGCATCCCAGTGCTCTCTGTGAGTGCATATATATCACAACTACTGATCAGATGATGTTTAAACCTCAATATGAAAAAAAAAAATACTCACGCCATTCTGCCAGCAGAATGGCTTGTGATGGCATACAACATGTCTAACACCTGCAATGTGCCCAAAATTTAGACTTTAATAGTTGTAGATTGCTCGAAGAGAATGAAATAGATCTCACAGATATTATTTTGACCTTGCCCTCACTGGAATTTCAATGTTTTCGGGTGCATGCCACCCTCACACCCATTTTGATGCCATCAGGCAGAATGGCTTGTGCAAGCCACTTTCTTCACAATGATCAAGAACATAAAGCTGGTAGGGCCGACAAGCGGCATGGCCCGCTACCGGTTATAAAAAGTCAAAGCGTGTTTCAATAGTAAGAAGTAAACATGTTTTTGTAATTAAATCGAGGTTGAGTAGCAAAGATTTTGAGAGACTCAGTAAAATCTACTGAGTACTGGCATTGCGTCACGCTCTTTTGGGAGGGCTCGGAGAAGTCGATTTAGCACTGAAATTATTGAATGCGCTGTCTGCGGCATCGTCCCGGCCTCGCCTCTGGGGAGAACTCACCGGGGAATAGAATCGAAACTGGGGGATTGCAGGCACGGATTCCAGGGCTCTTCATCCCCGTGGTCAAGGATCCTGAGCCTATCAACCAGTATGTACATGGTAGACCTACACCCTCGTTAGTAAAGAATATGCCAGAGTCGCGTGGGCTCACCTTCTTGTTTGGAATAGGCCTCCCGGCCTCCGTGGTCTGACCGATGATCACGTAGGTTGCAAACGACAGTAGCATCCATGATCATATTCAACACAGCTTTGGACATTTGTGCAGCAGATTCAAAATTTTCACAAAGAGCCCGGCAGGCAGAGCGGTCGGGACATGGGAATACAAATGAATCGACAGTGTGGTTGGCACAAGCTCCAGTCGCGATGTGGTAGATAAGCACACAGCGACACTGGATCAAATTCAAATTAGTACACGGTAAGTATCGCATGTAAGCCAAGAGACCGCTGGATTGTGGGCAAATCTGCGTGGAAGACAGATATGCGGGAATGGGTAACAAAGTGACCAAAAAAAATATCGCGGATTATATTCAGAGACGTCATGGATTGCATGGGTACATCAGATTGCAAAGATGCAGAAGTGGAGGGGCATAAACACATCAACGGGTCATCACAAACACAGGAACGGCGCGGCACTGCTCAGCGAACATCAGCCGGGGAGAATTGAAACCGAAAAACGGACTTACACTCAGATTGGATGTCACCGTCGCGGCCGTCGACATCGATCGTGCCGTCGATGACGGTAGATGGTGATGGGATTGTCGGGAGATCTTGGGGGTCAGATTAGCAACAATATATATTCCAGACGAAAGGTAGGAATTACGAGATGGATTTCGAGGGTGAACAACGCCAGAAGACAGAGTAAAGCTCAAGTGTGGAAGGGTTTCACGGGAAGAGAACAGCCAATCTCGACCTAGCACCAGGTCGTAGGGCAGATCCGAGCAGATAGAAGCCTTGATGTGCATAGAGCAGATAGAGCCACCAGAGGGAAGAGTGAGAACACCGGAAGCGGCAGAGCGAGGAGCGGCGATTCCGTTGGCCAAGATCCAGTCCAGAGTCACCAGTGATTTTTCAGAAGCAGGATTTACTGAGAGGGAGACGGGCTTGCTGCAGAACGTTGCAGACATGGTGGAGGTAAAGGAAGAAAAGAGATGCCACGTCACAGAAATCCCACGCGTTGCGAAGTTCTCAGCATCAAATGTAATGCCGTGTGCCTGTTCCTGGCCGTTTGGCGTAGGGAATGGATGCTTACGCAAAAACTGCTGACGAAAAAAGCAGTTTACTGCCAAAACTCAAAAACGGGGCTCCCTAAGACCCGTACCTTACGGTAGCGGGAATGTTGCAGAATGTCGCGGAGGGGGCCATTGAGTAGTGCGTGGTATGAGGGTAGGAAGCAAAAGAGAAAGTAGAGGCCGGAGGAAAGATTGAGAACAATTGCCACGTCACCAACACGTAGCAACACGTCACCCCCCGCCGCAAGCCGAAAACAACTTGGGGATAAGGAAACGGCTTACGCAAAAACTGCTGACGAAAAATGCGATTTACTGCAAAAACGCAAAATCAGGCGCCCTAAGACCCTTACCTAATGGTAGCGGGAATTATTCTCGTGGTTCCTGCACCTAAAGAGACCTTGTCCCACTGAAGTATGTCCATCCCAGCTGTTTACATGAAGAACTATGTCTTGTCTATTGACTTGTCCAGTTCAGCTCAATGTTCAGGTTTAACACAAGTCAACCAACGGCCAGTGAGCACCACAATAGAATGCTGTAATAATTCTTTACAGTCTCATGGAGTACAAGACCTAGTTTTGTGAAAGAAAGCTGCCAAATCTGGTCTCATGTTCAGAAATCATCATGTGGTGGAGAAGTCAGGTGAGTTCAAGCCTCATTTCATGAATATCTTTGTTTAGTGGACACTTTTTGTGATATTTTGGACCAGGGTGAGCACCAGGATATGTGATCTATCACTTAGACCCTGCAAACCCACTGGCTTGTTTGCAGATTCTCAATTAATTGCACAATCGGCCGCGGTGGTGACAGCAACTGCCAACACAATTGAAAAGGCCCGAAAATTGGTGGCCTAGTGATCTGTGGGAGACATGCTGTAGTATATCTAGCACAAAGAATAAGACACTGGGTGCGCATATAAAGTGTAGGACACACAAGCCACTTTTATTTTTTGGCTGATGCCAAGCCGGCCGAATGGCTTGCCAAGCCAACGAAATGGCTTGCAAGCCATTTAGCCGAGCATAGGCAATGGGCAGGTGATCCCACCAAAACACACGCCCCCGCCTGGCACAAGCCATTTGGCCAAGCCAAAAATGTCACTCTCCCTATGGTACTCCATGTAAGGAGTTATTTTATAAAATTGGACCTACATCTGAGCACCCCAAGGTACCCCCGCTCAAGTACTCAGAGGCACTACATTTGAGTGTTTTTAGGGCGATGGGGTCTACTAAAAAAATGATTAAAATCCACTGGTACTGTGGTCTACTATTTGGCTTTTGATCCTAACTACTCGGTAAGTCCAGCCCCATAAATTCCATCAATTTGAGTCGCACTAGTCTGCAATATGTTCATGGGGTGACACACTGAGCTGCCTGTGCTCAGGTGACCTCGAGGCTACCCAAATGCATTTTTGCCTGAAACAGGCCTGAGTTTTTAGAGCCAGACCGGCACACCCCTAAAAAACCCCAGAGAACATGTGGTTAAAATTATTTTTATATTACAATACATATTTATAGTGTTACAAAAGAGGGAGAATAAAATTTTGAGCACTCAATATAACCCACATGCTAGGAGAGCGTGCTTAAACACGTCATGGACCAGCGCAACTCAAATTGATGGAACTGATGGATTCGGACTTGCTGAGTAGTTGGGATCAAAAGCTAAATAGTAGACTACAGTACCAGTGGAGTTAATCATTTTTTTAGTAGACCCCCCTTGTTTTAGTGTCAGCAACGGCCTCTGGGTCGGCTAAACAGCGAGTAACCTGGCAAGAACCCAAACCAGGATAGACCTGATAGACACTAGTAGCTGGTGTGTTCCCCAAGCAGTAGGACCAACTGTACAGCGTCCTCTCTGGGAGGCCATATGTTGTAGGTCAGGATGTGATGTCAGCAACGGCCTCTGGGTCGGCTAAACAGTGGATAACCCGGTGAGAACCCCAACCAGGAGAAACCCGATAGACGCTAGTAGCTTGTGTGTTCCCCAAGCAGTAGGACCAGTTGTATGGCATCCTCCCTAGGAGGCCGTATGTTGTAGGTCGGGATGCAAGGCAGAACCCGGAACGAGTCGAAGAGGGTGTGATATCCACTCAGGTATCCAACCCGGGGCGTGGATACAACCCGTGGTATGATGTGGAGGAAGCGGGGCAGAGTGGAGACAATGCCTATGTCAAGCCAAGGTAGAAGCCTGAGATTAGACGAGGTAGAAGCTACTGTACATGGAGATTCTACCGAGCTTATATAGGCTTCTAATAAATTAAAGTGATCGCAGTCAATCGCAATCAGTTCCTGTACTGCAGCATTAAGGAGCATTAATGCTGATACTCCTGGACTCCTCTGTGTCTGTTCCCATGGCATCGGAGGACTTAGGAGGCCCGATGTTCGGGTTTCCTAATCCTTAATGTCATTGTATCCAGTGGTTCAAACCCCGATCGGTTTGCAACCAGCCATGTACTTTGTGTACGCTTCTGTGTCAGCCGTGGTGTGTCCGGTGAAACACTGACTATGGGGCTGGCGGTGAAATAACCACAAACCAAACCTCGTAAATGAATACGCGGTTTGATAATGCAACTACAACAACTCAAACACTATAGTCCTTGTGCAAGTTCGGGGTTCCAATCCAGTATAGATTGTGGCAATTTGAACTTTAGTTCTCTTTGAGAAGCAAGACTTTACAGGTCTACAAGTTGTATAGATAAAACTTGCTCGAATCCGTTCTAGGTGCAATCGCGGATAGACAGACGAGATTTTATGTTTAACGGTTTTGTATGATGTGGGTCTAGGTTTGGAGATAGTACTCCGATGCGTAACGCAAGTGATTCTTTATGAATCCCGATTCCAAATAGTATCCGCGATTGCTAATCCTTGCGAGATTACAACCAATTGTCAAGTCCGATCCGTTTCCTTATATTCCACATGTCCGTTCCATTTATCCAATATGTCCACGCGTCGTTTATAAAGATCCAAATCCAACACAGATAATATTTAAACAGGGAAAACAAACGAAACTTGGTATAGCTTCTGGGTGTCTCCAAATGAATGCCTACTCGACCGGTTAAGTGTGAAGTCTAGTAACTTCGCGTCCAACAGGTGGGGTGAGATTCACTGGTGTTCCTCCCATAACCATCCACTTAAATACTTTACAGGATTCTAAATATAAACGAGACAGATACAAACGTGCAGTAGGGTTCAGGGTATATGACTAGTGGTATGGCCGCTAGCCGATGAACTCCTGTCAGATATCAAGTGATTAGTAAAATTGAGAGAGATTTATAAGAAACATCAATGAGCTGAGCTTAGCGATGAGTCAAGATCTACATCGCTTAGAACGATCGTGATGGGATATTATTGATATGTCAACTTTTAGCCGACCTCCTTGTCAGCGCTCCGTTACCCTCCTTGGTAACCATCCGCTCAAATGGTCACGCCTTGAACCACTTAAGTGATTTGTCTGAAAACCGTGATAGCCGTCGCTTCCCAGTACCCGAGTATGGTTTCTTAGTCAATTGGTAGATCAATCAAGTCCAGCCTTCTCTTGGCAGTTCTGGAGACGTCAGATGATGCCCAACAATGATCCCTCTGGTTCAGAAGGATATTCCTTTGTAATGCGCCCTTAGTCAGGGATGTGCAGTAGCCCCAATCTGTTTCCAGGATGGTAAGGCACTTTCCGTGATTGCTCCATTAGCGACTTTCCACGTCAATCCTTTACCAGGATTGTTGTTCAGCGCCTTTCTAATGGTTTGAGACACATTATATCCCTTTCAGCGAACTGCTCAGGCCAGCATTAGCCCTTGTGAGATGACATTGTAATGTAATGAAGTACATCATAGTACGTTGCAACTCAAGCAGATTTGAATAAATGCCCGGGTGCCCCAATACCAGGTCTGTCACCGGGGACTAGGATCCACCTGTACAGGTTCCTAGTCCCTAACGTCTTCTGTATCCCGTGGCACAGACTACCCCGAGTCTGCAGCTTTAGAATCCATGGCTGGGTTTCAACTGTGAGAAGGTTATGTGGTGGTGTCATGAGAGTCCCGTGTCACTAAGACGTGTCTGTATCCATACGGATGAAGTAGAACCCGGGTGATTCATGACATTTAGGGTACACTGGTTAAGGCCTTTTACTTTCCGCAGTGGCTAACCATCCCAATGTTTGCCATTTTGTTACAACCGTGTCCTGTCAAGTTTCACAAATACCACTGCCTGACATGCCCCGTCCGAACGACAACAAACCCACCCACAACTACTCGCTATAACACAAAGTAACTGGATTTTTACACTTTTCAGGTGATTTTAGCTGCAGCACGCACTTTTCTCAATCCAGGGCGGTTATATTCTTAATCTACACTGGTTGGCAGATTCAATTGTTCCAGCACAATTTACAGTGAAAAATGTCTAGACATTTTTCACTGAAAAAAATGGTGAAATTTTGAAAGTTTTTTCACCCCTTTTCAACTTTCTTTTGAGTTTTTCACCTCAAACTAGAAATGTAGTGAAAATGTTTTGGGTTTTCCACCTACTTTCCAGCTGAAAATTGATGGAAAACAAACGAGATTTTTCACTCAGAATTCAGCAGAAAAATTTGAATTTTCCAACCAGTGCTACAGTAAATTTGAAGTCCTTGCAACTACTAATTGAAAATATGAGTAAGCCTTTCAGCTGAAACAGTAAAACTTGCGAAATTGACAGTTTGCCTCTTTGTAGTTCATTCAAGTTGGAATTTGAATACCGCAAAGCATAGTAGCGGAATGTATATTCATGCAAAAAAAAAAGATTTGAAGCTGCACGGACTTTACAGCCGACTGCAGAAATGGAATGAAACTTTCCAAACTGGGCCACCAATCACACAAAACTGAATGGAATTTCCACCTGGTGGGTACCGCTAATCACTTGTTTTTTTGCTCACTTCACTGGTTGGGAGATTCAAAATTTTCAGCACAATTTACGGTGAAAAATGTCGTTTGTTTTTCAGACATTTTTCACTGAAAAAATGGTGAAATTTTCAAAGCTTTTTCACCACTTTTCCGGTTTGAGGTGAAAAACTTGAAAGAAAGTTGAAAAGGGATGAAAAAGGTTTGAAAATTTCACCATTTTTTCAGTGAAAGATGTCTGAAAAACAATTGACATTTTTCACCATAAATTGTGCTGAAAATTTTGAATCTCCCAGCCAGTGCTTCCACATAGGATAGGTAGCTCTTCAATGATCACCAAGAGCATGAATATTTACCCCAACTGTGGCAGCAATAAACTGCTCTCCAGCAATATCTGGTTATTTTGGTTATAGCAAGTATTAATGCTGCCGCTCTCTCTTCGAATCCTGCCTTTTTTTCTTCTCGGAGCAAATGGACGCTAGGTCCAGTAAACTTCCCAGGTGCTATTATACGAAAATACGATGATAGGGTGTGAGCATCAAAGATCCATCATAATTGAACCCTCTCCAGACCAGGGGAAAAATCATCCAGACCAAGCAAACTCGCGCAATGACACGGTGAAAAGTTGACTACAGATGACATTTGAATGGAATGCGGTGAAACAGCGTAACATGAATGCGCGGCATCTAGGGCTAATTTTGCGATTTCCTATGACCAGTATTTATACAACGGGAAGCAACTAGCACTTCTGTTGTTACTAGCATATCAGCTAGTACGCAGACCACTTGTTAGGTGATATAAAGGAGAGTCAGAGCGAGCCCTAGCTGCTGACTGTAGCACGAGGCTGCACTGGTGTGACGCGCTAGCTGCTAGCTGAGAGTACAAACAACCAGGGATTAAACTACTGCCTATACATTCATGAGACATGACCTAGGAGACTCTAGTAGTCCAGAGATGACTTGGGACGGAGCTAGCGAGGGTCTAGCAGACGGATATCTACAATGGAAGTGCAGCTAGGGAGCTACGCCTTGAGCTAGGAAGCTCAGTGCGGTAACCGGTGGTACTATCTAATCTCTAGATAAGCAGCTAGATGGCGCTAGGCGGAATAACCCTACTAGCGACCAGCTAGGGCTTTGACAAAGACATACCATGACATACGAGATGAGGCAGCACGCGGCTAGTGCCCGATCTGGGCAGCTAGGGCGAAGGGGAATAGCCAGTCGGCTATTGGAACGGAGCTAGGGATGATTGTACAGCCTGTACCGATGATCAGAGGGCAGATGGACATTCTGACCAACAAGCTATGACCATTTGATGTCAGTCGCAAAACTGCGTCGCCTAGATGTAATAGATCAACGCTCTGACAGAGTAGAGATGACCTAGACCACCGGCTACATTGCCGGTTGGTCCGGAAGGGGTGCTCAGCATAGACGGAGGGCTGAGGATCCATTGATATACCCACGGTTGAACACTAGCCGGTCAGCGAGGCTGACCTGGCATATACCAAACCAGTCCCAAAACCAAATGGCAGTCATCTCATTGGCTGACTGTATTTCTTATCATCTAATATTGCTTATAGTATTATTCAGCTCGCTTTCACATGTAACTCACACCTAGTAGTATAAAAGGGAGCGCAGGACAGACTAGGGTCTAAGAACATTACGCCCCAGACTTTGGACGAAGCTGGTGCTAGTGGACTCAGGCTGCTAGTGGAGGTTGATACCGAACTTCACTTGTAGTAGTCTTTATATTGGAATCAATGACTGTGGACTCTGGAAACATCGAGTGACTAAGTTGAGGATTTCGTGTTGTTGGTCCTAGACCTCCACATATAAAACAAGGGTGTTCTCTTCGAGACCCAACTGCAGTTTGCGCTAGTGACTTTGCCTTCACCCCAATAAGACGGAAGCTCTGTCGTAGTGTGTTGGATCACTTGCTAGGTGGATTGTGTGTTGACTTGAGCCCACTAAGAAGAAGATGGACTAGGTGCCCCCACCTCTAGTTTGGCTATAACTTGTCAGTTACTTCGCCTTCACCCCGATATAGACAGAAGCTCTGTTGTAGTGTGTTGGGTCACTAGCTGGATGCTTGTAGTGAACTAGTGCCGATAAAAGCGGAAAGATTCCTATTCTTGGTTAAGGAATAGGTCGGTGGTCAAGGAGAGTCTTGCCGTCTGAGGATTGAAGTCCCTTTGTTGTTAGCCTCAGTAGTCTTTGGGGCTGCCGTTAGCGAGGAGTTTCACAAACCTACATACTCTGCCCTGGTGTTCTTAACCTAGCGGTCCAGCCATCTTGTATCCACCCCATATAAATACACCCCCGGACCATCCCTAGGTTCCTAGCAGTGTTGTTGTTGGCGGTTGCATATTGCTAGTATGTTGTAGAGTGTGTTGTTAGAAGCCTATAAATCAAACTTGTGTTTGTTCAAACCTGCTGGTCGCATACTACGGCCCGGACCCGAACTCACAAAGAGAAGCACTTAGATCTTTGGAGGTAGATTGGTTGTGGTTGGTTGTTTTGGGTTTTGTTCACAATACCTATCAATTAGCTATTCCTAGTCATATAAGAAGTGCACCGTTTCAGCAGCGCGACACTTCACAGTTTCCAGAATGATAGCAATACATTGGGGTGAGGTTACGAGTACTTTATGTACTCGTTCTTTTGGTCAACCAACACCGGATTTTTGATGACCTGAAAGTAAGTTAGTGCATCTATCTGTGGAACGAAAATAGTGGCTGTGCCCATTAGATTTTTGAAGTCTTTTTAAGAGCCCGATCTAATGAATTTAGTGCTTATATAATCCACAAAGATGTCGCCGGTTCGAATCTGTTGTGTCAATTCTTTTTTTGTTTTTGTTTCAAAACACATATATATCTTAGTTGGTGTTGACTTCGGGGCAGGCTCAGTGTGTACATATCATTGCTTTTTCTCCTTCCTTTGAATGTGTATATGTTGCTTTGTCGACCACTCGGTCTGCAGGCATGGGACCATATTAAGGACATAGTCACGTACCAACCACAGAATTGTTATTGTTGAATGTTGATACACTCATCTCTTGCTTCCTCCCACCACCTGGCCTGCTCTGGCCGCCTCAAGCGGCAACTGGTGGCCAACAACGAGCCTCGTTGCCACTTCTAGTCGCCTAGCATTCAAGTTCCGTCCAGTGGCCAGTCCGGACTCCGACCAAAAATCCCTTCAAGGAGGACAACAAACTGACATTATGAGCCAATGAATCCTTCCCCACCCGCCCGCTGCTCGTAGACTCAAACCTGGGACTCAGTGGCACAGCGGCGGGCCTCTGCATGGTGTTCTTCTTTGCTGCAAGGGCTGGTTGATGTGCGTGACTGTACTCGGCGCTCACTGTTCTTTGGATGTGACTAGTCACTTGGAAATCGTCTCTGCTTGAGCCATGTCCAGTAACGGGCAGACCATCTTCAATGACTCCAAGGCACTATATTGTGCGTCCTACTACCACACTTCTTCATCCATCCATCCCTTCGCATCCCACCCGTGTAACTTGCACTCACCACTGTGATGCAGGCTACGTTGCCATCACCGGGCTCTTCATTATCATCCTCATCAGCTCCATGCTCTTCTGGCTCTCGTGCGTCATCGAGGCCCACATGCGCCTCGTCCGCCCCGCCATCCCTCTGTCCACACGCGCCGACCTGGAACGTAAGCTCCCGTTACAGCCACGGCCACACGAAGCATATCTGGAGCAGGGTGCGGGTGCAGGCGCAGAGGCGCGGCACGAGGCCAGACTTAGCCGACGGGCTTGCCAAAACGGCTTGCCCCGCTTAGTGGAGTTTGAATTTGGTTGTGTGGGCTTGGACGGCTTGGCTTGGGGCTGGGCTTGACTTGAGCTCGCTTACACCAGGCTTTACCACTATAAATAAAATGTTGATTTCTGGTGCCCGCGGCCTCCACGCTGGTTTCTAACACCACCACTATCTCTGTCTCGCCTCTCCCCCAGCACAGCCGACTTTACACACCCATAAAACAGTAGTAATTTTCAACATCCCATATCATGCTCATTTCGAGCTGCGTGCTAAGTTCAGATGCAGTTTCATTAATTGGTAGATCAAAACTGTCTCGTAATATCAAGTCAGCAAATACACGCCGATATGGATTGCAACACGCAAAACGTAAACTCAGCTCAGTCACTGGTTTCTACTAAACCCTGTGCCAACGTCTGCTTCAATTAATAAAACTCGTGGAACACCCGAGAATCCACAGTACTTAAGTTCCCCCATGACAGCGCGGACGGCTGTTTGGTGAGCCAGGCCTTTGGGTCGAGTTTTTACCCACCGTTCCCCTCCTTCTTACAGTTAGTTTCACGCGGTTTGGTGCTCTCTCTTGATCAGTTTCATCGTCCCACTCGCGCTTCGATGGTCCCGCAGCGCAGAGTGAAGGAATATTTAGCCTGAGCCGCAATGGAGCTCCTGACGTACTGTTTAATGTTCAACTCGAAGGCGTAAAAACACACAAACGATTTTGAGCAAGCCACACTCCTCAGCGAAAGCCATTCTGAGCAGAGTCAAGCCGTTGAGCCATGCCACTCCAAGCCCAAGCCAAGCCGGTTGACCATAACATTGGCTGAATCACTCGTTTGCAGTCCTTGCCAGTCTGTTCTATGCTTACCGTGGATGATTAGAAAAAAGGTCATGTGTTCAAAGTATCCAACTGCAACCCCCAGAATGTCCAATTTGAAATGCCCAACAGGGATGATGGTATCCGTGGCAAGCTGCACACAAGCCCGTTGGCCAGACAGATGGGTTTACAGCACGCAACAGTATATGACTGTGCCGCAGTGCGGGTTTGAGTGGCTTGGGCTTGCATGCATATGGGCTTGGGTCCCCTCAGTCACACTACACATTCTCAATGTGAATCATTTTCAATCAGTGCTTCCCACCGGACTTCTTTGTTCTGTTTCACCGAGTACCTCGCCGCCAATGTACGAAGAACTGAGAAATAGGTCAGACATTTCCAACAGGTTTGCCCTGCTAAGTGGAGTTCAACTTTGGCTGGAACGGGCTTGCGGGTATCTTCTGCTCTCCGCTTTTGTTCCGGGCATATTCCTAACGCTTCCGGCGCTCCCATCCTTATGTCGAAATTAGCGTAGAATAAATACATGGGACTTTTTGGACATATTGCCGAGTGTACCTCAATATTAATGTGAGGCTAGTTCAGCCTCTCTTAGGCAACCTTATCCTTGTCCAATCCGACTTACCAATAGCCATCCTGTGAACAGGTACAGAAATAGGAAGAAAAAAACCCCACTAAATAGGCGAACCTGATAGCAAGGCAGACCAAAATCCCACAAGCATTAACCCAATTGAAAAATACCACGATCTCCTCGAAAAAATATCGACACTATCCACAAGCCCGTTTCTCTGATGCCATCAAACAAACGGGCTTGTGTTCGGCTTGTAAGTTGAAATCGGCAGGTTTTACAGGCCTGTACAATGAAATTATGTATCAGATCTATTTGAGTCAGCTGACGCATTAAGTTCTAATGGTAATTTATTTTCCTGAAGCTCAGTCTCACATGAACATCATTGCGGCCAGAGTCTATACCACCTTCGTCACTTCGTCACTTCGGCTAATTTTGAGAAAGTTAGTCACCTCATGTAAATTAGGCAAATTTGAGGCATTCTTCGTCACTTCAGACTGCTAGCAGTGAATTTTCGTCAGTTCAGATCCCCGCTGTGAAAGCTCGTGAGTTTGCGTCAGTTCAACATGTTTGTCACATGGCCAGTGCCGGCATCAGCTTTCTTTGTTCTCTGACCACCACCACTTTCATTCACCACTACGTCGGGGCGGGGCGGGACTGAGCGGGGGGCGAGGGTGCGTGCAGGGTGCGAGCGCGGCGAGAAGAGGCGGGTGGCGAGGGATATTTCAAACGGGACAAGTGCGAATGACGGTCAGAGCGGGCGAGTGCGATTGGCAGTGAGAGCGGAGCGACGCGGCGGCAGAAAACACAAGGAGCTGTGCCTCGACGGTAAAAAGGTGTGTAATTTTCCACTCCCTACTTGGTCCGCCGACCAGCTCATCGTTGCCTTCGTCATTTTGATCACTATCTCTTCTGCGACAATCCACCGGCGAGCTTCACAGCCTCGCGATTCGTACGCAATCAACGCAAATCCCGCCCCTACCGCGACTGAAAGCGCGCCGACTGCACCACCGCAACACCACCGCAACTCCTCCTCGCATCTGCATGCACGCCATGCACGCCATGAACGATTGCCCGCATCTGCGGCCACAGCCTCGCGCATCAACGCCCCTCGTTCAACACTCATACACGGCCGACTCACGCCCCGCCGCACCCGTGCACGTCCATGCGGTACGCTCTCTTCATGCATACGCTCATTACTCGTTCGCGTGGTAACCTGGCATTCACGCAGGAAATTCGTCGTGTTTGCATTTTTAGGAGGGTTGTATTCTGTCGCTACGAAACTAACACCCCCCTTCCAGCATTTCTTCGAATATATCAGCATCACTATCATTTGTATCACCAAAATAGTAGGTAGCTTGTGTCCGTCGTTACTGAATATATTGATTTCTGTTTGACTTGTTCCTACCGCATTGATACCACTCACAGAATCGCTACAGTGGGGCCGAAATGTTGAACTGACGAAGCTTCGCAGTCAGGAATTGAACTGATGAAATTTTGCAGCTGGGAATCTGAACTGACGAGAATTCACTGTCAGTAGTCCCAAATGACGAAGAATACCTCAAATTGGCCTAATTTACAGCGAAGTGACGAAGTGACGAAGGTGGCGCGGACTCTTGCGGCCAAGATCAAGCCCAAGCCCGTTTGTCTGATGCCATCAGACAAACGGGCTTGTGTTCAATTATAGTCGGGCTTGCGCGTCTGCCAACTCAAGATTTCATCACCTGCCTCTGAGCAGCCTCCAAATCATCTTTGGCACCAGCCTTTGAGTATTCCTGCTCAAAAATTGCTCAGAAAGTGTTTACAAGTTCAATCTATTCTGTGTTCAGTCCGGTTTTCCTCTTCTGAAATGGCTTGGAGACGACACATGGATATCCCTGCATGATATTATTATAGAGACTCTCTAATGTTCATATTAGGAGTCGGCATTGACATAATAGAATAAATTTGAGTCATTTCAACAACTTATATTAATATGCCACAGAAAAATCAGTTCCAGTAGTCCAGGATTCCAAGTTGTGAGAAATCCTCTGGTAGCAAAGGAGGTATAAAGACGTTGAGACTACACCGAGTGTGACAAGCCCGTGTTCTTGGAATGAATTGACAATATTGCCCTGTGTCATCCTCGGCGGTGACGGTGTATAATCACATCAGTGAGCGAAACATCATTAAAAATTGAAAGCCCTAGAAGTCTGTACTTACTGGACATAGTATAGTGTATACACTCAAATTGAGAATCTAGTCCAAGGGAGACAAAAAATATGCCCCAAGCCCGTTTCTCGGCTAAGCGAGCAAACGGGCTTGCCAAGCCAACAAACGGGCTTGCAAGCCGATTGACAGGCTTGGGCTTTGATCTATACCCAAATCCAAGCCCAAGCCCAAACAAGCCCGTTGGCGCGGGTGCAAGCCCGTTTGGCAAGCCGAAAAGTGAACTCTCGCTATGCCGGAGGACGCCAAAAGCTGCCCTCCTCCCTATGTCGAGTTTGGGGTGGCGGAGCACGTACAGGTGCACTGAGGCTTCGGGTTGACGATAATACGAAAAGAATATCTCGATTATGGTGAATGGATATACGATATTGCTCCAAGCTCAACTCCACAGCGCTTTGCCTCCAATTCTGCGCCGACCGACCGACCGACACACTGATTGTTCGATTTCGAGGTTTTCTTGATGAACATGGGTCAGCCTCGCTCGCGTCGCCTGTTGTTGTCTCCGAATCCGTGTCTGCCGTTGTCACCAACACTGCGTCGGCCTCGCCTGCCTTAACCACGCTTCCACTGCCGCGCTGTACCAAATCCAAGTCGTCTTCTGTTGACTTCCTTCCCCTCCCCATCCCCATCCCAATCACCGCCCCCAACCCCATCTCACCCGTGCTCTACAACGACTTCGTGCTGTACCCCAAGTATTCTTCCGCCGCGTACCAGCCGTTCTGCGCGCAGCCCGTGGACTTCTTCCATCTCTTTTATCTGTCTGGCAATATTCACATCATGTGTCGATGTCTGCTGTCCTATTCGTTTTGCGATTCGGAGTATTGTGTTAACCATGATGGGTAGTTCGAAATTTTCTACACACAGGGCTTCATCGTGTAGGACCCCGCGCGGCTCGAGATCGTCGTCGTCTTCCGCGGGAGGTTCAGACTTAAGGACGCAGTCACGGGTGCGTGGTTCAGGTCCTATTGTGTCCCCTCCCTTCTCGCTGTACTCTCATTCTACTCCTTCCCCGCCTTGCCCCGGCTCCCCATCACGAACTGAACTGAATGAACTCCAGACGCAAAGTTACTCCTCCTCCCGTTCGAGTTGCCGGGCATCGTCGAGCTCGTGCACGTCCACCGTGGCTTCCTCTGCGCGTACCAGAACGTCAGCGACCAGGTTGTGGCCATCGCCAAAGAGCTCAAAGAGTATCCAGAGACTCCGGGTCGTTGTTACTGGTGCGTAGTATTCATATCTGCTGCATCCTATTCAACGCTGAATGGGTAGCGCACTGACGATGTTCGTTGGTAGGACATAGCCTGGGCCGCGCAATCACGTCCCTCGCCACGCCCTCGATCAAGGCCGCACTGCCCGATGCAGTGATGAAGCTGTACACATTCGGTGGGTCCATTCCATGTTCAATCCTCCAAATTCTGACTCGGTCCCACTCTCGACTGATTTCGCCTCCAACTCACCTTCATCTTCAATTTCACAACTCTGACTCGATCCCAATTTTTTTCATAACGTAGCCCTTGTGCTGCGGCGGTTCACCAAGAGCTCTCCACATGCGCCTCTTCCGCCTTGGTCCCCTCGCCGGCGCCTTCCTCTTCCCACCTTTACCTTACATTCGGGGTACCTTTCACCGCATAGAATTTACGCTGTTTTTTATACCTCTGCAATAATGAAAAAATATCTTAGCCCCGTTGACGACACCTCGCCGCACATCGCCCGAGGGCAATGTATCATATTCGACTCGGCGCGCAGCTATTCGGAGACTGGTTTGGACCGACATGAAGACGTCGAGAACGGACACAAGGTCCGTGAGCTGGGACGGGAATACGGCGATTGGCCACGCCAGGTTACGGCAGAGGACAGTGAGAGCTGGAGCGATGGGTAGGTCGCGGGATTGAAGAAGGAGGGAGTCAGCTGCTGTGAAATGGTCCGCAGGGGTGAGAAAGGTCGTAGTCGACAGCAGGGGGCCTGAATGGGGTAAAGGCGAGGAGAGAATGAATCTGCGTGCATCCTTGGACGGGAATATGGCCCTTCCGCAGTGATACGAATGATGCCCCAGACGGCCCCCAGACGCTGTAGGCGACGGGTGCGGGTTACTGGAAATCTTGGCCCATGCGCTCGTCACGAATGGGTGAGGAGGTCACCATGGCACTTGAGGAGTTGGACAGGGGCTGTGCGGCAGCGGACGGAGATGGCGGTAAGGAAGAAGTACTTACATGCGCCGGGGGAAGGCGACCAAGGGAGTGGGGAATACAGGATGTCTGCACGGCCGATCTGTTGTAGATATATGCTTCCTTATAGTCTTACAAGCGGCTGCTCGGCCGCTTCGCGGCCTCGTACCCCCTTCCTTCGGTCACGGCGCAGATTCAACCCCAATGTCCAGTTGAGAATTGAGCAAAGGAGCCTGTAATTCACAACGAAATAAATTCCGAGCTTTGAGTATTGAACTGAGCATTCAAGACAGAGTTTTGGGGTGTTCCATAGATATGCTGTGAAGCCGGATCCGGACAGGCATGGCATGAGAGCCTGGAGAGAGATTGAGGAAAGCGGTTAGACCGTTAGAAGCTGATGGACAGACTGCGGAGATGGCGGAGTTTGAAAAGGCTTCAGACGGACAGGCTTAATTTTATAAAAGAGCAAGCGCTCGCCGGCGCTTCGCGCCGGCTCCCACTTTATAAATAAGCGATGCATGTCAGATGACCGCAGAAGTTTACAAATGGAGATACGGCTTCGGACAGACAGAGAGGCTTAATTTTACAAGACACGCCGCCGCTTCGCTCCGGCAACTCGGATGATAATAGAACAGATATTATTCAAGTCACAAGTACATACAACACTGCAACTAAAAATGATTAACACAGGTCAGAGTCACTTCACTTCACTTCACTCTCTTTATAAGATTACGACTGTCTGTCTGAAGCCATTTCGAACTCCGCTCATCGATTAACCGGCGCTTATCGATTGCGCGCCAATCAATACTAATTCGGGCGCCCATCTCTCAGCTGAAGTGGTGGGCCGCGAAGCGGCCCACCGCGCTCTTGTATAGGATAAGAAGACGAGAAGTAGACAAGATATCCCTCCGCTTCGCTCCGGCCGTCAAAAGTCGATATATTGTGTGTTGTCGTGTATAATGTGAACCATTACCATTTAAGTGGTTCACAGTTGGACCGTGTCAGATGTATTCTCAACAGAAATGTTAGAAAACGATTAATTTACAGTGGTAGTCAAACGGAAAGTCGTGATTTTGCAAATGGAATACTAGGGCAAGAATCAGGATGTCTGCAGTCCGGTACGGTGACTTTCGGGGCACACAATGTAGTACTAAATTCGAGGACGAACGATGTACGAGGCTCAGGTGGTAAAGACATGAGACGGGCGAGAATGTGCTAGTCAATGAGGAAGTAAACCAGCCGCAAGAAAGAGAGAACTTGTGCCAAAGGAAGGAAAGTGAAGAAGACGTACTTGCGCTTCCAATACCGCCCGCCCGATACCGTTCCGAGGCAGACGTGGACTGTGGAAACCTCTCCGAGGTAATTGAGTCTGAATGCTGATGTTCTTGGAATTCTTCAAGCGCAGGGCTTGAAAGAGCGTTTGAGCGTCCACCACTGGAGCAAAGACATATATAGGACTTGGATCAAAAGGTTTGGTCCGGGTGTCGGCCACTTTGGGTCAACTACGGTATGAACACTCGTGCGTATGCGAGGATCCGATGTGTACCGGAAGAAAAAAACGTACCGTGAGCATGGACTATCGAAGATGACCGAAGATTATCAGCGGGGCGCCGACAATAAGAGAAGGCGCACAGTGAAAGCAGAATGGCTGATTTTCTATTACCTTGGAGACAACACGAACATTTGAGGCGCCGGCCGAGATGAGAGCTGAGAGCATTGCAAGGAATTGGCCTAAAGAGGTTCCCACGCAAGCCGTAGATTTTGTTCAAGCGAGAGGAGAGGTCAATAAATCTCCGTTGAGGGGTATATTGATTAAACTTGAAGCAGTGACAGCGCCGAGTGGAAGCAGTACTTGGGCTCAGATTGACGGAACGTTGAGACTAAAGTAAGCCAACATTGATGGGGGAATTTTCAGTGAATAAATCAATGGTCGAAGATGGGTGGTAGCAGAGTTGCTGGGGGAAATGAGGGCGAGAAGGGGAGGCTAACCTAGTCAGTTTATATGAAGAACTGCGCTGTGGCCACAGCGGGAACCGGTCTGTCGTGAGGTGAGTGTTCCAGGCACAAATAATGCAATTTTTCAAGAGCTGTAGACTCACGAGGCTGGCCTTTTCATCGTGACCATCCGAATTTGGGTTGAATTCTACAGCTATCTGCTGCGACGAACTGGGCGACCTGTCATAAGATTCAAACATGTACTGCGGGATGGTCAGCTGGGTAGATTCTACGCTGTGCACGCTGCGGCAAAATTGATCAATGGATATATGGAGAAGAGGTAAGCGCAGGAAATTACAAATTAATGCAGGTAGTCACAGACGGGCACTAGAGAAAGACGAAAGGGTTTGAGATAAATGGAGCACAGTGCAAACAGATGCAAAAAATCGCCGAGGATTTCGTTAATGAACGGTTAATGGCCGCGGCACAGTAAGAAAATTGCTGCGAGAAACTGCGATGGTCTGCGGATTGATTAACCGATGGTCAGCTGAAGAAAACCTACCCAGTCAAACCGGAATGGGGATGGCACACCAATGGGGAAAGCCAACACGACATGCAGGAGAAGAGGAGAGGGAAAACAAATGGAGATAATGCTGCATGGAGCAATTGCAAGTGGTTGAACACGAGATGGACCGCAGTGGCAAGAAAACACAGCAAAAGGCTGTATGAATGGAGTTAAATAGAGAGGATGCGCAGAGGAGGAGGGAAAGAGCAAGAATATATGGGGAAATAGCACAGCCGAGGAGCCATTTGCTTAAAGAACGGTTAATAGATGGATCACCCACTTTATCTTGGTAACATACTCCGAACCCGCAGTTTGAACAAAACCATGGTGTTTCAAGTGGATTAGACTGCGAGATGGTGAACAAAGGATTGAGTTGTTGAAGATTAGAGGATTTCACCGAAAGGAGGCTGAAATCGAATAGAAGCAATTGGGCCAGGTTCAGATCACCGCACCTCCGATTCCGTAGTATTAGCGAGATCAACGCCAGGACCGGGTGTCGGAGATCAGATTGTGCGAACAAAAATGAAGGAATCAATTGCCTGGTCTTGAAGCCGAGCTCGACACGAGAATTCGGAACCACGTCCAATTTTCAGCCGAGCTTGGTTGAATATTGATTCTCCATGAGCGATTGAATGCAGCAGGGAAGCGGTAAAGTGAATACAATGGAAGCCAACAGATCAGGAGGCGACCCACAGCAATAAGCAAAGATTGGGCCCAGTAGTTTTGATGATAGTTGAGGAGGGTCAGCGAAAAGTAAAGTGCGGGGCTTTGGGTCAGGAAAACTGCGCTACTTATGCTTGGAAAAATACATTGCGGCCGGATCTACTGCAATGAAAATGAGCTGCGGCCTAGGCAGCAGTTGCTGCGATGAACTGCGACCTGCCAAAAAAGAACTGCGGGCCGGTCAGCTGAGTGAATCTGGAGTGTGCATACTGCGGCACAGCTCGGGAAGTGACCAGTTAAAGAAATGTCGAAAGTTGAATGAACCTAATGGGGACCAGGAACACGATGGGGATGGAAATGAAACGGTGGCTTAGCCAGATGGAGAAAAAAAAGGTCACCGGGGGAGTGGTAAAAGCACGGGAAATTGAGCTAAGCAGGGACGAAGAGCAGAGGAAGAGCAAAAGAGTATGGATATATGGGGAAAGAGCACAGCCGAGGAGCCATTTCGTTAAAGAACGGTTAATCAATATTGCTGTCGGACAAACGGGGATAATTATGGCAGAAAACGAGAGAAAGAAAGAAGCAGCGAGGATATATGGGGATCTTGCACAGGTTTCGTAGGATATCGTTAAAGAACGGTTAATAAAGAGAAAGAAGTGATAGCATCACGACCCCTTTGGGAAGACACCTGATTACGCAATTGCGTGGCTGTGCCACCAGGTGTTCTTTCCTTTGTACCGCAGCCGGAAAGCGCTGGATAAATCAGAGAATATTCATGCGCATACAGGAGGCATATATAATCATTTATTACTGCGACAGTCAAGCCATACGGGGGGCCAATACCTCAATATGAGATCAGCCTGAAATTTGATCAAAATTTTTGCCTTGGCAAGTTGATCACATACCGTCGCAAGCACTCGATGAGCTGCTTGGAGATGAGTGAAGACCCTGACTATTTTCGAGTTTTCTATGTCTCCAAATATTTCTAGATTTATCGCTGCAAAGTATGCGCCGCGACGCGGTGTTCAAAAATCAGTCTGTGTCTTCCTGATGGAGTCGTGATTACTAACAGACCATACACGGATACTTACTTGTTCGTCATCTGGTCTGTAACAGAGACTAGCTTCCTTACCTTAAGTTTCTCGTCGGCTTTTCGGGCTGATCTGCTCCAACCTGCCTGGTGGTGTCTCTTCCCTAATCCAATGGCCCTCCCTTATTAACCTGATTTCAGGTGGATATCATTCCTGCTGCGCAGCGTCGTCGCTTACCTTCTTGATCGTCCCTTCGTCGGGAAATCTCAATCCCGCCCTGGCTCCTGAGCTCAGTCGTCCTAAATGTATGTTTTTTCCGCTTCCCGGGTTCCTCTCCTCCCCCTCCACGGCTCTATTCGTCTCCGTACCCGTCAAATGGATAGATGTGCATAAAATGTAAAATTCATCAAAGGATCTTGAGGGCTATACTATAGCGTCTACATCTACATCACCCAGCTGGTCCCCATATAACCCGACACCTCAGTGTCGACGGCTTGGGTGCGGATTTGTTTTTTTTGGCATTGATGTAATTATTCTTAATTACTGTTTTCGTTTTCACTGTGTTCATACCCCCACCACCTCCTGCATGAGTTACTAGAGTCAATACGAAGTCTAGATGAGTCTCATGAGACCATCGCCATCAGAAACTATTATCAATGTGCAAGAACATTGGAATGTGCCGGAGAGGGGTTTGATGTGTGCTATGAGTGAAGATAAGTTATGTGGAGGATGTGGACGAAAACTTGATCCTGTAATTGGACGCAGTCAAGATGGAGAGGTTAATTGTGAGCAACGTCGATACCACCCATGTTAATCAGTACATATACGAAAAAAAGTCAAGTACGAGTCCCGCCGTGCGAAGCATCGGCCTCACACCAAGTTCGAACTATTCTACAAACTACCACGACAAGGCTTCCAGCGCGATCTTTTATGAACCAGGTGACACATACTCGCGTGGTCTGGCTATGAGATTCCAAAACGAAAACAATCGAAGATCGTGGTCTCCTACCTTGGACGGGGGTCGAGCAAACCCGGGTCTATGAAGGCCGGCCCCGACCACGAGCCCTCCCACAACGAAACCTGCGCAAGCCAATAGAACGGCAGCAAGTTACACACAAACGTCGCCGTCTGCCCCGCGCCGCCGTTCGCCGCTTCGGGACTCTCCAGCCATATTTGCAGCCAGTTGTCGAGCATCTTCTGCGCCCGGACCGTACCGCCGTCGGACTTCCCGAAAGATGCCCAACTCCCCAGCCGAGGCGCGCACTGCGCGACGGAGAGGTTGCGGAGGAGGGTGTGGATGAGAATGAACAGGCCGAAAGACGTCAGCGGTGGTTGCGCTGCGTCGGCGGTGATGTTGGCGTTGGTGTTGGCGGCGGGGGTGGCGGTGGCGGCGGCGAGCGCCGCGAGGGCGACTTGCATGCTTGTGCCGCGGATCCGGCCTCTGCCGACGCCGTACGGTCCCGGCGTGTGTGCCGCGGTGAACCACGCCGCGGCCGTCGGCGCGTGCCAGAGGGCGTCGTCACACGGGAGGGGGATGTGCATCTCCGCGGGCAGAAAGGCCGGCGGCGACGCGGAGTACATGCAATGGCAGCAGTCGTGGAAGTAAGCGAGCAGAACGGCTCTGGAGCGCACCAGGGATAGAATAGAATAGAATGTCAGATTTCATAATTATCCATGTGATCACAGAGGGTTTTCCCCACCGTTTGATGGTCGCAAACTCGGCCCATTCAATCCAGGTCGTTTGGAGTGGGATGGGAGGAGTAAGGTCTGGTGCCGACCACGACGCGACGCGCGCAATCAGGCCCGTTTGCCTAATCATCTACGGGAGGGCATCTGGTTCTCGAACTCTCCCTGATACGACGGGAAACTCACCGCGACAAGCATCGCATGGAGCGGGGTATTCGGCGGGGCCGCCCTTTCACCCTCGCGCCGAAGAAGAGTTATTGTCTGCAATAGAACAAGGCCCACAATCACATGGACGTGGTATCGGGACGAGCCGTCATCAAACTCGGTTCTGACCTGATACGCAACGCCAAGGATACCCATCAGTATCCTGTTACCTATCCTAACACAGACCGCCCGCTCTCACCATGCCGAACTTTTCAGTAATCTCGGCAGCAGACGACGAGAACGTCGTCGCCACGAAAACAGCAGCCTCGGGTGTATCGAGGAACAACGCTCCGCACGCGTGGAATATACGCGCCAGAAAGGGGGGAGTGTCTGCCATTCTCCAGGTTGGTGCATGGAGGAGGGGGACCTGCGTCAAGAAACGCGTGAAGAAGAGGTGAACTTCGATCGATGGAACGTCAGTTTAGACGAGACGCATCAACGGCCCGCTTACGGTACATGTCCGTCGTCGCAAACGAGGGGCCGAAGAGACGCTGGATGTCCCACGAATCGGCATAGGGTAGCGTAACGGGCGGTTGGACTAGAAGGTTACGCGAGGTGTCCACGAACAGGTTTGGAGGTGGGGACGCAGGTGGTGATGGGACTGGGAGCACGGCAGAGAATAGATCCATCTCCTCATCAAAAGGAAGGGAAGATGCATCTGAGGCCCCGCCGCAACTCAATGGCAGTCCTAATGAAGAGCTTGAGGATAGGAATCCGTCGAACGGAGATATTATGTTGTCATAAGTTCCGATGTCGGAAGGGAAACCGAGGCCCTGCTCTTCCAAAGTCGAGAATGTTTCAGAGCGCGGCGAAGTCCAGATTGACGAGGGCCCCAAGGAGCCACCACAATCCACCAATTTGGGCAGACCGAGAACGTGGGAGGAAGGCGAGCTGCTCGTTGCTCGCGAATAATCTGCTGGTGACGGCGAGGAAGAGAGCGACGGAGTCGGAGGACCTGAGCCCCTTGTTGAACAAGCCGGGCTGCTGGGGTTCTGAGAAGTCCCCGGACTCCAACTTCGGGACTGGTTGGGTTGGAACTTAAACACGCATTCCCTACCGCGAAACGTGCACTTGGCGCAGGGGTACCCCAAGTTGCACTTGATTTTGGATTCGGCGCAGGCCTACCGATGAATACTCAGGATTGCACTAGCATCGTCCAGAAATTCAGACGTACCTCACAAGCCGTTTTCCGATAGCGGTTGACACGCCTGCAAAGCGAATCGTCAAAGAGCCCTGATCAGCACGAGAGGACTCACTGTCCACATGTCCGCTTATGGCGAATAAGCAAGTCGCTCCGCGTGAATTCCGAGCGTTGACACAACTGCGAACACATTGACAAATACTGGGCTGATGGGGCGAGTGGACCTACGTTGCATCGGTATATTCTGTCGTCGTTGTCTGCGGTTCGATGGTTAGTCTTCTGGGAATCTGAATGGTGAAGCAAATACCACATACGAGATCGCAGGTGCCGGCTCAGGTGCGTCGTTCGCGTGAACTTGGCCGAGCACAGGGAGCAGGACTTTGTCTGCGGAAGAGTTGGCGCATTGCCCTTATGGGCTCGCATCCGGGCGAGTGGGTCCTGGGGTGTGGATGGCATAGCAGAGGAGGCAGGAGGACCCTTCAGCGCAGAGGGAGATATATTTAAGCTCCTAGATTTTCACAAACGCAGATCGAGATCTTGTCCGAGGATGGTGTGAACGTAAACCATCTGTAAGGGTGCTATGTAGCAACCGGTTCGACGGCTGCGCGACAGAATACGACGCATCTGATGTATTATCCATGGCAATTGGCTTGGGTTCTGTCAAAATTCACTGGAAGAAATTATCGGAAAAAAGTATCGGAAAGATACGGACCCGCCGCCAGCCTGAGCCTGACGGCGCTTAGGCCGAATAGCTCGGCGGCGGTAAGACTTTCGCCCGGCCACAGTACCCGGAGGAGCTGATAGAATTTGGGATATGTTGTGGGGTCGGAATAGGTGCAAGGCCGTGCCAAACATCGAACACTTTGACGAGCATTGACGCATGAGTACTAGTCAACAGTGTTGTCAAGTCACTGACTTTTGATCGACCCGAGTCAATGACCTTTGACGTTGCGACCTTCAGTGACTGGGTCAGTGACTCGTCACTGACGCGTCGAAGCAGCGGATCAGAAATCCGATGGTAAGTTCTCACGGTCGCGTCTTCTCTTCGCGTCTTTCTTTTGCTCTTCTGTGCTCCCTCAAACCACGGTTTCTGTGCGCGCAACTCATCCCCGTACACCATGCCAAAACCTGGCCCCATATGGGACGCGTATCACACGGACGGCCAAAAATACAAGTCAAATAAATCATACTCGAATGCATGGTGTCTCGCATGCCTTCAGCAGCAAATTGAGGCGACGAAGGCGAATGAACGGAAAGAGATAGCTGAGGGGACGCGTTTTGGACCACCTACCACCATGTCCGAAGAGGAATGGTTGAAATTCGGTGTGATATCTACGCAATAGACTACTTTTGTTTCCGACACTGATTAAGTTGCTAGTGGCGACGCCGAATACTGCAATGGCAGGGAAACCGGATGGCATGATGCGCCATCTTCGCGTGTGCTCAGCGATTGAAGCCTCGGAAGAACTCAAGACTAAACGCCAACAGCTGTTTCAAAGAATCGAAGCGGCGCGAGGGCCGCAAACTAGTACACCTTCAATATCTCGGTCACAATCTTTTCCTGCTCTCAGCCCTAACTACGCCATACCTGCCCCTATGAATCCTAACCCCAACTTCTCACCTACCTTTCATGGAACTCCCAATTTTCGCCCTTCGGTTCCACCTTCACCGTCGTTGAGCCCTCTCTCCCCTCTCTTTCCACAAAATTCGCTTCCACCTTCCCCATTTGACACGTCGACACCACCTCCATCCTCGATGCTCTTTGAAGGGCCTTCTGCAAAGCGACGGCGTACATCGACAGGGTGGACGTCCGAGCAGCAGGACGAGTTTAGCTCCGATCTCTGCAAGCTTTTTGCTACGTGCAATTGGTCGTGGAACACGGTTCAGCACCCCGAGTTCCAGCAGTTCTTTGAGAAATATGTTCCTGGTGCCCGCTTGCCCGACCGCCGTGTACTTTCCGGTCCAATCTTGGACCACGCAGTCGAAGATGTGATTGGTCGTTCCCGCTTGGAAACCAACGGAAAGCTTGCTACTTATTTAGAAGATGGCTGGAGTAACGTTGCACGAACTCACATTGATACATCGGTTCTCAGCGTCGAGAGCAAGGTTTGTGTTTTCTTTTGAGTTTCGCTACCCGTTCTTCGAACTAACAATTGTTGCAGCCTTTTCTTCTCCGAACACATGACATGACCGGGCGCCCCAAGACCGGCGACGAGCTCCTTCAAATCGTCAGAAGTGACATCGCCTACGCGGAGCAGACGTACGGCGTAGAAGTGATAGCCGTCTGCACTGATGATGGTCCCGAGGGGAAGAAGATGCGGCGACTTGTCAAGGAGCAGTCGTCATGGATCGCCGCGTTTGAATGCTGGGCGCACCAGGCGCATCTCATCACTGGAAATTATCTCGCAATCAAGGCGGTCTGGATGCAAGCAGCAAAGCAGGCCATCGAGATCATCAAGTTCTTCAACCATCATCAGACCCCGTTAGGTCTCCTTCGCGCGCAGGAAATGCTCACCCTGGGCCATCTTTTGGCACTTCTCCTCCCTGTTCTCACCCGCTGGCTTTCCAATTATTGCGCTGTCCGCCGGCTGAAAAAGCTCCAGCCTCAAATTCAGGTTGTCGTTATCTCGAATGAGCATACCCTCCGACTCTGTTTAGGTAGAAAGCAGGAGCAGATCACCGCAGCAGAGTACGTGATAGGAATCTGCAAAGACAGCCGCTTTTGGGAGAATTTAGACCGGTATGTTGTCCGGAGTCCGTTCGCGTTCAAGAAGTCCTGATCCAATCCAGCATAGCCAAACACCTCGAACCCCTTGCCATCGCATCCAATCTCCTCCAGTCGCCTAACTGCCGACTCGACACGGTACTTCTCACGCTCGGAAATCTTTATCGTATTTTCGGTGCACTGCCAACATCGGACTCCGAGGTGACCGCCGCCCTCCACGGAAGTTTAGAGCGGCGGTGGGCAAAGACTGACCAAGAATTGATGATTCTTTCTGTGTTTCTGAACCCATTCATCCGCCACCTCCCATTCAATCTCGATGTTTTCCCTCCAATTATGTTCTTCCACCTCACTGTTCGTGCCTACAAACGGTTACTGCGCCAGGATCCTGCAGGCGATATTGATTTCGCCGCTGCATTCAATGACTATCACAACAACATCGGATTTTTCTCAAAGGCATCCATGGCTCTTGATTGGCACCACCAAGCGTACGTGCACACGGTAAGCTTGATCTTGCGTTGTGGAACCACTGCTGAATCCGAACAGGGAG
The DNA here is from genome assembly GCA_029378375.1 of Mycena olivaceomarginata. Classification (NCBI taxonomy): domain Eukaryota; kingdom Fungi; phylum Basidiomycota; class Agaricomycetes; order Agaricales; family Mycenaceae; genus Mycena; species Mycena olivaceomarginata. Next base: position 324,078 of record JARKIC010000028.1, on the reverse strand, counting down.
TGTCACCCGATCTTGTCTCCATATGGCGCTCTATGGGTGGCAACACATCTCTCACGGGGCGCGCCGGATTCATCGCTTTGGCGGTCCGCATCCTCAGTATTCTGCCGAACTCTGCGGGCCCGGAACGTGTTTTCAGCGAATTTGGTATGATACACACGAAGCGAAGAAACCGTCTCAACCCCGAGAAAGTCCACAAAACATCGCTTGTGCGTTCGGATCGCATGAAGACGCATGCAGCAAACGGTTTGATACCGAAACGGAAAGTTCGTCAGTGCAGCATTGCCGAGGACGAACTCGATGCGGAGATCGAGAGACCCGGTAACGACGACGATGAGGGTGACTCCTCCAACTCGCTCAGCACACTACAGAACGATTTCGAATCCATGGCCAATATTCTTGTTGACTTAGCTCAGCAGGACGACTCCGAAGACGACGATATGTTGCCGGAAACTCAACCCACCCCAACTCCGAGCCAACAACCAGCGACTGCCGCATTTCACGATGCCAGCGGGCGGATCCCTGCGTACAAAAAGATCCTCTTGGAAAAGTTGTTCAATTATCCGGCGGTAGGGACACCAGAATCCAATCTCGACTTTTTTTGGCATGCAGGGCGCACAGGTTTGGATGCAGAAGATTTGGAGTTGGAGGCTGAACAGGCAGGTGGTGTGGAAGCAGTTTTAGGTTCCGATAATTAGATTAGACATCTTGTAAAGATACTAGTAGGTTGTTGTTAACTCGAAAAGAACACTGAGATGTCAGTAAATATCGTAGCGTGCGCACAATGAGGAGAAATGAGAATCGAGGTCGCTGACCTTTGATTGACGGGGTCGATCAAAGTCATTGACCCGTCGATCAAGGTCGGTGACCCGTCACTGACGGGTCGTTGACAACACTGCTAGTCAAGAACGATAACCTCGTGGCATCTGATCGCATCAGTGGCGGTGTGATGGGAGTTGAACATCGATTGACTCCTGCATGGTGCTGGCCAAAGGGCTGGTCAGCGTGACCAGACACGGCCGTATCACACGATCCGTGATGGGGCATTCTAACATGCACATGGCACGGAAGGATTTATTATACTCAGTCCCCATATCATTTTACCAAAGTTCTGAAAAGACCGGAGAAGCATCCGGGATTATTGAGTGAAAAGATACACTTTGAATTTTTTTAAAACAGCCAACGGCGGTGCCGTGTAAAGGCCGCAACGGCACACTGAAGCCAGCCGTGAAATGTCCGTGTCATGTCGAAAGTTGGCAACGGGCACACGGCACGGCACCGTATTCCGTGCGACACGTTTACAGTGTCCAGCCCTACCCTTGCAGTTACATTCCCGGGTGCTGAATCTGGCGACATAACAAGGCAGTCTTGGGCATTTATGTTTCCCATATACAGCCGAACCTGACACTGGTTTTGTATATATTGAGTGGAGTCGTGCTTCGACATCACTCGCGGTTGAAATTTACGCCAATGCAGGTATGGCTCCATTAGGTGGCCGTGCTTGGCGCTCTATGACCGCGCACACTGATTCATGAAACGGTTAGAAACAGACATCGTGCAGATTAGGCGGGCATTAGCGTCCTTTGGCGACGTACCCGCAAGGGCACATACGTCGTAAGTCCCTTGCTTGATGTCTCAAACTCTCCTTGCTTTCCCCTTGTACTTACTTACCTGCGATCATCTGCCCAATGCCGAGATATGCAAGCGGATGCTGAAACCCGCGGTGCAGAAGTTTGAAACCGCTGGGGCGTAGATTCTCTGTAAAATCTCGGGTAGAGTCCCCGCCAATCAGTGTGTCGATTTGCGAAGCGGGTTTGACAAGATTTCTTTAACCCATTGAAGCGTGCCGGTCAGCTGTCTCAGTGTTATGTGGCAGTGACCACACTACAGGCCTCAAGTCCTTGCGCGACCCAGCCAGCGGGACTCCGCACAAGAACTCCCAACTCCGAAAACAAAAAATCCTACATGCATCGCCGATACGTGCACTCAATACCCAGACCTTCCCCCCTGGAATTTGGCATTTCACAAATGTACTTTAACTTGAGTGTTATTGCTTTAGATTTTGCCTTGCTGGTGCCAAATGCTTTGCTGTTACTATAGAGTGCCGTCTACCCAAACTCTCTCATTTTCTACCATCATTCTACGGTTTTCCTCTCGCATCAGTTCTACCCGAGATTCCAGGGCATCTATAAGGGTATGACGGACCAAGAAGCCGAGACCCAGGGCAGGGAGGGTGGTCCGGGCTGGCCAAAAAAAATTATGACTTCTTGCAATTTTTGTCAGCCGAAGTCCAAGGGCTTGTGGCTATCGTGTATGGTTGTTTTAACACAATTTTGACCAATCTGAGGCTATGTTTCCCATCTTTTACGGTTGAAAACCCGCTACCCTCATAATTTTATTTATACATTATTTTTCGGGTATGTGGTGTGGATTTCGACGTGTAGGGTAATGAATAGATCATAAATAGACTAGCTTGCACTGAGATTGATGTCGCAAGCTGTAGGACAAAAGCATTGTATTCTTTGTACCGCCATGCCAATCGAACCTTTGCCCCTATCCGCGCGGGTTCGAACAAATGAAGTACGTTCCGCTATTTTAATGGATGTAAGCGCTTAGGACCAAGTATTGGAGGTCCTCTGGCATTCTTAAGGGATTCCGGCGAGCTTTGAGCTGGCTTTGAGGCTTTTCGAGGGGCAGCGGTAGTTCCCAACATGCATCCACATGAATCATTATCATATTTGAACGTCAGGTGGTGGGGTGATTCTGAGCGAAGGGTTGCTAACAAAACAAAAAGGCCCGAGGTATTTTTCGATTTCAGCATACCCCTGGGCGTATGCTGCCCCGGGGATGCAGCACACAGACAGCGAACACCCGTCTTCAACCTCACCGTCTTGTGCCTCCACAATAGCACGGACACGTACAACTGATGTCAAACCTCAGTTAGCTGAAACGCGGGTTGTACCGAAAAAAGGACGTACGGGAAATCATTGGTGGGCGGCGGTCGACAGTTATATCCGAAATTATCGTTGGGTGTGGTGGCCTGAACATAAGCCATTTGAGAGGGGTAGGAATTGGTGTTCAAGTTACTGGATGCCGAGGTATAACCGACAGTGACGGGGCTCCCCGATTTTGTACACCATACCCGGGTTGTTTGAAATACCGATCATCCGGCGGAGATCGTGCTGGATATGGCGGCAGCCCCGGTGTTGTAACGGCGCTGGGCGCGCTCTGGTTTACGTGAGCCAGCGGCGGTTTCGAACGGGGCTGAACTTGGAGAGTGTTATTTCCCCTTCCGACACCGTCGCGATTTTCTGGTAAAAGCCGGTCTCCAGGCGAGCGGGGAACAGGCGAATGCGACGCCAGTGGGGACGGATTCCTCTCCGGCGTATCGTCCTCCTCCGTCCCAACGCCAACGTGCTGACAGTCAAGCCCCTTCTTCGTGCAGCGCTCGCATGGATCTTGCAGGGGGTCGCCAGAGGGTATGCACTGGAGTGATATGAACAACTCAAGTTCCCCGTGCAGAATAACACTCGCCTTCACTTTGCGTCTTCGACAATTCTGGCATGCGACGTCTGTACGTCTGCGTCTGGGGACGAACATCCGACTTGGCTGCTGCGCGCAAACCAACATGTGCATGAAGAAATTAATTGGAAATCGCGCTGTACGATGTGCCGCCCTTCCTTTTAAGTGGTGGAGTATCAATAGAGGATGACGCCGACATTATTCTCGGCGGGCATCAAGCGCCTGTGATTGTTGGGCTGGAAGGAATAATGGACAAGAATCGTGGGATCGGTTCTATCCCCAACCCACGGCGTAGGCCTCGGTAACCAAGCGAACAGGTGCACAGAACCCCTGAACTGCGATCCAGACACTTTTTGACGGATGTCAAAGATCGATGTCAAACGCTGATTGTGATCCTTCGATTTCTTGAACACTCCACTTACCGAGTAACAATACTAACCCCACCTCCCCCCACTTACATAGACTCGCACAGTATTCTCAGTGCTTGGACATTGTCCGTGCTTCCACACAATGAATGAACGCGGACCGTGTCTTGAGTGTTGCATCATGCATGTTCACCATCCCGAAAGTAAGCATCTGCGAGACGTCGTAAGACAACCGACGTCCAGATCTGATCATCATGCCCATTGTGATGTCTTTACGACCAGACCTGCCACGCAGTAGCGTAGTCGGTCATTTCAATTTACGGGAAATTGAAGAGCGTCGGTAGATGGAAAGTCTTGGTTGGCGGGCCCCGAGGAGCACGAACACCGGATGACATCGGACATTTTTTTGGCCTAGGCCTACAAATTTGACCCAAAAGTCAGAAGGCAGGCATCAGTGACTTGTATGCTATATAATAGTATATAACCGACCTTCTCCTATGCCATCACGGCGTATTCGAGGAATCGTTCTCGAATAGGAAGGAAGGGTAAAACGCAAATCTGTTCCGAGGATCCAACAACAGCTGTCTCGGAGACGAGAGATTGGAGGGGGCGAGTCGCTTCACCTAATTCGCACGCCTGTCTCGAACGCCGGCATGTGATTTCATCTGAACAACTAGGATGGTGCTGCCTGGGAGACTGGGGAAGAGCGGAGAGAGGCCGCTATACTGAATGAGAGAAGCGTGCTCGAGGTTCCCCTTTCGGCGATAGAAACAACCAATGTAATCTCCTACTTCCTGAAATATCCGTTTAACCATGTGAGTTGAAACAAGTTTGAAAATAGCTGCTGCGCGCGTGGTGCTGGCAGAGTATAATTCAATGAGTTATATCCATATCGAAGAACCATGTGTATCAACCAGGCGAACTCGGTTCGAGTTCGTGTACGTGCTGCATTGATCCGCCGCACACCCGGCCGCGGCTTGCAGACTACCTTGAGCTTCCAATCTCTCTTTGGCATGGCTTGGCCGCGGCGTAAGCCCCGAGTTCAGGGATATTGTTTTCCTAGCAGTGGAAACGCACAAAATTAGCTTATACAGTGCTAGAAAAGGTTAATGTCTGGAACTGCAGACATCCATTCAAACTCCACCAATTTTCAATCTGACCAGAATTATTATTCAACATACCACCAAAATATTGAAGTTGTGAGCCGAAAGGCCACAAGTCTGAGGATTATTCTCGCTCCTATCAATGTTACTCTCTGATTGACGAACACGGTTTTCGCCCGGTTTCGTTGCACCGGAAAGGTCATACAAGTGGACTCGGAGTCACGCACGGTTTGCTAATTCGTCATTGCGCGTCGGCAATACGCCCCAGTGGTTGTACAATGGAAGCCACGGTAAAGCGGTGGAAAATTCTTCGGAGAATTCGGTGAGGTTCGGTGGATTCCGGTGGAAAGATTTCTAGCCTAGGTCAAACCACCGGTTTCCATTGAAAGCCTAAATTAGGCCGGCAACTCGGGCCGCCGGCAACCGGGGCCTGAATTTTTTCCAGTAACAAGATGACCCTCCGCTTCGCTCCGGGATGCAGGAGTTCAAGACAAATGGAGTCGTAAATCTTGTTGGGGCCCAAAATATGGCCAAAGTATCCCTGAGTAAGTAGTTAGAAAAACAGACGGGACAAGAAATGAACTTCAAGCTCGTGCCGCTGTTGATTTCCACCGAAAAATAAGTGTCATTACAGAATTGTTTCGAGACAAAAAGGGAGATTTATTCATTTGGCTTTTAAGAAATGTACATTAGGGATGTGCAAGAGTACAGACGACTAACGATTATGATATCAACGGTAGGGAGCATTGCATCAAGAACTTTTTGGCGGTGACTGACCAGGAAGTTAGACACATGGGTGCGCGAACAGAGTATAAGAAATACAGTGAAATTGATAAGCACGGCGCAGGAGTGGAAGAGCGTACAGTAACGAGAGGTTCCAAGAGCGAAAGAGGTGACAAACCCATCATAACCCCGGAATTGGCAGTAACCATATGAAGTTTGCTTAATCAATTGGTGTCTCAACGCAAAAGCTTGCTTAATCACTGCTCATTTAAACGGCCCCACAATGCAAATATAGTTATCCTTATTATTATTGAATACACTGTCTGACTGATTAGTTGAATAATGGATTAACGAAGCAGTGTTCAAATCGGCGACACCAAGAAAAGGACCTGCGGTGTTAATCAAACATAGATTAACAAAACGGCATCATTATTCAAATACACAGTCTGGCTGATTATTTGAACAGTGGGTTAACGAAGGAGTGTTCAAATCGGCGGCCAAGAGAGAGACCTGCGGTGTTCATCAAAATCAGATTAACAAAGTAGCATCAAACCAAACCAACTTCTAACCAGATAATCAGCTCACAGATTAACAAACCGGTGCAAATCAAGCTCACCAGGGAGTTTTGAATGCCAATTGCGCAAAGACGAGAGAGATGGAAATGGGTGATAATCAAACCGAGGTTACCAAAACAGTACAAATCAGACTATGGTTCAAACCGACGACATCGTTTGAACAAATTGGGTTGATTTTGTAGATCTACAATCAGGCCTGGAACTCAGGCTTTTTGTCCATATGTGATTGGGAGGCACTTACAACCAATTTGATGAGGTATCGCCCACCTAGGGAAAGTTTTTTGAAACTGAATGTGCCGTGGGTTCGATAATTCACAGCTTCCCAGCTATTCAGTGGCTGATCTCTTAGATGAACCATTCATGCAGTGAAGAAACTCGCCTGGGAATGCTGCCGGAACCGTGGGGGAGAGACTTGAGTGTGGAGGTTTCATGAATGCGGGAGAATCAGTTGATTTGATGGGCGATGGAGCTAAAGGAGGGGGGGGGAGCGAGACAGAAAGGATGGAGACAAGGGTGAGACACGCTTATCGCGCTAGTAGTCCCGTCGCGAGCTGAGAGTTGGTGTTCATGCCCATTAGGGAGCACAGGTGTGGACATCGAAGTCTCTTCTCTTACCACATATCATGGCGCTGATATCCACTGAGTCTGCTTGCGATAGTCCTGACTTCAGTCGATGTAATCGCAAAACCGGCTGTTCAAGAGAGCTGAGGATCAAGAGACAAAGAGAATAGCAAGTTGGATAGGATGGGAGAGGGAAACAAGAGAACGAGAGGGGTGAAACACGAGAGGCATATTGGCAAGGAGACGATTGATGTTCCAGACTCGGATCGTGCCAACATGGAGCGACCCTGGAGGGTTGGCATCTAATCACCGGTTCAAGGTTAACTCCGATGATTTACGATGATTCACAGGATTGACCCTGCAGCCACGGGTGGTATCTCGCAAAAAATGGGATATAATTATCGGAGATATTCATGGCTCGAATACCAGGCTGCGCCGGAGCTCTGACGCTTTGCAATATGTGCTGAAACTTGAGGTCAAGCCGACAGGCACGGTGCGATGTGGTTCAACTGGTTAGGGGATGTTGTGCAGCACTGAGGCTAGGTCAAATCTTGTAGTTAAGCTGAATTCAAGTCCACTGATGCCAGCGCATCGACCCTGAGAAATAACCGCAGAAGTCGACGTGGCGCGCTTGATGTTTAAATGACGCGAATCCCTGCCCTTTGATTGGCGACCCTGACAATTTTGATCCTTGTGTTGATTGAATTGTGCGTGTGCTCATACCCGCTGGGCCTCTGGCTCGTGTCAGTTGCTCACCATCCTCAACTATAATAACTTGTGGATACAAGTTTCCCGTTCAAACCCGCGAATTCGGTATATCCCTGAATGTCAGGCGATGGGACAGAGTTGGATCTGTGACTGAACGGTGCTTGAGGGTGTATACAACCAGGGGAAGAGGCACAATGTCCGGAGTAAATATTTGTCATGTAATCAAATCTTTGCCGCTTGCTGTCTCCGAAAGAAAGGCGAGGTACTCAATCTTGCTCCCAATCGCTCAAGCAAACCATGAGACTACTCACTCTAATAATTGGCCCCAGCACGCGGAAGATAACATATGATATCGCAACCGAGAAGCCCGAGATGACCGAGATTCCCGGTCCGCCCGCTATGTCACTGAGCAGGATTCTTACCCTTCCTTTTCCACATCGGTTGAACCAAGATTCAACTCAAGTGTTACAGCACATTTCTGGGAGGATTAAATGCCCCAACCAATAAATGTTGGTTGAATATTGAAAATCCAGGGGTTTGCACTATTCCACAGGGTTAAACACCGTGCGCGAGCCCTCTTGTTACACCAGTTGCTGCCATATTTTTAGAGCATTTCTAGACTGCCAAGGCATCCAGCATATTGCCTGTCCAGGGTGTCGCAACCGCTGCGACATGGTTGTCACGGAGCTGTTGGGCTTGCCGGACATCCACCACATTGCCTGAGTGGTTGGACTTCTGTTCCCATTGATTCCCGATTCGACACTGTACGTTGTTGCAGGGTCGGACGGCCGGGTTGTGGAATTATTTCCACATCCACCTTTCAATTCTACTGTAGTAAAACCCCTATTTGGCATTACCTCATTGTTTACGTAGCAAATACGTACCTGTCGTGCAATTTTAGGATCGTACCACCACCATAGCGGTCAGTGCAGGGCTCTCGCCCAGAGGTACCACCGAGGGACCTCGCCCCATACTCTCGTATCGCCGCCAGTGGGCTGTCTAGCCACCCAAACCCCCAAATCCGCGCCAAACAACCTCACGCTCTTGTCACGCCATTTTCTCACATTCTTACTCTGTTTTTCCGCCATTTTCGTATCCTACGGCTCGGGACCTATTCCCATATTTTATTCCTATCATTCCTTCGACAGCTACACAGACGACCGACCCAAAACCGAATCTACAGGCCGGGCGTTCCACCCTGCAACAGTGGTGACCACCGCAGGGGGAAAGGTTCTTCTACCGGACCTTCTATGGGTCATTCGCGTCGTCCGTGTCATTCTTCTCAGTTACTCACTCCGGGAAAAGTGATGTATAGGTGCCCCCGAAAACGCTCCTGATACTGTTAGTATATGAGCCAATATAAGGGCTGCGAAAACTTTACCTGATATGCAACGAATCAGTCGGACTGAATCAGTAACTGGTATGACCGATACCGGATGCCATTTCTGTTGATCCGATACTCTCCGTATTGGCCAGCATTTGTGTGTACTTGATATTGCGACTGATACTCGGAGTATCAGTCGCAGTATTAGTGCGACGTAAATGAAGCGTATCAGTAGCACCAAAACGGCGACCGATAACAAAAGAATCAGGTACATTTTTAGACCTCTCGAGACAATAAGTATCAGTTGTCGTATTAGGCAATCGCATACGGCAGCGGATTTGGATCGTTTCAGCCGTCCTTATACGCCGCGGCCGCTCAGCGGCAGGGCAGCGGCCGATCACCTGCCGCTGCCAGAAATGCATCGGCCGCTGAGTGGCTTCAAAGGCACAAGTGGTAATGTGAATGAGCACTAATTAAATTTCAGATATTGAATTGTAGTCGCAAGCAGTGGCCCAGAGTATTAGATCCAGCCCTGAATAATTCAGTGCAAGGGTACAAGTCAAGCAGAAGTACGGCGGCTTCCAAAACAATAACAGTGTGGCGATGGTTCGCCAACGTACACGTAAAGTTATGTCCGGGACCGGCGTCAGGGTTCGCGGTAGCCAGCACGACGGCCAGCGGCCGCCAGCGACCTCAGGTTGTAGCCTGCCGGTGTTGTATTTAGCACTCAGAAAATGAACTTGAGCTGTTCACATCGTGGTCTGGATCGCCTCGCGCTGCTATCCAGAAATAATCTGCCAAAGCCCATCTCATAACGATTAGTGAGCGGTAGTGTTGCTCGAGCAGCGCTGGATAGCGCTGGATTCCATTGCTGATTTCCCAGTGCACACAGATATGGATACATCAAGGATAAAGACGAAGAACAATGAGAAAGGCATGAACTCGAAGAACGGTGGGTGAACAATAAGCGCGTAGCGGAGAGTCCGCGGCCATATCAACAATACTGAGGAAGCACTCATCACGGCGGTGGCGGTACGGCCCAGGCCGCTCAGCCTCAAGTCTGCGAGGCTTCTCATCGTCCAATATATGGGGATACACTGCTGATGCACCCTGCAAGCCGAGCTGACTACTATAATTTCAGTGGTGGTAGAGAGAGGTGCCGTTTTGACGATGAAGCAAAATCTGTGGTGCGGCATGGTATATGGAGGCGCGATGCGTGAAGAGATCGAAAAGTGTTGTGAATTGTGAGTCATACTTGGGAAAGATATAGGAAAAGCGCCGAAGTACCACTACGCAAGTTTGCAAAACAATAGTGGCGCCTCGCAGACATAAAGTTTTGTCGCAGATACAGCGGTTGCTTGAATAGCGGCGAGCCACGCGGATGTAGGATTAGCAAAAAAGCACGTAACGTGAGAAGAGCGTACCTGGACAAAGACAATAAGAAACTCGGCATCAGAAGAGGCATGCAGGACGATTGGATGCCGGTATCGTACCGCCATTATTTGACTTGCAATTTGGGGAACGACTCGCGCCGTGGAGCAGATATCACCGATTTACCGGCACCAGCTTGCATGTCGTGATCAACAGTTTGTCACCGTGCCTGTGCCAACTGTTTCAGCATTGTAGCACAATAAGACCGATTAAGAAAAAGACACCTTTTGAGATCGCTTGTTAGACGCTGACCCCCCTTTCAATTTCACTAGCCTTGATGACCTGGTTTGACCGCAGGCGGTATAAACATTGTTTGCCTCGTCACCCTCGGGCCGCCGCGTATGAGTTGGGATTTAAGCGCTGGTTGCGAGGCCCAAAGAATATCAATACCAATTCACAGGCGGTATCCTATGTGGTAACGGAATGGCAGTACCGACGACGATAGAGCAGCTACAGAGAACAATAGAAGCGAACCTCAAACGTAAGGTGACGAAGGTGCAAGGTGACGTTAGGGAGTTTGGGCGCTGCTAGATAAGACACGGACGATGCCTTGAGTGTGTCAGTGTACTGATAACCACAATTCAAACGGCCTGGAAATGTTCAGCAGCTTACGGATGTGCTATTTTACCCCGGCATGAGGGTGAGTAGTCCAACCAATTTGAGCCGCAGGCTGCAGCAGTCCGGGGTGGTGACCGGTCACCCAGATTGAATGCACAGCAAAAGATGTCGGAGAATTAGTGCCGTTTCAATGACGGTAAGCGGCTTCGAGACATCAGTAGCAGCTTCGCCGACGTTAAATTACTTACGTCCCAAAAAGAAGTGGGAGGAGAAACAGCATTATGCTTCCTGCTGGTAAATGTCCAGCTTGTGCAGACGCCTCGGGACCGAGATTCATGAGCGAACTGAGCATGTCAGGTGAAATTCTTGGTCAATACCTTCAGTCGGATTGCCAAGTTCGTGTCGCCAAATTCAGAGTGTTCAAGTACTTGGCAGACACACCGTTTGTGCATGAATACTGTGCTCATTTCATCATAACTCAATTGCGCAGGGCAAGAACGAAACCATATTCGTTGAAGAGCACCCATCATTGGGACAAACTGGTCGTAAGGATACGCATGATGTTCCTAGTACATTCCCCGTGAGATCTGGAGATATGTGAGTCGGTGGGGAACGAAGAATGAGGAAGCAAGCGTAAGTGACGCACCACAGCCTTGTTTTCAGGGTTGATTTGGCTGAGCCCGCCAGTAGCGTGCAGGCCGGAGAAGTCCCAGGTGCCGGAACAAGCACCGTAGTCGACCACAAGAGTGTGGGCGGAGCTGCCGACGGCGACGTTCATGGTGCCGCAGGTGAAGAAGATAGCGCTACAATCGAGTGGGTTAGCCACCATTGAATGTTAGTGGGTTGGTGGAGGAAATGAATACCTGATCGATGCGCCGGTTCCTGGGGTGCCGTCGTTGTCAGGATAGGACTGGGTGATAAGAACACCTGTTTGCAGAGCTTCAAACCGCGCTCGACCTTTAATCATCAGTGAGAAACATGGGTATTTGATTTGGTTCCACGTACAGCGGGTGGCGCCAAGGACAAATAGACCCATCGGCATACTGCCACGGAAATCATACTCCCTTCAGCATTTGGCTGAGGGACGATGAGTTCCTCATTCTCGAGGAAGGGTGCGACAGTGGCGGTCATCGTCTCTGACTCCAAGTATTTGCTCAGTTTCTGATAAGCAGTAAGCCAAAGATTAGAACATATATTCAACTTACAATATGATCGTCGTCCTCGGGGGTCAGACGGCAGCTCTCAAGTGTAGGCAGCTTGAGCGAAGCGCATAACGGGCGTGCGCGCGAACCACGGCGGGCTGCTCCACGTGATCTTTAGTCTTGTAGAATGCATCAACGACATCGAGGCCCGTTTGCACAATACGGGATTGACACTCGCGGATGCGGCGCACGAGCTTTAAAATGAAACACTGGTCAGTTGAGCGGATGCAGAGGAGTTGAAGACACACCCAATCGCATATTGCATCGCCCCAGCCACCGTATAGGTATTCCCGGGGTGAACCTCGTCAATGACGCTTTCGATGGCTTTAACAGCCGCTATCTCCGAGGCGGGGATTTTACCCTGAGCTGCGAATGTTAAGGGCGCTGGCGTGGAGAGGGGAGGAGAGCACGAGCACGTACACAAACGTTGTCCGGACCGACCTTCACCAGTGAAGTAACATCGCGCAGCCCATGCGACCCATCTCGCCGCGCTCGTTTTTGACAAGCCGCTTGATGAGCTCGATCTGCAGTGGGTACAGCGTGCTGCCGAGCTCGGGCACAAACGCGTGGTAGAACACGCCGCCAAGGCCGCGCCGGCGGTGGCGTGGAGCATGCACGAGAAGTGGTATGCGAGGTCGGAGTCGGAGACCAAGGAGGGGAGGGCGGCGTGCGGGTGCGGGAGGGTCTGTGTGTAGCTCCTACCCAATCGTGCAACAGCAGCTTGGCAGTGCCTTTGAAGTCGAGAGGTCAGTGAGGGCTTGACGCCGACGTCAGGCACGTCGGAGCCCTCAATGAAGTCGAGTGCGGCCGCGGCGACGGTGTCATCGCGGGCGGAGGTGTCATCAATATATACTAGCGCAAAAATCCAGAGAAACGGGGCCAGTACATTCTGCATGACGTGCTGGAATACACTGGGCCCATTCCGATACCCGAATGGCATGCGTCGAAACTGCCATAAACCACGGTGCGTCCAAAATGCTAATTTCTCGGCGGATTCTGGAGACATGGTCAGTTGTGTAAATCCGGCCAATGCTTCAAGAGTAGTTAACCATTGAGATCCAGACAGAGCCTGAAGAATATCATCCTGTTGAGGAAGCGGGAATTCATCAGGAACTACTATTTCGTTGAGCTTCCTCAAGTCAATAACCATCCGAGGTTTGCTATTCCGATAAACAATGAAAACAGGGGCTGCCGATGGACTCTTCGAGGGCTCAATGACTCCGAGCTGAATCCATGAGTCCATCTGCTTGTCAATCACTTCTCGATTAGCAGGCGAGACTGGAAATGGAGGAAGCGAAACAGGTTCCGCACCAGGTTTCATCGGAATAACAACCTGAACCTCGTAATTTCCTAGCCTACCATCCACACCCAATGCTGCCTTGTTCCGCAAGATCATTTTTTCAAGCTGTGCGCGCTGCTCTGGTGTGATATCCTTCGAGATGTCTACTTCTTGTAAGAGTTTATCTCCCGGAATGAACTCCTGTGGAGCCTCGGCAGTCTTAGGTCCGCCTTCAACGGGTTCTTCAGCGAGTGGATCATTGGGTTCCGTTGCGTTGTGCTGAGCTTTGGAAGAAATGTTAGTGACAGAACGGGCTGTTTTGGATTCAGGATTTATTCTTGTATGCTTACCGGGGCGGCAATGAGGGTATTGATCCTCCATTATCACGCCGTGAAGCGACGAATGAACTGAGCCGCCTGACGGTGAGGACGTAGCGGAGGAAGATAGTTGATTGACGTGATCTGCGCGGGGATCAATTTTGATCTCCGTCTCCTTCGCTTCTGCCATCGTCGTCGGTCCGACTCTGCTCCCTAGCTTCATCGGCTGCTAGATTCTCTGACACAAGGTTCCGCATCAAATCGTCACCGTTCCTATGATTGCTGATTTGCTTTTCAACAAGGAGTGAGTCCTGTCCCTTGGCGAAGTATGCATGAACCAGTACTGCCACACTGGATTCGGGTGGAATGACGACTCTCTGGGTTGACCATACCTCTGATCTTCCTTGCCGTAGTCGTGCTTTCCGCTTCAAGTTCGGTCCTCGCTGATCAACTCCAAGCATGACACTGATCTTGAATGTATGCCCTTCGTCATCGGTCATTGAGGAAGAAGTTGATGTCTCGACCTTGAGAGTCCTTCCAGAGTTGCCAAAGCGAATGTGAGCTTCTCCTTCTTCCCTTATGATCGAAATGGAGTATTGATCCACAAAATCATTACCCAGGATGAACGGTGTCGACATTCCGTCAACAATGTAAGCATCGACGTTTAATTTAACCGGTCCGTCGTCTGTGAGGAAGAATATGTCCAGATTCACGAATCCAGATATAGAGGACTTGCCCGTCACCTGAATCAGTAATCTGATGACCTGTCTTCACTTTCGGTGGGTTAGTTAAATTCTCCAATGTCTTGTGCGACATTACTGATGTCCGATCCCGAATCTATGATAATGAGAATTGGATCAATGTCCAGCCCGCCAATCGTGGCCGGGGCTTCCGTTGCGGACGCTCCCAGGAATGAACCTGACGGTCTGGCCATGTGTTTCCGCAGCTCTATGAGATGTTTGTCAAGTCCTTCTTTCGACGACTCGTGAACTACCTGATAATTAACTGCCTTGATTTCCCTGGCGAGTCTTCGTCTAGTTCTTCTATTAAGAGCAGGTTTTTTGCGGAAAGCGGTGCATGGCGTCTCGGAACTTGCGTGTGACTACGATTCGTTCGTTTCTGAAGAATTCGACCAGTTTTCTGAGTCTCTTGGTGAATCGTTAGATCCGGTATTCCCCCCCAGGGCTGATTCACTTCCTTCCTCTTCCGAGTCGGAAAAGTCGGTGGATTCGCGATGAAATGTCAAATTTTGGCGAAACTCCCCGCGTTCAATCAGCGCTGGAAACAAGTCAGGTTTTAGAGCCCTCGGAATGGGTGACATGGTGGTTGACGTGCCAAATGGCGTTGGCGTCTCGAAAATCCATCTCGACCGCGGGAAGCAAACATAGCATCGCAGTGCGCACTGGCGGGGTGGTATGCATCTCTGCTTGTACCTTTCTCCCCTCCGTTCGAGCTGCCCCACACACATCTGCGGGCTTGAGCGTCCCGTCGACGCCCAAATCCCTCCAAGATCAAGCTTCAAGATCAATATACCTTCGGATGCGGCCATACTGGCTTTTATATGCACCACTTGTGCCGACCCCCCTGAATCTGCTCGCATCTGCGAGCTTGAAGATTACTTATCAACATCTACAGTTACACCAGTTTCGGATCCCCGCACACACGGCTTTTATTATCCAATCCTCCTTCCTCTCGCACGAAAAAAAGGATGAATGGTGGGTAAGAGGAAAATAGTTCGTCGGGTGATGCACTTGAGTGTGAAGGAGAGGACAAGGGATGCGAGTATGTGGCCGAGGAGGGCGAGGGTGCGGCGCTTCGAGTCCACGTGTCTGTGCTTAGATCGGAATAATCCGAACTGGGGGAGGACGGAAGAGCGGGCTCCTGGATTGAATCAGAATGCGTGCTCAATCTCCCCTTGCGCGGCACAGTTCCCGGCGCATAATTGTGAAGAGCCACCATGTGTCTGTAGAGGCACGCCGGATCCGCCGCGCAGTAAGTGCATTTCTTGCAGACGTGAGGCTTCAAGCCAGAGCTAATGAAGACAATTAATTGATTTTTGCAGCAATGAGCGACGGAACGCACTGTTTCGCATTGAAGTGGGTTGTCAGATTGGACTTCTGCAGAGATTGGTGGGTGCAGCCCGGCTGGGGGCACTTGTAAGTCCTGCAAATCCCATCAGCGGCAAGCAAAGTGTAGAGGAGGAAAACGACATACTGCTTCTCGCGTTCCTCGGACGACATATGGCGGGGCATATGACGCCTCAAATCCGTTTGATTGCTGAAACTCCACGGGCAGGAAGATTCAGGGCAGCAAACGCGCAGAGGCGGGTTGGGAGGTGTTTTGCCACCCTAAAATTCACGTGCCGGCTGGTGTGCGCGCGCACTGCCCCCTTCTTGTTCTCACGCCTGAGGTACACAATATTCAGTGCGCTGAAGAGGCCCATGAGGATGGAGAAGATGAGCAGTGTCTTGGTCGCTTTGGTAGCATGGCGGCGGGGACAGGGAACCGAGGAGCCAGGTGGCGAGGATGCCACCTGAGTTGGTCATGATAAAGCCGATTGCGATGGCTGGGGAAGGACCCACTGCCGACTTCTCTTTGCCTTCATGCCTCACCGCGCCGAAAGTGGTCGCGCTGGTAATTTGCTTTGGACGGCGGGCGCGACAAAGAAAGAGCACAAGCGCACTACCAGGCTGCCCAGGACACCTCCTGCAATCGGCCGCGAGATTTTTTTTAATTCTTCGGCGCTCGAGGAGGGACCAGAGCGGAGGGGGGCGATGACGATGGCACCGTGTTACATGGAGAGGGCGAGGATTGCGCAGTCGTTGATGGAAATGAGGAGGATGAGCTTCGCCGTGCCCGATGCCGACGTGCTGGAGGCGCCGGTGCGCCAGTCGCGGCAACCTGGACCCCTAATGGATTGATGGTGTCGGTTTCTGTTGTCGAGAACGCCTGGCTACGCAGACTAATCACGAAGACACTCTTCGACGTTGCCCGCCAAAGAGCACTCGCCTGAGGTGAAGGTACCAAATTCAGGGTCAGTCTGCAGTTGCGCGGCGGACATGTGGTGTGGAGTTATTGGCATTCCAAGTCGAGATGGTGGGTGCCATGGCGTAGGTGCCTGGATATCAACGAGTTAGTACATAAACGTAGTGTCTGTCAAGAGAGATCAGGATGTACCTGGGATTGAGAGGAAGAGGGAGCCGTATTGGACACGGTGGTTTACGGACCCCAGCAACATGGCGAACCCGACCGTGCGTAGTACCGAGTAGAAGACGGTGACCGCTCCGCGGCAGTGGTAGCGATCAGAAATCCAAGCAGTCAGCACCGCAACTGTACAAATCGATTAAAATTAGTACTCTCTATTGTGGACAGAGTGGCGAGACTTACAAACGAAAGCGACGGAGAAGGGAGGGACACTCATCAATTGCGCCTTTGCAGCGGTGTATCCAAGGGATTGGATGATTGATGGGGTGAAGCTAGATTGAGCGCCGTGAAGAAAAAAACAAACCAGTAGACTGACTAGGCGAGCGAATAGAGCACGACTCCGCTGAGGAAAAAGACGATTCCCACGATGAGAACATGAATCGAAGTGAATGCGTTGACGACCTCGGGCCAGCTGAAGCCATCGGCTTCGTCACCCCGTCATCACGACGTTCATCCATCATTCCCCTGACCGCACCTCAAATCGGAATGGAACGGTGACCATGTCCCCCTAGTCAGCACCAGATTCGCACCGCTGTCGCGGCCACGAGTAAACCCGCGGGTGGTAAGTGATGTCGCTGGCTAGAGTTTAGATGTGGTCATCAAGCTGCGTGGGTGCGGGCGCAACGGCAACCGCTCGCATGCGCCAGCATGCGCAGAACCGCACACCACGGGTGCGCTGCGCCACGCTGGAAATGAGAGCGTAGTTTGTCCTCATGGTTGCCTACGATCAGAGCCGTTGATCGCTTCTGCGAACCTCGATGGCGGGTCACGCTCGGGGTGACATCGAGAGCGCCGGTAGGGATTGAGTTTGATTTGAGGTAACTGTTGATAAAATGTTAGTAAAAAGAAGGGAAAAAAGAAAGCGAAGCAGTCCTTTGAGAAGTTGATTGGAGGCCTAATCGACTCTCCTCTCGAACTTATCGCTACCGTTATTACGCTTACACACCGATGACAAGGCGCAACTCACCGAGATTCATTTCTTGGAGTCCAAGGACGAGACCTTCGACGCCTACAAAAGATCTGAGGCGTGAGCTGCGACACACAAGAAGGCTAACATTAAATTTGTGCACTTGGATCGCGGCAGCAAGTACCTGGGGAAAGAATTTATTCTTCACCTAAAATCGCGGGGCATTCAGCAGAAACTTACCGTTCACGATACCCCCGAGCACAACGGTGGTGTGGAACACCGCAATTGTGCAGCAAGTTTCCTAGCGCAGCCCGAGCGCAACCAGCCTGCCGCTGCAGTCGCTGGACAAAAGAAGGTACTTCTGTGCTTCTCATTACCCAACTAAAACCCCTTCAATCCGATCACCCTCCGACGTCGCCGGTGGTTCCCTTTTGTCTCGGCACACTTACTAGTACCTCGTCAATGCCAAACAAAAATGCCGAATGCCGATTAGTATTCAGCTTTATTGTTTCCGGCCTCGCTGCTCGGTTCTTGCTCCCGGGGTATGGTTGACAAATCTCGTTGAGCTGTTCTATGATGTAACCTGAGAATGAACAGCATTACTGAATTATTCTGACCTGAATGTAATTTGCCGACTCGGACATGGTCTCGGATTTGTGCCGCAGCCCGCAATTTGGATGGCGGAGCATGCCCTGGTGTCGCTGTTCACCCAAAAGAAATAAAACCGACTTGCAAAATGGGATGCAAGCAAGGGATATGTCTAGGTAACAGCCGACTGCAGTCGTACTGCCGGCAGACTGCAGTTGGACTGCGGATCGACCGCAGAACAAATTCGTGAGCTACCAATTTCAAAGTTTCATAGCCAGTTTCAGTGTTGGTTGAATCTGTAATTAAAGTAAGTTCAAAGTTTCGGCACCGCCGAAACTGTTGTTGAATCTATTGTTTTCAGATACAAATTCAGGCACACTGAATCTCGTAGTTTCGCTAGCAGCGCCCAAACTCCCAAACGTCACCTTGTACCTTCATCACTTTACGTTTGAGGTTCGCTTCTATTGTTCTCTGGAGCTGCTCTATCGTCGTCAGTACTGCCATTCCGTTACCACATAGGATACCGCCTGTGAATCGGTATTGATATTCTTTGGGCCTCGCAACCAGTGCTTAAATCCCAACTCATACGCGGCGGCCCGAGGGTGACGAGGCAAACAATGTTCATACCGCCTGGCAATGCAGTCAGGTCATCGAGGCTGGTGAAATTGGAAGGGGGCCCAGCGTCTAACAAGCGGTCTAAAAAAGGTGTCTTTTCTTAATCGGTCTTATTGTGCTACAATGCTGAAACAGTTGGCAACGGTGACAACCTCTTGATCGCGACATGCAAGCTGGTGCCGGTAAATCGGTGATATCTGCTCCACGGGGCGAGTCGTTCCCCATAATTGTAAGTCAGATAATGGCGGTACAATACCGGCATCCAATCGTTCTGCATGCCTTCTCTGGCACCGAGTATCTTATTGTCTTTGTCCAGGTACGCTCTTCCCACGTTACGTGCTTCTTTGCTAATCCTACGTCCGCGTGGCTCGCCACTATTCAAGCAACCGCTGTATCTGCGACAAAACTTTACGTCTGCGAGGCACCACTATTGTTCAATTTGCAAACCTGTGTAGCGGTACTTCGGTGCTTTTCCTATATCTTTCCCAAGTATGACTCACAATTCACAACACATTTCGATCTCTTCACGCATCATGCCTCCATATACCATGCCGCACCACAGATTTGCTTCATCGTCAAAACGGCACCTCTCTCTACCACCACTAGTAGTCAGCTCGGCTTGCAGGGTGCATCAGCAGTGTATCCCCATATATTGGACGATGAGGAGCCTCGCAGACTTGAGGCTGAGCCGTACCGCCACCGCTGGGATGAGTGCTTCCTCAGTATTGTTGATATGGCCGCGGACTCTCCGCTACGCGCTTATTGTTCACCCACCGTTCTTCGACTTCATGCCTTTCTCATTGTTCTTCGTCTTTATCCTTGATGTATCTATATCTGTGTGCACTGGGAAATCAGCAATGTCTTCTGAATCCAGCGCTGGCTCGAGCAACACTACCGCTCACTAATTGTTATGAGATGGGCTTTGGCAGATTATCTCCGGATAGCAGCGCGAGGCGATCCAGACCACAATGCGAAACAGCTCAAGTTCATTTTCTGAGTGCTACATACAACACCGGCAGGCTACAACCTGAGGTCGCTGGCTGCCACTGGCCGTCGTGCTGGCTACCGCGAACCCTGACGCCGGTCCCGGACATAACTTTACGTGTACGTTGGCGAACCATCGCCACACTGTTATTGTTTTGGAAGCCGCCGTACTTCTGCTTGACTTGTACCCTTGCACTGAATTATTCAGGGCTGGATCTAATACTCTGGGCCACTGCTTGCGACTACAATTCAATATCTGAAATTTAATTAGTGCTCATTCACATTACCACTTGTGCCTTTGAAGCCACTCAGCGGCCGATGCATTTCTGGCAGCGGCAGGTGATCGGCCGCTGCCCTGCCGCTGAGCGGCCGCGGCGTATAAGGACAGCTGAAACGATCCAAATCCGCTGCCGTATGCGATTGCCTAATACGACAACCGATACTTTATTGTCTCGAGAGGTCTAAAAACGTACCTGATTCTTTTGTTATCGGTCGCCGTTTGGGTGCTACTGATACGCTTCATTTACGTCACACTAATACTGCGACTGATACTCTGAGTATCAGTCGCAATATCAAGTACACACAAATGCTGGCCATACGGAGAGTATCGGATCAACAGAAATGGCATCCGGTATCGGTCATACCAGTTACTGATTCAGTCCGACTGATTCGTTGCATATCAGGTAAAGTTTTCGCAGCCCTTATATTGGCCCATATACTAACAGTATCAGGAGCGTTTTCGGGGGCACCTATACATCACTTTTCCCGGAGTGACTTCACTCCCCACTTCCTCGTCGATCCCCGCGCTCCCTCCTGCCGTCAGCGATGAGCCCGCACGCTCGCCACGTCGCACCAAGCCTCGTGTTCGCTTCTGAGCCGAGCTTCACGTCACCCGGAGAGCGCCGAGTCTCCGAACTCAAGTTCGCCGATCATTCGATATCCCCGCTTGTCGAGCGGCGCCGTTCTTGCGCCGATCGAGTCCGAGCTAGCACACGATCCATATCCACGCATTGCACCGCGCTCCGTGCAGTCCAGCGCAATCGTCTGCGCCATCGTATATGCGTTTCCCCTTCGCATTCCAACCCCGACAACTCACCTTCGACTTCGGGCCCCTCGCAAAAAGCGCTCGCGGCGCTGTTTCGTTTGTGGTGGGACGGGGAAGCACCGGCTCAACCCTCGCTTCTGCCCACGGACTTACGAGCTGCTTTCCAAGCGTCTGGTCAAATTCGATGCTAATTTCCGTCTTGTTTCGGACGACGGTTCGCCCCTTCCGATGATTCGGCATCCTGGCGGAGTTGCAGCACATCTTTTATCTCCTCGACGTCTCCCCCCTCGTACCGTTCGTGTCGTGCCTCGCAGTGTTTCGAAGACGCCCGGCACCTCCCAGTCGAATCCCCCGCACGTTCATCGCGCTCCACACGCCTCGCCTACACCTGTGCCTCGTAGCGTTCCCAACACCGTCCCCATCGCAGATAAAAATTCCCCGCATGCGCCACCCGCAGTTTTTGAACACCCACGTCGTATTTCCAGTCCAGACCGCAGGTTCAAATCGAATCCCCCGCACCTTCCACACGAGGATTGTTCATCTTCACCACCGTTTCGCATTCTTACTCCCATTCGTGAACCACTTCCACGACCCGAAAACACCCTCCCAGTCTACTCGATATCCCGATAACGCGTTCATCCTCCTGTTACTCGACTGCCTTACCTTGTCCCCATCGTGGCGTCGTGAACTTGCTGGGCTCATCGACGCGATCAAACCGTTTAAACCTGGACGACGATATACCGGCACTTCAAAAGCTCATGGAACCTGTTCGTGAACGTTACAAAACCCTCGTACCTTCCATTTGAACCCCTCCTCTTCGTTAACCTATTATTTATCTCGCACGTTTAGTTTTTACAACTCCCTTTGTTCGTACTTTCCGGCCATCCTCCTCCTCCCCTTTTATAAACTGATGTCGGGGACGACATCAAAATCCCCCGCACTGTTGCAGGGTCGGACGGCCGGGTTGTGGAATTATTTCCACATCCACCTTTCAATTCTACTGTAGTAAAACCCCTATTTGGCATTACCTCATTGTTTACGTAGCAAATACGTACCTGTCGTGCAATTTTAGGATTGTACCACCACCATAGCGGTCAGTGCAGGGCTCTCGCCCAGAGGTACCACCGAGGGACCTCGCCCATACTCTCGTATCGCCGCCAGTGGGCTGTCTAGCCACCCAAACCCCCAAATCCGCGCCAAACAACCTCACGCTCTTGTCACGCCATTTTCTCACATTCTTACTCTGTTTTTTCCGCCATTTTCGTATCCTACGGCTCGGGACCCATTCCCATATTTTATTCCTATCATTCCTTCGACAGCTACACAGACGACCGACCCAAAACCGAATCTACAGGCCGGGCGTTCCACCCTGCAACAACGTTAATTTGTTCAGGGCTTACAAACCGTACTAACTGAGGTAGACGCGAAGCAACTGTTTCATGTTTCTCAGACCGGAATGATCGTGCCATGCTGTAGACCCTGTCTTCTCTGTCTACGTCCCACCATCTGCTGGCCATCCTGCTGTGTTCGTTTACCACCATACATGGCAGCATTCCAGAGTGACTGAGGGCTCGGGGAGACTGTCAACAACCAATTCAACCCTCCTCTGGAGGACTCAGTTGACGCCGAATGCTACTTTTGTATCCTATGGTACGGTCCTGCGGTCGAACGAGGATGTTCTGGTTTGACCCCGAGTTCATTCAGTAGCAAGGTGACTTATTGCACCAAGCTTGAAATGAAAAGGTGCTGGTGTATTCGTCCTTCAGTTCGGCAGGGAGAACCAGCACACCCAGATGGTGTTCATTATCACCTTCTAGTTCAATGCCTACGGCTTGGCACCTCCAAATCTGTGGCCAACCAGTTCTGTCTAAATCCCCACCATGTATGCTCCTTTCCCGGCTCGCACCTGAATTGCGTACCTGACTCGACCATTTGCCGCATACAGACCCTGAACTGCTCTCCGACCAAGATAACACGCTCCGTTCAATTAACAGACATTCGTAGATGGAAATCCATAGCTTCTGCGCCGCGCGAGATGGGATGCGAAGAAGAATGGGACGGATTATGGGGGACAGGATCAGAGTGGTTGACGGAAATGGTTTCCAATTCATCAACTGATGTCCGTCCAGCGACCCTGAGGGTCGGTTGCCTCGTGTCTGTTTCAGCTTTATTTCTTCTTGATCTCGTTACCCCGACCCTGACAACCTAAGGATAAGGGATCGGATGCAAATGGCAAAAACCTAACCTGACATGGAGATCTGGACAGTATGGTTCCACACCAGCATTTCTCAACCTGATAGCAGAAGCTGTAGCATAGATGGGGCCCGCAATCCGAAATTCCATGCTAAGATGGCCGCAGAACTGAACCAAGTTCGTTCGCATCATTCATATTTGATCGAATACAGGCTGAACTTCAGAAGCGCGAAGGACTCAAGGAGTATTATTTCATGAATATGCAACCCAATGTTGGGAGGTTGGGTGCATTAACGGATGAATTTGTCTGTGGCCGGTGCTTCATTCACTGCATTCGTACTCCGGACAATTGTCGCACACGTCTTCTCGACCCTGCGCTGATGAGAACCAAAACAGGGAGTCTGAATGATCAATTGGATCCACAAAATCTTTGTTTCAAATTTATCAACCAGGGAAGTTGATCCCCGGTTTCGAGGAGGATTACGGTGCGTTGCACAAGGCGCCTCTCCAACTCTCAGGTCTCCTCTTCCCCATCCTCAGGTTCTGCAAGACACTCAGTTTTGCCCCCGGAAACCGCCTGTATTCGGTCTCCAAATCGCTGTGAAAGTGTTCCAAGGTCTTTTAAATCTTCCAGTGTCATGAATCGTCTTTTCATTTTACTTTCAGAACCCGAACAACCCGAACAACTCGATCATTGATCAGATCAACTATCTGATCAATCGAACTTGGATACCGTTTTAGGATCCCAAACGGTTATGATCGGTTTCCCGACCTTCGGGTTCCCGATCACCCCTCTATGTTCCTATACCCCTTCATTTACTTCGCATTAATCTTGTCCGTTGTCATTGGACACTGTACCTTAATCTACAAACCCCTAGAGACTTTAGTATATAAACTGTAGTTATTCTCCTGTACTTTACACTATTCTAGTCTAAACTCCAGGCTTATTCGTTTGGAACTCTTCGTGCTTCAGTCGCCCTCGTCACCTCAGAACCCGGAATCTGCTCTGTGCTGACATCAGGCGAGCCTTTTGGTCTCACGCTTCCTTTCTGGCGCAGCTATATAGCACATATATCAGATAAGGTGGAATTTAGTCAGGTGTGCTGTCCATATTCCCGCTCATCTGATTACCCACTGAAGAGGATGTGCAATAGGGCATCAGGACAGACCAGGACCAATGAGTGGTGGTCGGCAAATTTACGGTTATTCAGGACAAAACCATTCCTGTCGAGGTATTTGCGGGCTAGGTGGTGGCCGGAGAGTCTGCCAGCACTCCCACTCGATCGCAGTACTGGAATATAGGGCACCTCGTAGAGTGAGTGGTCCGTATCTTTGCATTTTTCGCCTTTCATTCAGTTCAACTTGCTTCGAGTCTATCCCCGACTCGTCCTACTTTCATTCCTCCTGCTCAATGTTCTGACCTTTTTTTCTTTCAGATATCCACTTTTTGACCGACCTCTACACGGCTAAAACCGACATCAACACATACACTTCAATCTCGCTGCTATGCCCGCTGATCAGACGAATTCAGGGTCAAGTTTCAACACTTGCCGTGGTGCATCAACCTCTCAACAGACCTTTTCAGCGTCAATATCTCGGACCTCCGGGTCATGTTTGATTTCTTCAACTCATTGCTTCCGTGTTCACTGACCCAGCCATCAGTGGTAAGTTCTTCCAATTCAAGGCACTCGAGACGTGTAAGTCAGATTCTTCCCTTTTCGTTTCTATCTCTTTTCATGTATTGCTCTGTTGACCTCTCCTAGATCTTTGGTTCCATCATGTTAGATCCCGTTACAAGAGCTCCTCCACATACAACTTTTGGATGAACGTCGGCGCTGTCATGCACGCTTGGATTCGGTCAGTCTTTCCTCACACCCTCATTTCGTTTTCATGTCTTTCATCTACACGTTCAATCTTGTTCAACCTTGTTTCATTGTTCTTTGCTTTATATTTATGCCTCGTTCTTATCACCTTTCAAAGTTAAATGGGAGTGCCCTTGGCCAGAGCGGTTGGATAATGCTCATAGATCTCACAAAGCGGATCAAGGAAGGGCTTGAAAATCTGGAAACACATCGCAGTTTGGGTAGGACAACGGTGAATGGCACAATTCCCGATCACCAATGTGGCTGACTGTTTCTTTTAGCAAATCTCAGGAGTCACTCATGTTTCCGAAATGCGCAAGCCTGGGACATTGCATCTACGGCAGCCGTCAACCAGCTCACATTGACCAATCTTGTGGATGCGGTGAGTGGAGAAAGTCTGCCGGAAGCAGTACGGGACTGTTGTCGCGATTCAGCGAGTCCCGGGTAGGTTCCTTGTTGTCATGAATCGCCCGGGTTCTACTTTTTCGCGCGACGCGTCCGTATAGATACAGACGCGTCTTAGCGGCACGGGACTCTCATGACGCCACCACGTGACCTTCTCACGGTTGAAACCCGGCCTCGGATTCTAAAAGCCGCAGACTCGGGGAGTCTGTGCCACGGGATACCGAAGACGTTAGGGACTAGGAACCCGTACAGACGGATCCTAGTCCCCGGACGCACCAACAGGCTGACACAGAAGCGTACGCGAAGTACAGGAGTGGTTGCAAACCGATCAGGGTTTGAACCACTGGATACGATGACACTCAGGACTAGGAAACCGAACGTCGGGTCTCCTAGGTCCACCGACGCCACGGAAACCAACACAGAGGAGTCCAGGAGCATCAGCATTAATGCTCCTTAATGCTACGTTGCAGGAACTGATCGCGATTGACCGCGATCGCTTTAATTTATTAGAAGCCTATATAAGCATGGTAGAATCTCCATGTACAGTAGATTCTACCTCGTCTAATCTCAGGCTTCTACCTTGGCTTGACATAGGCATTGTCTCCACCCTGCCCCGCTTCCCTCGCACCGTACTACAGGTTGTATCCACACCTCGGGTTTTGTACCTGAGTGGATATCACACCCTCTTCGACTCGTTCCGGTTCCCGCCTCGCATCCCGACCTACGACATACGGGCCTCCTAGGGAGGACACCGTACGACTGGTCCTACTGCTCGGGGAACACACGAGCTACTAGTGTCTATCGGGTTTCTCCTGGTTGGGGTTCTCGCCGGGTTACTCGCTGTTTAGCCGACCCAGAGGCCGTGACAGAAGGTAGAATCTCTTCTGCCAGCCCCGACAAACCGATCGACGTTGGAACGAGAAGATGGCACCTACGAATATTATGGTTGCTGGAAGCACGCCGGGACAGGGTGTTGGAGAGTGGGTTGGAACTCTACTCTGGTTGGGGGGATTGGTCGCAGGAATGGCTGCGCTGTGCATCGCCCTGGTATGGACAACCCAGGAAGAATGGGTTTTCTCTACCTTCGGGCGGCTACAGGCGGGTTCCAAGGCGCGGCCCACACTCCCCCTTGATGCGTAAACTCCGGCGATTAACGGAACGTGTGGAGCCTGGTTGGTGAAGATTACGGGACCCCCGACTGAGCGCAGTCGGGAGGAACGAGAAGGAGTGCTCACGCCCAGGAGAACGGGACAGTCCCAGGAGGGAAGGCCTCAGAGAATGGGGCAGCCGAATAGGAAACCCCGGGGGTACCAATTTACACCGACAGGGGGCGGACTCTTCCCCACGGTAACCAACCTGGACAGCGGGACTACGCTCTCCATATACATGGATGATATCCTACTTACGGAGTTGGCACAACCCCGCAGTAGCAGGAATCGTCCCCCTCCTAACCCCGGTACCCAGGCCTCCAGGCCGGATAGTGGATGACAAGTCGGGGCCCACCCCACCTTACGAGACAAGGACGGGTTTCCAACTCTAGAACCCAAACCACCAATACGTGGGTAGCGGTGGTTCGATGGACGACCCCTAGAGAAGGAAGAACGACAGAGGAACCCGTGGAACGGGATATACCCATACCCCTCACTCTTATCTACGTGTCAAAATCTCTTGGTGAAATTCTTAATGAAACTTAATCTTGGCACACCCAAAATGGACAACACTACGTTCCTCGCTGGATTTGGCAAAAAAAAAAAAACCGAAAATACAAAAAATATATATGTGTTCGTGGTGCTACAACGCGCGACCTTTTCCCTTCCCCTTGTCCCCCCGGCGTCTCTTGCCCAGGAGCCTACCCACCTGCTCGAAAACCTCGGACATCGCCAGGAGCGCGCTCTCCAACTGCTCTTCACCTTCGACGTCCTCGGTCCGCCTGCTGCAGGATTTCCTCTACGAGAGAGGCACGAGAGGCCGAGGCGATCTCAGTCGCAGAACACAGACGAAACCCGAGGAAGCGAGCATCCCGAGGGGGTGGATCGTCCAAAGTCATACGGGAGGACGACGCTTGCTGTTCCACGGGAACGGCGTCTGGCGCGGGTTCTGACTCGAAGTCGTAGTTTCGAGGGTCGTCGGCTGCGGCGGGAGCTCGTCTTCATCGGTCATTTCGACCACTTCAGGGCGGGGTGTGCGCCGAGTGTTCCGCGGGCGTGACATTTTGCGTCTCTTGCGGTCAGGTGTCTCGCTCTCTGAAGTCTCCCCTTCGGAATCCGATGCCGACGTAACAGAAGAACGACGCGTCGAGGAACCCGTCGCATGAGGCTCTGGACGGAGCAGAAGGAACTCTCGATATGTGGTCGAGAGTCCTAAGGGAACAGATAAGTGTTGATGGAAGAGAACAGACCTAGGAAAAACAAAAGGAATACGCACGGGTCTGCGGCAAATCCGACCACCGAGGGTCGGGTTGCAGAGGCGAAAAGGACCCATCCCCAAGGTGCTCCCAGAGCAACACCAAAAAATCGCTCAAAATCTCGTCGTCGCCGTCCTCGTACGCGTTGGAGAATTTGGTCCATCCAGGGCAAGAAATATGTGCCGCCTTGCAAGGCGAGCAACACTGTGGGGTTTTGGCGGATAGCGGATACCCCGCCTCCAAAGTACACAATCGCCCATTGTTGTTGCAATACTTGCAAGGAGGGAACAAAGTGTGCACCACCGCCCCTTTCGGACGAAATCTCTCCGCTGGAAATGCACGGGGATGTCGAGAAGTATCCCCGTCCTGCGGACAAATGCGCGCGCGCCGAGGGAATGCGAATAACGGGTGGCTTTCGACCTTGGGGTTGCGACGCGCCGCTCTCTGACGCCTGCGGCCCTCTGCGCTTTTGACCGCTTCTTGTGTACCGGAGGCGGCGTGGGGGGAGGTGCCGGAGGGGACTCCTCCATCTCCAATACGGCGATTGGAGGAGGGAGGGTGTAGGTGCAACGGGAGGAGAAGGCAATGGGGTGGGCAACGGTGGCGGAGGCGGCGTGGGGAGGGTCGCCCCTAGAAAGTCGCTGGGCGACAAGCCAGCAGCGATGATCTCTAGGTCCAGCTCATCGCCCCACCATGATGTGCCCCGGGAGGGCGGTTTCCTCTGTGGAGGACCCTTGTCCGTTGGAGGAGGCCAGCTCTGGAAAGATGCATCAGAAACCCGAGAAAATTCCTATACGGTCGGGTTACACACTGTCGAGATATTCCAGCACTCCATCAGTTGAAAACCGAACGGCTGCACCATCCGCCAAGTGGACCGACGAACCTGGAGAGGGTTGGAACCCGGAGCGAACGTCGGATGAGACGGATTTGGGCGATACCCGGAGGCGCCTCGAAAGGCGCAGGACCGTGGCGAGGACCTTCTTCGGGGCGACTGAAACTGAGAAGTCGCGAACGGAGACCAGCCAAATTCGACTTCCAATGTTCCTCGAGCATGTCGGGGTACACCTCGGGAAACAGTCGAACGAGTAGTTGGTCGTACCGTTCGGACCAGGACACCTCGAAACCCATGCGGCTGAGCCAAAACAGAACCCGCTCCATGTGCAGCTATTTGACGGGTTAACAACGAGAAGGCGGGAACCTTCGAGACGATAGGACGACCTACCACCACTCGGAAAGGTGGTTCCGGAGGTGATCCTCGCGGATGTGGTCTCTCCGAGACTGACAATACTGGTCGAAGGAGATTTCAAAAGACAGCGCCATTCGATCCAGCAATTCGTCAAAAATTGAGAGCATGGTGGGGTGCTCCGCTCGACGGAGCCAGAAAACCCTAATTGGCCAGTTTGCTGGACCTCGCTCTTCGACGCACCAAAACGACAACCAGGCGCACACCAGGAAGTGTTGGTGTGCAATTTCGTCCAGGGACCAGACTTGAGGGTAGTCTGCAACCCGAGGCGAAAATCGAAGAGGGGCAGCTGGAGGGAAGGACAGTAGCGAGCGGGAGGGAGTACGGACTCCAGAAAAATCCGAAACGAAGTCCTGGTTAGAAAGGTCGCCAGCCAAAGGCGAAGAAACCCGTCGACTTGAGTGACGGGTTCGGGGCCGGCCACACCACCACCCACCCCGTCGTATCCAAACACCAGGATGATCGACGCGCTGTCGGAACGCTCATGGAACAAACGACGAGGGTGGCGGAAACTCTCCGCGCCATATCCGAGTGGTAGCAGGATGCCGTCCGCATTTTGGGAATCCCAGTCGAGGCAACGTCGAAGCGAGGTCCTGAGGTCGAGGAAGAAACGGAGCCCGGCGTTCCAGAGAAGGGCGAAGCAGTGCAAGGGAGTGGACATGGTGATGAGGTAGAAAGAATGGTTTGCTGCGGAAGGACGGGAACAGAAGGGCTCGAGGCTCTGATTAAGTTCAGAATCCAGAGCCCATGTTTCAAGGGGAAAAGCTTAAAGTGCTTCGAGAAGAAGCACTAAGCGAGATCTACTTTTGGAAGTAGATCAAAGAATCCTCCTCAGGCGCCATAACGACGGAAGCCTTGACGGCCATCAAAACTTCGGCAGGCCTTAGCTGAAGTAGCGGATAGGGGGTACACCGGGTTGCATAACCCGGGCACCTCGACAGGGTCGAACCACAGAGGGGAAGAAATACCAACACATGGGGAGTCGAGCACCGAAGACAACGGGGACGCCGGCGCGACAATAACTGATAGGCAGTGACAATAAGCCCTACGACCATGGTGTGGTGTTTACAATCCGGATAACGGGACCATCACGAAGGGAGAACACTGGATATTTTGGATTGCGGGTTCCCGAACAGAGAAGACAGAAGGACACCTTCGCGGGTAATAACCGATGGGCAGTGACAATAAGCCCCACGACGCAGGAAAATTTTGAAGGATAAAACTCGCCTTGCAGGAATTATTGGGAAGATGGGGGACGGGGTACCTACGGGTCGTTGGGGACAACGACCTTGAAGAGGGGGGGTGATGTCATGAATCGCCTGGGTTCTACTTTTTCGCGCGACGCGTCCGTATGGATACAGACGCGTCTTAGCGGCACGGGACTCTCATGACGCCACCACGTGACCTTCTCACGGTTGAAACCCAGCCTCGGATTCTAAAAGCCGCAGACTCGGGGAGTCTGCGCCACGGGATACCGAAGACGTTAGGGACTAGGAACCCATACAGACGGATCCTAGTCCCCAGACGCACCAACAGGCTGACACAGAAGCGTACGCGAAGTACAGGAGTGGTTGCAAACCGATCAGGGTTTGAACCACTGGATACGATGACACTCAGGACTAGGAAACCCGAACGTCGGGTCACCTAGGTCCACCGACGCCACGGATACCAACACAGAGGAGTCCAGGAGCATCAGCATTAATGCTCCTTAATGCTACATTGCAGGAACTGATCGCGATTGACCGCGATCGCTTTAATTTATTAGAAGCCTATATAAGCACGGTAGAATCTCCATGTACAGTAGATTCTACCTCGTCTAATCTCAGGCTTCTACCTTGGCCCGACACAGGCATTGTCTCCACCCTGCCCCGCTTCCCTCGCACCGTACTATGGGTTGTATCCACACCTCGGGTTTTGTACCTGAGTGGATATCACACCCTCTTCAACTCGTTCCAGGTTCCGCCTCGCATCCTGACCTACGACATACGGCCTCCTAGGGAGGACGCTGTACGACTGGTCCTACTGCTTGGGGAACACACGAGCTACTAGCGTCTATCGGGTTTCTCCTGGTTGGGGTTCTCGCCGGGTAACTCGCTGTTTAGCCGACCCAGAGGCCGTTGCTGACACTTGTGCGATTTTGGCACTGTTTTTGTTAATCCGTTGCCTCCCCCCTGGTGATTGGTAATTTAATCGATCTTGGTCTTACTAGTTTCAACACTGTTTTGTTAATCGGCTGGCGATTCCCCGCTGCTCGGTGTGTTTTGAACACTGTTTTACTAATCCAGAATCACTGATTGAACACCTTCCTCGCACTGTTATCGGAAGGAAGTAGTATTGAATGCATTGGGGTTGGGTCTCAGTACAGCCTGTTTAAACAATCAGTGATTAAGTCGGATTTTGCGTTGAGACGGGAATTGTTTAAGCAAACTTCATATAGATTCTTGAATTGGGGAGGAGCAATAGCAACAGGAAAGAAACATCTGATGGTCTGAGAAATGGCATTGAATAAGCCCACACCAGGATGGATATTAGCAACAGTGCAACAGACAGCTTGAATCTGAATACTTGGTGGACAGAACAGTTGAGATATCTGATTGGATTGAGGATTCACTGGGAGGAACACCTGAGTGGACAAAAGAATACCATCCAAAAGAGAACAGGGCAGCGTTTATATGCCAAGAGGTTTTGCCGGAAGGACCCCGTGGCTTCATGGCAAAATTTTTAATCTTACACTGCGCTGTAGGCTGCGGTAACTGTGATCCGCCGCGACCTGTCGAGAAAGAACTACGCATGGGTCAGCTGGTTTGTCGGAAATGAAAAGGCTGTATTGAAAAACACCGAAAGTTCAGGACAGAAAGGGTTAGCCCAAGAGAACGAGCAGAGCAAAGCAAAAGGAGGATCACCAGCTCGCAAAATGAGAAAGACAAAGTCGGGCAGCACAGTCCGTAGAGATAGAGAAAAAAATCAAAGCACGGTTCGTAGCAGACCATGGGACCATTCCATAGTCCTGAGTGCACCAAAAAGGAAATGAACTCCCTTGAAGCAGGAAAAACTTCAGGAGAAACACAGGTGAAAGGGACATAATTGCGCAAGCGGAAGGAGACAGAGCCAAGAGCAGTCAAGCCATATGGGGAAAGGAACTAACAGGTACAAATTGATGAGTACTGCTGAATGAGCTAAATCTTAATGAACAGTCAATTAATACAAGATGTGCCTTCGCTTTGCTCCGGCAACTAAGGTAATTTCCAAGTGCATGAGGTTGTGCAACTTTTCAGCATGATACATGTGCGCTGTGAAACCGGGAAAGGGTGAGATTAACCGTTCTTTAATGAAATCCCTCGTAACCTGTGCCAAAGCCCCATATAGTGTTGCTCATTCACTCTTCCTCCAACTTTCTGCCGTTCTTAACTCCTTTGGTTTGCAGTGATTCCCCACACTGCCCGAAGGTATTACTTTAAGCAAATGGTGCGAAAGCTACCCCATGAAGTGCTATCTCCAATGATTCCGCTTTTTCTCCTGTTATCATTTCTATTTCTCCATTTGCCCGGTCATGGGGCCACTTCGTTTCTTTTCTGCCACTGCGGGTTTATTAAATAAAGCAAGTCTCCCAGCCAGGAATTAATTAACCCTTCTTTAACGATGTCCTCGCACGGCTTTTCTCCACATGTCCATCCTCCTTTGCTCTCTCTCTGCTCTTCCTCTCGGATCAACTCCTTTAGTCCTCGAATTTCCGTGCTTTTCAACACAGCCTTTTCATTTGCGACAGAACAACTGACCTACGCGTACTGTACTATTACGACCAAAGGTTCACTCACCGCACCCCAACAACGCAAAGGAGCCGCTTTCACCCGCTCACCACGATGTTCAATGACCCATACAACGGCAAGGGTTATGTAGGCAACGTAAGTCGCCATCTATTCTACCTCTCCGTCCACTTGATGCTTCTTTCTTCAAGGAAAGTCATATGTGGCTGCCCCACCTCCTTGACCGCAACTCAAAATTCGACAGTGAGATCGATGGCTCTGATGAGGAGGTATGGACGTCAGACCATTGTTTTCTATCGGATTCTGACCACCTCTTGAGTAGATGCCGCCTCTTGAGTAGACGCGATTTGTGTCCGCCATGGCCAGTTATATACTGCTTTGTCCCGCATCAGGCACCGAACTCACGCAAGAGTGCTATTCCGTCCGGGGGAATCTACAACCACGAATGTAACTTACCACGAGATTTTAGTTGGATTTTAGTTTAAATAAATAATAATCCTCTTTCTTATCTGCCGGAGCGAAGCGAAGGCGTATCTTGTACAAAGTTGAATGTAATGACATGATACCAATACAGCAGTAGTCTCTGTTACAGAACCGATATACTGATGTCGAACAAGTAAGGATCAGTACTCGCTATCACAGAAAGTAACTGGAAATGTGTTTTTTGCCAGAGATCACATGCACTGAGCTAGATGACCTACCAGTCAGAGATACTTCAGGATCCTACCTGCAGATACCCTAACTTGTTTTGGAAGTCTGGGTTCATTGGCACTGGCTAGAGGCACCAAGAGATCAGTGATGCTGATGGCAGTTATATCATTTTGTGGTCAACATAAGAGATTGGCCCCAGGTAGACAGCCTGAGACCCAATTGACAGTGGCTCCACTATATATTGAACTCTAAAGCATCTTGCCTGAATCTTGGACAGCTAAAACCTTGAATACCCTGAAGGAATGAGTCAGCAAGCCATTCTGCAACATTAACACCAAATTGAAACATGCATCAGATGAACCCCCATTATAAATGTACTCCCTCTAAAATTGTATCCTGGATGGGTGGAACAGACCGTCACAAGTGCCCTCATAAATTTTCATTCAAGAATAAAGCAGAAATTCTTAGGCTAAATAGGATGATGCTTTCTGTGAAGATTTTGCTGACTTGACTTGCTGAATGTTTGACCTGTTTTCATCTATCTATCAGCTTCCTAACTTTATATGTAAGGTCCAGAGTATATAGGACATCCCCAAAATTTGCTCTCGAGACTCTCCACCTAGTTTATACTTGTAAGTGACTGTGTGTTGAAACATTTTTGGTCATCTGCAGCAAAATCAGGTACAATAAATATAACCCATCTAACAAGCACATACCCACCAATTTCAAAGCTGACTTTTGTGTTAAGGGCAGCCATTTGACCCAAAGAACACACACATTGAGTTAAAACAAAAAAATCCTCCAAATTGATGCCGTAAAACCCTGATTTCCGGTTACTTTTTCCCCTACTCTGTTTACAGAGAAGGGTTCTGTGGGGCTGGAATGCTAATTCCGTCTGCTAGCAATACAAGCGAGGTTTTTCCGAGATCGCTCACATGCTGATATCATAACAAATATTGTAATCCGAGATCACTCACATGCTGATATCATGACAAATATTGTAATCCAGATGACACCAACTGAAAAGACCAGCCGCTGCCGCTGGCACGTAAGAAATCCCCTACTCTGTTTACAGAGAAGGGTTCTTCTGTCTGCACCAAACCTGATTCCTTGTGCCAACCCATTTCCCCGACATCAGTCACATGTGTAGATCATCTGATTCGTTGTCCTTCACTTCCCGGGCCGGCTACATTATGTGTTGTGATTTCTACTCCGCTCTGCTCCATCTCTGCTCCGCAACCTGCTTCACATAAGCAAGCATATCATCCAACAGCTGCGATAAAATTCTATGAGGAAATTCAAAAGTCGAAAGGATCATCCATGAATGATATTTAGTGATACTCTACCGGTTGGGATCCAGAGCTCATGTTTCTGGGCAGGCATTAGGATCAGACCGTAGAATGCAATCACAGCCAAGTCAAAATCAACATATCATCCAACGGCCGCGATGAAATTCCACGAGGAATTTGGAGAGCTGAAAGGAACCTCCATGAAAGATATTTAGTGGTTCTCTACCGGTTGGGATCCAGAACTCGTCTTTCTGGGCAGGTCTTAGGATCGGACTGTAAAAGGAAATCACAGCCAAGTCAAAATCGAAAATATCATCCAACAGCCGCGATGAAATTTCACAAGGAATTTGGAGAGTTGAAAGGAACCTCCATGAAAGATATTTAGTGGTTCTCTACCGGTTGGGATCCAGAACTCCTCTTTCTGGGCAGGTCTTAGGATCAGATCGTAAAAGAAAATCACAGCCAAGTCAAAATTGACATATCATCCAACAGCCCCAATGAAATTCCACGAGGAATTTGGAGAGTTGAAAGGAACCTCTATGAAAGATATTTAGTGGTTCTCTACTGGTTGGGATCCAGAACTCATCTTCTTAGGATCGGACTGTAAAAGGAAATCACAGCCAAGTCAAAATCGAACATATCATTCAACGGCCGTGATGAAATTCCATGAGGAATTTGGAGAGTCGAGAGGAACAACCATTAATCATATTTAGGCATTTGCTACCAGTTGGGACCCAGAACCGATGTTTCTGAGAAGCCATCAGTATTTGACCGCAAGAGGTGATGGAGCCGGATCAAAATCAAGCATATCATTCAACCGCCGCGATAAAATTCTATGAAGATATTCAAGAGTCGAAAGGTACATCCATGAATGATACTTAGTGATTCTCTACCGGTTGGGATCCAGAACTCATGTTTCTGCGCAGGCATCAGGATCAGACCGTAAAAGGCAATCACAGCCAAGTCAAATTCGACATATCATCCTATGGCCACGATGAAATTCCATGAGGAGTTTGGAGAGTTGAAAGGAACCTCCATGAAAGATATTTAGTGGTTCCCTACCAGTTGGGATCCAGAACTTGTCTTTCTGGGCAGGTCTTAGGATCAGACTGTAAAAGTAAATCACAGCCAAGTAAAAATTGAACATATCATCCAACGGCTGCAATGAAATTCCATGAGAATGTGAAGAGTCAAGAGGAACAAACATTAATCATATTTCGGCATTCTCAGGGGATCAGAGTAGGGGATCGGTGCTTGCCGCCGCTACCGATGTGATAGTGAGTATATGGTCTGTTAGCAATCACAATCATGTTGTTGACTGACTGTTTGATTTTGAACACTGCAGTACAGCGCGTGATGGTAGCCAACAATTCTGAGGATATTTGAGCATGTAGAGAATTCGAAAAGAGTAGGGACTCTCACTTTCAGCGAAGTGGTTCGGCCAGAATTCAGGATGCTATGGGATCAGTTTGTAGACACAAAAAATCAAACCACGTTACAAGCCGATCTCATATCGGGACAACGGCTGGATGAAACACTCAGCGTCCGCGGTATACCTATCTAGGCGTTGATTTAGATCCACATCAATATCCTCAAATTTATTGAGGGCTGATTTGTTGCGATACGAAGGAAAAGAGAACTGCTAGCACAGCCACCTTATTGCGTAATCAGTCGGTCAGTCGGCGCGGTACAGAAACGTAAACAATGTAAACAAGGTGATCGTGACTACTACAAGACTAATACAGCAAAGATTCAAAGAAAGGACTTGTTCATTGACACAAGACTCGCCGCCGCTTCGCTCCGGCATATGTTTCTAATATGGTTTTTTCACAATGTCTACGATTGACAAAGATAGAAATTCAGAGGTTACAGTATATAGTAAGGGCAATATAACTGGGATGTCTCTACAGCAGACCAAAATATCAGCAGACGTACAGATGTACATGTGCGACCAAAGATTTACTACATTGAATGAGCTGGTTGTTGAAGCACTACGTCGAGCGTGATACAGAGAAAAAATGGTGAAAAGGATGCATTTTCAAAGGCTTAGTTGGAACTGAGTGTAATGGCAGTGCGAAGCGGCGGGAGATTTCTGTAGCCTCAAGAGAAGCCCGAATTTTTGCCAGCCGATTGAACTTGACACTCGCTCGAGGCCCAGTGAAGGGGGAGATGAATTGAGCGACTACTGTGGGTAACGATACATTATGTGTTGGGGCTCGAAATCCTGCGAAGCTAATGCACCTGTTGCAGGAAGTCAATATTGTGTTGAGGATCGTGGGGATGCGGTAGGTTGTGTGATACGTTGACGGCAGGTGCTGACACCGTGCTGTCGCGTCAAGCACGTGTCAGTTTCGTTGGAGTCGCCAGACACGTGAGACCAGCACGGCACCGTCAGCGAGGGTCGTATGCAAAAGTGCACGCGAGAAATGTACCCGTACGGCAAGACCAAAAAAAGGATCAAAGGTCTCTGCATGGTGCATAGGTACCGCGGTAGGGCTCAGTCCGAAGTCGACATGAGGGATGCAGGAAAGTTCAGGGAGCTGAAGGAAGATTAATACAATGAAGTATAACATGCGTAATGGAATACACCCTCAGTGTGCTCCTGCTCACATTTCAATTCTGAGGGTGGCAAATGGGGACTTGCGGGAGCGGTGCTTGGAGTTAAAGTTGGCGTATTTAACACAGTGCGCAACGAAAAGATGAAAGCCATAAGTATACAGGGTCACGGCACACAGGTGGTGGATGAAGACTACCAGAACACCTGAAGTGGGCCCAGGGAACCACACAAAGTGGCGCTTCGCAACGTCGATGGCGGGGGCTTGGCTTGATCGATGGAAAAACAGAGCAGTTGTATTTATTCTTGATCTCCTCCAGGGTCTTGCCGACTCTGAGCGCGTGATGGACCCGTGGTACACGTTAAGAATAGCTATAAAACTGAATGGGAGAGACACTGAGGGATGTCACAATAATGGTAGAGAAAAAGGCGCAGCACCGTCCAGTGGAATTGCAGTATTGGCTTTACTCCTCTCGACATCTAGTCTCACTTGTAGTCAGACTCCACAAGATTTATGACAGTCGATAAATCTTTTATATGGAGTCTGATTTCGTTGGCGGGTCTGATCATGGACCTCGGTTTTTGATGGACACGTGATCCTTTACCCATGCCCAAATTCGGACAATCTCGTCTCACTGGAACGTTGGGCACTTGCATTATTCCTGAATGCATTCGGACGGAATTTCGGATTGATTTCTCCTTTCAACGATATAAATCAGGTCCGATATGCATACGAGAGGCACTGTTTGGGTGTGTGACCTGAAACGGCGATGGTACATCGAGAAGAACCTCAAAATGTCGGAGAGCTTTTGAGGACCTACTGATGGCTTTTGATAGACATTTTATGTAGTCGGAATGGTCTCTAGGCCGTTGCAAGTGGCCGAATCTCGAGTCTCGACCCGATTTGGACGTGAGAACTGGTCACGTTTTCCATCAAAAATCCAGGTCCTTGATCGCACCCGCCAACAGATTCAGACTACTCGATGTCCAGACTCGCTGGTTGTAGAGGGACTGCTGCGGAAGACTGTATTGGTGGGGAAGAAGCTGAGCGAGTCAGTATTGAATAAATCCTTTTTGAGTACATATCCAGATAGATGGTTACCAGGTAGTCAGAGGAGTGCGCGTACTGGAGATAGGATAGAGCAACAGACGCTGGACGGAGAAACAAAGGTGGAGTACATGAAAGAAGCAGAGTACGGGCTGATCGGCGAGGTCAAAAATGACAATCTTTGACGAGCAGCAAGTGAGGGGTTGATAATCAACATAGCTTCAGGCAGCAAAGCATTGGCTCCGACAGGGGATTGGGATTACATGCCCCGACCGTCGGGACTTTGCAGCAGGTTTGATCAATCCGAGAGCCAGAGAGTAGTAGTTTGAGCGAAAGCAGAGGCCCTTACAAAGTGAGAAACAAAGGCAGCAGCGAGGATGCTTGCGGCGGCGATGATGGGGGAAGGAAGGATGAAGGATTGATGGAGGGGCCTCTTTTGAGAGGTATAGCGCCGGCGTGTACGTGGAGCTCACAGCTGGCTCGCCAGCCGAGGGATGCCAATTTGGGCAGCTCAGAAAAACAGAAATTTGACGGCGCAGTCCGTAGTCAATCATAAGGGCACTGCGCGAGAACAAAAACAGATGAATTAGACCTTATATGGAGAA
This sequence comes from Mycena olivaceomarginata, assembly GCA_029378375.1. NCBI lineage: Eukaryota > Fungi > Basidiomycota > Agaricomycetes > Agaricales > Mycenaceae > Mycena > Mycena olivaceomarginata. The sequence continues at coordinate 285,052 of JARKIC010000028.1, read as the reverse complement.
GAAACTCAACATACGCAACGTGATGGGCACCGCCGAATGAGCAAAATCTTAAAGAACGGTTAATTAAGGCCAAGGCTTCGACCACTTCCAGACAAAAGGGGGCAGTAGTTCCAGCTTTTTCGCCCCGAGGCGATCCCACGAGCGCGGTCTACTGAGATGAACGAGGACTGGCAAGTGGGAGGAAAAGGCGAACATGTGACTCAGTCACATCAATGTCACAACATGTCGATCATCACACCTGTAATTTTCTCTTCTTTCTCCCCGATGGTATTTGCGACGTCGCCGAGATCGCACGCACACTCTACTCCCGGCGTCCGTCCAGTCTCTCGCGATTGGCGTACCCATGCGCACCGCGATCTCACTCTCCGCTCCGCGATTCACCACCCACTGGCCGAACCTTCGCGACCTGCGGCTCGTTCTGCCGGAAACCTTGCGTCCTTACCCGCCCCCGTGAACCTCTAGGCAGCAGCAATAATACATACAACACTTTGACAACAATCTGACGGCGCCGCGTCATTGGACAACGCCAGGGACGACCGCGACGTCGATTTTTCGGACACCGACAACTTTGACTCTGTCCGGATCCACGACTCGCTCCTTCCGCATGACACGGCTCAACCTGGGTTTCATCGCAACGGTGGTGCCCCTCCCCAATCCAATGGTGTGCCCGTGCCGGGGTCCATGACATGTACAGTGCGTATCGGTACAGTGCGTATCGTATCATCTGTCTTCCTCGCCATGTTCCACAGAGCGCCCACAACACGCTTTTACGTTTGCACGGCCATGTCTCCGCGCCTCTAGGCCAGCCGAACACCGTGACGGTCCTCGTCAGTCTTGTTTTTATCCCTCTTTCCCGCTTCCCCCACTCATTCCGCGCTGAATTCAGAACCTCGTACAGCAGACTGCATCTGCCTCGCCCTCCCAAGGCCACCCCCCCTCGCGGCGCTGCGTGTGCGTCTCAGAAAAGCGGCCCGGGAAGACGCGGATCAGCAGCACCGTTTCCTGCGCTGCGCGAACTATTTCGGGCCACGGAGCGTTTGGTGCTGCCGATATTGCAATCTCTGGACGCAGGTGTGCGTATTTATTCGTTTATCAGTGTTACCTTTTTTGTTGTTGTTTTGGTGTTGAATGAATGGTATTGTATTGCTTTGTAGGAGATCTTCGCTCTGTAAGTAGCAATACTTAAACCGTCCGAATTCACCTCTGGGAGGAAATACACGTTCTATAGCAATTGATTCTGTCGTGATACACGAAACTAAGGTTACAAGTAAGTATGGACGATTTGGATCAGGGTTTGTTCGAATCCATTATCGCGCAGGAGCCTTGACAGCGGCTGCCAAATCTCAGCCAGTAAGTAATAACTTTTGAAAAAGCCTGATCGCCTGATCCAATTCTGTCACAGCAATATATTCATGGTGGCACATACACTGGGAAAAGTCTCAATCGAGGCCATCGGCTGATGTTACGGGAACTTACTGTGGCCTCAACACTAATGACACTTTTCTTTCCGAAGCATTGGCCCCCGATTTTGCGATTAAAAATACACGGTTTGTTTTATGCTAACCTCAGAACGCAGACACTCATCATCACGCAGGGATTTAGATGCCACCGAAACAATACATTGATTTCCCAATAGCTAAACAGAGAGTACTTGCGACTATTCAATACAAACCTTGGTACATGCGCTACAATTACAGGATGAAGATAATATGTGTGGACGATAGCAATGCATAGAATGGTAGAGTGGATGGGAATGAGTGCGGGAAATATGCAGGGATAGGTCAGGATGACGATGAAGATGCAATAAGGAGCGAGTGATGCGGAAGGGAATCAGTACTGCGGCCCCTCCGCCCAGGCGCTGAGCGCGCCGTGCAGGTGGTATGCGACGGGATCCTCGAGCTCAAAGGAGAACTCGGGGGCGAACCCATGCTGGACCGAGTGCGATGTGGTGTGCGACGAGTACGGTGGCGCGTTGTACGCGAAGGGCGCGAACGACGGGGAGAGAGAGATGGGATCCAGCCCCGCCGTCTGCGCGATTATGGCGGCGAGCGCTTCCTCGGAGATGGCCCACGGCGGGGAGAGCTGTGTCGGGGCCGGGGGGTTGCCCAGGTAGAAGTGGCTATCGGCAGGGTACAGCCCGGTGGGCCCGGGGCGTGGGGTGTGATGGGGCGCTACGAAGGGGAGGGCTGATCCGGCGGGTGACATGCACATGCGCGCGGCGTCTGCGAGGCGGAAGGCCATACGGCCAGACGCAGGGTCAATGAGCATGTTGCTGCTCCAGGAGGCGGTTGAGGGGGATGTGCTCGAGAACGAGGGCGAGGGTGGGAAGTGGGGACGAAAGGCCTGGTCGAGGTAGTGGGGACTGTAGCCGGAGAAGGCTCTGGGGGCAGCAGAGGAGGAGGAAGCGGATGAGAGCGCACTGGAAGGAGGGAGGGGGGGGGAGGCCGTTCCACGAGCGTGTAGAGTGCTCTGAGGGAGGGGTCGAGGAGGAAGAACAAGTGGACACAGGTGCCGCATCGGTGGGAGGGAGTAGGGCGGTGGCGTCGGCATCCCGCTTGGCGCGAGGCTTGTAGGCGTGTAAGGTCTTCCTGTGATTCGTGAGCGACCCGGGGTCACCGGTTGTATACGGGCAGGTAGGGCACTTCTTCGGCTTCTCTCTGGTGCTACCAAGGACCGTCAGGGCGCATAACCTGGGTCGCATGAGGGAACATACTGTGCCCTCATGTGCGTCTGAAAATTGCTGAGTTGCGGGGTATTAACGGTGCAGCCAAGAAATGGGCAATAATGGTCTCTGACATGAGTTCATGATAAATGGGGGAAGAGAATAATTGAAGCGAGGTAGGTAGCATTACACGGCATGGTCCCGCTCAGAAACGCCGGTTTCCAGGGATTATCCCGATGTGTACACGCTATTTACATCATCGCCCCTGGACCTACTCAAATCCCTCTAGCCGAGCTCACGGTCGCAGTGGATTATCGGGTGCTCCGGACCAACTCGCCGCGGTAGAACTAGCCGAACTTGAAGAAGCAAAGAAACAGGTTAGCACGTCAACCCAAAATTTACCACACTTGAGCAACTCAGCGACCCATGATACCAGCGTAGAATCCAAGACAGCACACAGAATACAACACAGAACTTCAATGGCTTCCAGGTGTGTCTCCGGAATAAGGGCATTATTGGCCAACAATGCATCCAGATGTTCACAATGTTTGATGGTGCCACATGCGAGAGAAGCTTGTGTCAAAACTGTATTTCTGCAAGTTTAAGACAGCTGTCAGGTAGCAAGACACTTCTCAGACGAGGAGAAAGAGAAGAGTGAGGGCTCGCAGAGGTGTGATCCGGGTGTATGTGAACCAAGGCACAATTTTGGAATGGCTGGGCAAGCTGATCACGGAAATTGACTTGAACTAGATGAGTGCTTCACATATGCATCTCCCAGCAACTATTCTAGTTCTTGCAAGTTTGTCAGGGTGTCAATTGCCAAGGTCAATGTCCAGAATTGTGTGCCGTGCGTGTCTGGATTGGCGCGGATTTACCAAGAAGATCCAGGGTGTGAGGACAAGGTCAACAAATGATGTCCAAGATAAATGACACACAGATCCAGAGGAGAAGGAAGAACAGGTGCCACCAACATTTGAATGCTGCAACGAGGAGTGCGTTGTAATGATTCACCTTCTACAAGATGTGCCGCCGCTTCGCTCCGGCATACTCGGAAAATGGAAAAATCAATGTGATTTCAGATGTAAGCTATAGAAAGACAGTTGCGCAAAGAAGGATGAAGGAAAGAATCAAAATTTGCTCGAAGTTGAGGACACAGAGTTCTCGCCATGTGGTCGCGAAGTCCAAACGGAAAATATTCGATTTGTGGTACCCAAGAGTTTGAGAGAGAGGACAGCCCCGAAGTTATTCTTTTTAAGTTTCTTCATCAAAGGATCGGGGGGTTCCGTGAGGTCGAGAAATCGCTGAAATTGAAAAAGGGACCAAGAAGCAGATAGGAATATCTAACCGAGAAGGGGAATTGAGATTGTCCCGTCAGTAACCTGTCGCTTGAGAGATGAACAGAATGAACAGACTAGCAATGTTGACCAGTGAATTGGACGGAATTGAGATATTGACGACAAATGGCAGTCCGCGGCCTGCGAGAAAACCAGAACGCATCCAGAATTAGAGCAAGGGAGAGAGCGCGATGGATTCCCGGCTCGAAGAAGAACTGATAAATTGCGTCATTTATCCTCGGAAAGGCATTTGACAGTTCATTGGAACCAGGCTGCGGGCACCGATAGACTCAAAGCAGAGAAAGTACAGACACCCAATGCTTTGACATTGTTGATCATTAGGAGCCCGCAGTTCAAGAGGTCCCCAGAAACTCGCAATTTGACATCGTTGACTCGTGAGCCCGCGGGTCATGGGAATCTACAATAATGAATTGGATGATGGGCAGAGAGAGCGGAGAATTGCAGGCTAGGGCGACGCCCTCAGCTCCATTTATGGTTGGAAAATTATCGGGGAATGACGCGGCCGCAGGTTGAAAACCATTGCGAGGAACTGCGTGTACCTGCGGCCGAGACTACGGAATGGTCAGCTGAACACCATTTGAACGACTAATTAAACCAATCTCGGCCTGGAGGCTCTCATGAGAGCCTGACTGAAATGGATGAAGACGAGTTTCCGCTCTAGTTGAAATGTGCTGCGCCCAGTTTACGCAGTCCGTAGCAGGTGCGATGGGGATATCTTTGAATGCCAAAGGAGATGCCAAGCAAGACTCGGAGGACGAGAGGAGAGGAAAGAAGGATGGAGATAAGCTTACATGGGGTTATTGCACCGCCGAGGAGCCATTTCGTTAAAGAACGGTTAATCTCCTTTTGGCAGTCATACAGTTGCACGTGGATATGCTGACTCAGCTTCTTGCAAAAAAAACGAAGGCGCGACCATATTGGGTTCGAGAATAGTGCACCGTGCGGCCTGTTCCTCCGGGGATAAATGGCGCTCTTCATGACGCTTACGGTCGGACGCACGCGCGAAGCTCCAGAGGCAGCCGTCCACCGAGCAACGATGCGTCTATGGTCGCTCCGGGGGAGTCTTGCCACCCTAAATGGCCGGAGTAATCTGATTGTAGGGGAAGGGAAGTACCCTGTCTTTATTGAGATGATCAGCACGGTGTGTAGATCTCAGAGTTCTATCGAGAGCCATTTCTAGGATGGCGTGCCGGAAGTAGAAGGAGGAAGGGGGAGAGATAAGCGGCGGTGCTATACAAGCGACGCGGAAAAGAGCCCCCCATTTATACGATTTCCTGGAGCCTGCAGGAGAAAAAAGTCGAGAGAAAATTGATGGATTGGTTCGCTTGCCGCCTCAGAAAATTCCATACAAGTCAATTGTTTGAGGCGGTTTGGTACAGAACAGTGAGCCACTCGAGCGGATTGGTCGGGTCCCTGCGACAAAGAACAATGTCCAGAAAAGGAAATTGCTTGGACCGTGATGGAACGGATTTTGCCGTGAGCCACCAGGACACCAGGGCATTAATATTAATACTCTAGAGCCGTTTCTATGCCGAGGAGGACCTCACCTCGAGCTCGGTATTCCTCCAATAACCAGAAGATGGACCGTCGTTGCTGGATAAAATAACTGAGTTCAGGAACGAGGATTAGCAGGTATTATCTAGCGTGGAGTACGTCAGGCAGTGACCGAAAAGCCTGTGTGAAGGCGAGAAGGAGAGACAAGAGAAAAAAGGGATTCAGTCCGTGAAGAAAAATTGATTTGAAATTGATGCAAAAAAAGGAGCACGTGATTTGCTGGGACTACACCCCCATTTCAAGCATCTGTTACTTGAGTGCAAAACATTTTGTAACAGTCAAGAAACATTTGAGAATGGTCACAGCAACATCTCACAAACATTTAGAGAAAACATCTCGCTGAAAAGGTCCTAACAATGTTAGTTCAACAGTGTCCAAACGTCGAGAGTCAAAAAATGCTTCAGGAATTGACGATTTTTTGAAAAACGTTGAGCGGTGGACATTTTTGAAATGTTTGAACCAAACGGTGGTGTAATCGGCCGATCGGAGGCTCGAACTTTGATGTCGCCTCAGGGCTTCAACTTCTCCGGTATCCCCGAGTTTCAATCTGGCTGTCGTTCGAGCCCGGACAATTGATATCTAAAAGGGTTCCCTAACGGCACTCGATTTTTTGCCCGACTCGTTTCCTACAGTTGGAATTTGTTCTCAGATTCTGCCAGCCTAGAACAAAGTACGCGAAATATTCAGCTCGATACTGTATTTCATTCCCTCTGGCCGCTGTCTGGGGGCGCAGTCCCTTCAATCCCTCTTCGCCAAGTATTATGGCTGTACATCCCCCTCTTTTGTTTGAGGCGTCGTCACTGTCGGTTCGCTAAGTTCACGCATACGTAGCCTGCGGCGGAGCCGGAATTCCACTACGAAGATGGAGGTAAGTAAAATTACAGCAAAGGTTCCGACGGGTTGAGGTACACATAATGTCATCAGTGACAACGGTAACGTCCCACCAGTCCAGTCAGTCTGACGATACTGGTGGGTAGCTTAGTTGGGTCAGAATGAGAATGAACTCGGTGGCCCAAGGAGATAAAGCCTGATTTAATTGACACTTGCGCCCCTTTGCTATGGAAAGACGCTCTGAAACACATGATGCTATCATGTGATGGCCGATACCCTTCATCGTGCCGTGAGCCTTGTTCGCGCAAGAAAGCCTGTTATTGAGGATATTTACCTGTGATACGGCATCGGCGAGGTGGAATTAGCCATTTTAAATTGTCACTTATATTGAGTGACCATGGCTTGAAACATAAATAGCTTCAAATGATGGAAATCAGGGACTTTCCGGTGTTCAACTGGCATTTTGCGAGTCCCCTCGGTACTTAGGAGACGATTTATGACGGAGAGTTACGGTTTTTGGGTAAAGTGGCCTCAATACGGCTGGAAAAGTGCCGTAGTAGGGAGATGATCCTCCTATTCTTTTGTTCGGAGCTAGGATTTATTCCTCCCAACTCTGCTGAACCTTAGGCCATCGGTTTGCACCATTCCGTACATATCGTTACTTGAAAATTCAGACAGCATCAATGCGTTGGGACGTCGGTGGCCAAAGCCCGAAATCCGTGCTGGGTAAGGTAACCCTGGAGTTTATTTGCACCGTACAGATGCAACTTGTTATCGAATTTGAGAACTCCAAATTCGGATGAAAATCACCACAAAGCACTATGAGTAGTTAGAAACTCGCTCTGACAGAGGGAAATGTGTTTTTGTGGACAGTTCCGATGTTGTTCGATTGTTTGTTTGGCTCAAGGCCAGTATCGGGCATTTCGGGCATCACCCGAATTAAATACATCCGTTCCCGCTGCAGACAGAATGTCTTAGTGGCTTTCAGTGTAGTTCACATGTGTGCTCAGAAGCGGTTATGTGAGGCTTTTTTTTGACCTCAATTCACTACTTGCCACTGTCAAACCCCCGAAATCGAGGCAAGGTTTCGATTGTTCACGTCTTTTGTAGTACAACGAGGTTCTACGGAATCAGGTTTTTTTTTCTTTGGGACAATGGTCGCGCTATGATCTGAAAAGACACTCAATAAACTGGTTTGAGCGTACCACAAAGGACCGGCCATCGCTCGGCAGATGATGCCATCATTTGTTTCAGAGTGTGGTGCTCCGGCTTTCCATACTTTGCCTGCACATTCGGTCTTGCGATTTTAATACCCTAAAAAAACCACGCATGAGATTCCAAAACCAAGGAGTGCGACAGCAAAGACAGTAGGTCCCTCGTACGAGTCGTAACAGGCACTTTACAACTACCCCAAAGGACCTTGGTAAAACCCCAGCGACGGAATTCAAATTCAAACGCCTTATGTAGCAAATTTCCGTCCCGCTTTCATTTGGGTCTTTGCATGGGGTCAGACATGGACATATATGAGCTGTGGACTGACGTAGATCGGTCGTGGATCCGCACAGCCGGGCGGCCATCACGATGACTGCATTTGACAACATCGGACTGCTCAACCACGCCAAGGCCAGAACCTCCTTGATACAAAGAGAGCATTGTCCATGCAGAATGGCTGAGACTGATAGTTCCACAATTACCCCAGGAGGCTGAGCACTTCACGGTTCAAATACGAATTTTTGAAGTTCAGTTGCTTGATCAGTTGGTTGATCACGGCCATTCGGTCTATAGATATTAAAAGCATCAAGCTCTGACTCAGTCTGCCGCTCTCTGACGTCGGCTGACGCGAATCAGTCGTAGATCCTCGTAGATCCCTGCATTTCAGGATGGGACAACATCAGGCGCCATCACAGCCAAATCTTGTCGCCAAGGCCGAAACTCGTTAGTCGATATAAATAACCGCCCTCTCAACCGTGGCTTTTTCTGCTTCACCGACACCCCGCCAAACCACATATCTCACTCGGGAGGTATCAGTTTCTCTTCATTGTTCAACGTTTCCGCCCGTGTGGCCGTGAAACACCATACATAGTCAGCCATAAACGGATCAGCGGTCAAGAGGCATATACGAGCGGATCATGTTATTTCGCCGAGAGGATCATGGCTTTGAAATTTTCGAATCAGACACTGGATTTAGTGGGCTAGCATATCCTGGAAGAATTGAAGCAGGCTAATCAAAACTGAAACTTGTGAAGGAAATCGCTACGAATGTGTGTGTGAAGTGGCAGAGATCTTTCCAAGTCCAGGTGAGTCACTGTCTCCAGATGGAGAATGGAATTATAATTACCCAATTGTGTAGGCGACACATCAAACTACTGGCTGAACTTTTCGCATACGGAAGAGACTGGTATAGGATAATGGACTCCAAATGAACCAATGGATGAATCGGAAAGCGGATCATCCAGTTACAGCTACCCTTGTTCAGTCAGAACCCGAAAGAGAAAAAGAAGGTCAAGTGGAACTCGGATCTGTAGACAAAAGTAGTGGCTACAACTACAGTCTCTACAAATCCGTGTGGCCGACTGGCGTGAAAGCACCCACTTCTGCTGCTACCGAACGGATCACACTGCCCCAAATGTAGAACCGAATCATCAGAACTACCGAATTGGTACAGCCCAGCGCCTTGAAACTGAAATGCCCTCCGGCCATCACTCTCCCGTTGGTGTTTATGTGTATGTTCGAACTGCCAATGCGTGTCGTAGGACGCATATTGCTTCTTATGTATTATTATGTCTCTATACGAACGGGCTGCAGTCGCCGTGGTATTGGACCTTTCGACATCGAGTCACAGTCAGTGCATTTAAGAAGACGTTGTGGAACTTATCGACCAGCTTCAACCCGACCCGCCCACCACCATTAAATTGAGATGAACCCATATGCACAGGGAGGCTGGCGAAACACCGGGAATCCTAACGCTGCTTCCGGAAGCAACACGGTCCCCCAGCCCTCGATCTTCGGCGCGCTGCCGTTCGTGACGCCGAGCCCGCTCCCGATGTTCGTCTCGTTCCGGTTCACGTCGTACAGTCCCAGCATCCTCAACTCGACGGTAATGGGCCCGCAAGCGCAAACGTACTTCCACGTCAACACCGACATCCCGACGCCCGGGTTTACGGTCATCACAAATTCGGCGAACCAGCCCACGGTCATTATCGAGTGGGCGAGGCATCCCGTGCTCGAGATACGGGGCATTGTACCCAAGCAGCAGACTTCGCAGTGGTTGGCGCTGGCGCCAGAGAAGCGGTGCGTGCATGTTCCGCAATTTTCAGCAGCGACTAAGGAATTCAACCCGTTAGATACCGAACCATGACTGTGAAGAACAAGACTTTCGTCTGGGCACCGGACGGCGAGTCCATTTGCGTGCGTGTCTGAACCAATATCCACTACCCGCATGACTCATATTCTGCAGCTTTATTCTCCCGGACTAGGAGCACCGCAAACGCACGCGCGGGTGACTCGTGAGGAGGGGGCTGTGGCGCTTGATATCACATCCGACGCGATACAAATGGGACTTCTGGACGTCTGTGTGGCAGCCGCCCTCCTGCTGCAATGTGGCCGCAAGATCGACTGAAGAGTGGACAACAGCTCAAAAATGCTGTAAAGTATAATAATCTTAGATGAGAAGTGGCACCTTTCGTGTTGTACATTGCAACGTAAATTGCCTCATAGATACCTAGATAGAATGTACCGAGACCAAAATATCCGATGATAGGGATTGGAAGGGGGTCATAGACCGGAATTTACGTATTATGGCTGTCCCACAATTCCCTTCCCTCGTCGGCGTCGATGAGCTCCTCCAGGTAGCCCCTGTGCGCATCGTCGATCCTCGAACCGATAGCCCCTCGCATGTGTGGCGACGTTCACATGCAGCGCCTCCTGCACCTCAGTCATGATATCATCCAGCTCGTCCCCGTCCGCCGCCCAAATATACACAGGGAACGAATGCGAGTGCCCGACAAGCTGTGCTCGCGTGTGGGGTTAGTGATTCCGCGGCTTGGGCTTGACATTCTTCAAGCCAAAGCCAAAGCCGCCAGCTACGGCTTGGCTTGGCTTGGCTTCGGCTTAAGCCCCGGCTTCAAGGGAAATTTCTCCACAGCAAGTGTAGGGTACATTATTGGTGCTGAAAATGCTACAAATCTCCGCTCACAGTGTGGGGAAAGGTCGCTTTGCAATCTTGGCCCGCATACACGCGTTCAAACTGAACGAAATCAAAATCAATCCAACTTAAACATGGCATCAAAATGTTGAAGTTGCGAACAGATAGTCGCAAATTTGATATCTGAGGGCAGAAGTCTTGATACCCTTCTCAGTTCGACCAATATCAATCTCTGACAGAGGAAATCGTACTTTTGGCCGCTTTCCTTCGGCTTCGCTTGGCTTGAAAAGCCGCGGCTTTGACTTGACAGCTTGACGGCTTGACGGCTTCAAGACAAGTTATGGAACCACTATGTGGGGCGGGGAGCGGTACTCGATGCCGACCTTCGAGCGTGTTTCAGTTTGGAACAACTTGGCACCGCACCGCGACTCGGTGGGGGCAGTGCGCATACGACGCGAGCTGAGGACGGGCAGTCGGTGCGCCTCGTCTTCGTCCTTTGCAGACGATCGCTGTGGCCTCTGGCTCGTCACAAATGCTTTGGCGGCGGAAGGCTCGCATGGGAATGATGGGAGCGGAAAAGGGGTGTATGGTGCTGCTTATTCCGTATGCACTCATCGTGCTGTGGGCGTACATGCTCCTCTTGTCTACGCGGGAGACGCTCTGGTGGACGGACATGTCGCTAAAGATTTAAATGCAGGAAGCAGAGGCGATACGGAGCAGCGCTATGAAGATGATACATCCGATGGTGACAAAGCAATGGAGCAGGATCGCTGAGGCTGTGCAGCGAAGCACGCATCACCAAACAACCGGAGTGATCCGGACAGACCACGCTCGCACCGAAATCGATGTCCGCGCCTTCGCCTTTTGCTTGGGTTGAGGCGGCTGGCTCTCACTTGCTTCTGGGCGCACGTGAGACGCTCCGCCTTCTTCGCCGGTGCCCTAATTCAATCCTCCACGTCGCTTTCTCTGACTTTTCCATCTTCCCTTCCTGCATACGCAGGCGTGAACTTTTGCGCTCGCGATGAACCGCGGTGTCATGCACGCCTCGGACGACACGCTCGCGGCGTCTTTCCTGCAGGTTTACATCATGAACAATGGCCAGGCATGGCTCGCCAACACCGTCGCGTAGCTCTCGACGGTATACCCGTTGAGCCGGTCGCACTCGCGGGAACGCGGAGCGGAGGCTGAGGGCTGCGAGATCATCGCGACGCTGGAAGACTAGTACGTGTTTTGTCACCCAAGCAGATCGACTGGCTGACTGACTCGCAGCATCGGCAAGGCAACCGCGGACCTGCTCATGATGGCCGCATTGGACTCGGTGCGCAGCGCCGCACCCCCGACGCCGACTTGCCCCCCATTCCGGTATATACTTCCCCCTGCCCATCGCACCCCGATCGTGAATAATAATGATCCTACCCAAACTGACCGCGCGCACCTACAGCTGCACTAATTCGCGCGCGACGAGCGTGTCTTCACCGCGTTCGCAGAGCGGCTGGGGCGCATACGCAACTCCACGTTCGTCGGGCGGCGCCTGCGTGCGCAGCTGGAGGTTCTGCGCGCGTGTTTGGAGGGCCGGGTGACGACGTACGGAGTGCGTCCTGTTTCATTTTCTCGTGTCTGAGCGAGGGAGGAGACTGTTTACTGATTCGCTGGAACGATTGTGTAGAGCAAAGTCATCGCCGTAGATCGCGAGCTGAGCCGGCTTTGTGGGACGTAGCCGAGCTCCCCACATGATTCAAGTGCGAAGATGAGACCGGACGATACACCCAGGTCGGTTCTAAACCTCCCATCAGAACTAGTACGTGCATATGTTGTATCGACGTCAGAAGTGAGTATATGGATCCGTGCAGTGCTACAACTACGAGCTAGATTGCCTCCTCGCTCGGTGCATCTATCAGATTACTCTCCGCATCCCCAATGTGTATTTGCAGGCCATCAGCCACCAGTTCCCTAAACACAGTGAGAACATCCAACAGTAGAGGGTGGGTGACGGCGATCATATGCAAGTTAATGCGGCCGCGCCGAAACCACGCGAAGGAACGTCCGCCAAGAGTCAGAGTCAGCCATAACCGGCGGGGCCTTCCAGTCGAACATGGGATCCGTGGAACGAATCGCCGCGGCAAAAGTGTGGAGATTGGGGGGCAGTGGAGGACTGCCCGCCAGAGCGGCGAATAAATTGGCCACAACAGGCGCGTCTGAAGACCATAGTTCGAATCGTGCCAGACTGGGAATGAGATGAAGGCATTGGTGCAGCTGAATGAAATCAGGGTATGGCAGAACCAGACCCAGCTCTTGGAGTGGCGGAGATGATCGTTTAAAAAAGGACTAAAGCCTCGGCTTGTCCCCATCGGCTATGGAAACGGAGTGGGCCTCGAGCGAGGGGTGTGAAAAACGGTCTAGACTGTTGGCATCGCCGTCAGGATACGTCCCGCGGTGTCCGAACATCAGCCGACGGAGGGTGGGCACGACGAGCTGGACCGTCGTAGCACCGAGGCCGTGACAGTTGTGAAAGCTGCAGTTGTCGGTTTTGGGCGCCAGGGCTAGGAGTTGGAGGACTTGGATCCCGAAGAACTCCCACTCACTGGAGTTCACAACCGTCAGGGTGTCAAGCAACGGAAGCGGTCCTGGAGTCGTGCCGTTGAAAAGGTTAACCTTCACTGTGTTTCCATAATCATCGCTTTCTTGATGATGGAGGTCGGCTATTTCCAAGCGTTTGAACTGATCCCCATGTTCCTAGATGATTGCAGAGATATCGGTGTCTGATTTCCGTGAAGGAATAGAGACACAGAACAATTATGGCGCCCGAACCAAAGTGGCAGGACTCGAGCAAAGTCGTTGGTAAGGGGGAAAACGATGTGAATGGCGGTCCACAGATCCGGCGTGAATAGCGCAATGGTGGTCCATCCGTCGCAGACATTCAAAAGCACCATGAACGCATGGCGCACTCCAGGTTTCGGGACAGGGGAGGGATCGAGAATGTGCAGAAAAATCTGGGAGGAGATTTCTAAGGGAAGACGCGCCACTGCGTCCACGACAGCATTGAGCTGGTGCTGAACAAGGCTTTTATCCTTCTCCAGTTTCGTCATGAGCTCTTTCTGGAGATCGATCTCACGCGAAAGTTCGTCGATGCGCACCCGGAGCTCCCGAATGGACATTTTCGATTATGCTTCTGTAACTGCCAGAAAGTGAGATCGAAGCCTCGGAATGCATCTTCTGGACTCACAAGGCAAGGCAGTGGCGAAAGAGGAAGAGAAGACAGTCAAGTATCGAGGGCTGAACCACGCAGTACTCTAGGTTTAACTTACCCTCTTTATAAAATTATGTCTGTCCGTCTGTCTGAAACCTTTAAACTCCGATTGTTCTCCCGCCATGGCATCACTCGCCGAAATGCCGCCCTCGGCTTCTCGCTGTCGGCTCAACGACGGCTGGTTTCGGTCCGGATTGGCATTCGCGCACTTTGTCCTCCGGCTGGCGCTACATGTGAGCTTCACCCTCTTTTTAAAATTAAGGGTGTCCGAAGCCTTTTCAAACTCCGCCATCAGCTCTGACCTTTTTCGTCGGGCTCTCTGTTTCCACTCATGCCGTGCCTGCCGGGGCCGCGTAAGATCCCATCATCACTCAACGTGTACGGCCTCGGCAAGTCCAGTAAAATGGGTCGTCTTGAATGCTCAGTCCCTGAGTTGAATTTATGTTGATTAGATTTTTCAGGCACAATCCATCTCTGTTACAGTTCCAGTTCACGCCAGAGGAAGGGGATGCGAGGCCGCAAAGCGGCCGAGCAGCCGCTTGTATCTCTAAATGAAGTGCTCGCGAAGCTCCCCCGGCGCGCTCATGTAGACATAAGAAGTACGACATGAGTGAACGGGAGTCACTACTTATGAATAGACAGGAAATGAGTCTCGGAAGCGTAAGTAGATGGAGGCAAGGGGACGGCTGCGGCGGTCCGACGACGCCGGAACTTTGCAGAGAGAATGCCATATTTTTGTTCAAAGTCTAGCACATAATCCACCGAGGTGTTATTCAAAACCACGGCATGAAATCCGCTTTTGCACAATTGTACACGTACACGCGCTGTTGCCAAGTAAACGCTAAATGAACTGCCTCCGAAGGCCGCACTTCCGTCGAGTCAACCCAAACTCCCGCGGACACGATCCAAGCTCTCAAACGGAGGAGGATATACAGATCAGGATAGTTAGCATTCTTCACCGTCCGACACGCGGTGGACTGAATGTGAGGATGGATGACGGTTAACTGAACAAAATATTCATACCACATTCTGATACCCAACTTGATATCCCATAAGCTCCCTACAACGTGCATCAGGAGTACGGTCATCACAAGGCTCGCCGATGTTGCCGATATAGCAAGACGTGGAAATTGATGAACGGTAATGGAGAATTAGCAAAGATCTCCATAGTCGTCGGATGACTATTGTCGCGTTCATCTATGGACTCCCAAACCACATCCCTCAAAAAAATGTTTTCTTGTCGCAGTTTGAGATAAGGTACCGCTCATGGACTCAAACAATCAATGAAAACCCGGTGCTCGGCGGCTGTCACAATCGCCGCCGGACTTGATGGACAGTTGCATTGTAGGTGATACTATATCGCCACTGGCCCCCTGGTCTGTCATCCGACCAATTTTCCTGCACCATCGCTCCCAATATTCCATAAGCATCAAGGCACAGAATCTTCAATTCACTGCGCCATGAATATCACCTACCTATCTACCGCGGAAAGAATCAACCGTGGAAAATGCCATCAGTAGATTGGCAGATAGGTGGTTGTCGTTCCTGAGCCTCATGGAGATTTCTACCTATACGCATACTGGCACCGGGGTACTTAATTAACCGCTGCTTAGTCTCAGATACCGCGAGTCACCACCCATGACATCCTTCGAGCACACCGTGAACCCCGACCAGGCGACTTTCCTCGGATTCGGGCTGGAGGGCGTCGCCTATGGTACATACCCCATAAAACACTTGAAGCATCGTTGTGCTCACCCCTGCCATCTCTCAGGGATCCATATACTCCTGTTTGGGATCGCCATCTCCATCATAGTGAATAAGGGCCGGAAAGAACTCTCGATAGGGCCCATTTTCGCGGTGTCGTGCCTGCTGTTCTGCATGAGCACGATTCACTTCGCGATCAACTTCAATAATGTATATACCTCGACGGTGAGCGCGTTTCTAGTAGCCATCCTTCTTGGGCGCATGGATGTAGAAAAATGGCGCAGATGGTTCATCCACGCCCCCACATTGCCGCAGAAACGAACCTGCTTGCTGGTACGTCATGCGCTGTTCTCTTTCGGATACTTTTCATAACCGGAGGATGTCGCAGGAGCGGACACCATATTTATTCTGTCCGACTTTTTTAGCCAGTTGGTATTGGTGAGAAACAGTTTCCAGGTCGATCGTCATTTCTGAAGCCACTGGAGATATACCGCTGCTACCTGGTTTGGAAAAAGAACATATGGGTCATCATTCTTCCCGTCCTCGTCGCATTCGCGGCCGCATGTGCGTGAAATCCATCCATCGTTTAAAAGCCCTTCCCACAAAATCGTTCATTCTAGCCTGTGGCCTCGCCGTCATCGGCCTCGTCCTATCCATCGACCCCACCGCCCCGCAAGCACCCGCAGATATCGTCCCCTTCGGCGACGCCTCTTTTGCAATGTCGCTTATCCTCAACTTCGCCTCCTCTTCTCTCATCGTCGGCCGCATGTGGTTCCTCGGCCGCGAGAAGGACGTTCCTGGCGTCCCTGGTCGCTCGCGCTCGCGCCTCCAAGCGCCGGGCGTGATCATCGAATCGGGGCTGCTCTTCCTCGCGACGCAGTTCGTGTTCGTGATCCTGTTTGCAATCGCGCACCCCGCGCAGGCGCTTGTGGAGCCTTTGGCGGTGCAGATCTACGTGTGTTTTTTTTTTTTCTTTCTGAGACGTCTCTCTACTTCGCCACTTCGCCACTTCTTACCCCCTCGTAGGCGATCTCCCCCCTCCTTATCGTCGTCCGGGTCGGCATGGGCAAGTCCTACGACTACACCACCGTTGGTTCCTCGCACGCGCGGGCCACCACATCTCTGCCGTTTAGCTGGCCCGGTGGCGTCGGCCAGGACAATACCACCATGGGCACCACGTTTGGGAATACGCAGGACGTGGAGCTGGGGCAGTATAGGACCGGGTCTACTTGAAGAGCGAGTAGGATCCGGGACAGGTGGTTTTTTGAAAGTTTGCGTGAAGGGAAACGGAGGTGGGTGTGATGGGGTGTAAGATTTTCCGAGTCAGTTTTCTCAACCACGTACCGGTTGCTACCGAAGGTTTTCGCGCTTCCAATGCCCAGTAGTTCCAGTCGAGATGAATTGAGTAATTCAATGATGGATGCAACATTGATCCTTTGTGAGTAGAGCGTATGTGCATACATATGCACGATACCCAAGTAATCCGATTTAGGTGCACAAAGGAGGGAATAGAATGCCTGTGCGACTCCCAGCGGTGCTTGCTTCTGTTGAAACTGGGATCGTACGGCGCCGCTTGCTCCGACATCCCGCCGCTTTCTCCGACATTTCAACTCCATCTCCTTGCCTACCCCCCTCTCTCTTGCTTATATATTCCCCCGTATCGACCTATTCCGTAGCTTTTACTATTCCCCCGGCGCCTCTTTTGCGGCCTCGAATTAACCGTTCTTTAGGGTTTTGCTCGTTCGGCTGTGCTGTATCCCCACGTAACCTTTCTCATTTTGTCTTTCCTCTGCTCTTCCTCTTGCATTAACCCCTTCTAGCCTGAACTTTCTGTGCTTTCTTCACCACCGCCTTTTCATTTGCGGCAGAACAGCTGACCAGCGCGCAGTCTCTTTCTGACAGGACGCAGTTGCTGCCGCCTACAGCGCGGCTCGATTCGATTTTTATCATGCCGGTGGGCCACGTCGTCTGGCCGATTGTGGAAGTATAAAGAGGGTGCTTTGCTTTCGTTCGTCTGGCAATTTTCTGCCAGTCGTTCATGCCCTCAATTAGGGGCCTCAATTCACTCAACTAACATTCTTCTCTGGGAGTCACGGCCTGACCTCGGCACCCCTCAGTCTGCCGTTGTGAAGCTACTGGGTGTCGTCTTGGTGTCTACGCTGGTGCCGTGCAATCTCCATTCTCTCCCGAACCAAGGACCCCGTGGCCAGGTTGCACCAAATTGTGATGCAGCTGTGTTGAAGTCAATGCGCGCCACACGATCGGCCCCAGCCCAGATACTAGGCCCTGCTAAGTTGCTGCTACACCTCCCGCTGAGTTCCGATTAATCAGGTTTCCTCGCCGAGATTGTACGGAGGATCGATTTTGCGTTGTTATTCATTATGGCTGTCTCCACCCTGGGCGTTGGCCGTTGAATGTTTTCCGCTGCTTCCCCGCTCGTGTGCACTAGTATTGGTGGTTATTTATACCTTATGGTACCTTCGAACTCATGGAGGAGTTTTTGCTCACCGACTACTTCTGCCATTCAGATTCGATGACATTGGTTCACCTTTGTGTAAAATTTACATTGTGACTTACCATGATATTCATGGCCTCTTTACCTTTGCCTCTCGAAAACCGGAGCGAAGCGGCGGTCCGTCTTGTATTCGGTATCTTTCCTGACACCAATACACAATCCGTTCCCGTCCCCCGCATTTCTCGTCCTCGTCGATCTTCTTGGTGCTTGATTTTGTTGTCCCAACTCGCACACTTACAAGGCCCGGTGAAGCTCCGCCAAAGGCTTGTCCGCCCATCAAAAACCCAATTCGTTCTGACGTATCTTGCTGATCTTCCTCGCATTTCTGGTCCGTCGACGCGGAAATTGTGCGGAACATGTACCGACAGCCTGGGGCTTCACACCCATACAATTTCTGTGCCTAGTATCTCAGCCCAAGTGTAGGAAAATAACGGTTAGTGATTGGGTTTTTGAGGGGACTTTTGAGCCAAATTTTTACAAAAATGCCCGTAGCACCCCAGTCTTTGATTCCACGGGGGTTTCGATTATTGGAGGATCTATTAGGACCCTTTGTGCAACTTTCTGTCTCTTCAGAACAAGTCCGATGATGAAAGCTGGTCGATAAATTTTAGTACGCACGCGGACGATCCTTTGGCGGAGCTTCGCGGGGCCTCACTTACATTTCCTTCCTTCCGCTCCCGCACGTTGATTAGTTCTTCACCGCTGTGTGACCTTACCTTCCAAAAGCTTCGCGTTTTGGTTCAAGTCAAGATAAACTAACGTTCTCCGTGGACCGAGGGTCAATGAATCAACTTCGCAGTTTGTGTCCCTGCATCATGCTGTATTCATTCACCTCCAATCAGAGCCGGAGCCGTCTCAAGGTGTCAAATTGACACCAGACTAATAAAGAAATACCGTAGGAAGGTCGGCAGAGACTCAGGGCCAGATTTCAAGTGGGGCATGACATGTGAAGCTTTCCAGTTCAAAAAACGGCTTCATCTCCTGATTCCTGTTTCGGGCCTCCCGCTAGCCCTCACATATCCACTCTCGACCCTCATAAGTTCGCCGTGGACGATATTTTCGATCCCAGCCACACGGAGTTGAACATGCACCTCGATGGGATATATCCAACGATTTCCCTCGAGTATGAAGAGTGGAGGGAATTACCGTTCGCTCATCGGCACGTACATGGTCCGCATGCGTCTATGTTTGCCCCCCAGTGTGATCACAGCCTCCGCGACGGCCTGCCTTGGCAGATCATGGCGTGTGAGATGGCCATGTACCTCCACCCCACTACACGGGGCTTCGCAAGAAAATAATCATGGACGGTCTCTGCACCGAGCAAGACCACGCGGAAATGTCCGACATTTGGGAAGACCATTCGGACTCGCGCGGGAGATTCTACCCGGAGTTCCGGCTCGCGTGAACACGAACCTGACTCTGAGGATGATGGGTGGGGACGACAGGCGCGACTTCCACGTACAAGTCCCCAGAACACCAAACGGCGACAAGTATCTCTTCTACGGTAGGCACCCCCCCATATCCCTTAAAATTGCTGGCCAACCACCTCTCACGCAGGGGATGTAATCGCGCACTTCGAGCTCTCCACACTCTCCGAGCACACCACGATGCCGGCGGTCTGCATTCCCCTCGTACGGAAAGTCAGTCATTTCGGGTCAAGGATCTGAAATTGCGCCAGGACTTTGTTCAATGGACTCGATGGTGTTGAGTAGTCACCCATGTCTAATGTTTTTAGACGCTTTCACTGACCTTCACGCTTGATCGCTGTGCCTTTACGAGTGTTTTTTCCCATGGACATTTCGTGATGCGTCAGCTAAGTCTTTTTGTCAGCCAAGCCTGGTTCGAAACTTCATATGCAAAACTCCCTCGTTATTCAGGCTTTCTCCGCCGTCAATGCGGGTTCAACCAACAGCGAGCATAATGCCCTGCGAGATCGCGAGAAGCGCAGAGGAAACTGAGTCTTTCTTCATCTCCACAATGACTCGCCCAACCGAGATCACGAACTAATCGCCTCGCAAGGGCGAATGGACGAATCATACCCACCTTCGTCACTTCGTTACTTTGCTTGATTTTGCGAAGTTTCGTCAACTTTGATGGAAAGTTGTGAAACTTCGTCACTTTGGCAAGTTTCCAGGAAAATTCGTGAGATGTACAACTCACAAATCAAACACATCAATCCGGCCATCATTTTCCTCCGCGCTTGTTTTTTCATATAGATACCTTACCCTAACACTAACCACTAACCCTAACCGCTGACCTCTAATCGCTAACCTCTTCCACCAGATAACCCTAACCGCTAACCGCTAGCCTCTAGCCGGCTAACCCGAACCTAACCGGCCAAACTCGGCAAGCTGTGGATACCCAGCACTCCGTGATGTGCCGAGGAGTCGCCGCTCAACAAGCCCGGGATACCAACTCACGAACTTTCATAGAAAGCTATCAAAATCACGAATTTTCACGAATTCCCATCAAAGTTACAAAGTTTCGCAAACCTAAGCGAATTAACGAAGTGACGAAAATGGTGCGGACTCCGAATGGACCCCGGCACGAGTTGGGCATCAGGAGCATGGTTTCGGGCAGAGGATCTGGGTGGAGCTTTAGAAGTATGTAGTCTGACGCCGCTGAAGTCGAAGGCGATGTCAAATGTAACGCGGAGCCACTCCAGGGCGGGTAGGGAGCCCAAAAGGGGTCAAAGGAGCGCGGCGATGTGGAGCGTCACGGTGATTGAGAGATAAACGAGAGAGCAGTCAAGAAGGATTTCGCGTCGTCAGAGCCACCGACACCCACATGAAGTGGAATGTCCTAAGTCCCTCGGTCCAGGCCGATTACGCCCAGGGTCAGTGGCCACAGGGGCAAGGGAGTTCCGTTACGAGCGACGATTTCGCATGAAGACAAGGGCAGTTCCTGCAGAAGCTCAAGTGACCCCAAGACCGCCCGAACTGCAGCGCCGATAGTGGGAAGGACAGGCACTACCTATAGACATCGATTGTAGCCGCCAGCGTCGTGGAACCCGGGCGCCAAAGATCTCGAAGGACACGGATGTCGTATCTCTGGCCTGTGTAGTGCCACTCAGGCTCTCGAACACCTCCCGAGCCTGGGGGTAGCTGCAACTATCCGAGGTTCTGTTGAGATTTCCTTGCCAGCGTTTAATCAATTGAATGTGTTCAAGCCGGGGCTCTTCATGATTTCGAGGGGGAGAAACATCCGATGGAAGCATACAATTGCGAATAGCAAGTCCAAGTACAGGCTAGCCTGAGGTGCATAACTATACCGCCAAAATCCGAAGAGAAGTATTTAGTCTGTGCCACAAACGGGTTACGCCGCGTCGACTCTCGGCTCGATATACTGCTCTGGCCTCGCGCCAGCGGATGAGCTCTGGTGCTGATATGAACTGGGTCAGCACTGCATACCCACGCCGCACACGACCAACCGTTCTCACCTCCCGAAGCTTCGCCAGATATATCTTCAGCACCTCCGCGTAGTCGTCGAACCCGAGCGTGCCCATCGCATACAAAATATCCTCCCCGCCGATCGTCTTGCGCTTCTCCACCAGCGAGCGCTCGGCCGCCTCGGACGTGATGAAGGAGATGAACTCGGAAACGCATTCCTGGACGCACTCTTTCGCGTCCTTGCCGATCTTGGTGTTCGCCGGCACCGCGGCCTTCATGATGCGCGAGACGTTTGCGATCTGTCCTTGTGTGTAAGCAAGCGCAGGGCAGGCAGCGGGTGGGGTGGTTGAAAACACACGGGGAGGAAGCGGTCCTGCTCGCGGTACTCGCCGATGTCTTGCTCGCTAATTGGGGTCTGGTCCGCCGTGGGCTTGGGCTGGGGATCGTTCGTGCGGTTTGCCGGGACGAGGCGGTGGAGGTCGGTCATCGCGGGGACCCAGGACACGCACGCGGAAAGGACCTCAAAACGGTCGGTGTAGTAGGAGGGACCAAGAGGGAACTAGGGAAGATGTGGGGAAGACGACGACGACAAAGATTGAATGTCGCGGTCTGGGAAAATCCTTGATCGAAGATAGCTCCGTGAGAATCTGGTGGGAATTCAAACAAGGCACGCAAAGTCCATCAAAGGATCAGTTCAACCTCAATGAGACCATGTACGGGGTTATTGAGCAAATGAATCTCTCCTTATACAGCTTACCACAAGAACACGCCCTCGCCGCAACTAAATAAATCCAGAGCCCGCCCAAGAGTTTGGTCCAAATGACGTGAATCGGTTGCATGCTCGCCAATCACATGGCCCCCTTTATCCGAAGGAACGCATTCTATTTCCACCCACAAGAATTAGGTCCCTGGGACGAGGTTGATTTAGCAAAGCAGAAACGTTGAAAGTTCAAATGAGAGTGGGACTCCCGAACACTTGTGGATTTGGACCTTTCCGAGTCTTGACGGCTCGTTGAACCTGGTCTCTACGCAACAACCGAACAGTCACGTACGAAAGTTATCAAGACGGCCCCAAAGGTCTCGGTAACTCCTTGACCTCAGCCACCCATGTCCGTCGGACACCGTACTTTGAGTCTGCCGTCCCCCGAAATCATATCGAGTCCTCCATTGCGTCAGAAAGTAGACCCATCTCTTCTGCCCAGCGTGTTCCGGGAGACTAGATAACGCGCGGGCGTACACACAGTTTGAGAGTTGATTTTTGAAATTTCGAAATTGAACTTGTTCGCCCAGCCGATGAACACCGAACGTCCGATAACTGCCGAAGCATTTTAAACTCCGATTGCCGCGCCTTCGCTCCTCCCACCACCCGCATTATGGTGGCTCGCACGCAGTCTTGGACGTTTCTTCGCTGAAAGTCTGACAATATACTTGCACCCTTCTCTATTCTGTCGGCCACGATTGCGATTTCGCTGGATTCTTCGGAGCACTCAGAGGTCCCGTACCCGGCGCCTACGGTTACAGTTCGGAGCCCTGGACTCCGACAGAGCATTGCAATTTGCTCAATGGTTATCTGACCATGACTGCCTTGACTACCAGCCATTCCAGAGCAACTAGCGACTAGCCAGCCGGTCCTTATCGGCGGCGGAATCCGTCCGAACCTAAGACGCGTTCAACTACCGCAGCGCTCTACCTTCAGTCTACTCGGATCTTCTTCCGCGAAACTCGTACGAGGGCGATGTCAAGCATCGGTCAGGCACGCAACAGCTTAGATAAAGCCTGTCACTCCTTTATTGGCTTCCCTTTCCGGCCCTTTGCAAACTTGGCTATCAGCGATCCGACACCACTGGCCAGGCAGCTTGTGCGGTGCGCCGGGGAAATTCTACTTCCCCAGCCCACCGCGCTCTTGCATTGATATTACGTGTGTCCAACATGCGGAGCCAGTGAAAACTAGTACTCCGCCATCTCCACGTTACTCTGCGGTATATCAGCTCTCATGGCTCCACTTGCCGAGCAAGCACAGGAAACGAACCCCACGTTTATACAGTATTACCCGGTTCTCTCATCCCAAAATTCTTAAGCTCCCTTGCCGCGTTCCTATCTGAAGCCACTTCGGCGCTTTGTGACCACTTCCTGAGATACTTACGGTGTGGCCTTTGCCAAACTGTTTGTCAGTGCTCTGTTGTCCCTGCGAGCAATTTTCTAATTTCTTGCAGGTGAAAGGGAAGGACTATGGTGTGAGGCCGTTTGTCGTCCAACTCTCCACCGCCCATGCTCTCATGCCCGGCATTCGCTCTCAGTCAGACAGTCTCTATTTCTGTCGCTCACACAGGACTGATATGCTCCAATGTCAGAATGATTCCCGAGCGAGCGGGAGCAGGCCCAGTCGGTCACTCCATCACTTGGTTCGACCACATCAAGCTCGCGTCATGGGCCTGCCTAAGCCCACTCACCAAACCTAAAAAACCCTCAAGCTGCTTTCCAAGCCGCTATATGGCGTGCCAGCATTGGAGGCTTGGCAATCGGTGCCCCGGCCGTTCCTTCTGTTGCTGTTTCTGCCTATATTCTCGGGTGATACAGTCTGCGCTGTCACGTCATTAGCCCGAACACCGGCGAAGCGATGCCCATTATCGGCTTCCGCACCCAACAGATCCCGATCCTCCACGCCCTGGCGCAATCATTCGTGATGCAGGCGTTCATGGACGGATCCAGTATGCTCAAGATATTCACCGATTTTACCGCGGATCCCGGGTACGAGCTGGTGTTGCGGCAGCTAGACAGCGATGATGATGCATGCTCAAGGTTTCAATGTCTTGTATCTCGGTGGATTTACCCATGCTGATTTGACCTTTGCAGAGAGCTGTAGGGAGAGCTTGTATGCCGCAGTGATATCCGCCAGGTCGGCCTTCAGAGCGATGGCGCAGACCTCCAAGAAGAAGTTTGTGATGGACCAGCGCGAATAGAAGAAGGGCGCTGCTGAGGGGACGCATAGTGCAGCCCCGCCCAGACGATGAACGTTGTCAGGACCGAAAAGAATCCAGAAACCTAGAGCGAATAACGCGCAGCAGATCCACCCGATGCGGCTTCCGAGATTCCTGCGTAGCGCGACGTTACAAGGTGTGTCGGCTGACATCAACCCTGGGGGCTAAATGAAGTGCCAGTGGCGGGATTATTGTCCACTCACTTCCGTAGACAAGACCCTCGAGCATCAAGGCATGCACCTGAGGCGTGTCTCTCGGTTGAAATTGACGAATGATAAAGGTACAACGGTCAAATACCTTGTCCGCCATGGTGGGGTACTTGTACATCGACCGTGGCCGAGCCTGAGGGGTTCTGGCTCCTAATCATCGGCGGCATGACGGTATTATAAGCACTGGGCAATGATCTTCGATATAATACCCATATTGGTGGCAGTAAACTCCGAGGAAGCACACGTGGAAGTACCTTTTACATGGCTCAACTCTTCATTTCGAGTTCTCGCCTGATAAGGAGGAGTTTATTTAAAGCGACCAAAGATAGCTCACTGAAGACATGCGCGGGCTAGGCTCATCGTGGAAGTCGCTGAGTAGATATCGCAGTCAGATCCCGGATGCAGCGGGGAGTTCTGCCCCTGAGACGGGATATGAATGGGCCGTGGGGGAAGATGTGCTTCAGTAGGCCACGAATAGCATTGGATGCAAACTTAAATCCTATCACACAACGGTTCTCCCAACTTGAACCAAATCCGTTACGCCGGAATACTCATCCAACCACCGGCGGATTCCACCGTCCAAGATAAGGATCGCTGGACTGGATAGCGAATGCCTGTCCAGATGATCTTGATACCTAGCAGCAAGAGTGGTACAACATGAGATTCAGAGAGGCGCCGATTGAACACTCGACGCTGAACACATACCACCCAGCACACCGAGGCGCACGGCCGTTGCTGCTGCCGCAATAGAACACCACGGTGCTTGCGTCGCGATCTGTGCGTGGAACGCCGCGAGGGTGGGGTAGAGCGACTGCGCAGCGAAATTGTGGCTCCCGGCGACGTGTCCGCTCTGAAAATAAGAGTCAGCAGATCCTGTGACATTCTGTGCAGAAAGGAGGTGATAGGAGATAAGGCGCGTACTTGGTACTCCTCGCCGGAACGGACGTCGATCACAGTGACAGCGGTCCCAGTGCTGCGAAGCATATCCACCAACGCAGCAGGGGAGATGCGCGGGATGACAGAAGACGCAGAGGGCGCGGGGAATGCGTCCCACCAGTTTCTTCAGCACTTTCCTGGAGACGGGGGCGGCCGGATCATCGGGCTTCCTGGCGTAGATCTGGTACGACGCTGAAAAACCGCCGTCAACGCGAGCATCGATATGGAGCAATACAAACGTACCTGCCCAGTGGTTGAGGTCCAGGTTGTCGGAGCTCTCGGCGGGGATAGCTACGGTGGCTTTATCAGTGCTTGATCGTGGTCCGCAGCAGGAGTTCGTTGTCGGCTGGGTCTCGGCGGCGGTGTCGGAGATTGTAGCAGAAGGGACTGGGACGATAGCTTCGGAGTCAGAACGAGGTCCACAGCAGGACGTCGATGTCGACTGGCTTTCCGGCGGCAGTCTTGTAGATGTTGAGGTCGGCACGGCTATCGACAAAGAGAGTTTCTGCAGTCTGATTCCTGAGTATCTCTTCATTTGTGCTGTCACGTGCGCACCTTTGAACCCCGCAGAGTTCAACAAGGCCAGGTATCCATCTGCTGGAATAGCGCCGCCGATGCAACCGACATACTGCGCCATATCATCGCGGATGCTGGCAGGAAGTTCCTCTTTAGCTAGAATCTGTAATTTTTGAGGTGCACGAGTTGACGAAGGGCAAAAAAGTACGAACATCATCGAGGACGACCCGACCACCCGGCTTCAGGACGCGATAGATCTCGTGGAATATGTGGTTTTTTGCCTGACGGCGGGAGGAGATTGACAACACAGTTGGACAGCACGCAGTCGACGGAGTTCGAGAGGATCGGAAGGGGTTCGGTCAGCAAGCATTGGACAAAGGAGACATGCGGGGGGAAACAGGCCGCGCTCCGTTGCTTTATTCCGCGCCCGTTTGACCATGTCCTGTTCTGCATCAGTCTGAGGCGACAGGCTGAAAAAATATCGTAACACGAACAGCGGACATGTCGAGTCCAATCGCTATTCCACCGGGACCGATCTTGAGGGCAGCCAGAAATATATCGATCCCTCCCCCGGATCCGAGATCCAGGACTGCTTCGCCCGGCTTGAGGGTAGCGGTGACGGTGGGATTCCCGCATCCGAGACCCATGTGCGAGTCGATGGGTACGGCGGCAAGTTGCTCGGCCGTGTATCCAAACGACTGTGCCACAGCGGATGCATCTGCGAGAGCGATCAGACTCCCCGAAAGTCGGGGAAAGACTCGGAAATTCACATTCAGGAGCAGAGCCTGTCTTGGCGATGGATGAGTATGAGTTGTGTACAGCCTGGAGCAGGAAGCTGTCTTCGTACTTGGTGGCCATTGTGAGAGCCAAGAGCATCAATCAGTTTGACTGTGTTTGACTGATTTCCGAAATCAGAATTGATCTTGACTTTCGGCAAGGTTGCCCAAAGGTCGCCGGCTGATCTTAATGCCTCTTGAACCAAGCCCCGACCTGCTTAGGCTCGCGAAGTTCTGCTGTTGGGACCGAATATAACGGTGTCGTCTGAGACTCTTCTTTCGTCGGGAGGGTAGTATTTAGACACATACTCCGGCTACAGTACTAAAGTTATGGTACACAAGCGGTGGCCGGCGCTTCGCGCCAGCCCCCACTTTATAAATAAGCTATGCCTGTCAGCTGACCACAGACGTGTGAGAGAGGTTTACAAATGGAGATACGGCTTCAGACAGACAGAGAGGCTTAATTTTATAAAGAGGGTGACTACACTGTTCCCTCTCGACTGGTGACTAGGGAACAGAGTTGTGCCGCGTTTTCGATTACACCTCTAGAACACTACTTATCCCGATCTTATGCCACAAAGAATCTTCGATTTTGGCTTGGAAAAAAAAAGAACCGGCCGAAGAGCGGAAGAGAGCGGAAGCCGCCCAAAGCATCCAATCGGACGGATAAGAATGCATCTGTTTTTGAGGAGCCCCCCATCGTTCGTTTGTATAAAGTACGAGCTGGGGAATACCTTCTTTTCGTCACTTCATGTCGACGCCGACTCTACTCGCTGGGGAGGCTCAAAGACAGGTCAACCTTCGGCTGGGTCCATGGGCTAGTGGTTTCCGTTGTTTTCGGACGGTGTCCAATCTAACTGTCATTCACAGATAATTGGATGTTGCTTGGATCTCGTCCTCCAGGGAGCCCTACTCATCCAGGTGAATTTTGTCACCATTTATTAACTTCTCATTCTTACTGCGTCTCAGTTCATTCAGTATTATGTTTTATACCCCCGGGATAAAATTTACCTCAAGACAGCCGTCGCTGGTCTCTGTTTGTTGACCATCCTCAAGTCGGCCCAGTCATTGTACTCTTCTGCTCTTCCTTCTGCTTGCCTTGAGATCGCTGACCAAAGCCAAAGCGCCATTATCTGGAACCACGCTATTATTTTCTTCGGCAACTTCCAAGGCGCAATCCAGTTGAACTTTACCACATGGTGAGCGCATCTCGATTCACACGGACCAAAAGCTCAGTGGGTTCAGGTGGGAAACCGGCAATCCGCTTATGGTGAGTAATATTAAGAGCGACCAATCCAGTTGGCTTATTGGCGAATGTTGATTCAAGGTCGCCGTGATTGGCAGTTACGTCCAAGCGTATTTTTGCTACCGCCTCTACGCTATCTCGGGCTCGATATACGTCGTCGCGCCCCTGGCGGCTATATTCCTCTTCGCTCTTGTTGCCATGGCAGTCACCGTGAGTTCTAACTTTTCTCTCAGGCTCTTTTCTAGATGCTCATATCCAGACCTATTTTATCACGGTACAAGACATTGCGAAGATCCCCGTCTGGTGTGCGTGTCTCTCCCATATCTGCGGGACCAATAATAAGTTTGTGCATCCAGTCAATGCGCATCTTGGCTCGGTATTCGGTGGGTTTTAAACTTACTCCTGGGAATCCGGACCCACGTTCACCCAAATACAGCCGGCGACGTGCTTCTCACTTCGACGACGGCCTACTGCGGTCGCAGAGGCGCGCCCTGCCGCAATCCGAAGCACTGATCGGCAGCCTCCTTCGACTGACCTTCCGAACCGCTGCACCAGCGGCACTCTGGTGAACGCTTCTGAATCAACCTCTCTGTTAATTCTGATGCCGACCCCACAGCGCGATGTTGAACCTCATAGTCTCCGCGCGGTTCACCGGAGACAAAGCGCTCTTCTCGCTTGTGTTTCAACATGCCCCTTCCGAAGCTGTACGCCATCTCTATGATGTTCACACTGAACGCGCGCCGCCGCATCCGGCTGAGCGGCCGCAGCGGACAGTACGGCAGCTCGAGCGGCGGCCGAAGCGGCCCTGTGAAAAGCCCTCGGGCGCCGGTGCGTTTTTCCGCGCTTCGATTTGATTCGCACGGCTCACGGAGGCTTGGCTTGTGGCTTGTTTCTAGAATGATGTCGAATTGGGTCCGATTCAGGTGTTCACCGCGACACAGACGGAGAAGCATGTTGATGTACGCAGGTCACTCGGCCTTTGGGGAATAAGCTGACATGGCCAATAGATTCGCGCGACGCTGGGTCGTGACATCCATAAAGGCCGGCGGGAGATCAAAGACTTCGGCCGGGAAGATATCAAGAGCGCACCGGAATTTGTGTGAATGACGGGGAATGTCGAGGTGGCCGTCGAGGGTTGAAGGATATGAGTGACAAGCATTAAAGTTGGGTTGGTATCAAACGATGGGCCTCCGTATACCTGTACTCGTATTACATCGAGCGTCGAAGGGCAGAGATGGCCAGCAAAACCAGAGCAAACTCGGTGCATCATTTCGTTCTACGACGAGCAAACATCTGAGCCAAACGTGATATCATCAAAATATGGCCCTAAATATGTGAACCCAAATCAGTGAGCGAGCGGGGGGCGCATTGGGAAACAGTGAACAACCAAAGTGATTCGCCAGAGACACATGCAACAGCGAGTTTCCCGCTGCGCAGTGCTCGTTGTCGTGCCCCGGGCACGACACGATATTCGTCTGCGAACCGTCTACGATGTGAACTTCACCCGCGGAATGCGTGTATCCGAACGGCAGCGGCGGGACGGTCGGCACGGGGTCGTTTTGGTTCGTCACGAAGGTGACGCCGACCTAGAGTACATAGGTGGGTATATTAGAGAAGTTATTCTTCTCAAAAAGGAGACGCATAGCGCACATTCGAGTCGAGGAAGTCCGCCCAGGCCTCGTTCCCGCTGCGCGGCAGCCCGAAGGTCGTGACGACCACCTCCACCGACGGGTCCACGGCGCTCTTGATCATCGCGCCCGTCATCGTCGCCAGCGCCGCGCCTATTTGGTTCGGTGAGCTTCCTGCATCACCGCACAAAGAAAATAATAGAATAAGGGTGAATAGGCGCGCACCAAGACTGTGTCCGGTCACCACGACCTTTTTGACGCCGAAGTTCTGGAGTCCGGCCTGCACGCCTGCGAGCAGGCCGTCTGCCGTGCGCTGGAAGGTCGACTGCATGCCGCTGTGCACTTTTATGTTGCTCTCTGCGTTATATGTCGCTGCTCAACGGAATGCTAGATTCGAAGGAACACTTACTGCCAGCAGCCTGTGGGAACCGCGCGGTATCTACGTTGACGAGAGCGAATTCCGCGTCGTTCAGTAATGAAAGGCTGGAGTTGTGGTTCAGGATGTGATGAAGAAGCCTGCTAGAATGTGGGCTGACATGTTCTCTGTGTGGGTCCCCTCGTGTGCAACGACGAGACTTTGGTCCGCCGCATCGTGTGCGATGAAGTCTGAGTTGCAGTGTCAGATAAGTAGTGACGTAGGACAAAATCGTCAGCGCACAGAATGGAACGAGCCCCTGGTCTTTTAATCGTGATGCGTCAGCGGAAAAGTCCGAGGCAGCATTCAAACTCACCTCCGCCGGATTGCAAGAACGTGACGTCCTTTAGAGTGTCGCAGGGCAGGCCGCAGCTCCAAGACTTGAGCGAGGCGCCGGAGCAATATGCGGCGCGGGCGAACTGGGCGGGGCGCAGGAGCGTTGCGTTGACAGTGGCAAGAGACATCGGCGTAGGTGTGCCCGTCGCCTTGTCGGATCCCAGGCCAAAGAGCGGCGCCGCAAGGACGAAGGAGATGAAGGAGAAAATGGAAAATGCCAGCATTGTTATGGGGCGCTCGACGCAAGGAAAACAGAAGACAAGAACGAAAGATGGGTCGGGGGGAAGGATGACGGGAGTTGGATGAGAGAGCCAGATGTCCGATCTAAATAGTACAACGTACAAAGATTCCAAGAACTTACAGTGTGATGATTATCGTCGGTATGATGATTATCCTCTGAGTGAGAGGCAGATATCATCATCAAGAGAGATGAAGGAGAGGTTTGGGGGTCTGATTGGGTCAACATTGACCGTCATACAGCGCTAGCGTGTGAGAGGCTAGAGCCAGTCCAACTTTCGACGATAACAGTCCATTTCGGTACGGCCGCCAGTTTTGGGGTGTATCGGATATTCAGAACAAGAGAGACGATTGCCAGTGCCTTCGGGGTGGCCACTACTCGGTGGTGTGGGTGAAAGGGCAGTACACCGCCACCGGATCATTACGGTACCAAACAAAATCAATGTTCCATCTGGTAGCATCCAGGAACAATATGAAGGTAAAAATGTCGCGTTACATTCCAACAACAGACTATATCACCGATGACAAGATAGATTGGATTGAAATCATCTTTATACTTTAGATAGACGAAGATATCTTTGCTACGTCCGAGTCATCGACCGAAGCTGATCATTGAGTCAGTCAAGTCCGACCTGGTTGCATTCAGCCTAGACACACAGGCGACATTCTCGCCTATTGGTAGAGTATGGTAGAGGTGATCGAGGTGGAGATCGGCGGTATAAATATGTTTGGGACATCGGCACCAGCCTCCGTTTTTCGCAGCGGACAGCCACAAATTACCGACTGCTACGTGAAAGCCAGGGGGAATTCATCGTTCTGCCATCTCCTTCCTCGCGACCTGTGTCCCGTAGAACAATAAGAAGACACCACGAAATCAACGCTGACACTGTAGAACGGAATTTATGCCCGCGATGACTCGACCGAATGAATCAAATCGAACGGAGAGAGCGAAATGTGCTCGCTGTTGAATTGTGAGTGTACATAAGTAATGCAGACGCCATCGAGGAGGGAAGGGTCGATTGACATCATCTTGGGCTGTGCATCAAAACTTTGAGAAACTGGTCGGGGTGAAGGACTACGAGGTTCCTAGAAAGAGCCTGTGTCTATCTGCGCATAACATTGAAAACCTCAGAGCTCTGAAGAGTCAAATCTTTGTGATGAACCCCCAACAATCGAGTCAGGATAAAAACTTCCAAGGTCAGTTTCCATGACCTGACTCCAGCTCGAACAGGATTTTTCCTAAGAGCTTACGGCATTGATGGCAGACACACATTTCGTGCGGATTTTGCCTAGTGCTGGGGCTGCTGCTAATCAATTGTGTGGTTCAAACTTCATAGCCCCTATCTCACGGCTTGAGCCGATCGCGAGATCATCATGACGCGTCACGGTGTGACGCTCTTGCTTTCAACGCCAACAACCCGAACACGACCAGGGCCACAACGGGTCCAGCGCGTCTGTTGAACGACCAATATGTTGGTCTCTGAAGACCACTCTGAAGACGAAGTCACAATCGATTGGCGGTGCGATTTCTCTGTTCTAGAACTTCTACTTACCTGCAGTGTGACAGTGTCTGCCGAATCATCGTTTCATGCAAAAGCCCTGTGTTTGGAGAGAGCCACAGCCTGAGGAAACCCTGCCTCCCCATTCCCTACCACCAGCATGAGTCTTTTCCGCCCCTTGTTGCGGCCGCCATCCTCCGTGACTCGCTGTGGTGGTTCTGTAAATCTGCGCTCAGCGGGGGAAAGGAACAGGACCTCCTTCCTCACGCTCCTGATGTGCGTTTTCTTCCACTTCGTTGCTCTATGAACTGTCAGCATCCTAATTTGCGACTTCATTTTGTTCAGCTCATTCAAGTCCTCACCCGCGTGTTCGTCTCCTTCCCCTCGCATCTCATATTCTCGTAGCCTCTTCCTTCCGAGTCCTCCGCCTGTAGAAAACCAACCTCCACAACACACACCGTCCCCCTCCCTTTCCACCGGCTTCCTCCATATTCGACCCGAAGATCTCTCCCCGCATGCCAATTCGTCCCCTCAGCGCTCTGTTTCTTTTATTGCAACTTCCCGACACACTTACCAGATAACTCGAACGTGGTGTGCAACACAGTCAGATTTTCTGCCCTCACAAAACCTGCCGCTGGTGGGTTGGGGTTCGCCTCCAGTGTTCGAAGCCAAGACGTTGACCTACATGCAGCAACAGTACGTACTCCGCAGCAACTGAGCTTTGACATTTCTCGTTGAGATTGCTGTTGTTCGACGGCTCGATCCATGATTAGTATCATTTGAAACATCACCCTGAACGTGGAAGCTCCTTCAACAGCTTTCGAGTTCTAATCCAGAGCTCGTTTTAACAAGATCGGACGGATGCCCTGGTCGCATTACGCTCTGGTCCGCCTGTTCGAGGAATCCGTGTGAAGAAGAACCTCCATCTGCCTTCTTTTCGACTGCGCCGTCTAGAAGTGCGGGACACCCATGGTGCCGTGCTCCCACCCCCAGTCCTTTAGAACCGGATCGAGTCGTTCTGACTGGCGTCTACCCTGATGGCCCTCGAGTTTTTCGGGAGACAGTTTTGGGCTCTGTTCGTCAAAAACTGGATAGTGTTCTCCAAGCACCCCATTGTATGTTCCCAGTCCATTGTATCCGCCCCCCTTCTCATCCGGAAACCTAGATCAATTTCCTTCAATGCTTGGTTTTGCTGGTGGCAGCGGGAATCTTCCTCGTGGAGGCCCAGCAGTTTCTAACCAGGCCCTCGGATGTAAGTTAGTCGTTGGACGAATCTTCGCCTGAACGCAATATGATTCTGTTTATTTAGTTTGGAATGGGCGAGCCAGCCGCTGTACGCGCTGTACAGTAGGAATTCAAAGCGGGTAAACTCGTATGGGTCGATACGACAGCCGGGAAGAGCGAGCCTTCCCCGACGTCGATCATGGCCCGCATCACGAACGATTTTTCGACATCTCAAATGAACGCGCTGAAGAAGGTATCGACGGTAGACCAGGTCTGTAAAGCTTCCAGGGCGTCTGAATCTGTCCTTGCTCTGACGGTCTATCCTGTCCCAGTTGCTCGACGAATGCCCCCAAAACTTCAATGGTTTCTCCGGGTGCTATGCGGGCATTGTCTTCAGCGATATCCCGCGAAATAATGCATCGGCCCCGATCACATACACCATCATGGGCCACTCTGGGCTGAACCGCATAGACGTGATGCACGAGAAGGGTGATTATGAACGCCGAGTCATGCCTTTGCAGTGGGCCGTCGATCAAGTATCGCAGACACTGTTGGTTGTGAGAAAAAACTAACCTGCCTCAGGCAATAATGGAAATGAAATCTGGCACCAATGTACCGAGTCCATTGGACTGGTCACTCACAACGGAGACTAACACACAGCGAAATGAAACCCTTCGAGCCCGTGCGTTAAACTCGGTCCGCTGACCGCATACGAACATCCCACCATCTTTTTATGCTGGTAGAGTATCTCACAGGCCTTACAGAGATCATTGTCCTTGCTTTGTGAGTCTTGCAGTCCGTTATGATGCGGGGTTGAAACGCCTCCACTTGGTTTCCTTACGTTCCTTGGAATCGCATATCATTTGGCGGGCGCCATGGCCAGCGACCGAGCAAGCCAACTCACGCCTCATACGAAAGCTATGGGGCTGTTCGATTCTTCCCGAATCATGTACGCCGAACCTTGCCTCCGCAGGCACATGGATTCTGACCAGTCATGTTGGCGATCGAGCCATATCTTTTTTGTACTTGTCTACTTGCCTTCATGGCTTATCGTTGCTTTCGTTTGGCATTGCAAGATCTGGACGCACACAAGCATCGTTCTGGTTTTCCTCATCAACCTAATATCTGGCTTGTTCCTCGCCAGTTGGTCACTGTTCTTTGCGGCTCCATTCGGCAAAAGCCCTCAGCTTGCCGCCGTGCTTCAACATTCTTTTCGATCCTCACCGCGGTTTTGGCGATGGTTCTACGGATAAGTTGGTCGTTGCGTGCACTCCATTCTCTACATGCACTGACTCGTTATATGCAGAGGGCACGGCTCAGTCCGCTGTGTTTACCATTATATTCCCGCCCTCCTTCTACATCTTCGCTATCCGCACAATTGACGGGTTTGAGCACCGGAGTCTTGTTACGAACATCAGTCACCACGACCCCAACAACCATCTGGTTCTGACTCCCCTGATTATTATCGGCATCGTAAGTGCTCTCCCTCTTCTCAATTTCCCTCCGTTCTTACTTGCACACAGATCGACGTATTCCTGGGGCCGTGTTTGGCTCTCACACTTGAACGAATGCTTTACGAAGCTCGACATCCCGGAAGGCCCTGGTGGAGGATTTCCAGTCGGCGAGCGGCTGATGGCGAAGAAGGAACTCTGGATCCGGCTCTCGCGGTCTCCGTTCGGGGTCTGGGTAAAACGTTCAAGTCCCTGTTTTGCAGCGAAGTCACAGCTATCTTGGACCTTACCCTGGATATTCCTCGATCCGGAATCTTCGTCCTTTTGGGCTCCAATGGGTGCGTCGTTTTGACACCAATATTAAACCCCTGATGAGCTTTCGATTGAAGTGCTGGGAAATCCACGTTCTTGAACATTCTCGGCGGTCTCATCGGCGCCTCGCGTGGTATTGTGACCTTTCCTGGGGGTACCTCTACACCTCCTCGAGGGACTTTGCACATCGTTCCGCAGAAGAACGTGCTCATAAAGGGTAATTTTGATGGTCGATAGATCTGGTCATCGAGCTAATTTCGTCTAAAATCGTCCCCTCTACAAACGCTACGACTCTTCAGGGCCGTAAAGTGGTCTCCGAATTCGGCACCAGAAGAGGATTTGGAACAGCTACTGCGTGAGTGCAATCTAGGAAATAAAATACATTCCAGCACGAGTACGCTTTCCGGCGGACAGAAGCGCAAGCTTCAGTTGGCCATCGGACTTGTCGGGGGCTCCAAACGTGCGTTTTGCCTGATTTGAGTTTTTTCAACTAATTTTGTTTTATTTTCAGTTTTGTTGATCGACGAGGCACGTTGCTTCAATTGGTTCAGCTCATTAGCACTAAACTTGCCGTTCAGTGCACTTCTGGTGTGGACCCTCGTTTGCGTCGCGCGATATGGCGAACGTTGGTTTCGTTCCGGAAGCGCGCCACACTCGTTTTGACAACACATCTCCAGGATGAAGCCAATTTACTTGCGGACCACATTGCAATCATCTGTGCCCTGGGAAACTCGTGGCATCGGACT
The DNA here is from genome assembly GCA_029378375.1 of Mycena olivaceomarginata. Lineage (NCBI taxonomy): Eukaryota > Fungi > Basidiomycota > Agaricomycetes > Agaricales > Mycenaceae > Mycena > Mycena olivaceomarginata. The sequence goes on along the minus strand of JARKIC010000028.1, from coordinate 249,142 downwards.
CACCGGTATTGCTGAATCGAGAACTTGGCCAGGGATATGCTGTACAAGTAACTCTGACGACAACTGGTTCCTTGGACGGCTTCCTTCTCCAACTTCACGGCCTCGCCCCCGACGTTCGCCTGTCGCTGGACACACCTCAACGGCTACTGTTACATCTTGGATCGAAGGACACTGATGTCGTGGCGAGGGTTCTTGAAATACTTGATGCGCAATCTGCGAACTATGGCATTGTTTCCCATGATGTGCTCGGGACGACGATCGATGACATCTTCCTCGATGTTATGGCCAAGAATCAAAATCCACCGATTGACAAAGACGATTCGCCTACGGATCTCACGCTTGCGAACGGCAGACTCATCTCGCGACTGCGTCAAACTGTCCCGTAAAACTACGAGACGACGGGCCGTAAAACAATTACACACCCGTACCATTAGCCAACATTTTGGCAGAAATTACGCCCGTTTTGAGAAGTATATACGAGAAGGGTTGGAGAAGGGTGGAAGTGGAACTCGGCTAACTTAAGCGAGTTCCATTCATACTTCTTGTCCAATTAATTAATTGAATCAGACAGCGAGTATTCTGGGGATCCGCCCTTCAACTAGTTCCCCGTTGGCAAATGCGTCCGCAATTCGCCTTCTAGTCAACTTGTCAAGGACGCCAGGACCCGGTTTATCCCTTGGAACTAGGTCCGGGCGCGGACAAAAAAGTTGGGATGTGGCGCTCGAAACATCATTCATCAATCGTCCGTGCTGAAAGATAGCTGTTCGATCCCAACCGAGTTACCTCACCCTCACATGGCACGCCTTCACAACGTTCAGTCTTTTTTTTTTCTTTTTTTTCTTTTGACTGCCGTATCGTGCATATATCACGTTCAACGACACCAGTGGACGACATTAATATTTCCTCCTCAGATGAGACTCGCTTCGCAACTGGACGACCGTGGATGATAACCGGAGATGCTACTTCGGCGATCTAACACAGCCACATAAAGCAAGTAAGGCCGACAAGCGGCACGGCCTGCTACCGATTGATTCAAGTACAAAAAGTAGTGTTGATTCCGGGCCCCGGCACACATGTGTTGTTCTGCACAAAAATTATCATCGTTAACATTGTTTATATTGCAAGAACAAAAAACAAGTAGAAAACTATTAAAAACTATTATGCGGAGTGGGCAGCCCAATGCGAGCTGGTCGACGCGTCAGCGTCGACCGAGCGTATTCGTCATGTTCATGGTATTCCCTACTTGTCTTTCTGGTGTTCCAGGCTCATGGGCAGCTTCAGCTTTACCTAGCCGGATATCTTCTTGCGTACACATATGCCAATCCAGAAAATACGAACGGCATCATCAAGGCTATACACTTCTCTCTCTTCCATTGCTTTCGCCGATCGCCAGTGTGGTAAGCCCAATGAGATATGAATTATAATACTATCTTCATGCTTTCCAGACACGCGCAGGGATCCTCTCGGTTAACTGCGGTGGAGGCGATTCAGAGCACGTCAGCTCGTCGGCGATGATTGGCATTAACGAATACGGTGGACCCATTCTGTATCTCGTGTCCGCATGGTGGACGACCTCGCCACTCGGTTTGAAGCGCCCACCGCTAACCTGCCCCTGGCGGACCTCTTCCGCACTTTGGCGATCCAGGAGGACTTTTCCGAATACACAGTCGAGAAGGCCACCCTAGAGAGTATGTTTCTGAAGGTGATCAGAGAGGAGGATCGGTAGCGCCACGCGCTCTTCCGGCGTTAAATCAGGTGTGTGATTGGTAGTAGTAGGTTCGTAAATTGGACTCGAAAATTGAGACGGCATTGGTTTTTTCGAGATTTGTTTCCGACACGGGCGCAAAACGGTCTATCAGCCGACATTGAGATAACTTTAGGGTATATCAAGCTATGTTGATAATTCACCGAGCGAAATCTAAGCATCGGCGGCCTCCACAGACAGTTCCGCGGCTCTCTTGATCATCGCGCGCATCATCGGTCGGATCTCAGACCGAAGAGAGGCGCCGCAAGGACGGACGAGATGAACGAGAGAATGGAACACCCCAGCATGGTGAAGGAGAGCTTGTCAGAGAAGACCAAAAAGAAGAACGAAAGATGGACTGCGGGGAAAGGACGACCGAAGTTGGACGAGGGCCTGACTTCGAGATGTCTGTTAAAAATACAAAGATCCCAGAGACCCCGACGGCAGATAGTATGATGATTCCCTGTCTCAGTCTGATTGAGAGGCAGATATCATTATGGAAGGGAGATGAACAAGAGATTTGAGAGTCTAATTAATCAGATTATGGCATGACCATCGACGGTCGTACAGTGCCGTGCCGCTAGCCATGCCTCAATCTAGTGGCTAGGGTTGGTTGTGGGTGAAAAAAGAAAAAAAAAACAGGATAACGCCACCGGATAGCAAGAAAACCAATATAGTGTTGATGTGGTTGCCTCCAGTCCAGGCACCATACATTCCGACAACAGCCTGCATGTACCTGCCGATGAGGTAGATTGGATGACTTACATTTATAGTCTTTGGATAGACGCCAGAAGATCGGTTACATGGAGGCTCAGTTCTGGGAGGCCATGTGAATCTGAGCACGCGGGAGAGGAGAAGGGGCGCTTATATCTCTTTTTCGACGCTTATCGGGCGCAGACCAAATCTGTGATTAACGTTGGATTGACGTCAAATTGACGCCCACCAGACGCCAAGATTGCAAACATTCCAGACAGGCTATGTACCTCATTTTTTCGCCCTCGTCTTGGGTGATAATATTCAAAAGCTCTCTATTGTGTCTGTTTTGGCGTAGGTTGAACGAAAAGGTTGAACCCCAACCGCAGAACGCCACCCATCCCGATTGATAGATTGGCGCCCGTGGATCCGTGCGAACCGGCGGATCAGCTAGTCAGCGCTTATCTATCGCCACTTGAAAAAGATTGCGCGCGCGCGCTTGGCTCGCGCTTCCCTCCTCCCATCCCTTCAGAACACGAACACATTCACTCACTCCCCATGGCGGCGCCCTTTATCTACGTCCCCGAGGACGCAGCTGACACCGCGGCAGCTGACACTACGGCATACCAGAATCCGTACTTCAGAGTGGCTACGCCGCAGAAGAGGCAGAGCCCCTTTTTACCGCCCTCGCCATTCCTCTACCCATCGTCTCCATATCTTGGACCTTCCGACGGCGCTGGGCCTTCAGATGCTGCGAAAGCTTTCGACCCCAACAGCGTACTATGGCCTGAAGACGCTCAGTACGAGAGCGCACACACGCCATCCTGGGCACCACTCACTCGCCAACGTACCACGTCGTGGCATGCGTCAGCGGCAGGTTCGCCGTTCATCCCGCCCAAATCTCCCGCCTTCCTGCACGCTCAGTCGTATTCTAACCCCCCCGGCCACAAAAAGTCCAAATCGTGGGGCAACGCGAACGCCACGCCCCCCTGGGCGGGCAACGCATTCCCAAACACCCCTTCCCCCAAGCCGCCAATCCAGGTTCATCCGTGGCTGAACGGCGACACACCCTCCCCCATCTTCTTCTTCGATCTCGCGCCCAAATCTTTCGCCCCGCAGCGCGCCGTCTCGACGACCCCACCCCAAGGCACGCTCCTCGGTGAGGTCGAAATGCGCGAGCCCGCGTTCCACCCGCCGCTCACCGCGCTGCGCATCCTGCACCCGCGCCTCCCGTTCTGGCCAATCGACCTTGCGCTGCCCCCAGGCGTCCCCGCCGCGCAGGCGCCGCCCATCTCGCTCGGAGACGTCCTCGCGGCGATCCACCACGCGCTGCACGTGAAGATCGCGCCGGCGGACTGGGCGACGCTGAGCAGCGAGGACCAGCAGCACGTGTCGGGCACGTTCACGCAGCGCTGTCGCAGGGAGGCGGTGCGGAGCAAGGTGCCGCAGGCGCAGCTGCGCGATCGGGAGTTGGAGGAGCGGAATCAGGGCGTGAAGCGCGTGGATTTTCTCCTCGGGCAGACGGTGTTTAAAGGGCTGGTGAGGGTTCCGGGAGATCCGGAGGGCTGTGTGCGTATGGTCACGGCTTAGGACACCCAGTGTTGTGAGAGATTTCAGATCCTGTACGACCACCGAAATTGTAGTAAGTTCAAAATTATTATCTCTGTTGAAAGAGCAGGAGCAAAGGAGTTTGGGCGTACGTTTGGCTGCGGAACTTGTGAACCATTTCAGACTGCAACATACAGAATTTTTGGAACTCTCTAACTGGTGACGAGTTCGAGGCCATCGGTCAATCGCCACTGATACCATCCATCAAGTCGATCACTGCGTCATTTTGGCGGGTCCTCGTACATTCAGTACCATCCGGCCACTACCCGCCTTTCACCTCCCTCTTCGTACATTCGCGAGCCGACAAAGTAATCCTCGCCTTTCACGGCGCAGTCTGAACTATATCAGACTTGTATATACTGCATGACCCGCCTCCGATTCCCATGCTACAAGTCCCTCGTTCACCTTCATCTCGGCATTCAGTTTCGCTGAAGCGCGGCCGTCCCGAATCTCGGAGGAGGAGGACCACTCCACATAACCTCTGAATCAGGGCATCTCGCCACACGCAGGCCCGAGCGATCCCGCGATGGCGGAAAAAGTGGGTGGGTTTTGGTTCTGCATTTCTGATTTGTTGCGGGACACAGAATAGAACCGAATAACTTGGCACTAAGGATAGCGGGAATTATTAGTATATGCGTTCAACGAGGCGGAATCCGATGTGCACAGAACCTAGGCCGAATGGATGTGCAATGATTGCACTAAAAACAAGGTTTACAACTGGCGCAGAAGTACAGCAACTAACATTGCTAGTCAAAGAACTCTGCTCCGACCGAAGGTGAAAAAACACGGAACCATCTGCAACTTTTTTTTCTTTTCTTTTCTTTCCTTCTTCTGCTACCGGAAACCTCCAACAGTAAATCCATCAATGGTACAAGGCGTGGCAAGGCGTGACGACAATGACTTCCGTTCGGTGTTCAGCTATGAGGGTTGGTCAGCGATGTATTGGAGTCAGTGTTTGAAAGACGAACGAGTGAGCCGACGCTCAAGCACGAGCATCGCAGAGGACGCCCAGCCCAAGGACCCCAGCGGTGCAGCATGCGGCCGCGCGACCCGCTGTGGCGCAGCCGTTTTTGAAACTGGAGGAACTGGTGGGGGGGTCGGGGCTTGGGTTCACGCAATCGGTTTCCACAATGCCCCCGACATTGACGGTGCAGCATTTGGGGAGGGAATAGAGGGTGCCCGGGCAAATAGGGCATTCGTCTCCTCCATCTCCACCTCCACCTCCTCCGCCTCCCTCGCCTCCCCCGCCTCTCGCTTCGAGGGGGTTGGCTACGAGAAGCTGCGGCACAGTGGCAGCGAGAGAGAAGAAGACAGCGGCGAGCGTAAAGAACTGCATTGTGCTTTCAATTTGAAGTTTTTGACTTGCTTTCGACTCGTCCACTCAGCTTGTTTTTAAACCCAGCAGAAGTGGCGCCAACTACTTCTGGGTTTCAACCCGTGTTAGAAATCTTTACGACATTAGAGAGGTTGTGCACAAGCCGCACGCGGCTTTTGGGCATTGTGCAAAGCCGCGGGGATTTTCCGAGTTCACATAGGAAGAGTTGAGCTTTCAGTGAACCTGTTGAGTGCAGGGGAGCCTTTAGACTATTGGATGGTTGCCTGATTCGTCATTCAATTCGTGGGTGGTGTGGAATTAGTGAGGATACTTGAGGACAAATCATTGTATTACTGTAGTAATCCGACCAAGTGTTCACTGGGTGTCACCCGTCACCAACAATGTTCACTCAGTAAGGTGTTCATTCCTCGGCAATCACGGGAAATTCCCATATATGGCAGTCCGGCGAATGCCGGACCGAAAATTTCCAGGTTTTTTGGCATTTTGGAGCCAAAAAATCGGAATGTCACCGTCACCGATACCGGAAGTGTTCAGTTCACAGGTGCCCGTCACCCGTCACCTGAACACTTGGCCGGATTACTACAGTAGCTGGATTTGTGTAAACCCGCCCTGTGACTTACTCACATCACATGTTTACTCACGTGTTACGTTACGGACGCTAGCTAGTACCTTTCCTCCACTCTATGACTCCCTCTCTGTATTTCCCTGTCTTACTGCTTCTTGGAATCCATAAACGGGTCTTATTGTCTTCCGGTTCCCTATATTGAAGATCTTCTTGGAAACTTGGTGAGCAAGTCTCCATTTTTTTGACAATATCCGCCCGCTGTGGCTTGGATACCGTTATTAGAGGGGAATCACGAGCACCGTCTCTGATTCCACACCACCGAGCGCCTCGCCAGACGCACCATCGTCTTACCGTTACCGTTGACTGAAGCTCATACCTAGAGCTCAGCGACATCGCCTAGTGCACTGCCGCTTCTCGCTCGTGCCACGTCACCACACTGGCATTGAGAAAACCTTCCGTCCCTTGCTCGCTCATAACGTGGGCTCAATCGTCACAACGAAACATCGAGGTTGAATCACCCCTCCCTCCATCACCAGAAGGATCACCACGCAGATCTCCGAGATCGTTGACATCACCGTCGGCAAAAGTACCTCCGTCGCCAAGAGCATCCCCGGCGCGGATCCCTTCCCCACGCTCTCCTCCTTCCTCCGACTCCTCTGACTCGTCGTCGTCATCGTTCTCACCTCGCCCTACCCACCAACGCTCATCGACAATGGCGGCCACCCTTGAAGCCGTGTCCTCCAAACCGCCCATCCTGCACGCCGGAGAATGTACCCCCACTATTGTCTGCGAGTTTGAGCTTGCTTTTACCAACTACTGCACCATCAAGGACGTTGCTGAAGAGAAACAGACGAAGACCCTCATCGGGTGCTTCCGGGACCACCGCATCACCGACGTCCTCAGCGACCTTGAGGAACGCAAGACCCTGCTCGCGGGTACCGTCTCCGCCTTCATGCAGCAGATCCACAGCATCGTCCTGCAGCCCGGTTGGGAGGACGACCACCGCATTACCATGACGGCGCGTCGTCATACCCAATCTGAATCCTTTTTCACCTTTGCTAACACCATTCGCTCTATGAATTCCCTCCTCGTGAACACCAATTCCCATCTCTCCGACGAACGCCTCTGCAGCCACCTCGAGTCCGCCATGTGCCGCGATCTTTTGGACGACTACAGGGCGGATCCGATCGCGAAGGCAGTCGACACCACCAAACTCTCGCTCTGGCTCCACGAGGTCAAACACATTGATGACGCGCACCTACGCGGCTACCTCCGGATGAAGGCCGCCGTCGACGAGGTTGAGCGCAAGCTCAACAAGCGTCTCGTCCCCGCCGGGGGGGGAGAACAACGGCACCGCAAAGCGCCCCCGTGCAGATGGCCCTTCCAACTCCTCCGCTGGCAACAGCAGTACCAAGTGCTGCCCGCCGCTGATGGAGGAGGAGAAGAAGATCCTTGATGCCAACCAGGGCTGCCGCCACTGCCGCCTGCCTTTCCAGACGACCCACCGTAGCTCCGACAAGAGCTGCCCCTTCCCCTGTGCCGACCCTTACGTCCCCGTCACCCAGAAGTTTGTCGACGCCTTCCACAAGGGGAAGGGAAAGGAGAACGCTCCCGCTGCCCCGCCCGCCGCTGCCGTTGTTGGTCACAACTACGTCGCTGCTGTCTTCCCTGACATCAAGGACCCGAACGACAGCAGCGGACAACGGATGGTGACCTTTCTGGGCACAACGTGAGTTTTCCCTACAAAACCCCCCATCTCTTCGGGACATTCCTTATGGAAGGTCCCGCCATCAAATTCCCTATCTCCATCTGAGCCCTCATTGACGATGGTTCCCATCTAGTTTTAATTACGCCTGAACTCGTTAACCGCCTGGACCTTCGTTGCCGTCGTTTGCATGTTCCCAAGACAGTCGATGTCGCAATGTCTGATTCCTCCACCTCCCAACACACTCTTTCCGAATACGTACATCTCCGCTGCGTTAGCACAGATTCTCGATGGACCTCCAACACTGTACGTGCCCTGATCGCTCCGGGCCTCTGCGCTCCTATTATTCTTGGACTCCCATGGCTCGCACGTAATCACATAGTCATTGACCACCACGTACGCACTGTAGTAGATAAGCGGGTGAACTACGATATCTTGAACCCCGCACCGCTGCCCCCACCTAAGCCACCTCTCATCAAGCTCAGAGAACGCATGAAAACCACGAAAGTGGATCATATCGCAATGGCAAAGGAACTGGCCTCTGTCTGCACAATCCGTCGCGAGCGCCTCGAATGCGAGGGCCTCTTTGAGCCTGTGAAGGATATCAACGTAGTTGCGGCAATCCGCGAACAAGTCGAGGTCCTCACAGACTGGGAACGCCTCCAGGCCCTCGGTGATAAACTCAAGAGCGAGTACCGCGCGATTTTCGAGCCGATCCCGCATGTGGACCGTTTACCAACGGACATTGAGTACGAGATCCAGATGAAAACCACTTACAAGTCATTATCCAAGCGGTCTTACTCCAGCCCACGTAAATACCGTGAAGCTTGGGGAATTCTCATCCAGAAGCACCTTGATGCTGGCCGCATACGACCCTCAAATTCCTCTTTTGCCTCTCCAGCCTTCTCATTCCGAAAGCGGACCGCACCGCGCTGCCACGCTGGGTGAATGACTTCCGCAAGCTCAACGTGAACACCATTCATGATGTCTTTCCCCTGCTGCACATTGAAGACATTCTTGCGGACTGCGCAAAGGGTAAAATCTGGTCTACCATAGACTTCACGGACAGTTTTTCCAGACTCGCATGCACCCCGACTCCATTAAGTATACTGCAGTGAGCACGCCAGTGGGCCTCTACGAGTGGCTGGTAATGCCGCAGGGTCTACGCAATGCCCCCTCCATCCAACAACGGCGCGTCACCGCCGCGCTTAGAGAACACATAGGAAAAATTTGTCACGTATATTTGGACGACATTGCCATCTGGTCTAACACGGTCGAAGAGCACGAGACTCACATCCGCATTATCTTTGATTGTCTGAAAGCTGCTGGTCTCTACTGCAATGAGAAGAAAACTAAGCTTTTCCAACACTCCATTAAATTCCTCGGCCATAAGATCTCAGCACGCGGCATCAAAGCCGACGACAGCAAAATTGAATGCATCTTGCATTGGCCCACTCCCAAGTCCTCAACCAACGTACGAGCCTTTCTAGGTGTTGTTCGTTATGTCTCCCAGTTCCTCCCAAATCTGGCTACACATACAGAGGTCCTACACCGCCTGACAACTAAAGCTGCGGATAAGTGTTTCCCAGGCTGGATTCCGAGCATGACGCCGCCTTCCGCGCAATAAAAGAGATTGTTGTCGGACGCGAATGCCTCACCACTATCAACCATCAAGACATGGGTGATAACAAAATCTTTGTGACTGTCGACGCGAGTGATAGGCGCTCGGGCGCCGTGCTTTCCTATGGGCCCACCTGGGAAGCTGCATGTCCTGTCGCTTTCGACTCAATGACCTTCAAAGGCGCCGAGCTGAATTATCCTGTACATGAAAAAGAACTCCTTGCTATTATTTGTTCGCTACGCCGTTGGCGCTCCGACCTCATTGGCTCTCTGGTCTATGTTTACACGGACCACCGCACCCTGGAAAACTTCAACACCCAGAGAGACCTCTCGCGACGCCAGGCTCGATGGATGGAGTTCCTGGCCCAGTTCGATTGTCGAATTGTGTACGTCAAAGGTCAAGACAACACAGTCGCGGACACCCTGTCCAGAACCGATTTCCCAGACGACCCTGACCCAGAGTCAATAGCACTTGCCCCCTTTGATGAGGACCTCCGACTCAATGGCCGTTGCTTCCGTATCTTGTGTAGATGCTTCCCCGTTCTTCGCGGCACACTGCCTTGCACGCACACGCATCAGGACGCCCACGGACGATGTCCCCAACCCGGTCTGCACCATTTTGAACATCTCCGTTGACGGCAACCTTCGTCGACTCCATCCGCAAAGGGTACAAGTCGGACCCGTGGTGCGCCAAGTTCGATTCGATTACACCGAGCTTCACTGGCCTGAAGAACGAGAACGGGCTATGGTACATTGGCTCCCGACTCATTATTCCCCGTGCTGGAACCATCCGCGAAAACCTTTATAGACTTGCTCACGACTCTCTTGGCCACTTCGGTTTCGATAAAAGTTACAAGTCCTTGCAGGATGCGTACTACTGGCCAAACATGAGGCGTGATCTCGAACGTGCCTACATCCCTGGCTGCCCGGAGTGCCAGACCAACAAATCTCGGACTACTCCCAGAGCCGGGCCTCTTCACCCACTTCCCATCCCAGACGACCGCTGTGATTCCGTAGCGATCGATTTCATTGGCCCCCTCCCTGAGGACCAGGGATACAACTGCATTGTTACAATGACCGACCGCAGTGGTTCCGACGTACAGATTGTCCCCACTCGGACCGATATCTCTGCAGAAGATTTTGCCCTGCTCTTCTTTGACAAATGGTACTGCGAGAACGGCTGCCCCTTGGAGATCATCTCTGACCGGGACAAGCTCTTTGTATCTGCCTTTTGGAAAGCCCTCCATAAGCTCACCGCTGCGTACCACCCAGAAACGGATGGTTCGAGCAAACACACAAACAAAACTGTTAACCAGTGCATCTGATACCACGTCTCTCGAAACCAGACCGGCTGGGTATGTGCGCTGCCCCGTGTACGTTTCCACATCATGAACACAGTGAATGCCTCCACTGGGTATTCCCCCTTCCAGCTTCGTACAGGTCGCTCACCGCGACTCATTCCCCCCTTTGCTCTGGCTGCGCCCGTCTCAAAGGTCCCAACAGATGTCCTTGCCGCGGACATTATAAAGTGTCTTGAAACCGATTTCCAAGACACCCAGGACAACCTCCTTGCTGCTAAATTCACACAAGCTGAACAGGCAAATAAAACACGCGGTCTGGACCCCGACTACAAGGTCGGTGAGCGCATCAAGCTCTCCACTGCCAATCGCAGGGGTGCCTACATACGCGGCGGTGAAAAGGGCCAGCTCTGTGTCGCCAAATACATGCCACGATTTGATGGACCTTTCGTTATCAAAGCTGTTCACAAGGAATGCTCTACCGTCACCCTTGACATGGCCTCACAACCCCATGTATTCCCCGTCTTCCATACATCCGAGGTCGAACCTTACGTCGAAAACGACGACGAGCTGTTCCCAGGCCGGAAACTGGACTGTCCTGGACCGATTATTACTGACTTAGGTGAGGAACACGAAATCACCGACATCATCAACCAGCGGAAACGAGGGGCGCGGCTACCAGTACCTAGTACAATGGGCTGGACACAGGAACGAAGATGCCCGATGGCTACCGGGACGCGAAGTCGCCCACCTTGACGCTCTCCACGACTGGCTCGACTCGAAGGCCGCCGAATCCGGCCCTATCGCCTCCGTGGCCCACACCAACGCGCTCCGCAACTGGCTCGACTCGCTGGTGGAAGGTGGATCGCTGGCTGGCAAACCTTTCTCTTTCTCCCTGCAGTCGGAGAGTCTGCCCATAGCGGCCCGGCCTTGATGCCGCGAGTATTCTCCGGGCATGCATTTGTTTCCGTTTACTTACCTTACGTTTCCTTTTCTCTGGTTGAACTGGTGCGGGACGCATGGAATTTTTCAAAGACAGGGAGGGTGTAAACCCGCCCTGTGACTTACTCACATCACATGTTTACTCACGTGTTACGTTACGGACGCTAGCTAGTACCTTTCCTCCACTCTACGACTCCCTCTCTGTATTTCCCTGTCTTACTGCTTCTTGGAATCCATAAATGGGTCTTATTGTCTTCCGGTTCCCTATATTGAAGATCTTCTTGGAAACTTGGTGAGCAAGTCTCCAATTTGATTGGATAACCACATGAATGGAACATTCAAAATGGTATTCATGCAAGTCAGTTATAGTCAGTTTGTCAGTTCAAAATATCAAAATACTCCCTGCGGCTTTGCAAAATGCCCAAAAGCCGTGTGGAGCCGCATGCGGCCTGTGTGGCTTTTGCACAACCTCTCTATTAGCAGTGTAATTTTGGACGAGGTGAGTATACCAATGGAGACCGAGGTAGCCGGAGGTAGCCGAAGGCTTTCCACCTTCGGTAGCTGGAGGCAGACATGGGTACACCGAGGCAGTGTTCCCTAGGAGGAGGAGGAGGGTATATTATACTGATGCGGTCCCACAACTGGAACAATCAGTTTACTACGAAGCTTGGGTAACTCCTCGTGGACTAAAAAAGCTACCAATATTTACGTAGAACACACGCATGTTCTGGGCAAGCTAGGCGATTTCTTTCTCTGCGCGATCACCTTCTCGTACCCCTTGGAGATCTTTGGTGGGCAGTTAGAGAGAAAATGATCATTTGGGCCAGAAGTAACACCCCGAGTCGCCATCGGAATACTTTAAAGCATGCACACCTTATGCAATAGGCCAAGCATTCGGTTAAGAAAACATAGTACATTTTCAGATCAGCTGGTCTGGCACCCACCTATAATTATTACAGAGTTGAAACCCGGATGCAAAAAAAGACCCAGAAGCGAAAAATATAGCATTATAGGCTCGACTTTGAGGTGGGTAACCCAATTCTTTTTTGTTGGAGCCTTATAGAGATTATGAACAATCCTACCCAAGTAAAAAGGCCCATACCCATCGTTGGCTAGCACAGACAATTGCAGACATGCCAAAAACAGAAATGTGTGGCTGTGCCAGAAGTCCTGAGGAGAAAATTATTATTGTGAGCACCCCCTACAATCTACAGGCCCGAAATTGTATGTGGGGGGCCTTCAGCAGTTTCTCTCCCTCCTCATAGTCACAAATTGTCCTAAGGGTACAATCAACCCCTGTGCATGACACCACTTTTCGGATCGGGGGTATCCGGCCTGCCCCGCGGGCGTGTTCACATGGTGTACGAGGAGGTTGCGCTGTAAGATCGCGAGGCGCTCGGCCACCGGAACTTGCGCAGAGGGAGTTGAAGGCTGAAAGTTACCGGGAGCGCGACCAGGCGCAAAGAGATTCGAAGGGTGGATGGGACCGTTCGAGGCAAATGGGTTTGGTGCAGGGACTCGGCGAATCACTGGGGTGCTGGGAGTTTGCACGCGGATAGGGGAGGGCTGTGGTGTGAGGGTGGCCCTGGCCATGGCCGCGCACAACGGGGCAGTAGGCGACTTCAGGGCCTCGAGGGAGCGAAGACATTTCTCCTTTTCAATTTCCTCGAGCAGATCGGGGACAGAAACATCAGAGACGGCCTGCAGGAAGACATTCCAATCCGTGTACGCACTGCTGACCAGATTCTTCATGGCCTGGGGAAGCTTCCGGCGCACCTGCGGAATCAGAAGACCCGTCGTGTCTTTCTCGCAGAGCAGACGCATCTGCTTTGCCCAGCGGACATGGCCGTACGTCAATATCCCATCAACGTCGACCTTCACCCCCATCTCATCCTCCCGCATCTCAAGTTCCATCATCTCGTCCGACATCTCCTGCGCCGACTTCGCCACTACCACCTCCTTCGGCCACTTCATATTAAATGCAGTCTCGAGCGCGGCCCACGTCGCAGTCTGAGCGGCATCAAGCCCGTCGAACCAGGCCTCAGCCGCACTGGTTGACGCGAGCGACAGGCCAAATAACTCGACTTTATCCGCTTCGGCAACGTTCGGACGTCCCACAAAGGTGCGCTTGATTTTTTTGATATAATCCCGCGGGATCCAGTCGCCGTGTCGACCATCGCCGTAGAACATTTTGTCTGTTGTGCCCGCCATGTCGAAAATGCCGTCTTCGACAGGAAGTATGCAGGGTGGGGGTAGAGGTGGCGTAAGGCGGAGATCCGGTGAGCTAGGGGTGGTGTGACGTGGGTTTTCCTCGAATTCGGCCGGGCGGAGCAAAGACTGAGTCAATTCGTCGGAGGAGAGCGTGCTGGTAGTACTCGGAGAGGTGCTCCGGCTAGGGAAGCTGCTGACAACGTAGGGGACGTTGGGAGGCACGACGAGGTTCCTGCGGTAGTATAGGCCGTTCGGGAGGAGCTCTGGGTAGTAAGCCAGGGCGAGGGTGAGAAAGAACGATTGCGGGAGGCAGAACAAGTCAAGCGGAGTGCAGAATGCAGAGTGCGGAATGCGGAGTGGTTGGAGCGGGAAGCGGAGGTGCAGTAGAGGAAGCGGAGTTGTGTGGTTCGGTCGCACTCCAATCACCAGATGGAGACGGTGAATCTGGCTTCCAAGCTACCAAGTCGTCGTGTGCAAGAGGTGAGTTGTGTCTGTCTCGGCAATCACTACACTTATGTCTCCGCCACACGCCTTCTCGCTGTCATCCTCCGCCAACCCGAATCTCCCACTACAACGGGTCGGGTAGGCCGGTTTTGCGGGTTCAACACTCCCTCAACCCGCACCCGTACCCGCCCATACCCCGGGTACAAACCCGCGGATGAACCCGCAAACCCGTGACCAACCTTAATCGGGGCCCTTCGCCAAAATGAGTGACAAAAATAAAGGGCTCATGTTCCGCAACTACCCATCGTAAAAATCTGAAAATATTTTTTCATACACTACAAAGTGATTGTATGGTATCCACCTATTCGTTTTACAAGTGCTCGTATTGCCACTGAGAAATACGGAAGAACTTTATTTTTTTCACATCTGGGTTTCAACTCTGTAGTCAAATTAGAGGTTATTAGCAAAAACTAGCCTTGGGCTCCGATTGGCTACTCCATCGCTTGCTGAGCAAAATCTCAGCTAGAAGCTGCTAATAACCTCTATTGTAGGTCGCAGAATAAGTACAACGACGTCGGCTTGGCTCTCGGCAGGCGGTAGCTCGGCTATCACTTGCCGTAATTAGACCAATCGAACTATGCCTCATATATTACTGAAACGGGAATATATTGTGTTTCGCTCAATGTGGCGGATACCTTCTCGTAAAGATATTCCAGCAATTTCAGATCTTGTTTGAGGGTGACAGTGACGAGACCGGTAGTGTGTTTCTGCAAGAACATGATTATAATTAAGTACATTGACCAGACGTGCAAGGCCCCTCCCCACCATCTCAAATCTTCGTCCGACTCGAATCACTGAGAAAGGTATGTTAAATGCACCGTGGAATTGATCTAATGTTCATTAACATAAATGTTAGCACTCCGTTTTGCCGATCCTTGCTGTCGTCGGTGGTGGCGGGGGGCCGGCACCTGATGTACACATTCTCTGTTGGCATGTCCACTATCTAAATCTAACCTGCAAATCAAAGTCCATCGCGCCGCCTTGTGCCTTCCGGGACAATGCTTATGGCATGGAGAAACGAAATTCCGCCGACCCTGAGTTTTCCTGACAGCGATCCCACGAAGACGAGGCCTTGGTACATGAATATAATTTGTCGCACCTTGCCTCCCAACCCTCAAGACCATTCCTTCCCATCGTCCACCATCTCTTCCATGCCGCCCGTCAGCCTCATCCACATAATGTATGCTGCAAATGCGCTTTACAATCGGGAATCAAGTTGACAGCTACCCCAGCTCCGCCCCCTTTGCTAGGCTCAGCCTCTTCCGTATAATGTATGTGCACGGAAGTTTGTATTCGGGAAAGTTAATATTTCCCCCAGTTCCTTTACCCTCGCTGGTGGAGACGTGTTCCAAACCATTCCGGCTACTTATGCGTTCTATAAAAAGCAATGGGTTAAGCGCAAACTCAGCCCGACATGTTTCTTCTACGCTGTGGCTCGCTAGTGGGTGTTTCAATCCTATCTCGGTTTTTTCTGAAAACCTCCACAAGCATGAGTATAATTTCGTTAGCCTCCAACGGGATCGGTCCGTGCGAATTCCCTGTTATCGAAACTAGTTTAAGCATATTATAACACTCTAGGCTTCTACGGAACGCATTTCACCCCAGCCACCTGCCAACCTTTTTATATGTTACCCAATGTAACGGCCAGTGCGTATGTCGCTTTGAGGTGCACGAATCTCCGTCACTGAGGCCCGTCTTCAGTGCTTGCCGGGATGGCCGTTCAGATACTCGTTTTCATTCGGTACGTCCTGGTATATCTACCCCGCATAAGTCTTACAAAGGACGAACTGAAGAACCTACGCCATATCGGGCCACGCCAAATCTGTTCGGTATGGGTTGGGCTCAGTTCTCCTCCTTGGCTTTCCGGTTCGAATCAAAGTCTCCCCATGTATGCTCTGATTCATCCGCAAAGCAGGTCCAGATATTCGGTATTACGTATCACCGCGATGTAAGTTGCACCTCAGACGGCATATATTATGTTCACTCATCGATCGTGTCTCTCAGCCGTTTATGCAGAATGTAAGACCCAGATCCTAGTTTCTCGCAATTGGATTCTGACACTTGGTTCACGGCTATTTAGGGAGGGTATGTTATTTCTTTCTTATCACCCAGTTTTCTACTAAGAGACCCGATAGATGCAAAGGACGGGTTCTTCATGCTAACGAGGTACGTCGAATTAGATAGTGAAGAAATTTGGGGCCTCGGGCTAATGCCGCCAGCCGGACTGGAATATTGTGTAATTTTAATTCTAACCAGTACGTGTCCGTCCTGACGAGGTGGGCATAGCTATTATAGTGCTCATATGACCTACGATCTTATTGCGACCTCGACGGCGACGTATTTCTTGGTCTATTCGTCCCCGACCATGGGTGTCTTGTGAGGCTTTGTCTGTTCTCCTTGCAGCTACAGCCAGTTGACCTTGATCTTTTTTTTCCACCATTCCAGTAACCTGTCGAATTTTGTACGACGTGTTCTCACACAGGGATTGTTGTACTTCATAGTTGTCTTTCTGGTCAATCTGTACGCCCATAGCAGTGTACCTGGCGGGTTTCGATACTCATTTTACTTAGATGGGTCGTGATGGAGTTTCTCGGAGTACTCCAAACAGGCGCAGCGTCGACTTTGCCGCTTGCTATTGTGCTGATTGGTACGTGTGTCTATAACCTCTTGCAATTGCGCAACGGTACTCACCTAGTTGCGCCACAAGCCATCCAACATCTGATCCTCAGGACCCAAAACCTCCCCTCTAACAACGACACGCACTTCAGTTCATCGCAGTCAGGCTTCCACAACAAAAATCGGCGTCAGTCTGGCATTGTATTTGGCGCAGCGGATTCTGGACAGACTATTGAGCTCCAATCGAGCCTGTCCATGCAGTCACGGATGGATGACCCCAAGACCAGCCGTGCACTGACGGACCAAAGCAGTAACCCGAGCAAGGCGGCGTTATCTGACGTCATGTTCGCAGCATAACTTTCCTTTAGGGTCTTTGCTTTTATCTTCCTCTCCTTCGTCTTGTCATATTATAAGTAAATGCGTCTTGTAATATCAGAATTGTCTCCCTATAGGTAATTACGCAAGCAATATAAATAAATGGTGATTGAAGGCTAACTCATGAGTTAGGGTTGAAGTCGATCGAGTGTTGAGCGAAATGGGCTGGAAAACACTATGCGAGGGCTAACCCCTGCCGGGAGCCGGGAAATCCCAAGAGAAATTTTAAACGGATCACCTAGAGCAGCGCTCAAAGAGCAAAGCTCGCTAATAGGATGACCCACAGAGCATCCCTGAAAATCTCAAACAGAACGATGCGATGGATAGGAAGCTCTTTGGGAGAGAGGTACGAGCAGAGACCTGATACATTATAAAAGACACCACGAAACAGAAATGGCATGAGCTAAGAACGGCAAAGATTTGAACATTCAGACCCTGGTTTATTATGACTTAAAAATGTTTCCAGGACTGTGCTACGTACATATATATAACCGCGTGATTCAAATATCATACTCCCTCTTATCGATTCCCTACCTCCCATCGTTCCATGGCCCCAGCTCATACGCTCAATGATACTATTTTCCCCCTGCATAGACCAGGACGCAGCCTGGTGAACATGTTTACGTTCGCGAGAAGTCCGCACCATCCGTGAAGCCTCCTCACGCACAAATTGTTCTAATTTATTCTGAGGCCACGAACGACACGAGTCCCCTATTTTCTCACAATTCATCCTCCACACACAAACAGTATGGGGACGGCAATCATTATATTATTGCATCGACATCATTCTTTCTCCACTATACTGCGCAATTAAAAGAAAGAGGATGCTGCACAAGGACGTGAGTGTTAGTTGATCGCCACGCCGGCCGCCGTGGCGCTAGGGCTTGGGTCCGTCACACCGATCTGGGCGGCGCATCCAGCGCAAGTCGAGGGCTGCAGAGGCCCCATCGCAAGTTAGCAATTGCATTGTCTAAGTAAAAAGAATTCACGAAGGCAGCGGTGCCCTTGGCGGCCGCGGCGAGGCACGCGGCGTTAAACGAGTTGTCTGAAGAAAAAGGCTAACATTAATTCAGTGTGGCTGGACAGGAATCTCGAGACATACCTGCTCCCAGCTTCGTAACGGCCGGTGCACACAATGGGAAGGACGGCACGAGGGCGATGACACACACTGCACGAAAGTGGAGTGAGGCACAGAAAAACAGCAGGGTGCGTCACACGGTTGATATCACAAGTCGCACGCAGATCCACCGCTTGGCCATTTTTATCCGTGGCGGGGACAGCGACGGTGCCTTTCCCCATTGGCAGCTACTGCAGGGTTCCCAGTCGCGCCGTTTGTAGGTGTCTGAGATTTGTTGCCGGGGTCGGTTACGCCGAACTGGGCCGCGCAGGGGTACACGCGGTGGGCTGCAGATACAAGTTGAGCGTAGATACTGCTGGCGAGTAAAAATACACACGAAGGCGACAGTACCCTTGGCCGCGGGCTCCTCCTTATATAGTTGAACCTTTGTTTTGATTCTGTTAGGATCTAGCACTTCGGGCACCAACTGGTGCAAAAGAACTGGTTGCCGCGGAATATCGTACGTCGCTGCGGCGCAGTCGAAGGCGCGAGAGGTCGGTGTTGGGATTGAACAGGACACTGTAGTTGCGATTGTCATGGAGGAGCACGGTACTTGCATAAAAATACCCAAGGGACTTCCCACTGTGCTCCAAAGGGGGCCGGGGGAGCTGTTCGCATACGTGCCTGTGCGAGCCTAAAAAGCAAGGAACTCCACGTCCACCCCGGAGCAAACCTAAATATAATGAACACCCCCTGTTCTTATTTTCCAGTGGTGCGGTAGAACGCACTGTGCCATACTGCATTGCATCCTCGCAGGGCTGCAACTCAATATCGCGGCACGCGCAACGTACTTGGATCGCCTTTTCGGAAAGTGATTGGCCGGAGACGATCAAAATTTCACCCTTCAACTTATTAACGATAGCTTCTGAGACGAGGGCGGTGAGGGGCGGCGCGGGGTGTAACATAATACCTGCTTCTCGTACCTCTATCCCTATAGGTTACCAAACTTCAGGTTGTACAAGCACATGGTGAGGAGTAATGTCCTTTGCATCGAGAAGTTTGCCGTATGGGCCCACAGCGCACTGATCAGTCATGATCGTCACAGAATGGGGAGAGACAGAGGAAGTTGTTGAACTAACCCGAAAAATCTCCCTACCCCTGGCCCCACCCCAAGCAGCCACCTGCATCAGTTTCATAATTTAGGTACAATTTCCCAGAAATTTGGCCTTGGCTAGGGGGATAAATTGCAAGCGCACTGGGAGACGCACCGCCCTCGCCCATCTTTCTCCCCGCAATCTGGCACCGTCGAGCTCCCTTAGCTTCTCCTTCGCGTTGCTGAACTCCATCAGGGCCGCATTAAGTAGGGGTGTTGGGGAAAGCGTACAAGGGGCGGAGGGTGCGTGTGAGCGATTATTACGGAAAGTATCCGGAAGGGAAGACAGGGTAGAGGGAAGGGAGCTAAGGGAGGGAGAGGGTTGGGCGCCACACGACGAAACGGAACGAATGAGGGTCAAGGAAAGGAAACGGCCAGAGGTACAGCGTAAGAAGAGACGGAAGAGGGAGGGTGAAGCCACGGATAGCATAATAAGAGAACAGACAGAAGAAAGAGCGGGTGCGGGACGGTGCCGCCAAGCTCGAATGAAGAGCCACTGGGGGGTGCAGGGGAGGAGAGGTGGAGGGAAGGGACGGAGGCGAGGGAGAAGGAGGACGAGGATGAGGATGAGGGAGAGTGAATAAGAGAGTGAGGGTCGACGGAGAAGAGCAAGGAAGAGATGTGTGATCATGATGAAGGCAGGCATGGAGAGGGGAGAGGGGACGGAACGGATGAAGGCTCAGCGAAGGCCCAAGGGACACAAAGAGAATGAGAGGAGGGAAGGCGAAGCCAACTATGTAGGATACGAGAGTGGAGGGAAGGGCCAGGGTGTCCGGGCACGTTGCCGCCGAGGTTGGGTGAAGAGTCACCGGTGCGAGCAAATGGCGCATGGCGAAGAAACTGGAGTGTTGCATGTTACTTTCCGTCGTCCTTCGATCTTGCCGTCCCATTCCGCTACGCACGAATTATTGTATCAAAGGCCAAGCTGGAGTTGGCGAGCATGAAGGCGTTATCCGGGCTGGTGTTGAGAAGTACGGACCATGCCAAGGCGGTCCGAGACGCCATTCCCGGAGCGAGTGGCCGAGGAGAAGAGCGTGGTGATCTGGGTCTAGAGACGGATTCCGACCGGGGTTACACATGAGTAGAGCTGGGTGGAGGGAGAAGGTGTGTTAGCGGATGATCGAGACAGAGGAGACACAGAAGAAAGATGGAAAACGAAATGAGTGGGGAACGCGAGGATGGAGACAGCGCACCTGGCACCGCCTACGTCTCCAGAACGACGACAAGCAATACTCTCGATACGCGCCATTGCTCGTCTTACGCGCCATTGGGGGTAACGGAGGGCATGGTAGCACCTGCCCATCCTCCACCGCACGATTGTGCGCCCCCGCCGCGCCCGACTCTTTGCACCGTGACGCAAGGAATGACTCACCGAAAGGCTGGTATCCGTCCGTCGGTTCCACGCCGGGGCACGCTGCGAGGGCATAATGCAGCATGCGATGGCTTGGCTGTGCGGTATTTCGCCTACACAGCTTGGGGGACACGTGCATTGGCACGGGGAGAAAAAGAGGACAAGAAATCGAGGGTTAGAACAAGGAGGGCGGGCACGCACAGCGGGAACGGGAATGGATGGATGGATGAAAGATGCGGAGAGTGAAGGAATAGAGGAAAAGCACCCAAACACACAAGGAAACGCACCTGCGTCGACCATTGAAGCCGCTCATTCTCCGTCGCGAGCTGCTCCGCCCCGCCTTAACATCGAGCTGCCGTCCTCGCTGAGCCCCTTCTCGCGTATTCTGGTCTTTTCTCGACAGCACCTTCGACTACTTCGTTGCGTTTGCTTTGCCCCCTCCGCCCAGTGAGCGAATGAAAGGTTCAATGTGGCATGAGCCGTATGATGAGCAGGAGGCAGTTCAAACTCCGCCCGGCTTGTCCCGACTCGCTTACAGGTAGGCTTCCCCACGCGTTCATCCATAAGCTCCTCATTCATAGGTTCCAAACCTAGTCTTCTCAATTTTATTCTTCTTGGTGATATCCCGTGCTTCGATTGGAAGTTCTGAGCAGAAATAATGTCACGACAAGAGGATTGACAAGATGGCGGGCCAGATAGATTTTGATGCGAGGCAGATGGAATTGATAGAGGCGGATTCTATGATTAAGTATGCGACGCATTTTAACATTTGATTATTAATATTATGAGGTACTAGTCGACATCCAGGGGTTTTAATATTAACCTTAAGTACTCTGCGCGCTTTACGTAGGGACCCCAAGGTCATGAACATACAACAAACGCGTCAAGAATATGAAATATCGGTAAATTGATGCTTACCTTCTGGCGTGGGCGGAGAATTGAATCCTTTGGAGGTATGCAGCGGCGTCGAGCGATTCGTCTAAAAAAGAAGCATGAATACCGTCAATTTGTTCTCCGCGTTGAGAGAATTTGAGGGAAGAGCTTATCGGATCCTCGCCGTCTTTTGGAAGGGGGAGGATTGTGGATGTGCGTGGCGTGCAATGGCGCGGGTAATGGAGGATCCGGTCCAGGAGCACCAGGAATGCTGGGCGCGATTTCCCCCCTTTGGCACGGGAGTTACTTCATCCCTGACGCGCCGGTCGTGGAGCGCTAGCGAAAACGAATTGGGTGGAACAGGGCCGGGCAGGTGAGCGGAGTAGAAACCGAACATAGAAAAACATACTGCTCAACCAAAACACGGTGTCGGCGCCGTCGTGAGGTGGCCAGGGGCCAACAATCTTCTGGACGCTGTCCGCGGTAGAGGTAACCCATTGAACGCGTTGGGAGTGCGCCGGGAACGTCGCCGGGAACATCGCAAGGGTGTCGGAATGGTGAAACGAAGGTGGAAAATTCTCGCTGGCAAGCGGTTGATCCGCCACAAGCTAGTTCGAACTTCCATCAAGTGAGACAGATTCCCGAAATGGACATCTGTCGCGCTCGTCAAAATGTGTCGTACAACTGTCTAATCTACCTAAGTCTTACTACCTTCAACTGATTCTATCTCCCTCCATCAAAATTTATCTGGGCCCGCCACTTTGTATATCCTCTCGTGTCACGATGAGCGACAAAGCTGCAGTGTCTTACCCTGGTACTTTGCTCAGGCCCGCACGCAAATTGTGAGGCTCAGCGGCGGACGGTCCGCACCCACCAATCGTAAAGGTTCTACATATCAACAGGTGAGGCGGGGATTTTCCGTTCGAATCGAGCCTGGGCATCAACAGATTTTCTTGACACTTTTGGTTGTTTTTACTTGTCTTGAACTCACCGAATGGAGATTCATTCAGCCAGTCTGACCTGAATTTAGACCAGCAACTGGCTCGGTAACGGACGGTCCGTATAACCTCGTTGCGGAGGGGGTGGAGGTACGAGGTACGAGATCAGGTAATTCTGTCTGCGAGGGACTAGGGTGGAGGTGAACTTTGGGCGTGGTAGAGAACTTTGCATCTGAAAAAAGGCACTAAAAAGAGCAAATTCGGCAGGCGCCATCTGGACGCTGGGAGTCGAACCCGACCTCTAACCACTCGACGGACTCCGAAGAACAGAAAATTTCCGAACCAGAATCCCGAAAAAGAGGATTTTGCGCACCGCTGATTCCCTCGACTTTGCACTGGGAGTCCAGCGTCGCAAGGAAGGTACTGACCCAGTACACATTTTGCATTAGTATGTTTCACCCAGACTCGAAGGTGTGAAATAAAACCAAGGTCACGAGAAAACAAAAGCAAAAAAGACAATTGCTATTGGTTTATTTGGACGCCGGGAGTCGAACCCTGGCTCCGGAGGAAATTGTCTCACTAATTATAAC
The DNA here is from genome assembly GCA_029378375.1 of Mycena olivaceomarginata. Taxonomy (NCBI): domain Eukaryota; kingdom Fungi; phylum Basidiomycota; class Agaricomycetes; order Agaricales; family Mycenaceae; genus Mycena; species Mycena olivaceomarginata. The sequence continues at coordinate 225,963 of JARKIC010000028.1, read as the reverse complement.
ACTTGACTAACACTTCAAGGAAAGCAACCGTGCTCCGCGCACCACGTCCCGTTTTCCGGGTGGTTGGATACCAATCGAAGCCACAGCAAGGAACGAGGAGGGAAGACCGTGTTCCTTACTGTCCGAAGATGGGCGGTGCTCTGTACTCATGTATTGGAATCTTATCGGCGATCGGGAGAGCAATACGCGAGCCTACGCGAAGGCTGAGCGACAGCGGATCAACGCCGCGCTATGGCAACGCCGCCAACGTCTGCGTTTTGTTCTTAACCTTCATGGCGCCTCAGTTGCGCCCCCGAGCAAGGAAAGACACGAAGGCCAACAAGACCAAGAACTCTGCCTCAAAAACCGAAGAGAAGGGAAAACCCGACGTGACCGACGATGTCGTCGACCTCATCTTGACCCTGTGTCCCACTTTTGCCACGCTTCAGTCCACAATTCTCGTGTCAAAGGCTTTCTACGAGGTTTTCAAATCACGCGAGAAGGTATGCCACTTGAAATCTTTTGGCTGAACCCCATTCTGAGCACCATTTTTGCCAGTCCATAATCTGGGCAGTGGCTTATAATTTCATCGGTCCCGCGCTCCCTCAGGCCCTGCGTGTGGCACGATATCCTTACTACGAGGATAATAGTGACGCGTACGATAACACTCCCGTCGAAGATCTGAATCCCGCCATCATGGCAGCAACCTGCCCGGAAGAGCGCGGGGCAACTGTCATCACCGGACAAGATACGCGCAAGCTGCTGGAAAACGCAGACGTGATCAGTGACTTCGAGAATATCTATAGCTTGACGTGCGTCTCCAGCCCACCGCCTCCGATTTTTGCGCCCTGAATTCATCCCTAATTAGACAAAAAGACCGTACCTCAAGGACCAGCGTTCTCACGCCAGAAGAGTCTTTGCGCTTCCAACGGGCTGCATATCGTGTCATGCTCTACTGCAAGATCTTTCCCGGTTCACGCTACGACCTTGATGCTCTCGCGGATCTGGGTAAAAAAACGGTCAAGCGAATACAGCGTCAGCGTACGGCTGTGCTCAGCGAATATCCCACGGATGAACTGCTGGAGGTTTACGCTGTCGCGCGCTTCATGCGCCATGTCTTAGAGGCAATCGGAGACGACGGTTCGGTAGCGGACGAGGACGTGGTCGACACACTGCTCGCGACCGGGCCAGCTGGCGTTGTGAGCGCCTGGACATCTCGTTCACTCGAGATGATTGAGGATGAACTCTATTGGTTGGGCGTCGAGTCCGACGACAGGAACACGCTGTACACCGGGTACTTCGACGTACCATTTGCGAGCATCTGGTCTACGCGCAAGGTCAAACCCCCACCAAACAACGCGGAGCCCGCCACCAGGTACATACTCGACACGATTGTAGGCGCGGATGACACCTGCATGTCTTTTGACACTTGGTAACGCTCTCGCTGATTTACTTGAACTATGCAGGCTCACAGTGCGCTGCCCCGGACGGGCTCAAACTTCTCGCCGAAGCTAGTGCGTCTCTTACTTCTGTCCTGTCCTGTCTCTGGTTGTATTCTCCCCTTAGCAACGTTCTCAATTTTCACTTTTTTTTTAGACTGGGACCGCCTTAGCGTGAATCTGGAGACGTTGCTAATGGGGAAGCTCAAAGACAGCCCCACGGTTACGGCCTCTTTCTCAGCCGCCACCAAACACCTTCAGAAATCGGACGATCTGGGTCCGTGGATCGCAGGGATGTTCGAGGTCAAGACAACGCCTGGCGCATGGGATGGCTGGGATCGGGACATGTCGTACTGCGAGCCGTGTCTGACGAAGTTCTTAGTGAACCACGTTTGGGTGTGGTTCCTCAACGAGCGCGTAAAAAGTATGTATGTTTCACCGCTGTCTTCCTGACGACTCATTGTTGCTTTCAGAGGGGTGGGTGCCACCGGAGAACTGCCCGTAGGTCGCATCAGACTCGTACCCGCGATTGTGCGATCATCAACGTTTTGGTTTTGCAGGTCGGGTTACAACTGCAAGAAAATTGTGGACAGCCGAGACCACGTGTTTGCGAAGAATGTAGGCTTTCAACCGGTTCATTACTGCCATTGCTGAATACGTTAAGCAGCACCTGTGCGCTCCGACGAAGAGTGAGGAGATGGTCAAGCCCATCGCCCCCCAAGAAAGTGCGGAGCCGGGCCAGCCCAACGCCCCACTCCTCAGTGACGATGCCATCAACCTCATCATGACCCTGTGTCTCACCTTTGAAACGCTCCAGTCCTTAATTCTGGTGTCAACGGCCTTCCACCGTGTTTTTGAATCACATCGGAAAGTGTGACATCTAAACTTCTTCTGCGAAACCCCACTCTGATTACGAGGAACATCTTTTTAGTCCATAACGTGGGCAGTAGCTTATAATGTGGTTGGCCCAGCACTCCCTCAGGCCGTACGGGTGGCACGATATCCCTACCACGATCGCAAGGCGAACAACGGTTGGGCTATCGAGCATCGAGATCCAGATCTCATGGCAGCCGTCTGCCCTGAGGAAGACGGAACGACCATCATCACGACACAAGATATGCTCAAGCTGGCGGAAAACGCAAAGGTGATCAGCGCCCTTGAGGACATCTACAGTCTTACGTGCGTCCCGCACCCGCGCCTCCCCGTCCTGTGAACTCATCCCGAATCAGACAAAAGGACCGCACATCGAGAACCAGCGTACTCACGCCAGAAGAGTCTTGGCGCTTTCAACGCGCCGCATATCGCATCATGCTCTATTGCAATCTGTTCCCCAGTACACGCTACGACCTCGACGAGCTTGCCAATATGGGTACGGCCAAAGTCAAGCAAATACAGCGCCAGCGGACGGCAGTGCTTGGTGATTATCCCGTGGATGAACTGCTGGAGGTGTACGCTGTTGCGCGCTTCATGCGCGACGTCTTGGGGGGAATTGAAGATAACTGTGTGTATTCTTAGCCTCAAGGTCGGCCGCTACTGATATTTTCCTGAGTACAGCGGCCGAGGATGTGGTCGACACCCTGCTCGCTACCGGCCCAGGTGGTGTCGTCCGCGCCTGGCAGGCCCGCTCACTTAAAGATGTTCCGGATGAACTCTTCTGGTTAGGTAAGGAGTCCGACGATAACAACACGCTGTACACTGGGTATTTCGACGTCCCATTTGCGCACATCTGGTCTGCCCGCAAGACAAGCCCACCAAAGAGCGACGAAACTGCCACTAAGTATATCCTGGACACTATCGTCGGCACAGATGACACCTGCAAGTGCTTCCAGCCTCGGTGATGCTCTCGCTGATTTCCCCGGACTACGCAGGCTCCCAGTGCGCTGCCCCGGACGGGCTCAGACTTCTCAACGAAGCTAGTGTGTCTCTTGTTTTTGTCCTGGATTCTCATCAACGCCCTCGTTTGTTTTCGTGCAGGCTGGCACTGCCTCACGGTGGATCCAAGGACGTTACTCAAGGGAAAACTCAAAGATAGCCCCACTATCACGGCCGGATTCTCCGCTGCCACGATCCACCTTCAGAAATCTGATGATCTGAGTCGGTGGATTACGGGGATTTTCGACGAAAAGCAAACATCTGGTCCATGGGATGGCTGGGAGCGCGACATGTCGTACTGCCAGCCGTGTCTGACGAAATTCCTGGAGGACCACGTTTGGGTGTGGTACCTCAACGAGTGCGCACAGAGTATGTGTATTCTGCTCGCTTTGTCCCTGCCAACTTACAATTCCTGCTTTCCTCAGAGGGATCCGTACCGCCGGAGGACTGCTGGTGCGTCGCATACGACACATGTTCGCGATTAAGATTGTGTCCCCGTACTAATTTTTCGGCATGCCAGGTACGGTTATAACTGCAAGACAATGGTGCACAACCGAAAGCACGTGGTGGCGAAGAATGTAGGTGTCCTCAACAGGTTCATTACTTCCGCTGCTCAATACAATGTACATTCGCCAGCATCTCTGCATTCCAACCAAGGGCGATGTCTAAGCCGAGAACTTGCATGCTGTCTCCGTTGCCCTGCGCAAACTATTAGAACGGCTATTCGCCCGAATGACGCAGCGTACACGTACTAGTGCCCTAAAAATCACGTACCTCGAAATCCCGTCCTGCGCACAGACGTTGAACAGCAGTGTTTAATCTAGAGACAGACCCCTCCTAGAAGATTTGTGTTGCAGTTTTTCTCGGTGCCAAAGAAAAAGATACCATGACCCGGGCTCGAGTCGAACCCTTTAATATTACGCGGGCCAGAAAGTCGCGCTATCACAAAGGCAGTTCAGAATAGCCATGGGCCAGGCTCGATTCGAACGAGTATGCCCTGCAGAAATTTCCCCGTCTCACCTAATTCAATACAGGCGCTGACCATCCGCTACTGGGCCCTTTCTTCCACCAACAGTTGAATCTCCTCGCTGCAGGGTATACGTATTGTTCTTTCCTATCCGTAGTCGGAATGAGCGGCGAGCGCCACCTTCACACATTCGAGCGGTAACGAATTGAATCAATGAATGCAGGCGACGACGATCCGTTGCTCGGCCTGTTCTTGATCACCTCAGAGTATGTTAGCATTCACGCCGGCTGCCCTACGCACCAAAAAACGACGATCGTACGATATAAGTATAGCCCACGCTCGATTCGAACGAGCATGACCTGTATAATTTTCACGACTAAGTATCTGTCATTAATTAAATGAGGCGCAGACCATCCGCTACCAGGCCTCTCCCAAATGTTGTTTGGAGGACATTTCAACCGACTGCTTACATCCCCACTTGCGGCTCAAGCCCGATTCGACCGAGCACTTCCGCAGAATCTTGTTTCTTGTTTCTTGCAGTGGTGCATTGGATGCAGGTGCGAACCATTCCGTTACAACTCACAACCGGACCGAAGATGGTCTCAGGGTATCCCACGTCAATCCCACGTCACTCTTCTCTTCCTCGAGATCAGTCCTTCTCCAGCTGCGCTTTCTGTGTTCCTGGATATAGTCGGAATTCTCGTCTATTTCCGTCTCTTCCGCGCCTATTCTTAGACTATTCTTAGACGGCATGACGTGGCGCTGTCTGCTTCACCTCCCCTTTAGGCTTGCGACTATACACGACTTGGACCCGACTCATTGGTATTCATTCGTCAACGCACGGATCGGACGCAGGTTTTCGTCGTCTGAAGCAGTACTCGTACCTTTGGCTGAATATCGGCGTCTCGACTCCAGAGTCGTGAAGAAACAAGGTGAGGAGGTCCAGCCGAGACCGCCGACGGCTGGCAGTCGTACGATCTCGTCTTTGCAGCCCGCACTCACACCACGCCCAGCACGTCACCGCCGTGCGGCGTCCCTTGAATACCCGGGGATGCATATAAACTGGCCACACGCCTACTATATCACCATTCCATTCCCCACGACTCACACTTACGCCTGACGCCGACAACCAACAACGAATCGATGTCCACTTTCATCCCCCCTTTGACGCCCTTTGAGAACAAGGCGCGCATCCACGCGCACGTCGCATTCTTCGCCTACCTTGTCGGACTCCCGCTGGGCATATGCATCGCGCGGTATCTGAGGACGTTTACTAGCGCGTGAGTCGAGTGGAACCGAGCGCCGCAGACTGTCCGAGCGAGCTCACGGCAACTACGGGCGCGCCGCAGGCATTCCCATGCGAGCTCATGGCGAGCAGTAATTATGACTGCGCCTGGGGCACCCTTCCGCGCCTGCGGCGGCCTCTTCCCCTGCGAGCTCGCGGCGAGGGGCAACTATGGTCGCGCCGCACGCATACCTTTCCTCCTCGTTTCGTCTTATTTTCCTCGACTCCGTAACTCATGCGCGATTTCACAGCTGGTTCTGGCCCCACGCAATCGTCAACTTCCTCCTCACCGGCCCGCTCATCTTCGCCGCCTTTGCGCTGGGGTACCAGACGACGACGGCAAGTGGGCTGCCGCATTTCACTGACCCGCATCAGGTAAGTCAGCGCCATCTTGCTATCTTGCTACCTCAAGCCTTTTCGCACCTGATTCTCATTTACTCTTTTTTTTTTTCGGATATAGAAAGTCGGCCTAGCCCTCCTCGTCCTCTACCTCATCCAGGTCTTCCTCGGCTGCTTCATCCACCTCGTTAAGTTCCCCCGCTTCCCCGGCGGACGGCCCCCGCAAAACTACCTCCACGCTGTGCTTGGGCTTGCAATCGTGGTGTTGGCGATGTGGCAGGTGCCTATTTTCCTTGCTTTATCCTTGGCTCTTTTGAAAATTCATCGCTTGCGCAGACACACTACGGCCTCTGGACCGAATGGGGATTCATCACGTTGAACCTGCACCCCGTGAACATGCGCTGCAGACATTTTTGGTTGGCGATCGTTGTGGTGTGTTCCGTTTTCTCTTGCTTTATCCGGTTATACCCTTCCCATTCTTTATCAAATCCTCCTCCTTTCTTTTTCTCTTTCGTTACCTCTCCCGGGAAATCGCACTCATCCGAGGCACCAGATCGTCGCCTCCCTCTACGCCCTCGGTTTGCTCCTCCTCCCGCGCCAATTCCGGCAGGAGGCCAACGCAAGGAGGACGAAGAACGTCGATGTTGGGCAGAAGAAATCGCCGGAGCCGCTGATTTAAAAAACCACGCTACCTCAGGAGTTGCCGGATAATACTAGTAAAATATTGAAGGACGAGGAAGAACCTGTATATTATTGTCGTGCACGCTGTGCCATGAAGAATTTGTAAATGTTAATGCTGATGCTCGCACTCATGTATAGCGGAGCCTGAGGAGCATTGAATCCGGCGCGAGAAGCTCGCCAACCAATCACGGAGACCTCGGGATTTAACCTGACCGCAACAAGGAAAGAAGAAAAAAAAGAAAAATAGAAATTGAGGTCTGTAGTGACCCGGGCTCGATTCGAACGAGCGTGTCCTGCGGAACACAGGTGCTACATGTAATTAACTGGAGGTGCGGACCATCCGCTTCGTACGCACTTCATTATCAGTGAGAGGAAATTTGCGTGTAAACTCAAATATCGGAAGACGAACCACGTAGTTTTGCTCAAATGCCGGCATCCATGGCCGGTGCGTAATTTATCCATGCTGCCCATCTGCGCGCCGTTATGTCCTATTTTCAATACCCCAGGGATCACCATCGTTTTCGCCGGTGTGCCCCTTCCCCTCCAGGTCAAGCTCACTTAGGAATTGGCCTCGATGATCACTAACTCTTTTCGATGCCACGCTTGTTCATCCAACTCAGCAAAATCCGATATTACTCACTTGGATGGCTGGAAATATACGCGCTGGTTGCGCATTGTGTCGGCGCAGCGGGCGTGCCGATAACTTATCTCCACTTTGTAACTCTCTTCGGTTCCCTGATCATGACCCGAGGCTCTAGGTAAAGCGGTACAACATCTGAGCCTTTCAACGAAGATCAAAAAGGGCCAGGTACCGATATCCTCAGCCTCATTGAAAACAGACATACGATGGAGACGGCGGTCTGGAATACTTGATATTGATGATTGACAGACGACCAGATACCTGGATCGCGCTTTCGAGTCCATCGTGCTCACAGGCCGATGATGTCAGATTAAAGCGAGAGCGATATCGATTAAGCTCTGTTTCGGTAGGTAGGTATGTATGCAACTCAGATCAAATATGGGACACGATGTCAACCGTCGGCGGAGTCGATGCCAGGCTACCCATCGATAAAGTCGTGGTCGTCCCACTCGTAATTGTAAAGTAAGACCGCCACAGTGACTTCTTACCCACCTCCAAATGGCTCCCCAGTGCCATGGCTCGCATTCGTTCCTGTCGTCCAGAGTCCGTAAAAAGTAACTTGTGAAAAGTAACTTGTGCAGAACTTGCCCCTTTCGGCACGCGTGCCGCAAGTTAACTGAAGTTTTCCCACGGGCTCGAAACTAACGGGTGCGGGTCACCCAAGTCCCGTTTTCATAGGATTCCTTTTAAAACACCTCTAAATGCATTCATATTTACCTCAACTGCATGTACTGTTGAATTAAGTGGTATATAGCTGCCAGAATCCTCGGACTTAACATTGAAGTACTTTTAGTCTAACTTGTTTGCAGTGCCGCAAGGAGCGGTGATAACAAAGCCAGTAAGGGACGAGTCCTGTATGAATACAAGCCCAAATAGCTCCCGTATTCCGATGGTGTAGGATTTTTAAGCTCTGTTCGTGGTTGAACCCCCCCTCAGCACTGGCACAAACCCATCAGCATACTAGTAGTCCGTGCGAGGCTCCATGTTGATGCTTCCCTCTCAATGTGATAGAAGCCGATGATGTTTTTACTTTGATGTTAATGGACGGTACACTAGCAAAATATAAACATCATCGTTGCTTCGAACCAAAAATACTAACTGTGGGGGAAGCACCCATTACATCAGCATCATTCAGCTCTAGGTTCTCGTTCTTGTGCTCATCCTTCAAGCTTCCTATTCATAGAATAAATACTCACCAAGTATCATTTCTCCCATGGTTCATTGCACATCCAAACTGACAAGTTGTCAGCACTGAGCTCACGGCTTGCTCGGCTTGGCTGGCACGGCTACCTGGGCATCTTTGCTAACCTAAACAGGGAGTTGAATGAACGTCAAGATCACTGTCAAGCATTGTTTACTTGAAGTAACTTGAAGTAACTGCAAGTAACTTGGAGTAACTTGCAGCTGACTGTAAGTAACTTGCAGTTAACTTAGACTAACTTGCGCGCCAAGTTAGATCAAACAAACTAACTTGCGATCAGATCGCATCAATCCCCCCACCAACGTTAACTTTTACGATCAATTAGCACAAGTTGACATGTTGCAGGTCACTGGCGCACTCAGGTAACGAGGAATAAATTCTCTTGGACATTTATATGGTGCCTAATTTGAGCTTTCACACCTGCTAGGCCTGAGACATATACAATGAATCCTTTTACACTTGTTCAGGACAATCACACTGATGCCGCCTCTAGAAGATCGCGGGAGACAAAATTACACATCAAGATCAGGTTTCTATGTCAAGTATGTCTCACGGACTTCCCTCCGTACAATCAATTGCTCTCCCGGCCTGACATCATGTTCAAGTCACTGAGAAATAGGGGGCTCAACGGTTTTCATCAGTGGTGAGGCTGGATACTGGCCCAAGACCTCATATAAATGTGTCACTATATGAATTGAAGAATTTAAAGCTTATTTCCCCCGGCACACACATACTAAATGCCCCTTCAATCGCCCCAAGTTAACTACCAGTTAGTTAGGCCAAACACAACCAAACTTACTTTGATCTAACTTGCCATCACCTTGCAAGTTACTTGTGCTAACTTGTGCGGAACTTACCTGGGAAAAAACTAACTTGCTCTGCCACAAGTAACTTACAGTTACTTACAAGTTACTTGTGGCAGGGCAAGTTAGTTTTCACAAGTTACTTGTGGAACCATCGTGGAGAGGCAGCCGCTGCGGCAATACTGCGTTTCGGTCTCAGAGTCGGGGTGGCGCAAGGCGTGGATTGCGCGGATGAATGACTGGATATAATGGTATTAGTGGATTGCGCAAGGAGGTAGAGATGACGGCGGGGTACGGTAAGCGAGATAGCATTGAATGTGGAAGTGGGGAAAGCAGAAAACACAAAAGACAGAAAAGTACGCACTGGATCGGTGGCAGCCACCAGGCCATAAATTAGCGGGCGTCCGGCGCAGTTAGCGATGCCTGCGCAAAGTTGGCAATGGGTTAATGTAACGTTGCAAAGCTCATCAAAGCGTACATACTAACAAGCATTAATATCATGTCCTGCGCATGTTGACAATTTATGTAAATGGTAGATCTGAAGTTTGTATGAGGGTAAACGGAGTGGTAGACATACGAGTCTCGTCAATTCGAAAGCCTCCATTTTGTACTCGTGGGACACGTACACGGATATCCCGGTACCAGTGATGTTGAGCAGACATGATATGAGAGGGTAAAGGCCTGTGCACGCATTTCCTGTTCCCCTCAATTCCTTTTGTTCTTTAGGTTGACTCACCGATGCGCAGGATGATATTTCGGAACTTCAGGATTGTTGAGCTGGCACCCTCAGATGAGTAAGTGGATTCAGTGTGTGCAGGACAACACAACAAGTGGAGCTGTCGTTGTGTTGTCACCACACGTGGAATGCGGGCAATTAAAAATCTCACCTCATGTGGCACGAGGTACCCGAGAATGATTAGGAAAGCACCGAGTTCCCCTACCGCAAATATGATGATCCAGGAGCTCTGTGCCGGTGAGCCAGTGAAAGCGGGTCTTCGGGTCCGCGCTGTTAAACCAACAGGTGTGGCTTACAGCATCCCATCTGCATGAAAGTGAGGTGAGAATTTATGCACATACTTCGGTGGGAATCAGAACGTGCCTGAGATTACCGGATGCGTATGGGGGGATGTTGCAGATGAGACAAATGAGGATGGTCCCGGCAACGTAGTATTTTTCCATCGCTTGGCCGCTGATCTTGTACACGACCACCAGTCTAGTAATGGTTCAGAGCTAAAATTATCGAGCACAGATGGGCTCACGGGACGTTGAGTGCCATGCAGAGGAAGATGCACGAAGGGAACATAATGCTTGACTGTTGGCAGAAAAACTTGGGTGACGGAATGTACATAGGTGAAAAGACGTACATTTGTGAGAAAAGACAGGAGAGAACATCGCCAGTCCGTGTACCCCGCAAGGGATGACAGGGATAATGAAACACCAAAGACGAGACTAGCATGGTGAGTTGCGTATATTTGATCGCGAGAATCCACGTACTGCGCGACCAGAGCATAGGTGAGTAGGCGGAAACTCACCCAGTCTAGGTATCGTCGCGACACTATATTCCATGTGGCGTATCCGAACAGCGCAAGTAGGATTGTTGTCAGCACGAGCCCAGGAATTATTAGTCCCAAGATGATTCGCGGGCTGATTGGAAGGCTCGTCAATCCCCTGTTACTGCGCTGATGGCCACATACTAGATTCGCGGGTCCAGGGCCCACGACTCAGACCTTGCATGTAGGGAGACCAGCATTGTGGTGGATGAGGAGAGATAAATACGGAACTGTGGGATGACATTTCTTCGCTTGTTATACACGGGGATCAAAGGTCGGTCCCGCCGTGGCCAATTCACCCTGCCGGCACCGTTGCAAGTCCATCCCCCTGTTGAGATCGAACTTTGTTCCTTCCACCTGTCTCTTCTTGGTTTCAGGTCTCTGCCGTAATTATCTCATAATCAGGGTCCACCTCTAAATCCAGGCTGATACTCATCTTGTCCGGTCCCTCTCTCATCCAGTGGATCAACCGTGTGCTGGTACCATTGCAAAGTAGATGGGACTCCAACCTGAATACTTGGATGACGGATGGAATCAATATGGCATTTCCTGACTCACAGATAGTATCATTTCGACCAAATGTTCATGGGGTCTCACCTGTCACCACAAATGTTCACTGGACTCAGTGTTCATTTTTCGGCAATCACGAGAACATTACCATAGATGGAAGTCCGGCATTTGCCGGACTCAAGTTCTTTGCCTTTTTTACTCATTTTGAGCCCTTTTGATGTCACCGTCACCAAGGTCAAATTTGTTCAGTTCACGCCCCCGTCACCCCGTCACCTGAACATTTGGTCAAAATGATACAGTACATCGACGGAGAAGTCGATGGCGGATTGAATGGACTCAAATTCCCTCATTCACGAAAATAAGTTCCTCAAGTCTGATCATGAGACTCCCCGTCAAAGACCTACTTCACGGCAGAGGTCAACTAGAGAGTTACCCTCTTTATAATTAAACTCCGACTATTCTCTTGGCATCACTCGCCGAAATGCTGGGTGTAGCAGCGCAGCGTTCCTACCACACCTCACTTCAGAATCAGGACAAAGTAACACACCCCTGCTGGGGTACCGCCTCTTGGCTTTTCGCTGTCGGCTTAACGACGGCTGGCTTTGGCCAGGATTGGCATCTGTAGCGTGCGCTTTTCACTTCATCCTCTAAGGTAGGCCGCAGTCACTCCCCACCAACAGTCCACGTGGTATGTCACGCGTGACATGACACGGCAAAAATTCAGAAGTAGAAACACAAAGTGGCCAGAATTCACCTAATTTCGATGTTTCAGAGGTCAAAAAAATTCAGCTTTTTGTCAAGGTATAAATGTAGGTCATAGATGTCAAGGGAGCCATTGTACTGGCTTGAAACGGTGATCAATAGTCACTATAAGAGTTATTGACCTGTGTTGCAAGCTTTGCTGCCAACCTCCGACTTTGTTTGTTCTGGTGTGTCTTATAGGCTATTACTCTATTTGGACCATGGGAACTTACATAAGCGGCAAAATTTTTGGTGTTCGAAAACTCAAATTGTGTCCATTCGCTGAAAGAATCATTTTGCATCAAACAAAAATAGGTGAGAAAAATATTATACTGCTCCATACAGACACAATATTTTCGAAATCTAAAACCAAGGATCTCTTGAGAGGACTCAAATGCACCATTTCCTGGTTCTATTTTGCATCTAAGTGTTTTGTGGCCAGAGCCTTATCACTGTCACGCTTTGGTCGTGTGACCGTTAGTGGGGAGTGACTGAGGCCTACCTTAGCTGGCACTATGTGTGAGTTTATATCTCAAATGCTGCGCCCCAGCGCGCTCTTGTAATAGCTCACATTATTGCTTCCGATGTGAAACTCTTAGGGCCTGCCAAGGCTTCGGGCTGATTTCCAGGACCCCTGAAAGTACGGTCGTAACTTTAATCCCAAAATACCAAAATTTGGCCTTAAATGTCCGGCCACGGTTGCGCCTGCACAGTCTTGTATATCAAGTCCCGGGACTGGCCCGCCCGGCCTCACGGTCCGCAGGCATGCAGCTGAGCAAAAAATGGTAAAACAAGGAGCAAAACTTCGTTTTTAAAAATGCAGCAAGCGTTACTCGAAACGGCGCTGGAAATATTTTGTTACAAGTGCCAACACTACATAGTTACCGCTAGACTACCTGATGGTTCTCAGCACTCCCCATGGGTGCCCAGTCGGGGTATCCAGTGTTGCCTGGCTGGCCTTCGGTGTCCGGACAAGGTATGAGAGTTTCAAAATTTTCGCGTGTGTACGGACACCCCTCAAAGTGAGGGTCAAATTATTGGTCTTAAATGTCCGGACCAGCCATCCAAGTTCGAATCGTAACTTAGCTCCAGGGGTCCTGCTTTGCCGTTAAAAAAAACAGTACCGACCCATATCGCGTGGCAGGGGCTAACCGGAAAAAAAAGGGGGGTTGAATGAATCATGTCTAATCATGTCATGCCCTGGACAGATGGGAAGTTTAAAGACGGATCAATGTAATGACGAGAGATTTACCCAACTCCGCCCATTTTTTCTATAGCCACCCGTTATTGTTCGACATTGTAAATGTTACGAATACACCCGCTGCGCCTGAGAGTGGTACTATAGAGTGATACGCGGTGGTTAGTTTTGGCTGTTCGACGGGGATCAAATGACTAGGATTTCCCGGGCATTTCATTTGTAGGCTGTGAGACGGAGGGAACAATTGTCAATCGTGTAGAACTCACGAGGAATGACAGGTTACACCGAGATAGTCCAACTTCCAAAATTCCGGATTGATGAGCTCAGAGCGGATCTTCGGTGTGGGCCCGTGCGGATAGAAGTGGCCAGCAGAGTACAAACTTGAAGATCCGAGGTCGAGAATATTGTGACAAGACGTGAATGCTCTTTCTGTTTTTCCATAAGTCGTATGGCGGAATTATGGAGATCCCGAGCGTAATCCAATCATAATTCTTGGTCGATGACTTGCAAAATCCTGAGCCCTGAGGGCCTGAAGTGCCGACCCTGGAATTGTCCGAAGAGAAGCGGCGCAGTGGCAAAGCCCACGGAAATAGCAGATGTTTACACGCCGAAGTTGGACTACGGCACGGTGGATTTTGTCCTGAGTGTCACTGTCCGCCTTAGGTTAACCGACGATCCTCGGTGTTTCCAGAATTCAGGCTGTCACTCACAGCCGTTTCAGCCGAAGCACGGAGGGACTTCAAGTTCCGAAGAAGACCGCCTCGAAGTTCCCACTGACTGTGTGATGCTGGGCAAGCGAGTAGGAACAGGCTCCTACCCACCGCACGTTACGGGGTTGAGGAGACAGAATAGCGGTAGTGGAAGCTGATTCCTGGCTGTATGAGCAATAGTAATAGGAAACGACAAATCCTTGATAGCCGACACAATAGCTTCTGAACTTCCAAAGCCTCAACCCCTCCACGGCGGCTGGCGTTTAACAGACGTAAACAACATAGCCACCCGCTTGGCTAACTTTTTGCGAACCATTCTCCCGATGTGCTTCCTCCATTTAAAAATGGCAGCCGTGGTTCAGAACCTCGTGGGAGGTGCTGGGGCAAGTTCACAGATTTTTACGAGGGTCAGGTACTGAGACGGAATATTTTGACAAAATGTGGCTATGTTGTTTACATCTGTTAAACGCCAGCCGTCGTGGAGGGGTTGGGGCCTTGGAAGTTCGGAAGCTATTGTCTCGGCTAACAATGATTTGTCTTTTTATATTACACAACTGTGATCCAGCTTTGAATCCCACTACTCTGTCTTCCCCAACCCCGTAACGTGCGGTGGGTAGGAGCCTGGAGTAGGAACAGGTAGGAACACAAGATTGCGCTGGCTCCGATTAGGACACCCAGATCAGCGGATCCTAGGCTCCATTCATGACCAATTGCCACGAGTCGTGAACCAGACAAATGCCGGGGCTCACAATCGGGAGTCGCACCGTTTGAACTCTTTTAGGTCTGCTGCTTCCAATGCTTCGGAGGCTTGAAAATTTTCGTCAAAGGATTCCGATCGTCAAAACATAATGAGATCGTTGTAGGTGGTGGGGACTGATCGTGAAGGGCACGGAATTAACCTGCCTGGCCTGAGGTACGTATTTGATGCTTGAGCTTGGAGTTACGGGGAAAAGCAACTTGATTGAGGACTGTAGCGGATCCTCATCCAAACTAAAACAGTACATCAAAATATAATTACATTGTTGCGGCCTATGGGGACTGACCGTGAAGGGTGGAATGAACTTCGCCCAGACAATAGTTTGAGCTTGAATTCGCCAAACAAAGGTCGATCGAGGACCTACCAGCGACAAAGACTCTGTCTGGGGCCAGCAGAGGCACATAATGATCGGTGGGCGAGGACGACTCTTACCGTCTGTCACGTGACTACATCCGCAGATTTGGAGTGGAGAGGAGCTGCGTGGAATTTCGGTGACCTGAATCATGCTGAACAGTGGAACGAAGTGCTGTTCGAAGTGCGAAACTTCCCAAGGGCCATGTGAGCCTGAGAGCAATGTTAGCATTAGAGGTGTAGTTTTGCGAACTAGCAGCTAGAAGCGGTGGACCATCTGCGCCACTACTAGGTTTTGGGTCCGAAAACTCAGACGAAAAACTCCAGCGCAGCAATTTATATGCCATATCAGAGTACCAGGATTGAGCGCACAATATCGATTATGGGGGAAAAGTCTGGGAAGGAGATGGGTATCGTGGTTGCAGTTGAAGGAAAGAGCCGGTTCGTTGCAGCGGATGGTTACCTGAAAAATCAGATCAATTGTTAAGCGATTATGACGAGATGGAGACGAGTCTATTGGTGGGAGAAATATCTAGTAGTCCACAGCCGGAGACTTAGATAGCAAGACGATCTAAAGACAGTCGGCCATTGGTCTTGTCTTGGGTGGCTCTCCGATTGCTTTTCTTTCTCAATAATTTTAACCGCGAAGCAACCATTCACAAACCTAGGGAGAGCAAAATGACCCAATTGATGTCGCGGCGTCGAGAGATTCGGTGTCATCCAGAAAGCAGAGAACACCAGAAGCGAGAGCACGAATCACTAGCTGCCACAGTGCTGTCGATCATGCCACCGAGGACGTTCAAGACGGGGAAGGGTTCGCAGCTCGCAGAGCAGAAACCGAGATGGCGGGACCAAGGCGGGACGAAGGAGAAGGCGATGTGGCGGGTGTTGATCATTTGATGCAGTGATCCGCCTCTCCAACGCCTCTCACCATCTCCTGCTCCCCTCTGAAAGCCCAAATCTCCGATCTATTGACTATATTCTTGTCGTGGCTCGCCCGACTTGTCGCCTAGTCAAAACGTCGGTCACTGGAAAGACACATCAATATCGACTCGCCACTGGCTGGTATAAGCTAACCTTGTACGCTATTTACTTCCACGACGACCACAAGTCAACGACTACGACGACTATGGCTTCGGCGAGATGACAGCGCAAGTGCCAAGAATCGGGCGAAGGAATAGTACTGATCAAGAAGAAGGCGAAGGCCTGCGGGTGGATGCCGTCTTTGCCGAGCCCGTCCTACATCGCCGTCCAGTCTCGAGCCCAATGCGAAGGAGGGGGGAAGGAGAAGTGGTGGAATGTGAACGCGCGCACAGAAGAATATCGCGGCCGGTGCGGTGAAGGATAATGCCAGGGGCATGCTGGGGTTTTAAGAGGAGGACGAAGTGTACGTTTCCTCCCTTCTTGTCCTCCCTTTCCATCCCATCTCCTTTCGTATCACGTCTTGTCTTGCTTTAATACGCGACGCTAACTACCCCTATCCTCTACAGCCCCCCACCCGCCTCGTCCTCCCCCCAACTCCCGCTTAGGTCCAGATCACACCACCATGCAGGTCCAGACACGTGTACAGCAGTGGCAGTCCTCCCTCCCCGGTGAACCTGATTGTACACTTGGCATGGTCGAAGTGCCGAGCGTACCGGGGCAAGGGATATGGAGAGGGTGGTTTTCTTTTCTCGTTGTCCTTCCCCGGTCTTCATCTTCCTTACGATTACCGTTTCGTTTTCTTTTTGGGTGCGATGCTGACTGGGACTGGGCACATATTGTGTCTCGTCGATGTGGTCAACGCGTTTGTGGGTTGTCGTGCAGATGATGTTTTGTCGGCGTCCGCGACGCATTGCTAGGCTACTGTGGACGTTGAGCAGGCGGCCGCTTTTTTTCTGTTTCTGCTTAGATTGCGGCGGGTATCCCCATCGCTATCCGTTTCAGCTAAGTACGGCAGTGCCGAAGCGGTTGAGCGGAAAGGGATCAACCAATACCACGGGTCTTTTTTACTGCCAATGCGCACGACATGCAATTCTATCCGGTCTTCACTGCGGCGCGCGTGCGAGATCCACCGATGCGCCGTAATTCTTCGGTAATAGCGAAGTGAGTCGTGGAATCAACCAGTATGTGAACGCGGCCCGACGTGTAGTCGAAAATCGTCATATATGGGTCGTTTGGGGACTGCTGTATGAGGAAGACCTAGGCCGTAGATATTGTGTCGCTGGAGTGAGCGTTATAATCCTCCTATAGCACGAGACACAGGAAATTGTGCTCCCGATGGCTGAGATTCTGATCCTCATCTATAGGTTAGATCAGTCAACTCGCGGTGTATAATGCTAAAAGATAGGGTCTTACTCAGCGTGATGGCCTGGCGACGTTTGTATCCTTGCCGATGTTACGCTCGACTGGCGCCAAGTTGGCGCCAGTCGAGCGTCGGCCACGCGCTGGAACAATAATACAAAGTCAAAGAATGTATTTACGAAAGAACGTCGGGTGTACGGTACATTTGCTAGCGAGTAGTATATAGCTTGTTCTCCAACTATCTAAATCGTAATTCTTGGTATCAAATCGGGTGGCTCAGGTGGAAGTATGAGCGAAAGTCAAGAGATTTATACGAACTGCCATAGCTTGGGATGGAAGCATTATGTTGTGGCATGGGCGGCCGCGGCCACTGCAAGCGCTCTAAATGCGGGAAACCGTCGAGATGCCACCTGTCTGCTACACAGAATGATGTAATGAGTGCGCCACATTTAGAACACCGAGGCATATTTTCGCCCAGCTCTGGGCACCGGCTTAAGCTGTTGTGGAGCAAGACCGAGGTATCACAGTTGACGTCTGTGTGGCGGAGAATAGCGATAAAACTGATGAAACTGAGCCTCAGAAGACGGACACAAATTTGGAATAATCAGATCCCACGGAGTCAGTTGGCTACCCAGGAGGACCTGTAGATATCCAGAGATTATTCAATGTTCAACTGCAACGGCATCCTCGGATCTGTCAGCCTGGCAACCACCTAAACATGTACCGAACATGAGTCGTAAATCATCGACCGCTCAATATTACTGCATTCACCACAACGAGCCCGAGCAATCACTTTGTCTTCCTTGTTGTCTTCTCTTCTTTCATCAAGATTCTTATGCAGAAAGTCAAGGATCCGTATGTCTGGTATGTACGTCATCCCACTCATTGACGCGAGCTGACAGGGTAGTATCAAGTCGCCAATTTGTATCGCCATGCGCCAAAAATTGACCAGCAAAAGAAAGTGAGTTCGACTAATAGCGAAATGATCACTTCTTCCACCTGTGCGTGAGTACAACAATGGCTCGAAATTGTCAGACAACCCTGCCACGCATTGACTGCCACTTCCAACCTGTCGGCTTCAACTTTGTTGTTCACCGAAAGCAAATCCCGCTCGCTTTGTGCTATGCAACAACTTTCAATGGATGTCTGTTGGAAATCGGCCTGATGCACAGTGACCCTCTGCAAACGTGCAGAGGTCTCAATTCAAAAGCTACGGCTTAAATACAAAATGAAGGAGTCATACGGATGTAAGGGGAAATGTAATATGACTCTGTCTGAGTCAGTATGAGTCTGTATGAGTCAAGTCAGAAGATGAGTCAGAAGGAGTCAGAAAGAAGCCACTGATGTGTAATGTCACATTGTGACCACATGGTGAATAGGCAGTACATTGGTGTTTCGGTTGTTACTCCAACAATGTCAAGGTCTCACAGTACAGAAATTAGGATTAGATTTGGGGAGGTCGGTCTTTTCACATGGACAACTCTATTCTGCCATGACCTGCGTTCCCGATTCCGAGAATGTGTTTATTTTGAAGTATGAGGGCAATGAATCTACACATACCAACAATACTGTATGGAAAGAGGTTTTATTGTAATGCATTGTCCATTTTTTTATTTATTCGACTGACCACAAGTAGGAGCCAGCGTGAGACTAAACGTTATTCACCCAAGACTGTGTCGCAGCACGTGATCCCGGTGATGTCCGGTGTCAGCCTTTCGCGCGCGAACACAAGTCCGTTCTCCGTCTCATCAGTGTTTTTCAGGTCCCACTTGCACGTACATGTAAGTCAAGATAGAGCTTTCAATGATTTATTGTTATTTGGAGACACACCAGGAAAATTCCCTTTACAGATGAAGCGGCAGGCCGGGATATTTGAATGGCAGGTGGCAGGATATATGTCAGCTAGTATGTATATATAGTACCAAATCCAGGTTCTAAAAAATGTACGCCACGGGTAAGGAGCAGTTAAGGCACTCGCACTGGAAGGCAATATTACATGGGCAGCCATTCGGCATGGATGCGACACCTTGGGTTGGGGAGGGTGACAACATGGGAAGTCAGTGTATGAATGGGTCACATAGGGGTCGAAATCTGGACGAAACGCGTCCCAAACATTGATAGAGGCGGGGAATGGACTTATGTTCGTGCACGAAAGGCTGACACCGGACATCACCGGGGTCACGTGTTGCGACACAGTCTTGGGTGAATAACGTTTAGTCAGCGTGAGACGGTCCATGCCGAACGTCCTGTGGGCGCTGATTCAGAGTGTGACCGTCATTTTGACTTCGAACGTTGTTCAGCATCTATCCTTGTGTATCCTTGTGGGCATCCCAGCGATGGGCCTAGCCGAGACAATACCAGGAGCTGTACATCGACTGTACTTCTAGCAAGCAGTATCTCCAATAATACCTGGCACCTGGACATACGCGGCGATACCTTGATCGGTGTACCCTTCGGATATCGCCGTGTTCCTCTCACCCGCCGAGGCTACAATGTCTAGTAAGCCTCGTCTAGCTGCAGAAGCCGGATCTTGAGCTCACTGGTGTAGAAATAATCGTTGCGGCTGGCGAGTAGCATACAGTAAAGCGGAACGCTGCCACAAATGCCGGCGGCGTAGACGTAGCCGGGAATGGTCTCTAGGACGTACCCGGCAGCGAGGAATGCCTGCACCTCGGTGGTGTTTATGCTGTGATGTCTCGTAAATAGAATCCAACAGAGGTGAATGGGGTCAAGACGGAAAGCGCTAACGTGTACGCGTGATGCCCGAGGCCGTCATTATAAAGGCGGAAGAAGGCGGAAGAAGGACGTCGACTGGCCGACTTGCGTGGGGAAAATTCCCGCCGCCACACCTTCCGTAGCATATCCCGGAGAAGACGTGACAGAAATAAAGAGAGATGCGTGTATAAATGGTCGTTTTTCGCGCTGTCGAAGCTACGAAACAGAGGCACGATGACCGGGCAGCTTGGGCACGTCGCTCGATGAGTCAGTCGCCTCGTTGGTAGCAGTTGAGAAGATGTGGTTACTGCCGAAGGAATGGTAGCGAGGAGAGTAAGGATGAGGTTCATCGAGAGGGCACCGCAGGAAAGTGGTACAACTGCAACTGGGTGGTTAGAATCCGCAGAGCCTTTTATATTTCATAAAAACTCGAATCATCGGGTATGTTCCCGTGCCGGGCGCTTGTCCACGCTGAATAATGCGAAGGAAGTGGCTAAACATTCGACATCCTGATTCTTTGGCGGCTTGGGTGAGTACGCGCCGGAGCCAATCGCGTCCCAGTTGAGGACTGTAAACAGAACACGCTCGATGTTTTCTCCTACCATGTTAGACGTTTGCAATACGCTCGCGTCAGCTAGCGCGCGCTAAAGACATTTGTATAGGACGCAGTCAGCGCTCCACATGCCGAGGAGGTGGAGAAGTACACAATCTTTGAGCATATTTCGATGGTGGATGATCGGCTGCGGTAGAGCAAATACTTGCGGCCAGAGAAGTGCTTTTTGAACATGCGGTAGGATGCCGTAGAATGCACACTGACGAGTATGTGGCGCATTAACTCGAGAAATCATGTAATTCGCGCGCGTCCGTCTGAAGGCTTCAAACTTTCCGCTTTTGGCTCATCGTTTATGTGCCTCGGGTTTCCTTTGAGGACGCCGAATAAAGCGCTGGATGGCTCCATTCAAATCGCTCGGGGCTTCCTGCAGGCTTCCACTCTGGCTGAACCCGACAGTCGCTCGAATTATATAACATTGTACATGCCTGCTTATCGATGAAACATCCGTGGCACCGACAGAAGTAGTGGGGGCTTCGCACCGCGGTCTTTTAAACAAAAAATACAGGGTATGGACTACCTAGACATGATTTTTCGATATTCATGCACTGGCAGGTCCCCAATACCGTCTTCCAACGTTCTGGGGCGAAAAAACCTATGAGAAGAGCCGAGCGCTTTGGCTTTTAATTTGGCGTCATCCTCAGTCTAGACGTTGATGATCCTAAGACACGGATTCGAACTGATGAACAGGCCTGTGTATGGGGGTAATTATAGCTTGTCAGCTCTACTTGTCCATCCGCCTTCCTTGACCAGAGGAATATTCAAATTCTATTCTGGATGAAGCCTCTCTTCGGCCTTCAAAAGGCAACAAAACAAAAATTCAACGATGGTAGTAGGTCCCGAGCCCGAGTCGAACGGGCATCTCCTACATACTTTTTCCACTCCTCGCTTCCAAGTATGGCACACGAACCTTCCACTACCAGGTCTGTATCAATCTATTCTACCTTGCACTATATAAGAAACCAGAGGGTCCGGCCGTAAACGAGATGACACCGGGCAAATCTTTGGCGGAATGGGCTCACATTTGGACAGTGGGTTGAGGGGATTGGTATGTATGTGCTTGTTCGAGATCAGGCCGGTGCTGGCCGTGGTTATGTTGTCTTTTGCCGCGCCGTTCGGAGCTTCAGAACGGATGGCAATGTCCTGGCCCGGCCGCCGGCGGCTCCGGTTGAATTCTTTTTGGTTCAAAAATTTAAAATTCAAAGGATTAAAATCAAGAGAGAAAAGATTGTCGCTGTCTGACGTGATGATTTTGTTTCTGCATTGTTGCTAAGTTGAATTGTATTGATATCACTTGAACCGACTTGCCCAAGACCTTTTACTGATACCTAGGATTTAAAAAACCTGCATTGAGGCTATGTTGGTCACAACTACCCATGACTGCGTCGGACATAGCCACTGTGGCTACGTCGGCTGTTTCGACCCTCAGAACTGAAAAGCAAATGCGTAGAACGATACCTGGGGGATGTCGTCGTCGTCGTCATCAGACGTCGCCGGTGGCAAGGGCCTCCCACTGTCGACTATACTGGCAGAGGTCTCGGTTTGAGGGGGCAGTGAGTTGGTCGACCGGTCCCCTTGGTTTTTCAGGCACACCGTGGCGCTGGAGATTGCTGTAACATACAGTGTCTGTCTGTCAGCAATAATACCGGCTCAGTATATGGTCACTTACCGGAGCGCGAGACGCGAACTGTGTGCTTCAGAGATCACCAACGGATTCTTCTTCTTCTTTTTCTTCAGGTTCCTTGGCCGTGGATAATTTTGCCTCGAGCCCCAAATGTTCTTCAGGCCGATCTTCTCGTCGTCTGTGATCCCAACACTCATTGGCCAGCTTTGGAGATTTTGAAGCTGGTGGATGTTTCGGAAGTAGGCCTCGAGATTGTATTTCCATTCCGCGGGACGTTTCGGTCTACAGAGAGTGCAAATAACCGGGACGTTCGAACACGGAGAGGCCGAGGTCAACTCCGCAGCCACTGCGTACCGGATGAAGACTTTCAGCAGACACGTCGACTTGTCCCAGTCGATCTGAGGTTTCCCGTTTCTCTTTTTCAGATAGAATACGCACATCGGCGTTGGGCGCATGCACAGCCCAAAATGCTCATGCTGCCGGTTAATCGAGGAGTCGTATAGCAGATGATCACCGCAATGCTCAAGAATACGTTGGCCCTGCGAGATATCCAACGGTACAGGTGGTTTGCATTTTGAGCAGTGACGAACCAATGAACCATCCAAGCGCGGAGGCGAGGAGAATCAAAGGCATATAATTGTGCGAGTGGGCCAGCTCCTGCCAGGTACTCGGCTGTGGAGGAATGATGTGGAAATAAGGAATATGGGGGATCGAAGCATTTGTGAGTGAGACAGCAGGGACGGCGAGGGACACGAGAACGACGAGGGACAAGACCGAGAAGGCGAGCATAGTAACGATGAGGGACTAACGGGGCGGCGGCATACGAGGCTGAGGCGAAATCGGGGGAATAAATTGTGTATAACAGTAAGAAAGGTACAGAATAAATAGTGAGTAACGATGTCGAGCTCTGCACACGGCTGCGCTCGGATCTAGTCCGATCGCCGGAATGCCCGATTTCATGTACCTCAACCTGTCCAATGTACCTTATACCTGTGCACTGCTATTTTAGTTACTCACTATTTATTCTGTACCTTTCTTACTGTTATACACGATTTATTCCCCCGATTTCGCCTCAGCCTCGTATGCCGCCGCCCCGTTAGTCCCTCATCGTTACTATGCTCGCCTTCTCGGTCTTGTCCCTCGTCGTTCTCGTGTCCCTCGCCGTCCCTGCTGTCTCACTCACAAATGCTTCGATCCCCCATATTCCTTATTTCCACACCATTCCTCCACAGCCGAGTACCTGGCAGGAGCTGGCCCACTCGCACAATTATATGCCTTTGATTCTCCTCGCCTCCGCGCTTGGATGGTTCATTGGTTCGTCAGCAGCACTTTTGGGGTTCAGGGTCAATGCTGCGACCGTTCGAGTCGTGTTCGCAAAGGAAGCATGCCTTGCCTGAAGCACCATTAGAAATGTCAACTTGAAGTAACGGGTGCTCACAGTGAAAGCCTACCTTGAAACCGGTAAGGAAAGCTTTCGGTACGAGTTCCACTGGGGATATGCCTGAGATCCTCACGCGAAAGTCGTTCCAGGAGGGTAGCACCAAAGGCCATGAGCTCGGAGCTCTCGAAGAGGTAAGTCGGTTTGCTCGGTGTCCGAATGGATAACGTTGGATTGAGCCGCTGGACTAGACGTCCCGGAATGTTGACAAACGTCTTATCCATGTCGTGAGACCAACACCAATCATGGAGTTCAGTCGGATCGTCCTCCACAGTTGTTCGTACTAGACACATAATCTCAAAGGACACTTTGGTGTCTCTGTCCGCCAATAAATCGAGGCCGACTTCTTGTAGCTTCTCTGAGCCAAAGGTAAGGCCATTGACCGACCCGATTGCGAGGAAAAGTTGTTCTTCGCAGCGCACCAAGGTGCAGATAAGATGGTTGATTCAAAAGCACGGCCTACCGAGGATCTGCGATTCATCGTCGAAAATTCCAGAATCCAATTTCTGCAACTCGTGCACCGGCCACGCGCAGCAGCGTTAGCCCGATAAACATCATTCACGGCTTGTACTCCCCCCTGGCAGCTCTCCGGCAGAGCTCTATCATCCCCTTCGTCCCAGCACCATTTCGGTAGCCGGCGCACAGGACATGGCTCACTCGCATGATTTCTCCGCTCGCGATCGCCATGGTGAGCTCCTTTTGAATGTCGATGGTTGTCATTTTTCTCATAATCGTACGCGTATCGTTGAGCTTGAGAAGTTTCTTCTCCCGAACCTGCTCAGCCCGTCGTCGGTTGAGCTCCATGAGATGGGAAAATAAGTCGTGAGTTTTCGTGAACACCATCGCGAAGCCGATCGAGGATACCCTGCAGGTTCGAATCGGATGGCAAGGCAGTGCAGGATTCGCACTGTGCTTCCTATCCGACAAGAATTCTGACGCAGGTGTCCGCACGCAAGAAAAAGGATCCATCTGTGAACTCGTAACCCCACGGCAGCGCGCATTCGGCGCGGAGTTCAAACGGGTAAGAGGTATGCGCATTTTTGCCTTCCGGAAACATGAGCATCCATCCGCGACGCTCTTTGGGGCGAAATAAGCACTCCAGCTTGCCAGTTCTGAATAGCCTCGGGGCAGCGTCAAGAGAGCTGGTGGTAGTTTGGATCATCCGTAGTCCATCTGCAGCATCGAAGCTGGAATCCACTTCTGGAAATCTGTACAGACCATCATTAGTGCGAAATTGGCCACCACGGTAAAATAACTCACTCGTTGTCTATATCCTCCTCTAAAAACAAGATGATATCCAGGATACTGTAGTATTTCAACCAAATGTTCACGGGGTGTCACCTGTCACCACAAATGTTCACTAGAAATGGTGCTTTATTCCTCGGCAATCATGGGAAAGTTACCATATATGGCAGTACAGCGAATGCCGGACCGAAAATTTTGGTGTTTTTTCGGACTATTTGGGCCACAAAATTGCAAGGTCACCGTCACCTAGGCCAAAAATGTTCAGTTTATGACCCTCTGTCACCCGTCACCTGAACATTTGGTCGAAATAGTACAGTATTCTTCACTGGGTATTCGCCTTCGCGGACGAAGTACTCGAAAAATGTGCAAAACGCGTCAAGGCCGTCGGATGGACTGCATGTCGTACTTCCAAGAATCACTGCATTCCGGCCCCTGGTAGAAGACACCGTTTCGAGAGACCTAGCCAGCGCCTAGCCGGAGGCGGTGTCTAGCCACATCTAGCCGGCTAGTCACATCAATGACCAGCCGTGACGAGACGCCTAGACGCACCTCCACATCGAAGACATAAGCTAGCTCGGGTAGACGGAGAACGTGCCAAGGTATGTGCAGCTGCCTAGACGACTGACATCTAGGAAGCCGTTGCGGCCATCGGTGCGCCTCGCCAAGGCTGTGTGTAGGTAAGCGAGAAAGCGATGCTCTAGATCCGTGATGCCGGCTACACAAAACTCGCGGCACCTCGGGAACGGTTCCATGCGCCTCGACATCTCACGCTCTAGCCAAGGGCGGAACGCAGTGAATGGGAGCCGAAAACACGCTCCAGTATAGTGTGCAGCAGCTTGTCGTGCTACGCGGGCTGGATTTCTTGAGGAAAGTAGTACGTGGGGTTCCCCGCGAATGCAGCCAGAGTATCGCCGGTAAGGTTGGCGGGTATCTGCTCCATTTTAAATCTGAGGTTGTCGAACTCGTTGTAGAGTGGCCAGTCGGATCCCGGCGTCGGAGCCTCGTTTGGCGCTCAATCGTAAGATGCACCTGTGATGTCGGACGTACTGGGATATTCGGGTGGCATGTAATTGGGAGATATCGGTGCGTCGCCCCCAATCGCAGTGGTATCGACGTCTGGGGAAGGCTCGCGTGAAGGTGACGACACGAGCGAGGTACCACCTCCAACTGCTGAGATATCCGAGGTGGAAGCATCTACTAGGGGCACACTGGACACTGTGCTCGGTACTAGATTTGCGCGCGGTTCTCGGGCAAAGAGGTCTGAGATTTCCTGGGTAATACCCTTGGATGGCTTGCAGGCTTTTTTGTGATTTCCTAGATTTCGCTGGGCCCGCTGTACCGACGTGTACCATCTGGTGACAATCCGGACATTTAAGGTAAATTGTTGCATCGTACTTAGGGGTGCCCGGCTGAAATGAATAAAGCTGGTAAGGCCGACGAGCGGCACGGCCCGCTACCAGAACTACCAGAATTCGAAATCAGGACACAGTTCAAATGGCATTAGAATTTGCGGTAAACTACATGATTTTGGCGAGCGAGATCTAAGGAGTGGGACACGAACACACTAACTGACAAACTGAACAGAAAGCAAGGAATTTTCAGCGACCGGTTTGATAAAACTAATGAGCTCCACCGTTGCACTTTGCTCTTTTGGTCGGGCTTGGTGACGATTTGGATCCGAAATTATTAAACGCAGTGTCAATGGCCTCAATGATATTGTTGCATTTAAATTGTTAACGAGACCGTCCAGGCATTGTATCCTAATATAAACACCCCTCTTTATAGTACCAATGCACCGACGAGTAAGGGTTTTTTAGAACAAGGTAGAATGTTCTAGGGGACCAGAAGACGTATGCTGCATTGGTAACTTTGTGTATGTAACTAAATCCGGAATGTATTCTGATTAATGTGCTGGTAGTTTGCACAGAGGGTTTGACTGAGTCAGAATACCTTTTTCAAGATATTGGGTTGTTGATGTTTACAAAAACTTTGCAGCTTTTCCACAGTTTAGCGGCTTAGCCACAACTAAAAGGTGGATAAGTACACATCTTCGCAAGTCTGCCCGCCATACACGTCGTTCCATAAGTCTGTCCTGCGGCCAGTTTCCCGTCGTTGCACAAGTCTGCCCGCTTATCACGTCAGTTCACAAGTCTGCCTGCCGTTGTTGATTTGTGGAGTAGTTCTACGACTTGTTGTTTCAAGGGGGTACTTTTTTTTGAATTTTTGGAACATACACTGATTTTAGCTTAAAATTGGCCCAGGAATCCGAATCCGAAGTCGAAAAGTTCACCCGACCTGTAGTTCAAAAGATACAGCCACTTTTGTCTGAAAAATAATCATATTTTTTCTTTCAATTTTTTTTCGACAAATTGGCTCAAATTCCGCAAGGGTGAACCAACCAACGTAATAATGACATCATAAATTCCCTTATATAGTAATCGATCACCCCAAAAGGGGAAGTGATAAAAGTCCCCATATCTTTCCAACCATTGCCCCAGTGAGCTTTTGGAGGTCAGATTCAGATTGCCAGCCCTCATTTTCAGCCCAAATCAGTGTATGTTCCATTTGTAACTTTTCTGGATCCCCTTGTGTTGTTTATACGGAAATTTGTAAAATTTGAATTCAAACTCTGATTGGGAGTAGCTCTGAACAACAAGTCCAAAACCAAGCTGATGATACGTAGAGAGATCTAATAATAGTCAACGAAGCGCAGGGTTCAGCCACGTGCTACGACGCGTCGCAGACTTGATACAAAGTGATGTAAAGAATGCATGTCACCCAACAACTGTACAACTCATGAGGGAACTGAAATTCCCCAGAGTGAATACTGTACTTTTTCATTCAAATCGACAGGGGGTGTGATGCGTGACCCATTTTACCTATTCGACATTTCGGCAGCGGCCGAATTTTTGCGTGACACCTCGAAAATTTCGGCATTTGAACCGAAAATTTTGTCTTTTTTGCACTTTTTGGGCAGTTTGGGGACCTGCGTGACTGCTTGGAGGTTCGACAGAGGCCCGAGTGACGCGTGACCTCGACCGAATTTCGTGATCGACAGGGGGGGTGCGTGATGCGTGACTACCAATTTGAAGGAAAAAGTACAGTAATTGATATTCCCAATATTCGTGGCCCTGTAGTAGTCCTGTGTTTGTGTTATACGCAATGTGGCTTTCCAGATTAATGTCCTAGTGCAGGATATGCCCTGGTCTACCAAGTGGGACTCCTTGTACACCCTTGACACGCCTTTTCATTCAGACTTTTTCCAGCCAACCCCAACAACACGGACAAGAACTTCTCACCCTCCAACTGACTCTCTCACTCACCAATCAAATAAGTCTTGTGAAGGAGATGTTCATTTCACTAATGCAAATTTCATTGTTATAGTTTAGAACAGAGATCCTGGACCCCAGATGGATTTTTGGTTCAAACAACTATATTTCAGTTACCTCTCATGTCTTAGTTAGTCAATCCACATATTAAAAGGGTCCTGTGAACACGCTTGCCTACCTCAAGTATCTTTAAGCCTGGCTGAAATTGGGGAAAAGAAAACAATTCTGCCGGCCATTTCTGACTCCACCATTTGCCAGAACACTCCATGAAGCTCCACCACCTTTCTACTTTCTCAAAAATTGCCTCCCTGCTTTTATTTGCCACTACCTCAAAAGTCCTTAATGATTTTTTTCATATTGGTTCCCCATACTCCCAGTTCCATTGTCTGCAGGAATGGACAGGGGAGATATCTGTTCATGGCATATCTCAGACTCTGTACTGTCAACTACCCTAACTCCTTGGTTACTCTCCTCCATCTGCTTCAGCCTGAGGTGCACACATTGTCATTTAAAACATATCCTGTAATTCCTTTGTCGACCCACGCGTCGGTGGCCAGTATGGCATCTCGGTCCTTCAGGGAAGTTGTATAAAAATGCCGCGTCGCGGAGCTTTCGTATAAACAATAGAACGGAACACTTCTGCAAATTTCCGACGGGTATATGTAAGCCACAATGCCCACGTCGATCTGTCCGCTTGCGATCGAAGCAGCGCGCTCTGTCGTGGATGTTGTATAGAGATTGTGCCTACTACCTGGAGTGACGAGACGGAAGAGTGGGATGGTGGAGAGCTCCTGGGTAATGAATACGCGGGCAGCGACGCCCTCGAGGATGTAGTCATAGACGTTAATAATGGTTGAGGTATCGGTGACCGAGATGGTGTAAAAGAATTTTTCATTTACGAGTTCTGTGATGTACAGAGGGACTGAATGGCTGGGGTCACCACAAGTCTCGGGGGAGCGAGTCTATCTGCTGGTCAGAATACAAGTGGTACGGTTCTCTAGAAATACCCACCTTTCCCTCCATATTTTGGTGCAGAGCTGAAGCTGACGGGAACACATACAATGCTAACAAGAGCGCCGAGGTTACGAAGGCAAGGCTGAAGGGAGACTTCATGATTCTCGTCGTATGTTCCTGAAATGCACGCAAGATTGCTCTGTTTAATACTCACTTCCGAGTCTTACCACTTTAAATACAATACGAGTGGCATCAGGTGGTCTATTTCATACACAGGATCCCGGTGACTGACAGGTTTCAGACGCACCGCGACCTTCAAATGACGGGCAACAGTGAAAAGAAGCTCAACAGCTGAGCACAAGGTATAAGTGAGGCACCAACATTCTCCTAGATGTTGGTCAAAGAAGAATGTAAATTCTTCGAACGTGCGAGACCATTGAATTTGGAATTCTGATTAAAAAATCTTGCTTGTCCTTTGGTGAATCTTGAATGCGCTATTTAATTACGCAAAAGGTCAATAACACAGGTGTGAACATGATGCCCAAGTTCTGAATACATCTATCAGCCCAGCGAGATTCCGCCGCAATCTTAGCGCCAGGAACTTATACCAGCGCTTCGCTCGCTGCGCAGCGCTGTGGCAGAGCTGGATGGCCGAAGTGTGGAAATCGTTCACACGGATGGTTGGACGGCTACTCCATCAGCTGCATTATTTTCGGCATTTTTATTTCTTGCAGCCTCTTCTGGTGCAAATACCAGGGTTACATTGATACTTTTCATTCTTCTGATTTTTTGGGCTACTAACTACATTTATTCTTTCTTATATTTTCGCAGATTCGAATCCACTATGCTGACAAAGCATTTGGATTTGGTGTACAGCCACCCTTCCCACGAGCACTTGACACAAGTCCGTCGGTGCAGTGCAAGATCAACTGTTCGTTTCGCATTTCAAGACAAGCCCTGAATGAGTTTTGGGTATCCACTTCCCATATTTTATTCAACATCTCCGAGCTGCGTGCTGGGACGTCTTTTATAACAAGTTGGATTTTTGGTTGTGGTAATGTGCATTTTCGTACATATGATTTACCTATCCTTTCTTTGACAGGAATTCAGATGGCAAAGTCAGTTCCGAAACCCATGGTTCATAGGTCGTGCACACAAGGGTGTTGTTGGGGCCAACACTGGAACTGTTGGCGGGCAGTTTCCTTGCTTATGTTGCATTTTTCCGACTGAGCCATTGCAATCTTGCATGCCATGGGTGTAGGGATTGATTAGCTGTCTGGATTCTTGGCTTTTGTCTTGACATGGGCTACATACATTTTTTTGTAGATATTGCAGCCCCAGCGGTCTTAGAGAACGGACGCGCTGGGTGATTAGGTAATTATGTTTGTATCGGATCATGAGCCAAACAATGCCACGTCTTAGCTTGCCACTCACCAGCCACTGGGGCTGACCCATCCATCTCAAATTGCCTTGCCTGGGCTCATAACTCTTCTCGTGTGCTCTCTCAGGGGTATCGACACCTCTGAGCAGTATACCTTCGTGTTCTCCGGCTAATCGGCTTAGCCTCGCGTGGTCATCTGACACCTCAGCATTCAATCGTGCTTCTCGCCTCTCACACCGCAATTAGTAATATTTCCTATAGGTTGGAAAATGTAATGGAAAATGTTAGTTTCAAAGTAATAGAAAAGGTGGAAGGAAATAAACTGTTTTCTAATCTCGAAAAGGGAAGCAGAAAAGACCATTTTCCAACATCATTTCACAGTGACTGGAAACAATAAGATTCATCTTATTGTGAAAGGCGAGCTGAAAGTACACCTTTCCCCTCGTTTATTACATAAGCTGAAACTTCTTGTTTCTGCCGAGCGGAAAGCTGTGGAGCGAGGGGAAAGCCATGGGGCAAGCACAGAAACAATAAGATTCAGCTTATGTAATAAACGAGGGGAAAGGTGTACATTCAGCTCACATTTCACAATAAGATGAATCTGATTGTTTCCGATGGCTGTGAAAGGATGTCGGAAAATGGTCTCTTCCGCTTTCCTGTTCAAGATTAGAAAACAGGTGATTTCCCTCCACCTTTCCTATCACTTTGAAACTAACATTTTCCATTACATTTTCCAACCTATAGGAAATGTTACTAATTGCGGTGTGTCTGTTTGGGTTCTTCTCCTTTGTTCACAAAGAAGAGAAACTTCGCTTCTCAATACCCACGGTTGCACTTCTGCAGCCACTCCCTACCTTCCTGCTAGTGTCTCAGGCTACCCGCCCGAGCCTTCTTTCGATCCAAGCCTACGGTTCCTCATTTTCCATACCAAAAGCCAACACTACGTCATTTCCTATCATACCTACTCGCTACTTTGCCTACCTCACTGCTCTATCATTCTTCCATTTTCCTTTGACCTATCCCGAACCTCACTCCGGGGACATCTCCCTACTTCAGCGCCTAGTCTGACAGTACGGTGTCAGGTGGTCTATTCATACCCAGGGCTCCGCGAGCGGCGGTGACTAGCAGCTTCAGGTCCACAGCCATCTCCAAATGACATGCAGCATTGAATGGAAGCTCAACAGCTGAGCACAAGTACAAACATTCCATCAGGAAAACAGAACGTGTCTGGCTGATCTGGCGTCACACACCAACCAAACACGCCATGCCGCCAAAATTCGATCGGGCGGCATAATAACACGCCTGATGCCACATTCGATTCTGGCAGCCACACACGTCGGAATGTGCTCCTGCCACCAGTATTTCTGCTATATTCAAAGCCATATTTGATTCAGAATTCAGTCATATATTCAGTGCACTCTCAGATTTTGGTCAGACAAAGTATTCGGCGCAAACTGGGTAAAAAATGGCAATCATTGGGAATCAAGTAGAACAACGATACGCGAGAACATGATAAATAAAATCTATGGGAGCATTTACGGGATATTGAGCTTGCGGTGAGCACGGGATGCGACAACATTGGAGACAAGATTAAGCCTCAGGCTGTGATGATGGCGGATTAGAATAGGTCGTAGAAGCTAAAGTACGGCGTCAGGCGGTCTATTCATACCCAGGGCCCCGCGAGCTGCGGTGACTAGCAACTTCAGATGCACAACCATCTCTAAATGACGCGCAGCATTGAATGGAAGCTCAACGGCTGTATACAAGGTACAAGCGAGGCGCCAACATTCTCCTAAATGTTGGTCAAAGAAGAATGTGAATTTCTCGAACGTGCGAGACCATTGACTTAGGAATTCTTCTTAAATGGAAATGGTTGGAACCTTAGTCTGCCTCCCGTGGTCTCGACGCTTCACGCAGATTAACTCATGAGATTCTCACCAATTTCATGCCGCGCACACCAAAGCTTGATACGGCCACCGCACGTTCGTTTTCATCTGCATACTTTACCCGTTAGTTGACTGGCTTGAACGCATTCAGATAGCCAGGAACTCGCGACACTGTTCTGGAAGGATCGTCTTCTCGTCAGAAACCAGAAGACTGTTCTAGTTCTCGGGGCCACAAATGCTGGGAAAGTGGGTATACGGCTCAGTCTCCCTGCCTGCTATCCTTCTAAGCAGCCCTCCAGTCGACGTTCATGCGTCAAGTGCGGCTCTTCAGCGCCGGCTACAATGCACAGGACCGCCTGGATTCTGCCTCGAGATACGCAACAGCATGCTTGAAGGGATACGGTTAGTGATTCGTCTCGCTTTTGTATGTCGATGTGAACAGAAGACAGTGCCATTTTGGACGAAATTTACGACAACCCAAAAATTCAAGCCACTGTGTCCACTCTCCTCCGGCAGTCCAACACGCACCAAGGTCTCACTCCTGGCATCTCTGCTACCATCCGCACGCTCTGGGGAAATCCTGCCATCCAGCAAGCTATTCGCGCCTCGTCTCGATTTCAAAGTGATTCTACATCCCTAGAATATTTCCTCTTCTCCCTTCTCCGCATCTCAGACCCCGGATACACCCCAACAGATGTCGACATCCTACTGTGCAAATTTACTTCCCCACCTGCCATCACCGAAATACATTTCGAGGTCGCTCTCGGGAACGAACGCCGGACGGCGACTACCCTGGCGCGCGTCCGCACGATGTGGGTCTGCAACGGAGATTGATACACCTGTTTGGCGCCGCGGAGGCGATCATCTTCGTCGTCGACCTCGCCTGCTATGACCAGACTGTTATTTAGAGGAAACGGAAGAACATCTCGTGGGTGATTAACTCTAAATTCTATCCTCCTGAGGTTGAGCAAATTTATAGAATTGCATGCGGGACGCAATGCGGCAATTCGAACTGCTCTGCAACGACCGCATCATGTCCTGCAACGCACTCGTGAGTCTGCCGGCCTCCCTCCTCCCTCCGTTGTCTTGCTGACTTCGATCGTCCTGCGGCTGAATAACTGTGCGAATTTAAACCAGATCCTCCCGATGAATAAACTGGATCTGTTCACTGAGAAACTCGCTTGTGTGCCTTTCACTGTGTGCTTCCCGGATTACAGTGGTCCCAACGAGCCAGTTCCCGCAGCGGCATATTGCATCCAGCGGTTCTCCTTCCTGGCGTCGGGGCCCGGACGGAAAGATATCCGCGGCTGGTGCACGAATGCGCTCGATGTGGAGCAGATGCACGGTGAGTAAACATTCCGCATCGTACTGTTCTAATTCGCGTGCCATTTCGCTCACACTGAAATTATCTTGCAGGCCCGCTGAAAGAGATTGGAGAGTTCATTTTCGACAACCGGATACGACATAATATCTATGCGGTTCTGGGTTCAACTAGGTAGGTGCTACGGATGCGAACGCCGTGTACTTGCATCCAGGCCCTGTACACACCGGAAATCATATCCTTCTCTCGCATGCATTCTGCCCTCGATTCCACTCCGCGAAGCGCGTGAGGATTTCGCAATAATTCACCGTCATGTGCTTCCGACGTGAACTGCGCATGTAGGCGGCTGTCGGTCAGTACGACCTAAATTCCAGCCGACTGAATTTGTTGTCAAACACGCGCACGCAGAACCAGTGTATTGCGAAGCACTGCCTCTGTTTGGCCGCCAATAACTTCTGGGAAGCTGCGGCCAATAAGCCAGAAGTTTGCAGCTAATAAATCCCGCGGTAACAGATTTTGATCGTCTCCACCGAGTTCCCAAAAAGGCGATTGAAGTATTACGATGCGGTGCTGCGATATTGAGTTGTCGCCCTGCGAACATGCTGTGGAGTGCGATCAGCCGCTTCCGCGTGTGAGAGGGTGAGTGGATTCAAGAGGACGTAAAGACGATGTTAACGATTTTTCGAGAAAGGTCGACTCGGTTCAAGTTCGGCAGTGACCTGGACAGCGGTGTACCGCGGTGGGCCAGACGATGTACCCAGCTCAGATCCAGTCCAACTGCCGGTACGAGAGAAGACAAAAGTGCCCAAGAAGCGCCGCGGCAGAGAACTAACCTGGACATGTCATATGACATCGCAACCGTGCGCTGATCGCAAGTCATCGCGGCCGTCGAGTGCGAACTTTGACAGTTTAATGATCAGATCTCAGACCGAGCGTTCGCGCCCTCGACTGCGGCGCAGCAATATTTCGAGACATCCGTTTCGACCTCGCTTCTTCTCGCATAGGGTTGAATCTCACGAAACTCATCAGGTTTGGGACAAAGGTACGCTACCCGTCCGACTATATAAAGGGGAGCCCGCGACAGAGGTAGCTCACCAATCTGCACTCCCACTCGCCTTCTACATTCTTCCTCGTCTTTTAATCGGTTTCACTAAATAACTCGACGTTTTATTCACATCATCTCCCCCCATTACTCTCCTGCTCCCATAAACTTCCACAAAATGCAATCCTCTCTTGTCGCGGTTCTCGCCGTCCTCGCCACCGGCGTCTGTGCCGGTCCGCTCAACCCACTTTTCGGCCGGGCCACATGTGATGTGAAAAGTACGTCGCCGAGGATTTTCTATCTCGTCCTTACTCAATGTACCGCTCCCGCAGATTGTGTCGTGGCGCTCGCGCCATCCTTCCCCACCGCGTGCGACCCTGCTGCCGCGCAGCTTGGAGCCAGTATGTCCCTCTGCTTATCCTCTTCGCACGAGTCGACTGACACATAATTCAGACACCCCATTCAACACCGCGTGCCTCGCTGCCGCAGCGAAAGGCACCGCCGCCTTCGTGAGTGTATTTTCCGAACACAAGGAACAATCATCTTGAATATATTTCTTGCAGCCTACCTCGTGTGCGCCGTGCGCCGCGCAGTTTGGCGTCACCGACCCTGGCAACAAAACGCCGGGAACCACAAACGGTGGCGCGACAGCGAATGCACCGAATACCAATGGCCCTAATACGAATGCCCCGACTGCACAGGGCGCGAACACTAATGGTGCCTCCAGGAATGGCACTCCTGCGAACGGTGCAGCCACGAACACCAGGCCTGCTCCCCGTGCGAACGGTAAAAAGGCTCCCCTCGCTCCCCCTGCACCCGCACGCCCTGCACCTGCACCTGCACCGCCGGCACCGGTTCCCGCCGCTCCTAAGAAAGGAAAGCCCGCTGGCCGTGCGAACAAGGCTGCGCCCGCCCCTGCTCCCGCCGCGCCAGCGCCAGCGCCAGGGGCTCCAGCTCCCCCCGCACCGAAGAAGGTCAAGAACGGCAAAACCCCTGCTCCGGCTCGTCCCGTGCCAGCGTTTGCGATATCCAGGGTACATATATTTACCATCATCAGCTCAACCTATCTGACTCATATCCAGCCTGTGTTATCGCCCTCGAGCCGTCGTTCCCTCTATGCGCGCCGGCCGTCATGCAGCTGGGAGCCAGTACGCATCATTCTTGTTCTCGCTGAATCTATTCTCACTGTTTTTTCCATAGACACTTCGTTCAACGGTAACTGCCTGGTTGCGGCCGCCAAGGACACCGCCCCCTTCGTGAGTTCTCCTGGTTTAAAATACCAACATTCGCGCTGATGTTCTTTTGCAGCCCACCGCGTGCGGCGGATGCGCTGCCCAGTTCGGTGTGACGGAACCGGGCTCCAACACGAACACTAACGCCAACACACAGTCCCCCGCCCCAGTCGGCGGTGCGGTGCGGGCGTAGCAATCAACTAAACCGTCCCTCGTTGTTTAAATCTCAAATAATAGATGCAGTGCTATTACAGTCGTTTGCATAAGTCCGTGAAAACGTGTTTTTTTTTTTCCCTGCGCATCACGTGCCTGAGGGAATCCATCCAAAAGACTGCCGAGTGCCTAGCTATATCTAGCCCGCGGCGCGGGAGCCCGTTGCAAAAATTTGGGGTGAAGGTGCCTGACCGGGTATTCAACTGGTATCCGTGGAGCCTCATCGAGGACGAGATTTCATATGATGGAATAGAGCTGTTTGGCAAGTGATGTAAACCAAAAATATGCTGAAAACCTAAGCGAAACTTGATGCAAAAACTTTGCTCCACAATTTGCAAAACTACTGTGCTAGCTTCAGTCACAGCTCCCATCGGTAGTTTAATTGAAGCTCGCCCGCCGCGGAGTCGGAATTTTGTGGGCCGTAGTTTGCGAGAAAACTGACAGGTCACCGGCAAGCGCTTTGTTCGAGACGGCCCGACCACGAGATTAAATATGTTCATTGGACACCGATCCCATTTAAGAGATGACACGCCACAAATGGGAGATCCGCGGTTAAAAAACCGTCACAGCGAGCAGCGCAGGAATAGAGGGGACCTTCCAGGCTGCCCCGAGAAGGTGCGGGATGCTCGTGGAGATAAGTGCGCTAGGAGTTGCCCTTACGCCAATTAGTGAGGTCGTGAAACGGTAAATACTGCCGTTTAAACGCGTGATACCGGTGCAGAATTCGAGCCAGACACTTACATCTGGCGCGCGCTTAATCCTAGACATACCCAGTCATGAATCAAAAATTATAGCCCGCCATCCTATCACGCTCCATCGTACTGGTCGCATAAAAGTGGATATTGGTCGCGAGACTGCGTGGGGTAAATGAAAAGGGGCGTAAGGTTTTCGAGCAGGTACCCATCAGAAAGGACGATGCTGCTCGCTCCCGTCTAATTGGCGGTATACAGCTGGTCAATGCCATTTTCATTGTTCGCAAGAAATGCATGGGGGAGGGCACCGCGGTTGGGAAGGCCCTTTTGGCGAAGTACTTGTCAACGTTGTTGCTAAAATCTGTGCTATTGGTCCGGGAAGAATCAGCCGCGCATGAGGGCAGAACCACAGCACCGACGTACTGCATCGAAATGATCCCTCACTGGCCCATTGAAGGGTCCGTACACCCGCACAATCATCCAAGGGTCTGCACAGGAGTGTGCGTGGACGTAGGGTGACTGTGTTCCGAATAACGGAAAGGTTCGAATTCTGTGTGCCAGGGTATGTGCGACCGCGAGGATTCAATTCCCGAGGATACGTTACAAGGGCTCATCCGCAGCGTAATTTATCAGGAACCCTTAGTACTCGACGCACAGAAGAATTGGTCTTGAGAAGTGCGCCAGAATAATCAAGAGTGAAACCGCAGGCGGCGGTTGTTCCATGTTGAACGCAAGCGAGGTGCGAAAACGCACAAGTGCATGATACAGGCCGTATACCAACCTTGAGTAACACAGGAGCCTTTTTGAAGGCGAGGCGGTGACCCGAGAAGCTGAGCATCCAGGAAGAAATTAAATGGGGCCCCAGATACGCGTTGTCGATGTTTCCATGTCCAATGCATCCAATTTCGGGAGGAGAAATGGCGCTGATCTTCACCATGCGCACAAGTAAAAACCTGCTAAATGAAATCCGCTGAAAGGGAATTAGAGGAAGATTCATCTACACCGAGGTCAGCCGCGAGACATTCAGATTTTCGTTTTGAGCCGGCCAAAAGAGTGATAGAAGAACTGAGGGGCGAGTCGCGGAGGAGCGTTGTGCACTCCGGCATCCAGCGAAGGAGAGATAGACTTGGATTCCTCTCGATCAACGTGGAAAATGAGATGAATAGAGCCCTCAATGGCGACGTGGGCGGCGGAATTGAATCGTCGACACCGCCATAGCTGAAGGCTGGAAGCCACGCAGGGACCGGCCGACGAAACAAGACGAAATTGGAGAAGCTGCCGTACGAGCAGAAAGGCCGAAGTCTGGCGGCGTCTTTGCTTTTAAAACGTAGTCTGATAAGCAGAACTCAGAAAAGCGGGCCCAAGAGCAAAACCCGCGGAGGGTATGCAACGAGTATTCGGGCAATGAGCCGGACCCCAAGGAGAGAAATAGATATACGCTCCCGTCGACTTGCGGAGAATGTGCGGCCGGCAGAGCAGGGAAATGTTCTGCATGAAACATGGGAGCAGAGAATTTTGGAAAGGTGCTAGACTCCAGGCTACACTGCTGAGGGGAATCCATTGCGCGATCCAGCAAATGGAAAGGAAAGGATCGAAGCCCAATTCTTCAGCGCCCACAGGGCAAGAAACCAAAGGGAGACGATGTCCTGAAACAAGCTAGCACTCCCGCTACAGATGAGGTTCCGATGGATCCAGGGACAAGGTCGACTCAAGGATGAGAAAAGTTGAAGAGACATGTAGCGCTACTAGTGCTGTACCGTAGTCCCATTCGTCAGGCGAGAAAACGATTACATTAGTGTAATAGATGGAAAACGCGACACAGGGAGTGTCTATTATAGATTGAAACAGCCTGGCGAGGCGAGATTGCGCAAGTTTTGGCGCGTCAAATACGATTTCCAGAGAAACGACTGGCAGTGTATAACTTGG
This sequence comes from Mycena olivaceomarginata, assembly GCA_029378375.1. Taxonomy (NCBI): domain Eukaryota; kingdom Fungi; phylum Basidiomycota; class Agaricomycetes; order Agaricales; family Mycenaceae; genus Mycena; species Mycena olivaceomarginata. The sequence continues at coordinate 187,049 of JARKIC010000028.1, read as the reverse complement.
CGGTGCAGATTCCAGAAAGCATGAAGGGAAAAATGTCGGCCAGCAAGAACAGAACTTCTCGGAGTAGATTGAGAGAGAGAGAGCAGAGCAGTAGGGCTGCAATGGAGCTGAGCGCGGAATGGGTGATGATGGCGGGAAGCAAGGGAGAGTCCGGATCAAACACAGCCACCCATCTTTCTTCCTCTTCGAGGCTCACAGCAAACTCCCTTGGGAAGACGCTCACAATCGCGTCTTTGTGCATCCGTGTCCTAGCCTTCGACCACGCTGTGGCGCCCCGCTCTTCTAAACGATCTTAGCGCCTCGATCTCCGAATACTTAGTGGACAACCATGTGGCTTTTTGGACCTTAACTCCTAGCGAGTCGCGGACCCTGGGACCCAAAGCACCGTCCGGGGTGCTGATGCGCGGTGCATCCGTGGGTGGATTGGCGGGTTCACCGCCTCAGGACGACGGGGCCCATTTGCAGGTCCTTCTCTCTGCGCCAGGTGGCTCCTCGGAAACTAGGACTCAAGTACTGCCCGTGGTACTATTTGCACACCCGTACTGTGACGGCGCGCTCGATGGTCGTGCCGACTGGACCTTTCCTCAAACTCCTGTTGGATCCGGCGGAGGCGCAGACATTGGCCATATCTCATTGGACCCATTGTACTCCGGGGTAACGTGCACGATGCGCACGAGGTGGACTGCACGCCGCTCGTGCCTCCACGGCCTGGGCCTCTGTACGGGCGAGGGCATATTGGATGCGGATGGAAGGAAGTGGAGCTAGTCCCTCAATAATGCTTACGTTCTTTAGCTCATCCTGGATTTGCGTCTTTTTCTGCCAGGCCTCGCGTGCACCTCTCCCAACGGTTTGTTTTTTGGCCGGCTTTGTTTCGCGCGCGCCTCCCCGCGGCTTGTTCTTTCCAGTTTCACGCGCACTTTCCCTCCGACGGCTTCAGCTCTGCATACGGATATGGACGCCGTTATCAGGGATCCACTCCCCGCGCTCGTTGATCCTTCGGGTTCCACACCTTCGCACAGGGGAGGGTGGACGCGCGCGGCGTGTGGACCGATCATCCTTGGTGGGGAGCCCACGGATCGTCTCTGCTGCGAGGATATGTAGCCGATGTACGTGTCCATGCCTCTCCCGCCCGCCTGAAAGCGCCGCTGTGCGTTTTCCCCTCTGCTTTCCAGAATCGATCTCGCTCGTCGAGCTTCCGCACTGTGGGCGTCTGCAAGCACACATCGTATTCGTATGCGTGGCCTTGTCTTGCGTATCAAACATTCGATGGCAAGGAAGATCGAATGGGTGGCGGGCGTGCTGCAGGTGCTCCTCGCGCTCGTGTACACACTCGTGCACCCGCGCTTTGGCCATCGTCAATCGTGTGCCTGTCCGCCTGTCCCGTACGGCACGTGTGCCGCTCTGTACCTCCCTCCGCAGGACCACGCGTCCCTTCACCTCCAAGTGAGCCCGCCCCCTCGTGCAAATCCTCCCCGATCGTCGGGGATCACGTGGCCCCCACGTTTCGGGCGGCTGCGCCACCTTTGCGCGAAGGAAGAGAGGGTTAGGCGAGTTCCTCCGCCGCCTCCCGTTATGACCATGCTTGGCTTTGGCTTGGGCAGGAGGACGTGCTCGAGGCTCGAGATGGAGGACGAGGGGAAGGCGCGGTAGAAGTAAGGGTGTATGTAGGAAAGGTGGAGAGATGGAGGTGCGGCACGTCGCACGGAGGACGAAGTACGCGATGTACGCGGAGGCCGAGCACCGACTCCTCCCTCGCTCCTCAACGTGCTCGTTCTCAACGCCCAAGGTACGTTTACTCTGCAGATAAATTCCTTCATTTCGTTGATGCTTATCCGTCCCGTTAGTCGCGTCGAGACATTCCTGCTTCCGCATCCGGAAATTTGTTGTATTTCCCCCGAGAATATTAACGCTCGGCGTACCCTGACGCGGTTAACCCTCTGCTCCCCACGTTCTTCGGCTCATCCTGGATTTTGCTCTTCTCTTGTCAGGCCTCCCGCGAGCTCCCTCTTTTCGATGTTCTTTCCAGGTTCTGCGTGCGCCTTTCCCAACAGCCTATTTTTGTCCGACTCTGTTTCACGCGTGCTGTCCCTCCGACAGCGCTAGACATACATATGGACATAGATCCCGCGCGGCGCGCTCGTTCCCGGAGATTCGCTCCTCGCTCGTGCGCGTTCGTTCCCGGGGATTTACTCCCCGTGCTCCCTCCGCACTCGAGGCGATGGGGGTGTGGATCGATCTTGACTGCGGAGGAAATGAGGAAATGTAGTCCCTGCCCGTGCCTCGCGCGCCTAGGAGCACCACCCCACGACCTCGACATCGCTCCGCATGTATTTAGCGCGTCCTGGCCTTTGCCCCGTCCTCGCTCGTCGACTGCCTCTACCCATGCTCCGTCCTCCATCGTCGAGGCTCGAGAGCGTGCCCCGCGTGTCCCCGCGTTGCATCGCCCGTGTGCTCTGTTCAGGGACTGCACATGCTTCCCCCGCACCGACCAATGTGTGTACTGCGCACGTCCCGGTAGGAAGACCATTCTGCACTCCCGCAGCGGACAAAGATCCAGGTGCGGGTACGCGCCGCGACGTCCTCACTACCGATGTGCGTGCGCAAGCTGCATCACGGGCGGCGTTGGATGTCAGCGTGTCCGCGTGCCCCACTACTGCCTTTTGAAGGCCTTTAGCCAGCAGCCTGTGCCGTCGTCGTGCCCCCGCCTTCTGCGAACCCCCTCTGCCAGCCGTACTCTCCCTCCCTCGTTTCTCAAGCTCCAAGATCTGCGTCCCCGTCGGCGCTGTGGAGAAAGGCCTCGGGTCATTCTCCTCCCTCCGCCTCGTCTCCCGTCGCGGCAGGGCGAAGATCTTGGTGCGAGTGCGGGTGGGCGCACCCCGCCAGTACGGAAGCTCTCTGCGCCTATGGCAGATCGCGCGGAATGTCAGGAACTTGCACCGCCACGGCCGTCTTGCAACGCCCCCGACTTGGGATGCGATACGCGCAGGGTCAGGCGGGTGAATACACATACGCCGCGGCGCTGCCAGTGGCCAGGTACACCGGGCAAAGAGTTTTGGAACAGCACCACGGGGTAGAAAAGGCGGGTGGTCGTGGGTGGGGTTGTTATTGAGCGATGCCGGAAGGTCCGCAGGCTTGCGAGGGAGGAGGGGGAGAGATGCGAATGAAAGAGCGGCAGGAGGAGGGGTGTTAATGTGTATTTGGTCCTCGGTTACGGCAGCAGCGCTTACCCTAGCCTTTTGCCTTCAATCTTGCTCTGCATTCGCTCTGCGTTTGCTCAAGCAACTACGAACTGGGGTCTTTATCTGCCGCATCGACTCCACAAAATTCTTGCTAACTCTCTCCTCGCCGAGTCGCAACGGTCGCGCTTTGGTCGCGCTCTTGTCGCGCTCCACCTCCTCCTGCTATCAAGTTAGTTGCCTGCCACCAGCTACTAGTAGGTCCAAGTTCTATCACCGCATACCAGGAGACGAATGGTACGGTTCCGGAATCCTATCCTAATGCGAATCTGGTCTTCTACCTTCCTTGAGGCGGACCCATCGTCATTTATTCAGCCAGGAATCCAGGTTTAGGGTTAGTTCAACGTAACTGCTTCTCGTAAATCTGGGTATACAAGTGTTGTCAACGTCTTCGCCTTGTCGGGCTGCGCGAAACCCCAGGTAATGGCCGGATGGATCGCAGACGGAAAGCTCCTTGGGCCCGTGCTTCACTTCAAGTATCGACTTACCCCCAACGCAGCGAAGCGTGCCCGCGGCACGGTTTCCCCCCTGCATTCGATCTCTAGCAGTGGCGCACGATCTCCCGCCATATCGGACCGTCCCCGTGCCTGCGCCCTCTTGTACTTTCGGTCTCTGAACCGGAGAGCGAAGGGGGCGTCGCGCATACGGGGATGGACTTGGGGGGACTGGAATCCAATTGCAATCCCCGCGCCCCACTCCCCTCGCGTCCTACTCGTTCTCCCGAGTCCCGATTTCTGTGCACGTTCGTGGGATGGACTCGGAGGGAGTTTGACATTTCCTCGCGGCGGGAAGAAGGTCTGGGCGGAGCAGTGGTCCGAGGGAGATGGAGGGAAGACGCGGAGATGGGAGTGGGAGTGGAGTGGGAGTGGGAGTGTGAGTACCGTCTCCTCGTACTGCCCTGCCCCATAACCTGGAATTTTGCCTTAGCCTCCAGCATCGACGACCAGCCGCGCGCACCGAGACATGCCAGCCTCACCCCCGCTTGTGTTGCGGGCGCACCCCGTTTTGACTGTCTTGGAATAATCCGCAAAGTGCATCATCTCGCGTCTTCGCGACTGGATTGGACGTCATGATCTGGGCGGAATACTCTGCGCCAGACGCAGAAAACCGCCACGTCCAGAGGGAAGCATGGGGGGGGCCTCCGTACGCGGTTGCCCTCGTTGCGACTCGCTCCTGCAGCAGGCAGGAGATGACTGACCATTCTTTGTGATTGTGATAGACGCAATCAATAACATCCAAACCAAGGTCGACCTCCTCAAGTACTGCCACGGGCACAATATCAAGGTGCCGCCGTTCCCTCTCCTCTCCTCCCCGGGGACACTCGTTGGGTGCGTCTTGCCTCGATTTTCCTTTCCCTCCCTTTACCTTGTCCCTCCTTCCCTCTCTCTATCTGTCCATACCATCTTACCGTGATCGCTGTACTGACACCCACCCCAGCCGCATCTCGACGAAGACGGTGTCGCGCTCCTCTTCGAAGACATTCACCTCGGGCGCTCCGTCATCCCGCCGCATGCCGTGCCCGTCAAGCCTACGCTCGTCAAGTGGGATGCTGCACAGCCGTTGGGGTGTAGATGATGGGTTGTGGAAGCGACGTTCGTCTGAGTGGAGGGACTCCTACTGCTTTTACTTGATGCACACCGCGTCTACTTCGACTACGCTTTGACGTCGCAGTCTTCAGTAGTATCTTATATTCACTTCGTATATCTTGTCTCATCTCACCACCACCACCATGTATTCGTACTGTTGGCCTACTTACCTACCTCACTATCCATTTATCTTGGCTCGGAGTCCGTCCCGTCCGCCCCATCCCTGGACCTCGACTTAAAAAATTCTCTTTTTCTGTATTTCTTTTGCCTGGAGTCTAGACCGGTGACCGTGTGTCTATGAATCCTGTCGATAAACAGCCCGGTTGAGTTTCAAATCGGGTAACGCGCGGGATTGCCATAAAAGGTGCAGAGGCAGCCCCCGAGGCACGTCATCGTTTCTGATGCCAAACAACGCTAACACAACCGAAGAAATATTCCTGTATCCTCAGAAGTTGAGTGTTTGGGCTCATCAAAAATTTCAGTGTCTTTTGGTCGTCATCTATCGTTGTGGACCACCTCACCAGCCTATTTTTGCTCTCTCAAGGTGCAGCACGGTGGAAAGCGGAGTTCGCGAAATTCGCTATATGACCTAGCAAATTTCACCTTTCACCTAGAAAACAGTGAAAAGAGGGTGAAATGGTTACCCAATGTACTGGCTTGTTTCGTTCAATTCGGCACTGATCACGACCAGAACGATCATTACTGCAATAAAAAGTGATGATTTGAACGGAGCTTGCCAGGGCATCGTGAAAAGGGACATATTGTACCTGAAAATCAGGTGATTTTCACTTGTTTTGCAAGTGAAATGTTTGTTTTCGGCCTTTCCCCGCCGTTAAGCTCTATGTTTTGACCTTATAACAAGATGTTACATTTGTCGACGCTGGCGTCTGCTTTCTCCATCTCTCAAGCTTCAAATCGGGTTCGTTTCAATGACTTGCCAATGAAATGTTTGTTTTTGGTCTTTCCCCGCCGTTAATCTCTATGTTTTGACCTTATAACAAGATGTTACGTTTGTCGACGCTGGCGTCTGCTTTCTCCATCTCTCAAGCTTCAAATCGGGTTCGTTTCAATGACTTGCCAACTGGTTTCACCTCACTAAGATTCGTCGTCGTACCGCAAAGTTACCCGGATTACCTATCCGGCCCAACAACTCTGCATGCGGTCGCTGGTAGCAAACTCTGTATCTCTTCTGCAAACAAGTTCTGACTCGTAGCCAGCTCTGGTCCTTCGAACATTCAAAGTTCAAATCTGGTTGCCTTCTTACACTCTTGGTTAAGAACTGCTCTTCAGTCGTCTTGCCCGTGTTTTCCGGCTAGGATCGGTTGTGTGCCGCAAATTTACCTCAGGAAGGCTGGGCTTGGAGGAGGCTTTCCTCGTAGTAGTGGTGTTGGAAGAGATGGCGATTGTGATGTCGTATAAAAATATACTTCAAATTCCGATCAGGCGTGTCGTTTGCCATGGAAAGTGAATGAGTGAGGGATTTCGTGTATCTTGGAAAACAGATGTGGTTTGACTGTACTTCCAGATAACAGAAGAATATTCCCTGCAGGACGTATTGGCAGCAGAAAATCACTAGACACACTTTGTTTTACTGTAAACGAGTGATGTGTTCAGGAACCTGTGGAAAGCAGAAAATTCAGTAATATCCAGGCAAGATCAATACTTGTGTCGTGAATGGTCTACGGCGACCGGAGGGCGAGATAACCAATAAGCAGCAGCAGACAGGCAGTGTATTCGGGTTGTTTGGAGGTGAGTTCGATGCTGCACAGATTGTAGCAAAACTCTTGTATTTTCTGTTGGCTGAAAACAGGGTACAAAAGGAACTACTGATCAAGTGCTTTTCACAGGTGTTTTATACAAGTCCAAGAGGCGTGAGAATCGGGAACAAAGTGGATATCATGAGAAAATTGGCATGGGGAGGAGGCCGAATGGGTATGAAGCATATGCTTTAAAAGATGAACAAAAGATGAATATATAGAGAAGATGATAAGAAACACTGATACCGCATGGATGATGTGTTGAGCACAATTTGCCATTAGTTTGGACAGAATAGGCTATGCTTCTGATCCTGGTAGCTATAGGAAACATGTGGTGGCTGTCGGGAAGGTGGAAACGACGGGAAATGAGTATAATTGAGCAAAAGTGATTGGCCAGGGACTTGTGAGATGATCTATAGTTCCGCATGCATTTTGGAATATTTTCCCAGCACACAGGGAGGGTGCAAAGTGCAGAAAACTGGCGGAAATCCAATGTGGGATGATGCAATTTGCCAGGGATCACAAAATCCCTTGTTTGAGCGATGCTGAAATGCCGAGTGGTTCAAAGGTTAACTCAGAAGTATGTAGGAACTTGATTCAAGAGAATATTGGTATTTCTCCTGTTCCGAATACTGCTTGCATGGTCAAAACAAATGCAGTTCCACAATAGGTTGCGCATCCAGAGTGCAGATAATGTTGTGTGATTTCAGTGATTTCACAATTGTGGTATCACACGATACTGAAGCCGGAAGCGGCTCTGCCGGTAGGAATTGCCAATGCGGACTGGGTTAAGCGCCGCGACAACGAGGAGACAACGAGTTAAAAGCAACATGATGAGGCAGAGGGTGGTAAAATGACAGTCCAGAGACCGAAGCCTGCAGAAACCAGCCGACTGTTTTATTCTCTCCAGAGAAGACACCGGATTCCCAGCATTACCTCTTCGCGTCGCCACTGGAACTGATTCTCATCGGATTCCGACGTTGTAAGAGCATAAGCAGAAAATAGAGATCTGAGATTATGACAGAATTAAGTTTGAATGTGGGCTGGCTGGAGGATGTTGAAGTTGATGTGGTCCAAGACAAGCAAATTCGTGTATGGGCACCTCGCGCAATCGAAGTACGGGAGGGGGTGGGAAATCATTTCTGAGTAACTGCACGCGAGGCCGGAACCCGAAAAGTGTCTGGCAAGAAAGACCAGCTACGTGGTAATTATCATATCGTCGCTGGCACTGGCGGCCTGCTGCCTGAGCCGCAGAAAAAACATCGATGTCCCGGGCCAGCAGAGAGACCAGTTCACAGAAGTGCAGGGATTGATTTAAAGACGAGGATGAAATGCCGAACCCTGGTTGGCGCGTGCTCCACGAGAAGGAGAGGCTGACGAGGTCGTGACGGTCGCAGGAGGAAAGGCCCGGGGCATGCCACCGACCATTTGATCGGCTGATCCGTGCCAACACTTTCAAGTTCTTCCCACCGCCTCCTTGCTTTTCTGCGGTACCTGAGGTGCGTTCCGCGACCGAACCAGCAATACCAGCCACATAGCATTTCATGCCCACCCTCTATTAGCTTGTCCTTCCGTCTGTCCTGCCGACATTCAAGAGCATCTCGTCCAAATCTCATCTGCGATTGCGGTCTGGCAGTGTTTACTCCAGCAAAATTATGGGCCGGTTCCGCACAGGTTCTTGGCGAGAGCTTTTGTAATTCATGACATTATCCTCCTGTCTGTACTCGTTGCCTTTCTGCAACTCGCTTTCAAACTAAAGCCTGACGCGCCATCACCGGAACTGCTTACTGTGACTTCGATGGTATTTCCCTGACGAACCAGGGGAGAATTTTTAGGGAATCCTTCTAGGACTCGGGCGCGACATGACTGGTTCACCGGCCGGCCCTACTGAACGCCGACAACACTTTACTTGTAGTCGCGTCCTCTCAGTTTTTATCTCGCCCACCATCCTCGCAATTCATGTCCACGCTATCGCTCGGTTTTGCTGAACTTGCATCTGGCATGCGGGAGTTGCGGATGATCGGCGGTAAGAAGCTCTCACTCCGCTTCTGCGCGTACACAGTCTCTCACCAACTTTTGTAAGGTATACAAGCCCATTAAAGGGGGGAACTGCACGGAATGGGGTCCACGGGCTACGTAGTACCACCGATCGACAGATCGTCGACCGAGAGGCGCTCGGACCTCCGCGGCAGGGTTCGACTCCCAGCCTCCGAACGTGACCTCAACCGATTAGTTTTATCCTTTCTTTCATCTGAAGTTTACGCTGGCTCGATCGAACTCAGCGAGCCCTCTCGACGCAATAATTCGCGCCTCACTCTCAGATTTTATGCAGAGCCTTCTCAGTCTCCCATTCCCTTCCCGCCGCTTTCCCGACTGCATGTCTACTCAGGACAACTCAGTCGAGAATCAACACTTCCCTTCTCCCCTCAAGGCCCTCCCGATGTAAGTCGGACGTTGTGTACGGGTCGCCGGAATTTCTGAAAATGTCGTGATGCTTTATGCTTTTTCTTCTGGCAGAGTGGGGTTCGACTCCCCGCGTCCGAGTGTAATACTCTAGTCCTCGCTCTCTTTTTTCTGTTGCCAGATTGGAAACTCCGTCATTTCTGACGCCGCCCACACGAATCCTGGTCAAGTTCTTCTCGCGTTCGGCTTTGTGCTCAATATTCTCCCCCGTATTCTTTCGTAACATCGGGCAACGGTTATGTCCTGGTGTATGGAAAACGGTCGGCGCTTCGAAGATCTCTTTGGGTCCGACTCTGCGTCTGGATATATAATCTATGATGCTTTGTTCGGTTTGCTTCTTTCTCGGATTTTACAAACCTCACATTCGGATACCGTGTTTGCAAATGACGGGTCGAGACATGGTCTCGCAGTCATAGTCTCGCGGTCAGACGGTATGCATGTCTCCTCCAGCTTCCTCGCTTTCTGCCTAGCTTTGCGCAGGAACCCATGACCACAGAACAAAATAATCGGTTCAGGTGTACGCTACACACACCCAAGACTCGCTGGTTGACGCAGGGTTGTATCGAGTCTGGGAGGGCGCAGGGTTCGGATCCCTGTGTCCGGATTCAACGCCGTCATGACCCTTTTTTCTCCTCACACTCTGGCAGGATACAATGAGATACCCACAGTGCAAAAGGCGTTGTTGGTGTGCACGTTGAATGAGACCTCTCCGCGGAGCGCATGCATATGGTGGGTCAATCTGCGCTCCCTCCCTCTCCTCACCCGTCTTCTAATTTGCACATCACCGCCAGGACATGCTCGCTCTCACCCTTTGACACGGTGCCGCACCAGAAAGATAATTTGGGCGTCGTGTACGGAACACCGCCAGCCTCTCGATCAGGGATCTTATGCCTCTTGCTGGCTCTCCGGTGTTCGATTCCCTGCGTCGAAATTGGGCAAGGAGAAAATCTGATTTTTTCTTTCAAGTTCTGTTTGTTTGCAGCGGTATGTCCATCCACGGAACAATTGGCGTTAAACCGTCGGACTCGACGAATGCTGTGTTGATTGAACTGCGCCTAGCACGCTACGGACATTTTGATGGGACAGGGGTAACTATTTTCCAACCAGGCTTTGGGGGTCCCCTTATGGAAAAATCGAAAATGGGTGCACATTCAGATCTTGATGAGAAACTGATATTCCATCTATAAACTTTGGGTGTGCTCCCAACTGTTGACCCACCGCAGCCTGTGACCCTCATTTTTGCCCTGTTTGTGATCAAAACATCCATAGTAAGTCAACCGTTCGGAGCACACCCAAAGTTTATAGACAGAATATCATTTTCTCACCAAGATCTATCCATCTTCGATTTTTATTTATTTGGGCGGCTCCCCCAGCCTGGTTGGAAAATAGGTAGTGCCGAATGCATGTCGGGTGAAGCAATTGAGTTGGAGGTGTAAAATGGTTTTGGAGGCAATTAAATTATTTGTGCGATCAGCGGCAGATTACCTGACAGTGCCACCCTCCATAGAACATCCTAGTAATCCAGTGAGTATTTTATTTGAGAGCCATGGCAAAAAACTGACCTTCTGAGAAGATGTATCCAGAAAAAATACAGTTGGGATATCCTAATAGACACCTAACAATACGGCGAGTTTACTTTTAGGGCTGGGAAAAAACTGACCTTCAAAGACATTCAAGTTGTGTCTAGAAAATACAGTCAGGATAACCCGCGGCCACTGAGTGGTGACAAGGTCCAGATTCGGTGTCGAGCAGGACAGTGAATCTGCATGAGAAACAAATGTGGTAGAGATCACATGGAGCACGTTTAGAATCAGTCCCCGGCCACACTGGTCAAACTACGGTGGATCCCAAAACCGGGCCTAAAGCCAATTAGGCTTTTGCACATGTGATGTAAAATATTCCAGGAACCAACTAATGGTCCCAGAGTACATGGAGGAGGAGGATATATTATACTGACATGGTCCCACAATTGGAACTGCCAGTTTACTACGTATGACATTGTAACTTATGCAGGCTAAAAGTTACCCATCAATATACATAGAACACACGTAATACCGAGCAGGGGGGGGGGGGGAAGTCTAGGTACCCAATGATATTCCTGGCCTGGCTCAGACCAGAGCAGGTAGGTTGCCGGGTAAACCCTACCTTGCACTATATAGGAAACCAGAGGGTACGGCCGTAAGCTAGATGGCACCGGGCAAATCTTTGGCGGAATGGGTTCACATTTGGATAGTGGGTTGAGGGGGTGGATATGTACGTGCTTGTTCAAGATCAGGCTGGTGCAGGCCGTGGTTATGTTGTCTTTTGCCGCGCCGTTCGGAGCTTTAGAACGGATGGCAATGTCCTGGCCTGGCCACCGGTGGCTCCGGTTGAATTCTTTTTGCTTCAAAAATTTAAAATTCAAAGGATTAAAATCAAGAGAGAAAAGATTGTCGCTGTCTGATGTGATAATTTTGTTTCTGCATCGTTGCTAGGTTGAATTGTATTGGTATCGCTTGAACTGGCTTGCCCGAGACCTTGTACTGGTACCTAGGATTTGGAAGCCTCCATTCCGCCTATGTTGGTCACAACCACCCGTGGCTGCGTCAGACATAGCCACTGTGGCTACGTCGGCTGTTTCGACCCCCAGAACTGAAAAGTAAATGGGTAATAAATAAAAAAACCAGTCTCGCTCCAGGTGGAATTTCCTTTGGATTTAATTGTATCCAATGTACGAGCAGCATATAATGACAACAGTTCTTTAGCCTCTGCGCCAGTCAACACATGTTCCCTTCCCGATCTGCAAGTTGAAATTTGTGTCGTGCCGGAGCGAAGCGACGGCATATCATGTGCACTATAAAAGGAGATAAGGCAAACATATGTACACAAAACCTCATCATTTCGTTAAAGAAACGGTACATGGGGAGGCTTCTCCTCGAGTTTGAAAGCAAAGAAAAATGAAAATCTCTGAATATTGGATACAAAAAAATGGTGTGAGCTATGCATATGAAGTGCGGACTGAAATACCGAAGCCCAGGGCATTCTGAACTTCTGTGAGAGGGTTAATAAGGCAGTAAGGAGAAATAACAGTATGTTACAACATCTTGGTTGACGGTGTGATTTCTGGAGGTATCTTTTGGCCGTTTGGGCTGCAATTCTGGGTGGAAAGATGTTTCAATGAATTAATGTAATCGTTTGGAAGAAAGAATCAGTTTTTAAGGGCTGCTCCGGCCGCTCTTTGTCTCGGAGCTGCCCGAAAGGGCCCATTTTGTAGGGATTCGGTCAAGAGAACTGCGATAGGTATCATCAAGGATCTGGGGTGTGAGGGTGCGCCTTGAGTGATAGTGTGGACCCTCCAAACCTCAAAATATCTGAATAATCACTGCATTCCGAGGCCCCGTCGGCAGGCTGTGCCGACATCGGCTGACAAAGGCCGACGGGGATCAGCACTGCTTGCCGACCTGACGTCGGCCGAACTGGGCCTGACATCGGCTGACGCAGGACTGACAGCCGTCGGCCACGTTCCCAAAATAGGCTCCTGGCATCAAACTGTCAGCTGTCATTGGTTCCCATAGGTCCAATAGACATTTAGTTATCTTCGGGAACTCATATAAAGTTTTTTTTCAAGACTTACGGATGTCGACAGGGGTTGGCATGGCCGTTCCGAGGGGTCGTCAGCCCAATTCGGCCGACGGGGGTCAGGCCAAATTAGGCCGACGACCCCTCGGAACGCAGTGAATGTCTTCATCCTCGGAGCCCTTGGGTACACGAATGTAAATTTTGGGGGGAGAATTGTGTCGTACCTGAATGCAATATGCCGGACGTAAAATGTGCCGTGTGCACCGCATCTGAGCCATCCGGCTACTTGTCGTTGTCTTCTTGGCAGAGGTGCAGTTATTCGTTCGTCGATTCAGATGCTCCAAGGCTTGATACGTTCTCAGTTGCGGTGCTGACCGTCATACTATAAGTTGAGCATACCCAAGCGTTACTAGCAGGTACGAAACCAGAGGAATTAAAAACTAATCAAACAAATCCCTACAGTCCACTTCCATGGGACCAACATCCAACCGACGCTTCTTGGTACTTGGAAAGCATGCAGCAAAATTGTCTGAATGAGGGGTAGACTACGTGAAGCTGCTCACTGCGTCGCTCGTGTTGACGTTCGTGCATGGTTTCCGTCCGGCAATAGTCATTGTCTGCTTGTTGCCCTTGCAGTTTGCACCTTCGTACAACTTGAGACAGAAAGTACCAGTTCGGTGAACCTACGAATCGCAGATGGTCAGCAGCTTGCAAATCAAGAGTAATGCATGGCACACCTGCAGGGAATGGTGGCCGTTGAATTCGTTACACCGGTTGTCGTAGGGCTCGTTCAAGCCCTCGTCTCCATCGCACTGGTCTCCACTGAAGACGCTAATGACGACGTTAGTGGTGGCATTGGCGAAGGCTATGGCAGAGATGACGACAATGAAGAGGGATCAGCGCATCGGGTCGATTTCGCAAAGAATGAAAGCTGTGTAGTTGAATAGTATGGGTAGAGGGCGAAACGAAGGTGAAAATTTAATGGGCAACGAGGGTGGTATGGCTGTAGCTGTGCTTTCCTGCCTCGTGTTGTCTACCTCCGTTCCAAATCGAGCTTCAGCGTCCCGGTCTTTGTGATAGACGCCAACGACCCGATATGATAGGACCACTCAACTGGCACCCACTATCTTCCCGCATACTAGTATTCTGGACCGATCTTTCTTTCTAAGAGGACGTTTTGCAGGAACATTTCCTTAGTCCGGAACCATCCCAACGAAGCTTTTACTTTAGCAATTCCTGGGAACAGTAGAGTATGCTACTATATTTTCCACTACTATTACAAGATGTGCCGCCGCTTCGCTCCGGCAGCCTAAGAGGTGAAGGGAAGAATAAATTGCATCTAAGCTTATGGATCCAGGGAAATACAGCACTGTAAGAACTAACGAAAGATCAGAAATTACAGGAGGTGTGCTCAACCTAGCAAGATTTGCAGATTTGAGTGATTTTGCAAAAGGAAATTTGCGTACCGCAGGTAAATACTTGCGTATTTCTGAGCGCAAGGTTGTGGATGGTCGCAAGTGTGATCATTTACAAAGCAATAAGTGGCCATAATGAACAGGCTGTCCCAAAAAAACACCAGTTCTCAAGTGAATTCGACTGGTAATACCCTTGAGAATTTTATTGGTAGATCCTAGTGATTCCCAAAGTAGTGCCAAAACTGTCCAAAAATGACGAGGGATAGGGTTGGAGACGGCCAAAATAGTTCGAATAGGATGCCGCAAAGACACGTGAGTTCACCCATGGTAAGAGATTGAGATAGAGCCCGACCCAAATGATCTGATAACTTCCAGTGGAGCAGAGGACCAGATGTTTAAGGGCACATTCGGAACGAGTACCAGTCAAGAAGACGTTGAGGACGGTTGACTTCAAGAGCCAAGAGCAAGATGATTCAATAGAGAGTGGGCAGTTGCAGAATTCGGCGGATTGCCCGTGAAACTTGGGGGCGTGAATTCAAAGTGGGAGCGGGCAAATGCAGCGACAGCAAAGGCGCCGGAAACTGTTTTTTTATCTTCGCCACGGGGATACGGCCAGAGTGAGAGAAATTGAGCGGGCTTGCGGTACAGTGAGAAAAATACTGCGGCACAGTGAGAAGGATACTGCGAATCGGAAAAGTGAACAAACATCTAAAGAATAAATGGGGCAAGACTGCAAGAGCTCAACCACGAGACGGGAGGCAGGAAACAGAGAAGAGGATGGATGGGGAATATACCACAGCCGAGCGAGTCAAAGAACGGGAGAAGGAGAAATATTACCATGCTGACGCCCAGAATGATATGATTTTGCCACCGCCGACCTTCCAGAAGCCTTGCACGAATAAAATCCGTGGCGGAATAAACAGACCGAGCAAGCTGAATGCATTGACAACCAGCCCAGCGTTGGAGGTCCCACAAATTCAGTGGGACAAAGCCGTGAACAGGGAATCGGGCTGTGACACTGCTAAGTAGACGTTTCGATGATACGGCCGCAGTGAGAATTTTGGGTAGGGATGACCGCGGCACAATGAGAAACGTGCTGCGAGAGCTGCGGTGGTCTGCGGATTGATTAAGAGATGGTCAGTTGACGAAAACCTACCAGTCGCACAGGAATGGGGATGGTACACCGATGGGGCAAAAAACCACGACGCATAGGAGAAGGGGGAGAGGAAGAACGAATGGAGATGTGGCTGCATGGAGCAATTGCACCGCCGAACGAGCAAAATCTTAAAGAACGGTTAATACATCACCCAGGGACTGGCATTGAAGCGATTCTGTAAATGAAGACAGCAACAAGGACTCATCATGATACCACCAAGACATGGACAGGCTAGATCGATGATCCTTCCTTGGTATCGGCACCTGATTTACAGATGTTTTTCTCGGGCATTTCGGTACTGAATATCACGATGCGAATTTGAAGCGGGATACATCAAGTCCGGATGATCCATACATTCGGCTACATTCGGTCACAGATATATTCGCGTGATGCCAGACACATTCGGCTCAGATCAGACGCATTCACTCACCAATGCATCTGCCTTCGCCGGAGATAAGACACTGGCAGTGAAGAATGAATCAGTGTATGCCATGCACAAAATATGGGAATCTCGCAAGTTCGGAGGTTTCCGTGATCCCAATCAATTCAACATCTAGCCCGCCGCGGCCGGAGTTTTGAACACCTTTGAAATCTTTGAGCGACGGAACGGAGTAAAATAAGAGCATCATAGTTGTATTGACTAAATAATATACATGATTATGTGCTACTAGTAATGATCTAAGTAGCTGTAGTAATTGTGAACCGCCTTGGAACCGCCTCGCGTGCACACCCGCATACACGTCCCGCACTTATTCCCGAAAGGCCATTGCACGGGCATGCCCATTGCTGCCACGATTGGAGATGCTGCGAAGGGCCCGCACATTGTGTTGAGTACAGGACAGGGACAGGTGCGCTTTGTACCGAAAGAAAATCAGTGATGCCACCAAGATGCCGCCGAGTCTTAACTCACGCACCTGAACTGCAAGGGACAAATAGGGGTCGTCGTAATATGAGAGAAATTGTGCCCCCACGTTGGCACCGATAGAATCGCTGCTCTGCCCTCTAGTGTTGCCGCGACTTGGGCTTGAACGGCTTCAAGTCGACTTAATGGGGGCGACTTGAGCCGAGTCAAGTCAAGTCGGACCCAAGACTTGACGCGACTTCGAAGTCGATGGAAATCGACTTCAAGTCACTCAAGTCGACTTGAGTCGGGTCTTGAAAGTGGAAATCTTCCAAAACACTGGGTGAGGGCAATAACATCAATAGCTCCACGGCAAAGCCCACTAAATGGGTTGCAAATTAATATTTCACGCAATTTTCTGAGTTTGAGTTATACACAAATTTTCCAATCATTAAGGGGAATTTAATCTACAGTCCGAGCCACTATGTACACCACCTTGCCACCACCAGAATTTGGGGGACAAAGGTCTCGCCATGGGTGGACCTGAAGAGGAAAGATATGACAAGCAAGCACATGTTCTTCAGCGCTTTGAGACGCTTTGGTGAAGCTTACCGGGGGGTACATTGTGTCACTGTTAGTGCGTCACACATAGGGCTCCCGCTTTTGATACGCATTGCCGTTTCTCGCCCCGAGGTGCTGTGTGAGCGGGAATAACACGGCATCATGATTTGGTTACCGTTCCGGAATGGTCCGCGGGGTTCCGCTGGAGTACGGCACGGTGCGGAGCTGTATGACTCACAGTGACAGAAGTGAGATCACGCCCACGTGATGAACAACCAGTTCGTGACCTCGCTCACTTCTTTATCGCACTCCATCACAGTCAGAACACAACAGTGACCTAGTTCACTTTCACATATTCTATATGCCTGAGAAAACTGTTTTAAAACTCTTTGAACGTGAGGTTGGCTGGGAGGAGCACAGGATTCCGTCGACAGTGGATAGAATAGATGATACTTCCTTCATAGGTGCCGATTTTTCTGTTGTTCTTGGTTTTTCTGTTGGTTTTTGCTAATCCTTTGGCGTCCTAGGGGAGTTTGTTACCCATCCTGTGTGCTGTGCTCGGGCGGATGGGACCCGGCAGACATTTACTGTCCATGTGTCTTCACCAGATGACAGCAAATTTGTGCCACTTCCTCGTCTGCCACCTCTGCCCATTGAGCCTGTCTCTGCACCAAAGACAGGAAAAAAGCCGCAGCCCAAGAAGTCTGCATTTTATTGTGCCCCATGTCACAGCTCGGGTGAAAGTAATTCGCACAAGGCATGCCTTTTTGATCTGTTTTCGGTAATTATACCTCATCCCAATGGCCAGGAAAACGAACAGTGCCAGCCCTCAGCTATTACAAAATACCAGTCGACTGATATCGATGCTGATGCCAAGAGACCACGTGATAAAGAGGTACGCCTCACTGTTTGCGTTGAGACTTTTGCACCTGACCCCACCTTTCTTTGTGACGTTTCAGGACGAAACAGACCCCCTCAACATTCCTACTGCTGAGTTCGTTAATACCCTGAAGATTGCGGGCAGAATATCAGCGAAGGCACGTGGAAAAGAACTGGTCATTGCGATCTGCAATAAGCACACTGGGATGAATGTGAGTGCTATCGGTTTCAACTCCTACGATTCTGCTCTGAGAGGGCGCCCTGTCCAGTTTGTTATGCGTGTTACCTTTGGACTCGAAGGTCACTGCTTTTGGATCCCGACCCAAATGTATCGTTGGATCGTCTCCCAAGAACCGGTTCCACGGGGGGCGAGACGAGCTACGCTTATCCGATCAAGGACGAGGACGTAGATGGGCCTGCAACAGGGTGCAAAGTTTCAATTCAAGCTGCTTTCATCCGCCCAGAGTACACCCTGATCTTCGTTGACCACAACAGCCTGATCCAGTTCCATGTCATGCAAATGCCCGAACGTTTCACTGCTGATGATCTACGGCCGGGATCTGAGGTGTGTGTTGAAACACCTTTATATATCTATCCTTATTCCTGGACCGCTCCTGCAGTTCTGGCCAGCTCTGTGGAGCCAAAGCCACGGTCCTGTTTACAGTCAAGAGCCTGAGGCTACCATCCAGGCTTTAGAAGATTGGCGTACCAGTATTCTCAATCGCCCGAAGGATCTTTCCCCCATTGCAGCGTGCATGAGGGCCAACCAGATGGCTTTCAATGGCAGCGGCGCACAGGAGACTTCTGACCAGCTCTTCCTTGCTTTGATTCACCCCCAGATGCCCGCATATTATGTCTGCGCAGACGACACCCTCTGGGATCGCTTCTTAAAGACGGTTATCGACTATGACAAGGATCGGATGAACCTTGCAGCGCCGAGTGCTCGGCTTCCCGCTGTTTCGGGCCCTCGTCCTTTCTACATGAACCTGGATGGGCACACCAAATACCTCCATCATGTTCTCACTTATCGGCGCTTCAACGTCTTCGTTTACCAGGATCGTTTGCAAGCCGCACATGAGCTAGGACTTTTTTTGCCAAATGCGATAATCCAGCCTAATGGATGCGCCGAGCGTGAGTTGACCCCATTGTGGTGGCGGTGTCTTATTTTCCTGCAGTTCCCGACGGAGCATCACCGAAATCATCGGTAAAAGCCACACTTCGTGCTGACCGTGGCCAGAAATTTATTAAGGCTCCAAACTTCCTCATCACCGTCGGGAAAATCAAGTGTTACACCCCGTTCACAGCACAGCCTGGCCCAACGTGGAAACAAGGAGTGCGCTGTCTACTCTCTGTGGTTGGCTTGAACACAATTCCTGATACCATTTTTTGGCAGAGCTGTGAGCGAGTCATTGTCGATGTCAAAGACGAGGTCAACAACACCACTCTTGGGCTCTACAGCTTCCGGGTGTTCGTTGATTGTGTCTGGTCGGCACAGAAGATTGCATTGGAGCCTGGTCCCTTACTTGTAGGGCGGCGAAAAGTGCTGACCTCCAATCAGTCCGTTCGCAAACGACCCCGCCTAGACAAGATCGCCAAAACCTCAGCCCCAAAGAGACGTAAGGTAGAGGTGGTGGAGGACATCGAAAATGTTAATCCAGTGGCAGGGATTATGACACGGAGTCAAAGGAAGCTCGCTTCTTTTTCTGCTGAACTTCAAATGTAATGTATGGCCTGTAAATATTCTATTCGAGTATGAGTGCCCACTTGGACTACCCAAAATTGAAGCAAGCGACTAGCTTACAGGGCAAGGAAGCCATGGAAATTACTTACAGCAAAATTCACTGGGAGTGCTAAGCTGGTATCAGCTGTTTTGGTCCTGACGCAAACCCAAACAAATACAATCGTAAAGCCAGTGCTTTTCAGCCACCAGCAACCTGAACTACCCAAAGGTGAGGCAAGCAACTAGCCTACATGGTAAGGAAGCCAGGGAAATTACTTAGAGCAAAAACTTACTGGCAGTTTCAAGCTGGGTATCGGCCATTTTGGTCATGGGCCAAACCTAAATAAACACAAATGTAAAGCCAGTGCTTTTCAGCCACCAGCCACCTGAAGTACCCAAAGGGGAAGCAGGTAGCTAGCCTACAGGGTAAGGAAGCCATGGAAATTACTTGCAGCAAAAATAGCTGTCGGTTTCGAGCTGGGTATCAACCGTTTTGGTCATGAGGCAAACATCAACAATCACAATCGTGAAGCCAGTGCTTTTCAGCCACTGGCCACCTGAACTACCCAAAAATAAAGTAGGTGACTAGACTACAGGGTAAGAAAGCCAAGGAAATTACTTACAGCAAAAATAGCTATCAGTTTCAAGCTGGGTATCAACCGTTTTGGTCATGAGGCAAACATCGACAAACACAATCGTAAAGCCAGTGCTTTTCAGCCACTGGCCACCTGAACTACCCAAAAATAAGGTAGGTGACTAGACTCAAGAGTAAGGAAGCCAGGGAAATTCCCTACAGCAAAAACAGCTGTAAGTTTCAAGCTGGGTATTGACCGTTTTGGTCATGAGGCAAACCTAAACAAACACAATCATAAAGCCAGTGCTTTTCAGCCACTGGCCACCTGAACTGTCCAAAAATCAAACAAGTGACTAGTCTACATGTTAAAGAAGTCATGGAAACTATTTCGAATGGATACGGAAAAACTGGTCGAACACTGACCAAGAGAAAGCCAAGAAAATAATTATTGACAAGGCAAGTCATACATGAACGGTGTAATCTGAATTTTAATGCATGTTGTCAAGCTTCGATCATATGAGACATCCCCTCTTGCTGTGGATGCTCGCTCTCGAACAAGTTCTCCGGGTCGCAGCGGATCTGGATCGGATTCTCGGCCTCCATCCCGGCCTCATTCCAGATCCCGCCCAGCCCCTCCAACAATGACGGGCATTACACAGGCGGCGAAGCAGTTTCGGAATGCTGCCCTCACCCTTGATTTCACTTCGACAAGCCAGAGTTTGGCCGAGCAATCAATTGAAGATGAGATGAACCACTATATGACCAGCTCGCTCCCCGCAAGGAAGTCGACGGACATGGTCGGGTACTGGATGGTTTGGTGTCCCAGTTTTTGATTGCCAATCGCAGCTGAACAATCGACAGAACCACGGCAAAGCAACCTGGCCAAAGATATTTCGTCTCTTTGCCGATTACGCCCCCATCCAGGCGACCTCAGTGCCTTCAGAAAGGGTATTCTCGTCCTCCCTCGGCCGAGACAGATACCAAACGCCGAAACCGCACAAGTGCCCTTCTAATGGAGGCTCTACAAATGCTCAAATTTAATTACAAGAAATCGAGGCTCAACTTCATGTCCGACTGGCAGACCGTCCCCATTGCCGATGACGATGAAGACTGGCTTCGAACTCTGGCCGATTCACACGATCAAGACAGGGATGTGGTTTGGCGCGAGATTGTTGACAGTTGCGATGCAGCAGACGGGATTGTATTTACAGAAATGCCAGAGGAGAATGAGTAGTTGAATTTGTATATTGCCAGGATTTGACTGCTATTTAACGTCGAAACTTTGTACACCAAGCGACATCTACCCTTATAAATTAATAATGGTGCGACTAAACCGACTTGAGTCGACTTGGAGTGACTTGAAGTGACTTGAGCTGACCAAGTCAAGTCAAGTCAAGTCGAAAGTTGCGGTAAGTCGACTTAAGCAAGTCGACTTGCGACTTAACAAGTCGCGGCAACACTACTGCCCTCCCCACGACTGGTATGTGAGCACCAATCTCATTGACAGATGTAAAACAGGTCCAACACTGGCAGCGTACTCCAATTCTCGTCCTAGAACCATTCAGGACAGTGCACATCGGACCGTGCACGTCGCACGGGACGGAGGTGAACGTCGATGGTGGTGCCGGATGGGGTGGTGGTAAGAGAAAGAAAGGTGGCGGGAACTGCCGGAGCGCCGGCAGCCGTTGCCAAGCTCGATTCATTCCAAAAATAGGAAGCCAGATGCATTCAGCTGAGAGCAGATACATTCGGCCGAATGCATCTGGCTTGAGGCGAATGTATCTTATCTTCGAATTTATCTATAGTCCGTCTTTGATATATCCTCAATTTGAAGCCAGGAGGGGCCACTGTAGCAAGAGGTAGGCGGCGCGGCCCTGCCCCGTTAAAACACAGCCACCGACGGGTCAATGCGTGTCACTGCCGCGTCAGTGCGCGGCGACGCCGCGGCGGGTGCGGCGTTTCACCCGTCCCGTTCCAGAATTAGCTCCTTATCAAAAGCTGTGCTCACGCTATCTTGGCAAACTTCGCCTTTCGCCCTCACTCCACCCCCCTGCGGTGCCAGTACCAGCAGATCCCTCCAGTATGAGGTCTACCACAGTGCCAGACAGCGGAATTGCGATAATCGACTTTGCTCCCTTCCTGGATGGATCTAACAAGCAGGAGGTCGCCAACGCAATGCTGGAGTCGTTCAAAGACATCGGCTTCGTGTATCTGTTAAACCACGGTATCCCACAGGAGCGGGTAACACAGATGTTTGAGATGGTGCGCTCCGACCTTCCACTTGGTTTAAAGTTGAATTACGACCAATTCTCCGCGTAGTCGAAGACGTTCTTCGCAAAACCCATGGAAATAAAGCAACTCGCGCCCCCACCCGTCGTCGGGGACACATCAGCGAGGTGAAGCCATCCTTAGATCTGCAATCCGATCAAACTCACCCGTAGCTGCTCAATTTTGAAGGCTACTCCGCCCCCGGGAGGGAGAAGGTGACTCAGCACGTGTACGATCCGGACGCAATCGCCGCGCATCGCGCCCAGGCGCCCGATGTAAAAGAGAGTTTTTCGTGCGGGCGCGAGAATGATACAGTTATGCCGAACATTTGGCTCCCGGACGGTGTCCTCCCAGATTTCAAGGAGACGTGCCTCGATTTCTTCTGGGTGCGTGACCCGAATCCATTCTCGCAGCAAACGCTTTTGAGCTGTAATTTCGCGCGCAGCTTTGCCACGAAATCGGACTGAACATCCTGCGGGCCCTGGCACTGGGCTTTGGCCTCGACGAAGAATATTTCTTGAAGTACCACACCGCTCCGGATAATGAACTCGGACTGTTGCACTATCCCAAGTGCGCCCACTTCCCTTCATTGCGTCCTTTCCGGCTCTTATTCTTCGGAAAATATAGCGTCTCCGCCGTAGCCCTGGCCAACGAATCAGTCGCGCGCATCGGGCCGCACTCGGACTTTGGCTCCATCACGCTCTTATTGCAAGATGACGTCGGCGGGCTGGAGGTGGAAGATCCGCGCGTAGCGGGCTCGTTTCGGGTGAGTCCGAACTCCTCCGGCGAATCACACGTAAACGATCGAACAGCCAGCTCCGCCTGTGCCCGGTGCGCTTGTAGTCAATGCTGGGGATTTCATGATGCGCTGTGAGTCTCCATAACATTCAGTCGCTCGAACCGCGGTAATAATATAAACATCCAGGGTCCAACGATACGATCAGGAGCACGATCCATCGCGTGCGTGCCCCGCCCGGCACTGCATCTGCTGGGCATGAGGGAATGACGCCGGAGCGATACTCCATTCCATATGTGCGTTCGTCTTTGACATTCTAGCTTCAACTGATTCTACAATTATCTGACCTGCAGTTTTGCTGCGCCGTACGTTCCACTCCCACTTCATTCGCTCGTCCATTCACTCATCCTCGGTGTGTGATCATGATCAGGACTTTGACACCACAGTCGACTGTATACCTGGCACGTGGAGTGATAACGAGAACGAGGGAAGACCCAAGAAGTACGAGCCCATCTCTGTGTGTGTTTCCAATGCATATGATGGATATGTTGACTCATTGGATGTTGGGTGCAGGCGAAAGAATATATTATGAAGAGGCTCGCGGCGATATATTGAGGGTTGGATGCTCGGAGAGGATATCCCAAAAGACTTGGTGCCTGTATGGAGCCAGAGTGGTATCCTTGAAAGCTTTCCCAGCGAACAGCCAGCAAGTATCTGAGGCGGGTCTCGCTCTTGCAGATCGCAAGCGCGCCGCGCGGTAAGAGATCCTGTCAGCCCATTCGGGACGACGATCTTGCGACCTTGCAGCTCACACTGCGTATTGTGGCCTCATCTCTTTTTGGGCCTCGCACTTGTCTTTCTATTTTCTCAAAACTTCTTTCTTCAAATCCTCTTACTCATATCGCCATTTCCTTTCCAGTGCCAATAACTCAAAGTCTCCACCACACACCTGGAGGGTGCCAAGTATGGGAGGCGCCAAATATGGGACGCGCGTTGCGCGCCAGTCGAGAACCAGGACCCATTCGTCTAGGTTGCTGATTGGTATCTGCGCACTCGCTCCCAACGATGATTCTCCGAGCGATCAAGAGCGCCCTCTAGTTCGTCGACAGCTCTCACCTTCCACACTGAGTGCCCGCCTTTTGAGAGAATCGCCAGAGACGCGCTGGTTCCCATGTGAACGTATTTGTGGACGCAGCGACTGAGGATCACAATCGCATGGGAGAATTTATATGTGCGTTTCTAAGTTCCGTTCGTTCCCAATCTTTGTCCGACGTCCTTTCTGTCCAACTTCATCCATTTCCTTCTCCTCTCCCTCCATTCGACCGTACGCCTCCTCACTCATCCCGTTGATTCCGGAATCCGCAAAATCCAAGAGAAAATGCCCATGATGGTCTGGAATTACTTTGCGCACAATTCTTCCACGCGCCCCACCCGGAAATCGCGTTTGAGGTGTCGACAATCTGGCAATCTTCGGCGAAAGTACCTTTGGTCTTGATTTGTCATTCTCTGGGTCGCTTATCAGTCGGACGCGGTGCTGTGGAGGGGTTCTGGGACCGGCTTAAGGCTCCAACCTTTTGTTTTTAGTGTATGGATCCGGACACAACAAAAGGAAAAGGTTACAAAACATTTTAAAGCTGTTTAAAACGTTTTATACACGGTTATCTGCAAGTACCTCAAGAACCAGCAGGTAGGTGGAGTTTTGACTTATAAAAGCCTCGCAATCCTGTGCCCTGCGGCTTTTACTACTGACTCGACCAGTTCTGGTTGAAAAAACAGCTCATTAAGGAGCGGCGCGGCGCAACAGTTGCGCCATTAACCACAATGACAACTACCATATTGGGAACACATCCCGCTAGTTCTGCGTCGCATGGTCAGTACCAATGTTTTATGTGATAGGAAGATGCTGAAGGCATGTAGGCATCTATTTCATACAAGTATTCCATCCCATTTCCATGAGAAATAGCCTGTAAGTCATATGCTTTCCCCACACCGTTTAAACCTTGTACAAACAGTTTTAAAACCGTTTGAGCCCTCCGGCACAATCAAAGGAAACGAAAACGGTTTAACCGTGTACAAACGTTTTTACACGGAAAAGGTTGGAGTCTTAGGCCGGCTGACTCAGAATGCTGCATAAGCAAATCATACTTGACGGTGGTGCGTGCGTATGCTGGAACTGAATTCGCTTTACTTGAACTGACCTTTTAATCACATCAGTGCTTGTAGCTCGGACGGGCTGTGGCGCAAGCCTTTGGGCCTCGGCCGGTTCGAATGCGGCCAAAGACTTTGCTCCTGCTTAAGATTCCTTTTTTTCGAATACAACAAACACTTGTCTCTACAGCGATCTTTCTTCTAGGTCTAAATCAACCCTGTGCTCATTCTTGCTGTTCGAATCCATGGATTGCATTCTGACGTCGAATGTCTTCTCTTCCCCATCTCAAAATTCCTTAAGAATCGATTTCCCGATCACTCAACTTGAGCAAATGCTGCGCAGCCGGCTCTGGAAAGCTCCACATTTCCGCAGCCATAGTATACACGGACTCTGGGGTAAAGTTTTGCTTCTGAGTTTCTTCTAAGGCGGTTAAGTGCCGAACAGCCCCTGGGTTGAAATTTGGACTGGAGGAACTCGCACTGGAGAGACCGGAAATTTATGGAGAACGTCTTGAGGTTGAAAGTGATATTTATTTGAATTTTCTGCCCTTGACTTACCCGGCGACAGAGGCTAATATCGGCTCATCGGCGGTAGGACTTGCGATGCATCATGCACCGTACATTTCGCAGGATCACCCGTTGGACTCGGGGTCAAGCCGTAGGGTTTTCCGTTTGTTCCGTGCTGGGCTACAGCAGCGTTACTCTCTCCTCTGCAGCCTGCACACCGCTAGATCGAGCAAAATCCGCGAATATAATATATGAAAGTGCATGATGAGTGTTTGCCGCAGCGACAAGCGTCAGGCATGAGTGTATGTGGGTGGGGCGGACAGAACAAGGTGTGAAACGAAGCATAAACGAACGGTGGGTTCGGGTTCATTCCCGATTTGCGGCGTATCTTCAACGGCGAAAGAGTGGTAGCCACCGAGTATGCCGACCCTCCCGGGCTTGGGGAATGCTTCGGATGGACGCAGCCACCAAGATGTAACAAGGGGACCAAGGGGAGCTTCGTGCGCCTCCACCACGAAGTTGGTTCGAATTTAAAC
This sequence comes from Mycena olivaceomarginata, assembly GCA_029378375.1. Classification (NCBI taxonomy): domain Eukaryota; kingdom Fungi; phylum Basidiomycota; class Agaricomycetes; order Agaricales; family Mycenaceae; genus Mycena; species Mycena olivaceomarginata. The sequence continues at coordinate 161,108 of JARKIC010000028.1, read as the reverse complement.
AGGTGATGATCAGCTCGAGTCGAGACCGCAAGATTAAATCTCACGCACCAGCCCATCCAATATCCGTGCTGTCTCAATGAAAACTGCGCTCGCCCTCAGCCCCGAGGTGCCCTCCACGTGCTTGGAACAGAACGCCAAGGCGGGCAAGCACGTGTAATATGCGACGCTCAATTCTGAGCGGCCACGAGTCCCAGAACGTCCGCGCAAACACGACCAGAGGCGTGTCCTCCGAGTTATCATGTTCGAGTAATTGCCGCGGAACGGTGGCGACAAACATATCTCCTACATGTGTCTGCATCCACGGCTCAGTGTTTCTGCCATTCGCATTTGTGGCGCTCATCCCCAAAGCGGGCCAATCGTGACGCGCGGAGATTTCCAAGGCTGGTGGGACACGGAAGGTAGGGTAGGCTGCGCTGAGGTGGCGATGCCGGTAATATCCGATGCCCAAAGTTACAAAGGGGAGAGTGGTGATTACGACAGTGATAGGGCGAGGCATAGTAGACGATTTCGGAAAGTAATGGCGGAATATGTGTTAAATACAACAACCCGGGACGTTCCGAGGTGTCCGGAAGGAACCGATGATTGGTAAGTTGAGCTTTCGTGCCGAAATGCCGAAAGCCGGATACACGGATATTTTACGTCTTGGAATAATTTACGTCTTGTTTCTTACCTCGTATGATATCGGCCTCAAATTCCATGAGCAATCTTGTTTGCTTACTCACACCGCAATTAACCAAATTTCTGGCGGCCGGAAGTCGGTTTGAACTGCTGGAGAAACGGCTTAATTTCTGGCATGGTGAAATCAGGCCGGAAAGCTGGCATATCCCGTCCACCGAGATTTCTCCCATTGGCTCGGCATCTCGGGGCCAATAGGAAAAACCTCGGCAGCCCAGATCCGTTGTTGCAGGGTCAGACAGCCGGGTTATGGAAAGGCCTGTTTATTTAGTTTCATTATCATTTTACATTCACACCTAGTTTACCTTACAGCATCTGTTTGTAATGTAAACATTGCCACATCATTGAATCTTACCTTCATACCACGAAAACTGCGGCCAGTGCAGGGCTCTCGCCCAGAGGTACCACCGAGGGACCTCGCCCCCTACCTTCGTAGTGCCGCCAGTGGGCATTCTAGCCACCAGAACCCCTCGAATCTCACAATACAGCTTCGCCCTCTTCACACAATATTGTTTGACATTTTTACGCTCTTTTATCGCCCTTTTCGCACTCTACGGCTCAAGACCTAATCGTATATTCCTTCCCCATCATTCGCTCTACCACTACCCGGATCACCGACCCATTCCAAGAACCTACAGGCCGGGCATACCACCCCGCAACACCGTGGTGTTTCCGCTCTGATTTCACCCTGCCGGAAATCTAAGCCGATTTCTTGGCCAACTTCCAGCTGCTGGAAATCTGGCTATTTGCGGTGTGACTGCACTCTTGTTGCGTCCTCGAACTGCTCGATTACGACCTCCGCGAGATCTGAGTATAACACATGTGTCAACCTCCAATATGTACAACCAACAGTCCCCTGGCAGACAACCTGGTGAGCACGTCTGCATATAATAATCTCCTGGAATTCCAGAATGAACCATCTTCGCTTGGAGCAGGGTTCTGAAATAGGAGTCGCATTTCTACACGTTGTAATGCCCCCAATGGGATATCCGCCAGGTGCTGATCAAAGTCTTCCAACAGTTTCCATGCATGTTGGGCTGCTGAGGACCCAGTGATTGATATGATAAGGGTAGAAAGACAATTTGTGAAGTCAAGTGTCTCGATAGGAGGGAGGAAATGTCAGGTTCCACTGGGGTGTTGAGGGTAAGTTCTGCGAGAGTGGGAAGAAGGTGGAGCGGTGGACAGTAATTGACATCAGGAAAAACTTCCTTTGTTAATTTCGGGAAATTCTGCCGAAATTATGATATGCGAAGAATATCTTGTAACATTCAGTGATATTTCACTAAATTTCGCGAGATTTCGGGTTATTTCTTGAAGCTCTTACATATTCTCCCAAATTCCATTCAAAGTTCACTGAATATCTCTTCCCTACCTACACCCTTCTTGGGTTTTCATTCATGGCTTCAAGTTGAACTAGTATCAAGTGGGAACAAATGTTTCAATGTGGGGATATCGGAATAAAGAGGCTTCAGTGGGGTGACCAGTAGTTCTCTCAGAGTGAGTCAGTAGTATCTGTGGATGTGCACATGAGGACCGAAGGACGAGTGCGAAGGAAGTCCTTAGGACTTGACAAAAAATAGTGCGCAAGTCAGTAGCCGAAGCCCTGATCAGCTCCGATGCCACCTCTTCATTCGGTGATCTGTACACATCAGCCAATCAGCGCTCATGTACGCCACATGTCAAGTATTGCCAAACCGTGTCGTAACCTGTCAAACACTTTTCTTCCCCCAACCACCACCATCCCCTCCTGCCCTTTCACCTTCTCCCCAGTGTCTCCGTGAGCAAGCTGTCATGAATCACCCTGACTCAGCATCGCAGATATCCTGTTTCGGGTTCTACCACATTCCTTTTTGGGAATAACCCGTCCTTGATCGGGTTATTCCCTGGCCCACAACACTCACTCGACCCTCAGGGACATGAACATCCCTTGGACCTTTATTCGGAATCCATGCAGACATGGATTCCTCACCATTTTACCACCCGGGTTCTTATCACAGTAACCTGGGACACTATACGACGATGGCATAGTGCCATACACATGCAACCCGGGTTCTGTGCACTAGCAACCTGGACTCCTTTGTGCCGATGACCATATCCAATGGGTCATGACTACACTCCTTTATGTTGGTGGATATTCACTCCTGATATCCCTGCCGAGATGACTACACTCCTGAATGGCGACAGGTGTCCCCTGGGTGCCACCTGTTGACTCTTTTATGCTCATGACTCCTTGGTGACCCCTACATGCTGTGGTGATAACACATAGGGATTAGGAGCATCAGCATTAATGTTCCTTAATGTTGGATACAGTAACCAATCGCGATCGTATTTAATTTATGTAGAAGGTATATAAACTCGGTAGAATATCCCCTGTACAGTAGATTCTACCTCGTCTATAATCAGGCCTTACTTTGGCTGGATTGCTCAGTTCTTGGACTTGAGCCTGGAGCGCTCTTGTTCTCATCTCGTTGTTCTGGTCTTGCCTTCGCTCCCCTTTCACTCGACAACACCAGAACTCCTACTCTCTGTGTCTTGCCTTGGGACATTGACCTAGCAGTGTTGGATCTGGCCCGTTAGGTAGTGGCAAGGAGAGACACTTACCTACCAAGGGGAAGAGATCATCACACTAGTTCCCTGGCAGGGTTGTACAGAGACTGGTTCGCCTGAAGTTCCCCTCAGGCACCCCTCAGTCTTGGATCCAGTTGGAACCCCTGTTTGGAGTACCCCTGAGTCGGGTTCCTCCTCTCGGGTTCTTGGGACGCAACCCCAACAGAACCTGAAGCCCCTATTTGAGCCACCCGGAGCGGGTTCCTCTCACTAGGGTCTGGTGCATAGTTGCAGTACTCTCGCTGCAATATCTTCGGGTTCTTCAGCATGGGTTGCTCACCACCTATAGACGCTGGCCTGGTTGGCCACATCCTCCTCTTGGATCTTTGATGCACGGTCATGCGCTATTCGAGTGGTAACAGATTCTCTCTCAACACCTAGGGATGGCTGTTGTTGTGTTTGGCGTGGACATGGTCCAGCTGACCTAAGGGCCGTTGCTGACACAAGCCTGCCACTGACCACCTCACTCAAAAATGCCCCCACTGGTGACGGCCTCATCATGTTCGCTGGCTCGTCGCGCTGACATTGGTGCTATGTGACAGGTACACCATACCCATCTCTTTTCTCTTTTTCTCTTTCCCAAATCCCTTGCTCATCCATGTGCTCTTTCAGGATGATGCCTGCACACAACCTGCATACAATAGCCGCAGCCTTCAACGTGGAATGGCCGTGAGGAACACATGGTAAGCTGGGTGCATTTTTTTTTCTGATGTTTTGACTGACACGCCCACACCCAGATTGGCCGATAATTTTGGGGCTGACTTTGTATAAACCACCGTAAGTTTGTTCTCTCTATTACGCTCTCTTTGCTCACCTGTTGCTAAGTTTCAAGATTCCTGTTGGCGTTCAATCTTGTCTGATTGCGTGACCGTGAGTTTCATTTCCGCTCTCCCTTATCTCGTTTCTATTATGTTGTTAGATTGTTTGCTTTATGCGGGATTTATATCTTTGTGGAGAGCCTGGGAGCCGTAGCCAACCTGTAGCGATATTTGTATCTATGTAGCTTTGAATACAACGATTTCTGCTTGTAATCTGGTGAGCTGCTAGTAATGCTATCAGAGTTAAGGAATGAAAAGGCTCCCAAAGCTTGTGAAACTTTCCAAAAATTTCGCCAAATTAACGGACCTTAAACCAATCGATACGGTAATTCGGCGAAATTTCACAAAATCGGTGAAATGAGTGAAATTTCCGGAAATTTCCCTCCAGAAGTTCCACAAAATTAACTCGGGAGGGTTTTCCTGATGGACATCAACTGAAGAGTGGGGGATCAGAATAAACCACAATGTGGAGGATCACTAAGCGATGCACAAGGTGTGACAATCAGTGCCTGCAGCATGAGCTACGCACCCGTCAGGATACTCATTACCCCGGGTTCCATTGAGAATGCCACGTCAACGTTGTGAGGTCTCCGAGCGTGCTACGCATCGCTCATCGCCTCATGGCCCCTGCGAACCATCTGCACGAGTAACAGGACGAGCTCGGACGTACGTGACAGATCTTCCTAAATGGGATTCCACGTTACCGGAAGCAGTTTCCGAGCGAGACCAACATTCTCCCCACATCCACATCGTCTCCCCCGCCATTATGGCTCGCTCATGCTCCATCATCACACGGATACGACCCGTACACCACGACCCACGGGCTCTCGACGCTTTCCTACGACACAACGAACCGGCGCTCCTCATACCACGCGAACTTCGTCGCGTCCACCAACAATACGACCGGTCCCCTGGCGCATACGACCTTCCCTCGTTTCCGTTCTCGGACGCTCTCCCACGCCGGACGGACCTACCGCATGCTTGACGCCGACCCATCGGACAAGGCAGAGGATATCCCGACACAACCCTTTCCCCACTTCACATGACACATCAACTAGCCAAAGGAAACCATCTGTCTCTCCCCCGTCCTGAGCACTCGAGCACCCACCGACGCAACTACCAGCCGTGCCTGGAGCTCCAGACATATTCCGAGGTTGTTTGGCCTCACCGCGCCTCACGCGCACCCAGAGACGATCGGTCTCCTCATCAGAGGCATCTGTTCTCCTGTCTTATATGCAGCGCGAAATGCCTCATGACGTCCCCTGCCCCCTGGAAACGCATGCGACCCGCATGGCACCTCTGGAAAGGTGGGAAGTCATCAAGGAGGTATAAAAGGGAGCACATTTAGTAGGAGTAGTGAGTACCTTCCGGCCTGCAGAAGTAACTTTCGGGGCGTTTTCCCCACTTTCTGTACTGTTCTCAGCTCAATCTAAGGGGTACTCCCAGCCTTCCCCGACCTCGTACCTCTCGTGCACCTTCCTCCTTGCCCACTGCCAGAGGCAGGCCACACATCTTACATTCGCTCGTTCATCGGCGTCTCACCTCTCACGCCTCCGTCAGCAGGGTCCCTCCTCACTGGACCCGGTGTCACCATCCCAGGCTTCCTCGATTAGGATCACCGTTCTCGCGAGCCTCGCTCTGTAGAAAACAGGCCCAGAGAGAAGCCATCACATACAAATCACCGTCCATAGCCAACGAGACTAACCGTCTCACCGTCGACCGAACGACGTCAGTGTCATCGTCTGTGCGACACACATCGCATCTCCAGCGCTGGTTCTAAGGGGAAGAGCACACGAAGGAAAGCAGGCTGGGCAACACATTTAGGGTTCCAGTAATCTCGTACGGGGAACCAGGTTTAGGCATTCACACCTTCTTTACCGTTTTCACTAACAACAGGTCCGCTGCACACGTCCACGCCTAGGAGACAAACGGTCTCCACGATCCCCCGTTCACACACACACACACACACACACACACACCCATCGCTCATACAAGGCCGATTCGCGCACCGACCTTCCGCTCTATCATTCGACTATACCTTCCCCTCTAGAGGACAAACATAGTTGAATTCGGATCACATATCTTTCGATACCGACACCGCGGTCCTTATCACAATGTGTGGCAGGTAGCTGACGTTGAAGGGACACGCCGCGTCGAGCAGTCACGATGCGAACATTGAGCTGGAGTTGAGTCGTAAACTTCAGATACTATCATCCCCCCAGAACTCGGACAAGTGAGAAAGAACCATGAATAACATTTTATTGAAAGATTGTGGGGCCGAGCTGAGTACCTAGATTGCCAGGCTTTTGGCTTATACCCCGGTTTCAAATTTTACTTCAATCGAAACGGTTCAGTATTGAGTGAACAATGCCATTCTTTCGGGCAGGTTCGAGCATCCCAGTTCTAGATAAACCATCAAGTTATGATCGCCGATTCCAATTGAGCTTTTTTTTATGTTTATTTTTAAATGAAAAAATGAAACAAAAATGCACAAAGTCACCAAACCTTTGGCCCTGGTTGCAGCCCCCATTGCAATCAAAGTGTCCATTGCAAGTCAACAGTTGGGAGCACACCCAAAGTTTATGGACGGAATATCATTTCCTTATTGAGATCCATGTGGGCACCAATTTTGATTTTTTTCTAGGGGGCCTAGCCCACCCCGGTGGGAAAACAGTTATCCTCCAGCCATTTTCTCCAGTTCCTGATTATGTTCAGCGAAAAGACACGCCTCCAACGTCTTGACAAAAGCTGGGAGATTCTTACCGACACTATTCCCGGCTTTCGCGAAGAGATGATCTCGTTAGGTGGGAACGTCAAGCTTCGCAAGAAAGTTTGCAAAGAGGTTTGTCATGGTGCTTGTCAATACATATTGACACTACCTTCCCATCCAGATCCAAAAAGGGTTTGATGGTGCTCATGGAGACGACACAAACAAGATGAAGCCCTCGGCTATCGACTGGCCTATGAAGATTCAAACCCCTGCGGTGCCGGTCACTTCCACTGACATCCCCGATCGCAACAAGAAATCCGGGCGGGGATTCGACAGTCCCCTCACTGCGGAAGTCCTGTGTCCGATGGAGTATCCGGCCACAGTAAGGTATGCTGTCTCATCTCCATGTTCTGTCTTGGTGCATTGGTGATTCGGTACGTCTAGCACCTACGCAAGCATCAAGACCGGAGACAAGCAACGGCAACATTCTAGCCTTCATGTATCCCAAAGATCATATGTACAATGACCTCGACATTGAGGACAAACTTCTGGAGGGGCGCTTGCCTATCGCTGTATGTCGGGCTCCTTTAGCCGTCATCCCTTTTTTTGAACACTAATCTGGTTCCTAGGCAGTAAAGCAGATCTATCAAGGTCCATCGGCGGCGCTTCAGACTCCAGGCTATCACCGAGGAAGGGCAGGTAACACTGTGCGCAACGGTCAAGACCGCCTGGGGCCGCACGACGTCGCGTACGTCTGCACACAGGTGAGTTTCCTAATTCTTTGATCCGCCTTCTTCTCAGCGCATTGTCTAGCTTTACTTCAGCCTGTCTAGTTTAGGCAGCTGGTCCACGCGCGACGGAAGCTTCAGTTATCAAGACTTCTACTGGTCCATCGTTGATCTTTTCCAGGGCGGAGAGGGCCAGGCAATCCTGGACATTTTTAATTAGTGAGTTCTCCATGTTCCCTGCATCGGCAGTGCCCTGATCCTTTGTGTACTAGTCATGTCTCTGGTACGCAATTGTCAAACGTTAACGCCGAAGAGGCTGTGACGTCCGCGGCACCTTCGGGCTTCAACCTCCTTGCAGCACAGCGTGCAGCCAGGCGTGCCCGCCTGTCCGCCGCCACGGCTTTGACTGCTCCTTGATTCCAATGTATTTGTGCTTCTGTCACATTTTCTGCGCCATTACAATCTGTCGAGTATATATGTTTCAAGTAGAACTGAATACACATTTCTGTCGAACTTTCTTTGTCATTGCAATGAGTGGTATTGTCTACAGTTCTCGGAAATCCATGTACGGTGAAGCAAGGTCCGCTGTGGTTTGTAATATAATAGTTTGTATATAAGGTGTTGTAGTTCTTGGAAAGGCTGGTACGGTTCCAAAAACTAGCTGTCGAGTCTGCAGATTAGGAACATTGCTGTCGAGAACCTACACAAGATGTGGAAAGATACATAGCATGTGCGGATCGGAAAGGGAGATCGAGGTTTGCGATGCTTTTTGGCACCTTTGCAGGAAAATAGTTAGTATATAAAGGCCTTCGACCGGCCAAAAACTAGATGTCACTTTACGAAGAATTCGCCGAATGTGGACCTTTGCAAGGCTTTATAAGACAATACATTTTTCTCCCGCTTTTGGTGATGATTGAAGTGTCTGTCTGCGAGAGACTAATGAAAGTACACTTCGGTTTTGTTCCGACTGGCGCATTTCTGAACTTCGCGCCGAACACGGCCTCTTTCATATTGGAAATTCTAGTTTTCCATTGCAACCCTGACAGCCGCTTATTCGGGATCACATGCATCGGTTTCTTACTGGGCAGTGAGAGCCGGCCGGGGCTGGCCAGGCTCGGAATCCTCGTTGTCATTGAGCGCAGCGCGAACACCGTGTTCCACGATCACGTGGATACGCTCAAAAGGCCCACACGTACGCACAAGATGGCGACCATAAGACTTGTAGGTCTCTTCCTCATCCGGTGCCTGTGAACTGTCTTCGCTATCCCTGAGGAATAGACGCATCAGGTCTGTCAAATAAAGTCTTGCAGGTTAATGGACACCGCTTACTTGCGCTTTTTCGAGGTGTTGGTGAGGATAGAATGGGTAAGCTTTTGCGTGACTGACTCTGTGATGCTGGACGATGGAGGCGGCTCGGAAGACATTGGGGATATGAAAATAGTAGAGGGGGGGAAAGAAGGCAAGTGCGGTGTTTCAGCTGTTTAGCTGACCCAGGAGCCGTTGCTGACACCATCCCACAATACTGTCAAATATACCACCTCCCGCAGGTCAGGCAGACGCGGTGGACACTCGTCTTGCACCGTCTACATCTGATTCTGCCCCTGCGGTGTTGCTGACCGAATCCTCCTTGTGGCTTGGTCCATTCCGGAACTCCACCATATTCGGTCTCATGAACTGGATGTGGACTGGCTCCGCAATGAAATCAATCCAAGAGATGGTCAAGCTGATTTCATTCTTGAGCTCTGACGAATTTCAGAAGTCGGACTTGGAAGGCTTCGATATCGCTGCTGCACCGCTGAGTGGCATAGTGATATATAACAGGCTCTCCGGGTAGATTAGTGCTTATATATCTATTGCTCAGGATGGTAGATCAGTCTTATATATCATTTGAGAGATTCTCACCTTTAGGGTACTTGCCATCAGTGTCCCGGTGAGTGCTGCCCTCGCCGTCGTCGACGTTGTCCAGAGTGTGGCCTCTTGTTTGCCAAAAGCCTGAGCGGCGGGCTTACCAATATCCTAATCCGGTAATTCAGCCACTCGTAACATCTCCAGCGACGCCTGCGACGCTGGGCTCATTTCCATCTCAATCCCTCTACAATTTCGGCCAGTACATACGAGTACCTACTGCTGTGACATAGATACATTTCCCAATCGTAATTCATACGCCGACTGTCCAGTCCAAGATCCAGTCCAAGAGTCACTCGTGCGCCAGTTCCTGCTCCAATTCCGTCCGGGGACGCATCGCGGCTTCCGCTGCCGCAGACGTCACCAAGCTCGGCTGGTGCTCCTGCACCCCGTCAGCGGTCTTGTCGTCGTCCGGCATCATGGTCGCGTATTCCTCGCGTGACATTCTGAGCTCCTGCGGGACGTATCTCCACAAATGCTTGAAGCGTTCCCGTAGCCCGTGCATGTAACCGGCCTGCTTCTTCGCGTAGGCTGCCTGCCCCTCTTGGAAAGCCCCGTCCACCTGAATCCTCAGCTCTGCCCGTGCCTTCCACCAATCTCTCCGCCATCTCAGAAACTGCAGCACGTGCCGCATCTCCTCTTCGACGAGGTCGATCTCCTCTGCGTACCGCATGGCCTTCGCCCGCGTCCTAGCCCACTCGATCCGTAGTGCTTGACAAGCGTCAGTAAGCAATCCTTAACGGAGGGTGCGGGACGACTTACGCTCGCTCTTCACCACCTCCTCCGGCTTCCCCGTCTTTCCCTCCGAGTACCAGATCCACGACATCTCCTTCTTCGCCTCCGCCTGTATCTCAGCGGCTAGTGCATCCTCCGGCCCCGTCCCGGGCGGCTGGGCCCTCTTCTTCTTCTTTCCCCCTCCTCCTCTCTGCCGCTCAGGGTCCCCAAACGTGGTGCGCGGGCGGCCCCGCACGTCTTCAGCAAGCAGCGGCCTCAGATGTTGCTGCCACTCCGTCCGTTTCAAGATGGCCCCGAGTTTCACTAAGGCGGCGCGCGCCGTGCGGTACTCCGTCGCTGAGGAGTCGATGCGCAGCTGAATTGCGTCCGTCCTGGATCCTGATCGTAGCTTCGCCTTTGTCCCGTGCACGCCATCCCGGTAAATGTACTCGTGTGCTCGCAATATGAGACCGTCGCGCATCACCTTCAGCGCCCACACCGCCTGCCCCTGCCACAGCTGGAACTCGTATTCTTGTAGCCGCGCTGGGCACTGGGCACGGGTCCCAATGGTGGACGGGAGCCAGAGGCTCATGTCCTGCGCCTTCAGCCCAGGCACTGGCTGCGTAACCCCCACGCGCATCCGTTCGGCGTCCTCCCGATCCCGCAGAACTGCCACCTCTGGTATGAAGAGCTGCTGGATCGCCATCCACGAGTCGATCTTGCGCCGTAGCTTGGTCTCGCGCTCCAAGCGCTTGGTCTCTTGATGTACCGTTTCGTGTGCGCCGATCTGCTTCATGTAAGTCGCCAAGTCTCGCCTAGGAACGATTCAGTCAATGGCCGTCCTGAAAACCGTTTGCTCGGTACTCACTGCTGCTGCTCCAACTGCAAGCCCATCGACAACATCTCCGTCTCATGCATGTCGCCCTGCACCCCCTCATGCCCTACGTCCGCCGCAGCGATCCCTGCCAGTCTAAGTCGGACCTCCGCAATGCCCTCGTGCTGCGCCGTTGACGCGAAGGGGTTGGGATTCTTGCCATCTGCCTCCCAAGCGACAGCCATGACCGTCCATGCCTCGGTCACCGACTGCTCAAACGATGCCTCGACATCCACCCAAGCCGCCCGCGTCTCGAGCATCATCGGCACGCTCTTCTGGATCTTGTCGAGCAAAACGGTACCTGTCGTGATCATCAGCATGGTCCTCACAAAATGCGAAGCTGAACGCCTACCCAGCTTGGTAATCTTCTTCCAGTTAGAGTACTGGAAATGGGCGTCCAAAGTGTCGCGCCGTGCTCCCGGTCCCGAGATGCTAGTGCTATTCGCCAGGTGGTTTGCGTCTGCCCATCCGCGCTCGGGTGCCTCGCCATCCGTCCGACCCACGAATGGAGTCAGATTGAAGGAAAAGTTGACGTTGCACTCTTCGATGTGCGCCGGGAGGTGAAACTTGGGCACCAAAAACACAAACGTCTTTTCCCCGCCCAGCTGTGCTTCCGGAGGAAAGATCGTCATGCGCCCCCAGAGGTTTTTATACCACTGGCACGCTATGTCGTACGACACGATGAAGCGCAGGAGCAGCGTGCCCAGCAAACCCATGAAGTATAGGTAGTCCATGTTCAGATACCTGTGCCCAGACATCCGTCAGTTCACCGCTCAGATAAAGCTCGCCAGACCACCACGTACTTTTCTCCCTGCTGTAAGTCACCCACGCCATTTGGACGTTTCATGTTGTGGCGGGCGCAATCCACCGTCCCGATCCCCGAAGAAGCCGTCCCGCGCGATTCGCGGTCTGGCTTATCCACCGCGTCGTGTGCGACGCAGGTGCTTCGCTACGGTTCCGGGTCAGCAGGGGTTGGTGTAACGGGAGGCCGGGCGACATACAGGCTGGGTTTGCTGCCAATTCTCCTTCAGGTGCTTCATATACCGGCCCACCTCTCCGAAGAACGCCCAACCTTTGCTCAGGCCCGGATCCTCCTCCTCGCTCGAGACGTCCTTGCGTTTGAGGCGAAAATTGGCGTCGATGGCCAGAAACAACGCATAAAGGAAGCTGCCGAACTCCCGTCAGAACGATGCGGGGTCTCTTTAATGCTTGCTCACGCTTTCTCAAACGGGACCTTATCCCAATTCACGGGTAGATTTATTCCGGGGTGAGGACATGCGGGGCACAGAAGGGCCAGTTCGCCGGGCTTCGTAGCGTTGATGCGATCCTCACATGGGTCGTGGGCACGGCCAGCACGCTTCAGCAACATAAGGTGTTGCCACTGTCGCGTCATCCTCAAGAATTCCTCGTAGCGGTCCTGTACGCGGGTCAGTATCACCATCTAGTCAAGAAATAAAGCACTGCTGCTTACGCGGGACGGGTCCAAACCGGTGTTGTTGGTCTCACGCGCGAGGCTGTTGTAAAATTCGTATGCGGAGCATTTCGATTCCAGCGTCATGTGTGCAAACCGGCGCAGGGCCCAGAAAGTCGCGGCAGAGCGAGGATTGGTACCCGTGGCCGGATAGAGGCGCAAACACAGAAGTTGGATGGGTTTGGGCTTGGCACTACCGCAACCGCAAAAGTCCAAGGCCACCTCGTGGATTGTGTGGCTGTCGACGATCACGAAGGCGTCTCCCCAGGCCTTTTCAGGGTTCGTGCATCGTACCCCGGGAGGGTGCCCTAGTTGTAGACGCACACCGAACGACTTCAGGGTACGCCTCTCGAAATGATCGCCCACCCATTCCTGGGGCGCATGTGAGTTACGGCGGAAGACGAGCTGGAATTAACTACCCACCTCGAGGTGATGGAAGGGGGTCCGGTGGTGAATAGCCTGGACGCAGTCTTCGCAGTACAGACAGCCATCGAGGCAGTCTATGCATCGGTACTTTGGGTTTGGCCCTCCACATCCCACGCGGCCGCACAACAGTTGCCCGACGTAGTCTCCGCGGCCGTCATGGCGCAGCAACTCGTCTAGGAAGCGCTCGCGGTCGTCGCGCGCCCACTGGGCATGAGGATTGTCCTGGTATGGCAGCCACATCAGTTTGCGCACGAAATCAATGTGAAAACAAGGGCTATTGCCCTGCTGCCACTCACCGAGTCTCGCTTCGCACGGGGGCCTTGATCGATGCCTGGCCCGTACTCAGCATCAAAATCCGCAAAATCCGCGTCCCAGTTGCGGTGCAGATTTTCCTCTCCATCAGCAGAAGGTGACGGGTCCGATTGGAGGACAACTTTCGATTTTTTGGCAGGCGAGGCGGGTGCGGGAAAGTTAGACCAGCTTGAACGCGTCTTGCCATCAGTGGTGAAGGTGATGGATTCCGTCAGGACGTCGTGGACCCGCTGCGTCGCAGCCCGAGGCAGGTATCCGTCGGCCGAGTCATCGCTTTCGCTGCCATCGTTGACGATGAGATCTTCCTCAAAAAACGTCGCCTTCCTCTTGCTCATCGTCAGGCGTTCATCGTTGGCTAGTCAGCCTTGAGCCACAACAACCCAGACTGAAAGAAGGACTTGGCATAAGCGCGCGCTGACGACCACCATCATCACGACACGAGGATCATTGTGATACCATCATGATCTTGTCCATCTTATCTTGTCTTATCTGCGAGGGTAGACGTGACGTAGACATAAGTTCAACGCCTTCTACCCAGTTCCAGCATCCCTCCACGACCGATCGCCACAATACCAATGAACAGGATCTTTCATACCGCTACTTGCAACCGGCTCGCTGATGGTGCATCTCACTTGCACTTCGACGGCGAGTCCACCGAACGGGCCTGGGCGGCATTGAACCCGCACGGCGGCATAGGTATGCACACTCTAACTTAAGAACCTACCTTACTTTGCTAACCATGACCATAGCTTTTCAATATCAAATGTTCCTCAGGTGTCAAGTATCGGCTCTCAATTCATTTGGGACTGACAAACTCTTAGTATCGACAACAACTTCCAGCTCCGAAGTCGTCCTCGCAATCTGCCCAAGGCGGGCCAAGATGGAATTGAGGGTTCCCGAACCGAAGGTGTTGAGTTCTACATTGAAGACCCCGAAATGCCGCCCCTCATCGCGGACAACGAGGAGGAATTGGCCCTCCAGATCAGTGCCGCCCAGTCTATAGTTAAAAAGTAAATTGTAGTCTTCGGGACCGGTAGAGAACACCAGTAGATAAGACCAGATACGAAAAAGATGTTGTTAACAAAATAGAAAACGTCAGCGTCTGAATAAACCCGTTTATTTAGTCTAATATTCAAGGTATTGGGAAGACGGCCCAGAGCCGGAGAAATCAGCGCAGGGCTCGTCGGACTTGGTGCGCGCGAGGTCGGCGCACGCACGATCCCGCCATTCGTCGAGGCGCTCCTCCTCCCGCCGCTCCCGCACCCACTGCTTTCGATCCCACTCCGGCATGCTCTCTACACACCGCGCAACCACCAACTCCCATGCTCTCTCCCTCTCGGCCTCCTGCGCCAGCCTCTCCTTCTCCGCGATGGGGTCTACCTCGACGTCCCTGCGGAGTTAATATTATGGACTTGTAGCACGGTAAAAAAAAAAACCACTCACTCTTCGACTTCTGTTCCTTGCTCCTTGGCTTGAAAAAACTCACCCACCCACGCCTGCCACCTTGCCTCGGCGTCCTCACGCTCTTGTTCCGCCCGGTTGGAGGGCAGCTCTGGTGAGACGTCCGTGGTGCTGATCGGTTGGGGTGGGGTCTGTTCTGGTCCCTGACTGGGCTCAATCTCCTCGCCTGCGTGAATGATGAGGAAAGAAACCCAGAGGGATGAGGCAAGCTTACGATCAGTTTGCTGCGGCCCGCATTCCTTCAAGCGTCGCCATTCCTCTCGGGCTGCCGATTGGGTGGGGGTGAGCGAGAACCGCAGCTCACGGCGGCCGCTGGGCGTGGTCGGAACCCATTCCAAACGACTCTGCAAACTCATAGTCCAGCGGTGAGTGGGGAAACAAGTATCTCATCTCATTCAACAGTTTCTCATAAAACAAAAATCATACGCGGTGACCTACCGAAAGGGGCAAATTGCCGCCGAATACATCCTCGCGATCTTGCTCTAACTCATCTGCTTTGGACAGCAACCCCATCGCCCATGCGGCCCGTGCCCCTGGTGCTCCGTCGATCTCTCACTTCTGCCGGGCCCCGTCCGGTTGGCTCAACAACGATTCGGTGGATTGATATCCATACGCAGCCCAGCGATAGAGTGCGCCGGCCCCGTACTGGGTCATCGAGTAGCGACTTTCGCCCGGCTGTATCGGCGTATTCCCGTGCCCACAGGTGCCCGAGAGTAGCAAGACGGTCGAACCAGATGGGAATTCGCAAACAATTTTCAGCAGCTCCATGTAAATGTGGCCGCCTTTCGTGTGATCAAAGTTCCCGTTGGAAGTGATGGCGCACATGCCAAAGGGGTTGTTGAGCATATCCACATGCTCGGGCCGTGACGACGTGGGGGCCCAAATTCAGCGTCACCGTTGGATAGACCGAGTTCGCAAAGGGCGGCTCCAACTCGGGCTGACTGCGGCTGAGGCCCTTCATGGTGGCAGCCTGGTACTGGTAGAGCTTTGGTAGATAACGAGCAAGCCCGCCTGTTACAGTGCTCAGTTCGTGCTCGAGGAGTAAAAACACATGCAAAACTCACTAGACTGGAACCCGGCCATCCGCTGGATTGCGCGATTCTTGAGGATCGGAGCCAGCAATTGCCGACGGCCTTTGGAATGGGCGAGGTTGCCGGGTTTCTGTACAAGCGTTGTCAGTGTGGCCTTGGCTTGGACGGCGCGTCACACCTTCTGGCCCGGACCTTTCGTGAAGCCTGCTTGAAGGGTATAAAAATTTCCACGACGATGTGATTTACTTGTGGCTACGAAAACACCGCGTCGCTCCCCGCGTGCGCGGACTTGGTCCATCACCCGACGCGCCTCCTTCTTGACGTCATCCCAGTCACCCCCGTCGGGTCGGCCCAAAAGCACCGCGACTATACGCCCGTCGGCGTCCAAGATCAGTTTGGGGCGGCTTATTGAGCAGTTAATGAAGAGAAAGAGGGAGAGAATCTCGGTGCTTACATGCCGTCCCATTTAATCAAGTCATAGTCGTCCCGGAGCAGGGCTTGGAGACGCCGAATGTGGTGGATCGAGGTTCGTTTCTTCTTGCGCGTGCGGGGGCCTGACCAGTTGCTGGCGACCGAGGCGAATACGGTGGGAGTGGTCATGGTGTGGTGTTGGTCGTGGGTTTGGACGTGGCGCGCCTTTGGCGGTGGACCAAATGCGGCGGACTGGGCGGCGGCCACGCGGGAGCGTTGCCGACGAGCCTTCTTCCCGGTGCTTTGGCGTTGTTTGTAGCTCGGGGGAGGAGAAGGAGAAAGGCTGGAGAGCGGAGAGGGAGGGCGGACTGAGCCGTCATCGGTGCGCAATGGAGGGCTGGGCGACCGCGAGAGTGGAGTGAGTGGGGACGGCAAACGCGACGAGGGGGTGGGTGGACGCGACAGGACACGTGGTTCGTCCTCCCAGGCATCCTCGTCACCCATTGAGGGGTCTAGAGCCTCGGCATGTAGATCTGCGAGCGCGAGCGCTTGCGCCAAGTGTGGCGCCAGAGAGATCTTGCTTTGGAAGAGTTCCGGGACCACGGACGCGACCCCATCGAGCTCCCAAGGGGACCATTGGAGTCCACTGCGCGTCGTGCGCGCCATTATGCTGCGAAAGAGTGCCACTTAGCGGATGCCACTCGAGGAAGAAATAAGAGGGGAAAAGGCGGCTGCCACCCGCCGCGGCCGATGCGCCTCCATAGGGCCTGTGGTAAGGCCCAGTGTATCGCGCACCGGACGCGGTTGGGTGGACAAGGGGACAAAAAAAGGGAACAAAACGCACCTCGCGAGAAACCCAAGAGAGGATGAGGCTGAAGTGAGGAGTGACCGCAAATCCCAGTGGCGGTGCGAGCTCGTGCACTCGCTTGACTCTGCCGAGAGCCGGCATCCTGTATGAGATGAGTGAACTCACCTACACTATTCCAATTCCGCGTTCAAATGACCATTTTCCCGTAGGCAAATGTTCTCCAAGGATGCGGCCGCATATGGAGACGGTTGGGGAAGGTGAGATCTTGAACACGGTATGAGCATTTTGAAAACGAGCTGAAATCTCAGAATTGTGGGCGTCACAGATTTCTAGGATGGGAGTTAAAGGATTCAGGAGGTCAAACCGATTTGTATTGGCCAAGGTCTGTGGCTCCAGAATAAGACACAAAGGTGCGGGACTGTCTGAGATTATCTGCCTTTTATCGGGCGTGGTGAGTGACCAAATATCATACTCTTTGCATATTCCGTGGGGGACCTCTCTCGTGCAGATGCACACCAAAATCTGGGGTGAACGACCAACTGCAGAGGTCAGGGCGAGCAAATGAACTCGGGAAGTCGTAACCTCGGCTTGCCTAAATGGGATCACCACCTTCTCTTACAATTCTACCATGACTTCGTCTACATCTCCGTCTTCAAACCTCAACTCTGACTCCGAAGACTCGGAATTGGAACGCCAATGGGATGAGTATGAAATCAAGCTAGCTGCGTACGACGCTAGACGCGAAGCAAGACGGTGGGCTTGCCTTTAGCAGTATACTTGACGGCACTAACCACTCATCCTGCAGAGTTGAGAAATTGAACGCGATACGGAAGGCGGAAGCTGTCCAGACCAAAAGGGACCAGTGGAAGGCTGCCTCCGCACGGTACTACGAAAGACACCCCGAGGTGAAAGAAAAGAAACGACTCAAAGCAGCGGAGCAGCGGTGCGCTTGTCATATTCTCATTACTCTATCTATTTCTGACATCCACCATGGCCTTGGTTTGTCCAGTGCCGCCAGGAAACTCGCGCGTCGCCGTTGGGATCCACCGAAGAAAGCCCCCCGCTCCCAAGTCGAGTGTCCTGTGCCACCAGCCGCATTAGCCCAGATTCTGGGGGGCTACTCAGACGTACGGCTGCAGGACTTTCCCGATGTCGCCGTCTTGTCCCATAGGTACTTAATTTTGCACAACACTGAACACGCTGACTCTTTGGTGCAGCGGCGGGAATGACGCTTCCCCTTCACACTATCCCAACTCCGACCCATGCCTGGATGCCATGGCGGCCGAATCACTGTTGGGGCTACGGGAGCCGAGGTGCACCTCGTGCGCGCTCTGATCTATGTTGACGCGTTGCTGATCCATTCCGATCCAGTGGCCTAACCGAAGCCTCGCGTTTGGTTGTGGACCCGTGGGCGTCGCTCGCACCCCAATACGATAGCAGGTACGCCGTCTATGAATCAGAAAGCCATGACCACTGACAGTCCCAGTGACGAGGATTGAGTTTTGTGTAGATAGATGATACATGCCTTTGTTTCGTGATTGGTGTTTGTGCAATGTGCGCAGTGCGGATCGATTGTTCCATAGGCGATGTTTACTCCTAGGAATTATGAGCATCATCTGCGGGACTTTTATCCTTCTTGATCCCAAAGTCGCAGTGCGGATTGATTTTCATAGGCGATGTTTTATCCCCCTTGATCACGAAAGTATGAGAAACAATTGTTTAAAATGATTGCGAGGCAATTCCAGGGCGCAAAAACACGACGAAAAAAAGGAGCATCGATCACATTGGGGAAGGGCATTCGTTACACAAGTACGGAGAACTAATGCTTGGAAGAACGCGGCAGAACGATGTCGTCGGTGAGCTCAACCCACTTCTCCACCTTCCCCTCCTGGAACCATTGAGTGTAAGAGGCTAGCGCCTCTGACTTGCTCCCCTTGCGTCGGTACTGTTGCCCAGGGCAGCCCTTGATCTGCTGATCCGCTTCCTCGCTGGGCCCGAAGGAATTAGGGGGTGAAGGAGAGAGAGGGGACGAGGAACGCACATGGTGTAATAGATGCCAGGCTCACGCCCAACATAAACAACCCAGCAGTGGCGGCTGCCATCTGGAACGCCAGTATTGAGGGCGGTGACTTGAGCGGCGGACTTGGCAACGGCGCGGACCCAGGTGTCTGCAAAGTGATGAGAAAAAAACAGGCAGATTAGGCACGGAACACTTACTGTCGGCTGCCTCCTCTTGGGCGAGGCGATCGAGGATCCGTGGAAGTTGAGCTGGGGGAAAAAAATGAGCGAGCGCCAGCAGGGTTGGGTGAACTTACCCTGGAGGTCGAGGACGGTGCGCTGGATGCGAAGGGTGCGAACGACGAGCTCGTCAACAGTCGCCAGTACCGCCATGAGCTCGGAACGAGCACTGAGGGCGGTAGTGGGGGCTGTAGGCGGTTTGCATATTGTGGTGGTTCGGTTGGGGATGGAATAAGCAAGACGAGCATAAAATCCAGGTTTATATGGGGCGGGGGCAAGCGGCCACGCGGCTGGGTAGATCTATCTCCAGGAAGCATCGTTAAATTGGGCTAGTGCCTCAGATCCAACACCATGTGGGAGCAGAAATGAGACACGCATGAGATATTGGATTGGCGAGATATGAGAAGATAAAAGAACATACCTGCGTCCGGATTGGGCAAAATATCAGTGCCAAAATAAATTTGCTAAGGTGAAGAGAAACATAACGCACGACTTGACAAAAAAGGTGGACGAGAAAATCAACCCTCTGCGTAAACCACATTTGCTATCATTTCCTATCCCATGGCGCCCCCCGAATGGACCACGCCTGATCAACAAGCATACCTGCAAAGACAGCTGCCTACCTTTCTGTCTGCGACCGAAAAAAAGGGCACCTCCCTCGCCCGTTTCTGGGGCACGCTCAAAGAGGGTTGGTTCGAGCGGTGGCCCACCGAAACGACACTGGGCATACCGTTGCCTCCGGCCGTGGGCGAGGAGGACCTACGCACCGAAGCGCAAATTGTGGCGGTCGGGAAGGCTACCGAAATCACTCAGAAGGTAAGGTGTCTGGTGTTTGCGTGCAGATGACTTAATACTAACTTTTTTGGTTTTTTTGTGCAGCGACTCAAAAGGTGGATGTACAATCGGCGTAACACGCTACGCGCCGCGGGTCCCAGCCTGGGTATTGTGGTCAGTACCGGCGGTAAAAGGGGCAAGAGACGGTCCTTGTTCTCGCAGCTGAAAAGGAGGAAGTCTACGCGAGCCTACCGCAAGATCGAAATATATCAGCGACTATATGGCGCCAAACTCAAGGCGGAGGCAAACAGACGTGGGTATGGCTTGCTGAACGAGGAGGCGGCAGCCGAGGGTGTTGCGGCGGCGGAGGCGAGGGTGATGAGCGAGGCCGAGGCAGCGGCAGCGGAGCTTGCAGCGAACGAGGCGACGGAAGCGCGACTGAAGGAGTACCGGCGTCAGCGGATGAGTCTGCAGCGAACGGTGGCCATCGAGATGTTTGCATGCGAGACGGCCGAGGTGCTGGCAGAAGTGGACCAGGAGACAGCGGCGCGCAACGAGGAACGCGCCGCCGTCGCGTCGGAGGATGAGAGCGACGAGCGTACGCCAGAGGATATGCAGCTGTAAGTCGGCCTGTTGTCAAATCCCCGTGCGGTGAACATTACTGAAATCGGGCTGACCAGTGCGATCGATGAGCTGGGAGAAGTGGCCAGGATGGTGCTGGAGTCCATGGCCGTCGCAACCGGGTGGCAGTTCATGTTGGTAGGTGGAGGGCCTTCGCCACGCCATGGAGGAAATATCCAAGCCAAGACGTGAGTGATGGCAGTGCCTTTTTTGGGTTGTGGGCGCCACTGATCCTTACCTCTTGCTTCTTCGACAGAATCTGCTTTGGTACTACCGCCCACGGCACCGACTTCCGCGGTTCCCACCCCAACTTTGACAAGGCGGTCCTCACCCCATTTATCAAGTACCTGAAGCGTGTTTTCCGTAAGTCTCATCAAGAATCAAGCCCAACGTACTGATTCCGACGCATATATGTAGCACACGAGATTCGTGACGCTCAGGTGCTCGCCGCTGACGACGACGAGGACAGGGAGGGCAAGGGCGATGCATTAGCGGGCTTGCTCGCGATGGATGAGCTGCCTGCCCCCCGCGAAGTCACCAAGCCTAAGCGCATGCGGCGCACAAAACCTCCTGGAAAGCGTGCTGCTGCGATGCTACCTCCTGCTGCTCTGGCTAGTACTCAGACTGGATGCGACACTCCCGTGCTGTCCCGACCACAGGCCACGCCTGAGCCCATCCCTGTGCCTGACGACTTCGACGAGACAATGCAGGCCATCAACTATCATTTCGACGACACCGCACGACCTCCCCTGGATTTGGATCCGAACAGCGACCTGAACAGCGACCTCGATGGCAAGGCTTCCAGCACATTTGGCTTACAGAGCGCCTGGTCTGAGGACGAGGGTGTCGGCGCGTTCGGGTTCGGTCCATCAGAGGGCTCCTATGTCACGGACCCCTCGTCCAGCTTGGCGCAGTCTCCACGGACGAGCGGCACCCAACTCGATGTACGCCCGCGCGCGATCTATCGCGGGGCAGAATTTGCGGCTGATCGGAGCTCACCCTTCGAGCGGAGCACGTTATTCAACGCGTTCTCCCAACCCCCGGCCTCATCTCTTTCGACTTCAAGTCTGGGAGCGGCATCGATGCAATCTACGTCATTCTCCTTCCCACCAACGATCAACTCGACAATCAGCGGCGTTGCCACGTATCGCCCACTCTCCCCTCCATCTTACCCTCTTGATACAGCATGGCTAGCAGAATCAATCGCATCGTCCCCTCGTACGCTCGTGTCGCCCGTGCCCACTCCCCCGCCCGCTGGCACGCTCGTGGCGCCCGTGTCCACTCCCACGCCCGCTGGTACGCTTGTGGCGCCCGTGCCCACTCCCACGCCCGCCGGTACGCTCGTGGCGCCCGTGTGCACTCCCACTCCCCCGCCCGCTGGTACGCTCGTCGAGCTCGTGGCGCCCGTGCCCACTCCCCCGCCCACCGGTACGCTTGTGGCGCCCGTGCCCACTCCCACGCCCGCTGGTACGCTCGTGGCGCCCGTGCCACCCGTGCCCACTCCGTCGCCTGCTCGTCCACCCACCCCGCCTGCTCACGCGATCCCCCACTACCCGGTGTCGCGCCCAATGGCGAATGCGCCCAAGGGCCACCCTCTTGCTGCCCCTGTGGCTGCCGAAGCGACCACTCCTGCCACCAAACGGAAGCCGGGGAGGCCGCGCAAGAAACCCGCAGAGCCTGCGGGTGAGATGGGCGAGGGTGCTGCGGGGGGTATGACGCCGGAGGCGAGAGCCGAGTCGGACCGCATTCATCGTGAAGAGGCTCAGCTGTGGGAGACGAGGAAGGAGATGCTGCGACGCGGGAGGGCGGTCGAGGAGAGGGCTGCCGCTGCTTTGGCGGAGGAGCAGCATTCGGCGGCACTGCTTCACAATCCGGCCGGGGGTGCACCCCTCACCGTCATAAAGCGCTCGTCCCGCGCGATCAAAGCCACACTGGATCCTGAGGGTAACCCTCTCATCCACCCGGTGATCTGAACGCGCGGGGATGTGGGGAACGGGGGTCGGCTGGCGCTGAGGGTGCTGGGAAGCGACGCGCTGCGGGCACAAGAGGATGCAGAGATGCTCGAGAAGTTGTTGGGGAAAAAGGCTGCGGCGACGAAGAAGACCTCAGGGGCCAAGAAGGCGGCGTCGAATGGGGGGGCAAAGCGCAAGGCGTCGGGCACAATTCCTGTCGGCGAAACGGTTGCGAAGTGAGTTCACACCTGCGCTGGCCTTTCGTTTTTTTTGGCTGATCGTACCGTTAGGAAAGCGCGTAAGTAATTGTTGTGTCCTGTCCTGCTGCCAACAGCCTCAACGGCATGTGGTTCTTTCACGCAGCCTCTTATATCGTACTCAACTACGTACAAGGTTCGCTGTAACTACGTTTTGCAATGAGAATTAAGATTCATTTGGTGCCACGATGAGTTCTTTTGGGCTAAGGAGACTCGGAAATTTTCACTAGGTCCTGAAATTTCTCAGTATTGACTTCGCCACTCAGAAGTACGTATGTATTGATGCCATTTATGGCATTGGTAGCACATACATAGTCTCGTGACGAGACTCTGATGACTTCGTCATGATGATCAATTGTTTGGGAAAATAACCAGAGGCGCAAGATTTAATAGAGGGCGAGTGAGTCGAAAGGGACGCTGATTAATTAGGAGCGGAAAGGGGAGGGAAGGCGGAAGTGGAAAGGGGCGGGAGCAGGGCGGGAAGCGAGCGACGGTCAGGGCGCGGGGAAGGGGAGGGCCGGAAGTGCCGGGGCGGGAAGCGCGAAGCGGGGCGAAAAGCGGGGGGCGGGGGGCGGGTGGGAAGCGGGAAGCAGGAAGGGGAAGCGGGAAGCGGGAAGCGGGAAGCGGGAAGCGCCGACATGGGAAATAACACATACAAATAGCGACGCATGCAGCCATATCGCACCTATGATTATAAACCCCCCGTGTCGTTTCACCGCTCAAAGTTGGGCTAGGGGGTGACGATTGAAGGCCTACCTTGAGTGTGTAGTAGTACAGAGCCTGCGGGGGCGCCGGCAGAAATGCCTAATTGGGGAGGGCGGGGAGGGCGGAGGTGGCACAGCCACGCGCGAGCGCCGCGCGCGGAACAGCGCGCGAGCAGGCGGAACGCGGGGAATTACTAGAAAGGGAATGGTCTCTCAGATGATATATCAGCACTCATCTTTGGAGGAGAGCCCAGGATATATCAGCACTCATCTGTCCACGGGAGATCCGTGATATATCCAAGTGCCGCCTAGGCCTGGCTGCTGAGACCGCCAAACTTGATGATTTCTTGGACGGTCGTGCTGGTAAGAAGCCCCGTGAATTCGCGGTGAGTAGCACTAATATCTTTCTCGCTCTTCCAATTAACATACCTTCAAAGAGCAATGATTTGACTGATGCGCCAGCCAAAGATGGTTGGCAAGAAGTCTCTGTCGATATTCAGGTTCCAGACGGCAAGATACATACGTCGTACGAGGATATACCTGTCTTCAGTGTCCCGGGACTTCATTTCCGCAATCTCACCGAGGTCATCAAAGCGGCCCTCCAGGATCAAAGCTCTCGTTCCTTTCACTATACTCCATTCGAACATCTATGGAAACCCAGTACGGGCGACGTACAGCATGTCTACAACGAAATCTACTCGTCGGATGCTTTTATTGAGGCTCATAACAAGCTCCAGAAACAGCCGCCTGAGCCGGGATGCTCGCTGGAGTGCGCCATTGTTGTTCTTATGCTCTGGTCTGATTCCACGCACCTGGCGAACTTTGGGACGGTGTCACTCTGGCCGCTCTACCTGTTCTTCGGCAACCTGTCCAAGTGGGTTCGGAGTAAGCCGCGCGCTGGTGCATTCCATCATGTTGCGTATATGCCAAAGGTAAGCGATTGGGATTCTTGTGAAGTATCCTCTGTGCTGAAGTTGTTTTAGCTGCCTGACGAGTTCAATGATTGGTGCCGCGCAGTACTTGGGGAAGCACCCACCTCCGAACTCCTCACCCAATGCAGGTTTCCCATGACATGTGACCTCGCGTGTCCTGGCGAGTCAAGGGTTGCCTGGGAGCTGGTAGAAGAGGTTCACAGCCTCGAATAGCCAGCGGGCATATCTGCATCGCATTTCCTAATAGAGCGGCAATGAATCAATGGTGATTTAATTCCGGTCTGGATACGCCAGCATCGTGGTGTATCAGGAATTTGACAACTTTCACTTTCGGCTCTTTTTCCTGTTTCAGAAGTGCGAAAAGCGAAAAAAAGTGCGAAAAGAGGAAAAAGGATTTTCCACTTTCCTCGGCTATGTCCGTTTTCCCCCAGCCAGCCTACTTTTATTTCAGTTCACATCCTTCCTCATCATCTCCTCTTGTTCATAATGATTGGGTTTGTGAGTACTAATCCTTCAGCTTGCTTCGCTTTCCGATGGATAAATATTGCGCCCAGCCTTTCTTGACCAATTAATTCAATTGCAATTGAACCCGGGGATCCATCGTAACCGTTGCTTTGTTTTTTGCCTGCACTGTTCATCACACACCTCTGAATGGTAAGTTCTCACTGAATTTGTCCCAGCTCTGTATCTCTCTTTACGCTGGCGTCGTCGAATTGAAATTATCTGATGGCTGTTTTAGGAAACGAATATCGGCACACGCACCTCGCATTCGTAACTTGAAAAAGATGGCACTTTGTTGAGAAACATCCCGTTCAACCAGTCAAAGCACAGCTTGGCGAAATTAAATCTTGAATGCTGTTGCTGTCACAACTTGGACGATTACGGCAGCATTTCAAGGAGGAAGCCAACTCAAAATTTGAATGATTGTACGCCTCATCGTGTACATGTATGTCGTGCATGGTTGTGGTAAGGCATTGATCAGAAGGACAACTTGTTTTCTGTACGCAAAGACATATCAAACAGTTCCTCTGAACCGTGTACTTTTGCATAGTAACGGCGTGAAGATGGTTCAAACTGGCACAAAAGACTAAATCTGCTCCGGGCGCCGGGTGTTCGTTTCGAATGTAACCTACTTCAAAATTTCCAAGGTCAGTTTCATCGCCTTACGGTCTCAAAGGATAGTGCACCGGTGTAAACGTGCTCCCATTCTGCGCCGCCCAGCCAGTGAGTACAGTGCCCGACGCTTGCTCGATTATACTAGAAGGATAAAAAAGAAACAAATACGCGTCATTTATTTCTAGCGAATCCTGTCATATGAAAGCGACGTACAATCCCGCCGCAGCGTTGGTGCATGACACTGCGAACTGGAAAAATTCCCCTGCCGTCGTAGCTTGAGCGAAGAGGGACGATGCTTCGTTTGCAGAGCCAGCATAAGCAAGGAAGGGCTGGTCGCTGAGTTGGGGCGCTTGGAAGTAAAAGTGTCCTGTTTCACGTTGGAATGGCTGCCACTAGAAAGTTGAGGGAATTCGGTGAATATCCGACTCTTTTTGACTTCGTTTTATAGACTGCTGGGGGTCCTCGAGGTTGTCGGAAAACGAGTGTCAGTTCCCGGTGCATCGGCTTCCGCCCTGACCTCGTTACATATATAGTATTTAGACATTTTACCCTGATTTTACCCTCTCCGACGATGACGGGAAGTCCTTGCCAAGGCTGGCAATTCAACAGCGAGGAAAATAAGTACGAGTTTGTAGCCTTTCGACTTGATCTGCTTCAGGCTCACCGCTTTACCGGTCTCCTTTTAACTCTAACATACGGCGGTCTCTGTGCATGCGACTGACCGCACTTATTCACGGCCCTGTCAGCTTAGCAACGTCTACCAAATGAGGCACGTTTCCATCTTTATTCTATTCAGAGCCTCATCTCCGATACGTCGGACAATGCTGAAAATACACCCAATCTCGACTATGGTATCTATAGTCCAGAACTGATGAGGTGTACGGCAGCCCGGAACGACGAGGCCAGTATGTTGATTCTGACCTTCATACACGTGCATTTGCTTCCTGCCGTTTGTGTTGGCTTTGATAGGGTCATAGGTATCGATGACATCGGGGTTCATCTGTAGACCCGGCTGGTTCGGGTATCTGTTCCTGGAAATGGGTTCCTTTTGAACTCAGTTCCCTTTTTCCTGCCTGGCTCTGGCTCTGGATGCGACTCTGAAGTGAAAACTGTATCCATTCATCTTGGGCTTCTGGATTCACTTCAATTTTTTCCTGTGTCATTCATTCGTCCGTAGTACGGTGTTCCATGGCCGACATTTGATAACAATCCATTTCCGAAGCAACAGGGTCAAACCTTCATGACTTCCAACTCGGTGCAGACAGTCAGCTCGTCCAATGGCAAGCTGCGTCTTAGTATGTGAGAGTGGCCCGAACAAGGTCGCCGAATAATTCGGTAGTCTGTGGGTCAAGGGATGCGGCACAGCGTGTTGGGCTGTGGAATAACCTTGGCCATGATGGTCGAAGAAAGAGAGTAAGAGGGAGAGCCGAAAAAGACCCGATGACACGTACGTCATCGGAAAGCAGTTTGCCGGATGGAGCCGGTATGGCATCAGTTTTTCAATTGAAAGAGTCGGCGGCCGCGTGATAAAACTTCGAAGTCAAGAGAACGCCGCGAGACAGTCCCCGGGAAATCCCAGGGATTTGCTGTTGAATTCGATTGAGCCAGTAGATCTGTTTGGGCACACGAAAGAACAACAGCATTATATTGTGGGTGTGGGTGCCAAGGGTGCACCGGCATTCAAACCGGCGACTAACGCCTAGGTAGTTAGTCCGGCCGCGAGGTGGGGAAAAAAATGAAGGACCTCGAGATTTTGCCTCAAGAGGTCCGAATTGACTTCGGTTTTTTGTGGAGGCGCTTTTTTTCGGGCTCCCGCGAACTCTGTCGCTGTTCGGCGTGCAAGATTCCGAATACTGTACTATTTCGGCCAAATGTTCAGGTGACGGGCCCGACTTTTTTTATCGCAGCATCAATTTTTTCTCGATTTATTCAAATTTTTTATCGTTGAAAAGTCATGATCGTTATCGAATTGATCGAATAGAGAGTATTCCTATGTCGGTGAGACCTAGTGAACAGGTGTTGCATCGCGTCAGGATGCACGGGGCACCCGGTCTATCAACTGTTTTGCCACTATCCATCTTCCATCAAAAGATTACGGAGGCGGTGAACCACGGGAGTTCACCGCTAGGCAGGTGTGGGTAGGTGACAACAGAAGGCCCCAAATAATGCGAGTGCCACGCTGGATAGCCGTGGGTAGGTCATCGAATCGAACTGCGGCGTCTGTGGAAGTTGCCCTGAAAAATCTCTCGCAACCGTCCGGCTGGGTCCTGTCTATGACGCCCCGGTTTGGTTTGATGTCCAAACCAGTGGTTTTGGCTTGGTTTCAGCTGGTTTCTGTCTTAGATTGTCAGACCAAAAACCAAAACCATCGAGCATAGTTTGGTTTGGTTTGGTTTGGTTTTGGTTTAAACCATGGTTTTGGGGCGAAAATTGTTTTTGAGTCACGAGTGCCAGTTACGGTTCTGTTCAACATTATACACAGCCGATAAATTCTGATCAAATCCTAATATCGTGGTCAGGGTATCCTCAGCGGAATACTGTCCCAGCTAAGCTCGGAGCCAATCTTAGATGGTTTCTTATGGAAGCGCTGATCATCCAGACGATGTGGTCGTAAGTAACTCTCTTCCCTTTTGGCTCCGGTACTCACCCAAATATTTTTCAGGTACGAGCTACGATCTTTCCTCAAACTCAATGACACGAAGGTGTGAACACCTCATTTTTCTCTCCTCCTAATAACTTGCTATCAAGCTATTACCACCCTCCAATCTGCCGCTTCCCTTGCCTGCGACCTCATCACCACGTATCTCTGTCTTTTTCTCAACACTCAGAAGGGCGAGATGATGAAGTAAGTCCAGTCAGTTACCTTTGCGCCAAAAGACGGCTCTGATGTTGTTGGGCAGCAGAACCAATATAATGCTGGACATGCTTATCCGCGACGCTATCACTCGCGGTGTGCTGACCGCGCTGTCTTCCGCTGTGAATATGGTTTTGGTACGGCCTGTAACTGTCGCTACATTTTCTATATACTCACAGCTTCGCAGTCTCTGGCACTCCTCAACACGTTCTGATTTTTTCTCGGACTCGCCCCAAGCAGTAAATGCTAGTACTACATCCGCCAGTCGCATGTTCTTGTCTAATCCTGCTTGACAGAGTACATGAACAGCCTGTTAGCTACGTACATCCTCGTGTCCACTACTCCACTAAACGCTCACCCATTAACAGGCTCAATACATGCCAGCACCTTGGGGACAAGCTCTCTGCTAGCGACAACGGCCGGAATTCGATCCCGATGGCGAGGATAACGAGTGGCGATATGCCCAAGAAAATGCAAGGGCGGGCGTCCATCACTGTGGTCGACTTCAAAATGGCTTCTGTAGGGCAATCTTCGGTTGTGGCGATCACTATCTGAATCATTTTTGAAGGTTGACATGAATGGAAAAAGAGAAGGCCTTCTCGTGTGTGCGTAGTCTGGTAGCAGATGACGCCTGGCAGCCAAGCAGCATTCCTACATACCGTCGTTCTCTATTCCGTATCACTTGAACTTGTATATCCATAGTAGACCCGGAATTTGTTATGGAACTGAAAGCTCTCACATTCTCTTTAGTACGTAGTCAGTCGTATGCTGCACAATTCGATATTTCATCATTGATGTTATATTGATAATGGGCCGGGTGGGCTGTGGTCACGGTACAGGGTCGCGTTATGTTAAAAAGGATCCCGACCCCTTGGCTGGACGTAGCCACAGAGCGGCTGTGCGTTGGCCATAGCCACACGTTCCGTACCCCAGAACCAATGGGCACCACTATAGATCAACTCCTGATCCTCGTCGACCCGTTACAAATGTTTCAGCTGACTACATGCACCGGTCTAGTCATCAGACTGAAATAGAATCGTGGGAATCAATCTGATCGCTTTCACCGAGTTCCTTTCTTGTGCTTAATGTGTTTCAGCTAAATATCATCGAGCCAGTCGTCGAACTGAAATAGAATTGTGGGAATCAATCTGATCACTTTCAGCAAGTTCCTTTCTTGTGCTGATCGTGTTTCAGCTAAATATTGTCGAGCCAGTCGCCGAACTGAAATAGACTGGTGGGAACCAATCTGATCGCTTCCACCAAGGTCCTTTCTTGTGCTGATTGTGTTTCAGCTAAATATTGTCGAGCCAGTTGCTGAACTGAAATAGAACCGTGGGAATAAATCTGATCACTTTCACCAAGGTCCTTTCCTGTGCTGATCATGTTTCAGCCAAATATTGTCGAATCGCACTCTATTCATCTGAACTCTCACCTAAATCAGCCAACTGAAGGCAGTTTGGGGGGAGGAAGAGCTTGATGACTATTAGCTGGTCAACCGCATATCTGATTTCAGCTCCCAATCTTCCGAGGACATATAGCTTCTGAATATAGTACATACACGAGTTCTGGGAATACGGAAATTGAATCCCCAAACTTTAACCCCAAATTCTGGGGTGCCTAGTTTCTTTGTTGGATTTCATCCCCTGTAATCTTCATCTCCCGCTCCTTTGATATAGAGTATATCATCCCATGCTCGGGGATCGGACACAGCATTTGCAGAGATCTGTACCATTTGAACTGGAATAAAAAGCTTGTGGAGCCTGGCCCCACCACTATCCATCGTTCATACGTCCTCTTTCGAAAATGCAGTTTCCCTCTGTTGCCCGCCTTGCCCTCATCCTCGCCGCATTCTCGCTGAGCGCGAACGCTGTCGCCTTGCCCAAGCCGATCTGCGACTGTGTTGTGTGTGAAACGGTCAATGGCGTGGAAGAGTGCAAATCATGCTGTTGAAAGGTATGTCCTTCTTGGTGGTGCCGTGGCAGGAAATTGAGTGGCAAATCACGACTAGGCGCAAAGCTTATTACACATTCGAGCGGGGGGTCGCCGTATAGGGACAGAGAGCATTGTTGGAATGAGTCTGGGGGAGACTAGGTCCAAGCTATGGAATTATATTGTGGAATAGATGTGCTGAGATAGGGCTCATGACGTTTACTTATGCATTGTTCACATGATTTGCCAGACTTTTTGACAAAAAACCTAATGGCACTTTTCCTGTTCTGATAGCAGTAAGTTGAGTTCCAGGAACGCACCCGAATTATTTCGCAAAACATTTGAAAGCCCTGGTATACATTTGTCAAGTTTCTCGGAATTTTCTATGCCAAAGGTGGAATTCCAAAAAAAAATTGGCCATGATTTTAGGGGCAAAGTGAAATTGACGCCAACACTGCCGCCCTAGTGGGTGAGGACAAAGCAGCCGTGCAAAGAACGAACACATTCGGTAAAATAAGTTGCATCATTTACCTCACTTTCAAGGAACATATTGAGGCCCAGAACACATCGGGAGCCCTCCATGGCATCCATAAGACCCCTGCCGAGCACTCAAACCACCCAAAAACCCACATTCTCCATCGCTGTGACTCACACACTCCAGAAACAACCCCACCAGCGAGGGCGACGAGGTGATCGCCATACTTATCGCAAAACTAACTCCGGAGGATGGTTGCACAAGTAACTTATGTAAACTAACTTGCCCTGCCACAAGTAACTTGTAGCTAACTTGTGGCGGGGCAAGTTAAATTTACCCGCACCGTTCCGCATAAGCACAAGTTCCGCACAAATAAGTTAACTTAAGTTCAACACAGGTAAAATAAGTTAATTGCATGTTAATGTTCATAGGCTCTGTTGCACTGTTTCGTGCCACTTGGGTGCTTGATTTCACTGTAAATATGAGTTTCAAACATGTTCATTGTGCCTGGTCTGGATCTGAATCACCGTTTTAACAACCAAGTGCAGTGGAGGTGAGTTGAAATACGGTGGTCTGTTGACCTTGTACTGAACCATTGCGTGGTTGGCAGTCCCAGGGTTTTGCGGCGAAGCACTTGTTCACGTACACAAGGCCAGGGACCTAGGGGCATTATTTGATTGCTAGCTAGCTTCTCACTACCTTTGAACTGTTTGGTAAAGTAGATTCTAAGTACTTCCTTAGACTTGACTTGGTTTAACTTGGAGAAACCGATGAACTTGGGGGTAACTGATGCCATCTGATGGCATAAGTTAGTTTGCTCGTGTTAACTTCGTCTAACTTGGCCCGCAAGTTAGCTTAATTTAGCTGAAGTTAACTTAAGTAAGCTTGGACTACTTCAGTAAGCTTGTTACTTTGGTGTTTATCAAGAGGATGGGGCTGTTAAACTTGGAGAAACCGGTGAACATGGGGGGTAACTGATTCCATCTGATGGCATAAGTTAGTTTGCACATGTTAACTTGGTCTAACTTGGCCCGCATGTTAGCTTGAGTTAGCTCAAGTTAAGTTCAGTCAGATTGGGCTACTTTCAGTTACCTTGTTACCTTGGAGTTAATGAAGAGAAAATAAAATAGGATAGCTTGGCCTGCGAGTGTGTAGATTGTGGGGGGGAGGGTGGGCATGCAAAGAGGTGTGTTATGAATTGTCTGCTGAGTTGGGCAATATATTTGTAGCCACAAAAGGGGTCTATTTGCTCAAAATGTTTTGGCTAGGGCCTCAAACATTGTCAATTATGTCCAAGGCTTTGAGAAGAGTTGAGACTCGCAAACTGCCAATAATAGATTCGAATCCCCTTTCCCACAACATGCCCTCCCCACTGAATGCTCGAGATCTGCGCAACATGACCGAAGCCAAGTCGGAAAACACATTTGAGTGACTTACCACTCGACATTCCGAGCCAATTCCTGAGCTCAAGCCCTTCTGTTGAGCGTGGCATAGTCAAGACCTCAGCTAACATCCTTAATCTCGCATGTTATTACATTTTTTTCCACATGGGCTGTGAATCATTGAGTGCATCAAAGACTGTTTCAAGAGCCCTCATGTCAAGTTCTTCCTTTCGTCTCCTCATTCCTTTCCTTAGATCGGATCTTTTGGACTGAAACATAAGTCAGAGTGAGCTGGGAGCGAGAGAATTGTGAGTACACTTGCCTTCTTCCTCGAATACCGTTCAGGTTTTGGAGCGGAAAGGGCCCGGCTTGTAGTGAGTGCCTCCTGAACGAGTATAATTCAAGCATCATTGATCATCTCAGGGTTCCTGCTGCTCTGTTGCTACGGACATAAAGAGACTACTTCTGGCGATGAATAGCTCAGTTTGAATTCATTGTTGTGAGTTGCGGCTCTGCATTTACATTCATCGCTTGCCAAAGCCATTTTGCAGCTGCATTCCGTTAACAAGCTCGGGTAGAAGCCAGGTGCCCAAACCGGCCTAGTTCTTAACGCTCCTGCGTCCCGGCTGATATGTTCCATGATCCACTTTCCCTCAGCGATGAAAGAAGACATGTACAAATTCGAAAGGCGAGTGGACAACTCCAGGTCGTCAATGTATTTACCGGAGCTCAGATCTGTTCCTTATACATGGGTGAAACCCCATGCCACTTATTCCTCAACTAGTTGATGTTAATGTCATAGGAGCACATTCCATGGCGGCACAACGAATAATTAGTACACAGGTGATAAAAATGTCTATGAACTATTTGGCGTGTCAGAGAGGCAATGACCTTTGTAAAGAGTGACCTTGGAGGCAAGCAGGTGGGGAAACTTCCAGGTTGCGCTACAGGGGATATTTTTCTGTGAGGAGTTGTACCTGAATGAACTACAATTCGGAACATACATGCAGGATACAGCGGCAGCCGTAACTAATATTGCGAACCAAAAGGGTAGGCTTCCACTTCGGCGCTAGCATCGGCCCGTACTTCCCCAGTGGAGTGAAGCAAAGGCAGGTCTTGTACAACATAATTAAACATTACATGCAGTTGAGGCCAATATGAATACAGTTAGAGGTGTTTTAAAGGGATTATCCAAAAAAAGTACTTGGGTGACCCGCACCCGTTAGTTTCGAGCCCGTGGGAAAACTTCAGTTAACTTGCGGCACGCGTGCCGAAAGGGGCAAGTTCCGCACAAGTTACTTTTCACAAGTTACTTTTTACGGACTCACTCCGGAGCACTCCAGAGTTTGATTAGACGGTTTGATTTGACTATACAATTATGGGGTTCTGAGCAGTATTCATCGAGTTATGGCCCGCGCGAGCTGGGATGTTCGAGTTACATTTATTCGATCAAAATGTGTGACCGCCAGCTATTTTGCAGATAGCAATAATTTTTGGCACTTTAGGCGGGCTATTACGGTAGAGGATGGGCAAAAAAACAAGAGTTGGTTGCGGCGTGACTCGCCTTTTAATTCATACCCTTGACAGTTGATGGCTTCCAGCCAATCTTAGACCTTTTCTGAGTTTATCATGAAACACGAAGTCTCTGAGGCCCAATGGTGGGCTGTCCAAACAAAGGTCATGCATGTCCACGCTGCGGAATTGGCGTAAGGAACAGAAACTCTTTTGAATCCGAACACAGGCACTGCGTTCCCACCCCCTGTAGACACACGTGTGTCGAGCTTATCTGATATGTGTCGACATGAGACGATCTTCGGCTACGTTCGGCTACCTCCGTCTACGTCGTGATCTACGCCGCCCTTCGGCGACCTCACACCAAAAAAAGCAAAATTTCAGCCCTCATTCAGGTGTTCTTGAGGATTCAAAGCATCAAACCAGGTAGGTTTGTACATGATTTGACGCACCTCTTACTTTTAGTTACCTACTTCGAGGCATAATGCACCCGTCGAAAACGGGTAGACGGACGGAAACGGGTCAAACGGACCCGTCCGTTTTCCAAACATTTTCTTCAAGAAACGGCCGTTTTTTTCGACGGCCATTCCGTTTTACGGACGG
Source organism: Mycena olivaceomarginata (assembly GCA_029378375.1). Classification (NCBI taxonomy): domain Eukaryota; kingdom Fungi; phylum Basidiomycota; class Agaricomycetes; order Agaricales; family Mycenaceae; genus Mycena; species Mycena olivaceomarginata. Next base: position 126,808 of record JARKIC010000028.1, on the reverse strand, counting down.
TTCGGAGCCCTACTCTCGATGCCTACGCAGCCTTTGTTTTTATGGGCTGGACATGCATATCTCTGGAATGCAATCGTATAATTTTCAGAGCTCAAGTCACGCTTCCGAGTCTGTAAGAATGTCGCGAGTTCTTCGTCTGTCGCTATCTTCCTTTCAACGCGCTTTATCCTTTCACCCGGGCGTCTCCAACTCTATTTATTAGACTCCGGACTTGGCCCGACCTACCGCTCACGTTGGGGGAGAATCGCCGGTTCACTCGCTCTCCACTTGTCTCAAACTCTAAACTGGATACATTCCAGCCTTCCAGGATCATATCTACCACGTATCTATGTAAACCGTCGAGAATCCCATCTAGACACCGAAGGAAATGGCTCCGGATGAGATGCGTTGTCGTATCGCCTCCCGTGATCAGGGGCAGTGTTCCATCTTGACTTGGAGCATCGTTGACTTGGAGCGTCGTCAGAGATGGATCTTAACACCGTTGTCAGAAATACTTTCCCACTCGGGATCCCATACATCTTTTTCCTTTGTCCATGGATCCATCTGGACTGATAAATCACGATGGTTTGGATCTTCATGGAAGATTGTTCTGCTATCTTGGACCCTCTGAGATTGAGCAGACCTCCTGTTCCTCGGCAGGTGGGAATCCTTCGCAGGGCAGTGTGGGCTATCTTTGCTAAACATTCTTACCCTGAGATCCCTTCTCTTGTGAATCAATTAAAGTTTTGGAGGACTGGCTTCCCTTCCGTTACGTGGCAGAGTCGCTCATCAGGTGTAATCAGGTGAAGTCGGGAGATTATCATTATCTAATGATGCAGAATTCGAAAGGGATCCATCTAAGGGTGTACTCATCTGCGATCTGATCGTATGGCATCTTGTAAAGTGTTCTCATGCGAGGAGAGGTGTATAGACTGATAGATAACCATGCTGATATCTTTTTGTTGAACAGAAAATTCATCAGCAACAAAATGGATATGCTTATTGTGTGTCCAAGCGGTGCACACGGCCCTGGAGGACTATATATAACGCCCAGACCGTAATTTGTTCCCACCCTTCCAATATGCCCCGCCAGCCCACCGTCACTGAGATTCGCCTCGCCAACATCACAGCCAGTCTGACTCCTGCTCTAACTCTCCTCAATGAGCTCAATGATGCATTCGGGCCCCTATTCATTCAGCCCATCTCAAACACTGTTCTTTCATTAATGTCGAGGTGGGTACTCTGAGTTACCTCATTGTCAAGGTTCTAATATCGTGAGGAATGTCATAGAATGTGAAACGGAACAAAAACAAATGTGCTGAGCTTATGGAGAATATCCACAAAGTTCTGTATGCAATTGTCGAGCTTCATATCAAATCCAAGACTGCTGGCTCTCTACATCCCTCAGTAGCTGATCACATTGGGACATTTGTGGAGTAAGTGTTTGGTGTGAGTCTGTGTCTAACTGACCTGGTTACAGAACTCTTTGCAAAATTTATACTTTCATTGAAGTACAACAGGAAGGGAATATGATCAAGCAGATCTTCCGTCAGCGCGAAATGAACACACTGCTTAAAGAATGCCACACAGGATTGCATCAGGCTTTCGGAATTTTCAAGGCAAGTGGCATATTGAGCTGTCCTGCATAATACTAAACTACCTGCCTGTAGATTGAAACTAGAGTCTCAGTTCTAAGCGATGTGCAAGCAATGAAAAAGACAGCTGACACTATGCACAAAGACCTGCTTGAATTGATTTCAACCATGCCAGATGCAACAATTTCAGAGAGATCTTCCTCGGTAAGTATACTTATGTCATTTTTAGTCATCTACTGAATCAGGAATTAGTGCTATCCTGGAGGAAACTCACATAATAGGTATCTTTATACCGACAGGTATAACTCAATTGAGGCTAATATTTTCCAGCACAAGTTCATTCTCAATGTTGCCCTCAAAGCCAAAGATATTCTATGGTCGTGAATCTGAGCTAGAGCATGTTATGAAGATGCTCTGCAGGGAGTCACCCAGGATAGCAATTCTTGGTGGAGGAGGAATGGGAAAGACAAGCCTTGCAAGAGCTGTTCTTCACCATCCAGACACAATTGCAAAATTTGAGTACAGGTTCTTTGTCAGCGCCGAATCTGCAACCAACAGTATTGAATTTGCAGCACTCATTGGATTGCATGTTGGACTGAGCCCTGGCAAAGATCTTACCAAACCTGTTGTTCAATATTTTTCAAGAAAGTCAGAATGTCTAGTTATCTTAGACAATTTGGAAACCCCATGGGAGCCTATGGATGCTCGAGGAGGAATTGAAGAATTCCTCTCCCAGCTTACAGATATACCTCATGTTGCATTGATAGTAAGTCTGTGTTTGATCCTTAGGTGTCTGCAGCTCATTATATATATAAGATCACAATGCGAGGTGCAGAAAGGCCCAGAAAGGTCGCCTGGACTCACCCATATCTACCAGCCATGCAACCTCTTTCAGACCTTGCAGCTCAGCAGACCTTTGTTGACATCACAGACAATTGCTATGAGGGGGAGGACATTGCTCAACTTCTGCAACTCACAGATAATATGCCTCTGGCAGTTGATCTCATAGCTCATCTGGTTGACTATGAGGGGTTATCAAATGTCTTGGGGCGGTGGGAGACTGAGAAAACAACAGTCCTCTCTATGGGATATGACCAAAAGTCCAATTTGGATATATCTATTCAGCTTTCTCTCTCAAGTCCCCGGATTACATCTGAGAGCAAGGAATTATTGAGTCTGCTCTGAATTCTTCCAGATGGCCTCTCGGATGTTGAATTGGTCCAAAGCGACCTTCCTATTGCCAATATTCTTGCATGCAAGGTCACATTGCTTGCCACTTCATTGGCCTATCAAGATTCCAACAAGCGACTCCGGTCATTGATGCCCATCAGAGATCACATTCAGAAATTCTCAGCTCCCTCCTACTTTCTAACACAGTCCCTTCGCAAATACTTTTATTCAGTGCTTGGGCTATACAAAAAATATAATGGAGAGCAGCAGGGCCCGGTGATCAATCAAATAACCTCCATCCTGGGAAATTTACAAGAAGTCTTGCAACTCGGATTAGAAAGGGGTGATCCTAACCTTTCAGACACAATTGATTGTGCATTGGCTCTCAACTCTTTCCACCGAATGACAGGGCAGGGTCATACACCATTGATGAACACCATCCCAATGTCTTTTCCCCTACCCACTGATTACCGACTCGAGGCAACTTTTTTCATAGAGTTGATTTTCTCCGACACACATGCATCTGCAGTGGATCAAGAAGATGTGATTGCTCAAGTTTTGTCACACTTCCAGCATTTTACTGATACTGTTCTGGAGTGTGAGTCCCAGATAGTGTTTGTGCTGATTTTATCTAAATGCCTCCAAACTAGGTAGATTATATATGGCAGCAGGTCATCATTTTCTGGATACATTGGATTCAGACTCCTCTTTACATTTTCTTAACAAAGGACATCAGTTGGCAAACCTCTGTGGAGATAGCTACCTGCAGGTTGAAGTGTTGCTAAGAATTGCTCAGCTCAAGTGGCGCATTGGAGATTATTGTACCCCTATACTGCATGCTAGTCAAGCACAACGGCTATCAAAATTGTCAGGATATTTATATCTGGAAGCATGGGCCTGCCAAACCCTGGCTGTGTGCACCAGGAGTCTTGGCAACTGGCAGGAAAGCATGATCAACCTCTGCAGAGCTAAAGAGCTTCTGAGTATCTGCGGGCTGTCTGGAAGTGAGCTTGATTATTATATCAGACTTAATCAGGCAGAGATCCATATCATTAAATCTGAATGTGCTCAAGCAAAAGCCATCTACAGTCACGTAGTCGAAACTACTTCACCTGATCAAAATGCTTATGCTTATGGTTGTGCATTGCTCAACATTGCGGGAATCAATATAATGACTGGACAGCCCACTGGCATAGATGAAGTATGTCAACACTTGGGCAGAGCAAAGGAGGTATTCAAAGATAGGAATTTGGAAGCAGAAATTGCCTACTGTGACATGTTTTGGACAGATATGGAATTCAAAGAGGGGAAGCTTGACTTTGTGAAGCTCAAATTTTCACAATACATCAATGCAGCAAGGGGGAAAGATATGCAGATAATGTCATTCTGTTTGGAAAGGCTTGCTGATGTCAATGCCTGGCAGAGTGTTGAGTCACAATCCATCTGGCCTGTGATCTACTTGGCGCATGCACACAAATCCAAACAGAAATGGGACCTTCACAAGGCCCTTTTATTCCTTGGAGATCTGTTCATTTCTCATGAGGATGAACACATGGCACAAAATCTTTGGACAGTAGCCTTGGAGGGATTCACGTACATGGAGTTTTGGAAGTCAGCTAGACCTCTGTTTGAGAGGTCATCACAGGCGAAAGATATGGCCCAAATTGACCTCAGGCTCACAGCTGTTGAGGAAGCCCAGTTGGAGTCCCTGACCAAGCTGGCAAACTTGCACCCACCTGTGAAGCAATTGCAGGAACTCTCAACTTCCAATGAAACTAAGTCTGGTGTTGAGAAAGGTGAACAAGAAGAAGAGATTGGTATCAATGTGGCTGAGCCTTTTGGTGCCATTGTGGTGTGAGGTTCAAATTCTTCATGCTTTGAGCTTTAAAAAAAATTCTTTCATTGTATCATTCGGATGTTTTTCACCCAGTGTACCTCTCTTTGGAAGTCCCGTGTATTTATATATTTATTCACAAATACTTATGATCCACTGATCAGTTGAAACCGTTTGAACAACTTTGTATAATCAATGTTCCTGGAGCCAACACCTAGTACTGTACTATTTAATTCAATTCGTCGGTCACGGGTCACACCCGATTTTCAAAAACCCTTGGAATAATTTTTTCTCGATTTTAGCGGTGGAGATTTGTCGGAAAAATTAAAATCACGTGACCGACGAATTGAACGAAATAGTACAGTATTGATACTTCACATGATATTTTCAATTTATTTGAGTTGGTGGCTCCATCTTAGACATTGCGACAGAAACAGCTGGGTTCAACTTCAAACCATCAGTTTTCAGCTTTCAGCTGCCTTACAAAAAATGGGGGATGAGTGACAACAAACCAAGAGGGCCTGGGGATCATCATCTTTTTTTTCACGTATCTCCTAGGAGTATCCCTGCCAATAAAACTGTTCTCATTTATTTACTGCTACAAGTACCTCACAAAATATTCCCCCTCCCCCAGCAACCTCCCACATGAGAGAGTAGGTGATCTTGGATTTTCTGGGGATATACCAACTTCTAATACCACTTCTATCTCACCACACAAATATTTCAAAATGCACCTACTTTGACTTCTAAATGCCCAACCCACCTGTTCTAGAACATCGGAAATACCTCAAAAATTGTTCAAATTGGGAAATTGAACTTATGAGGTGATTCCCTGTGTCCCCTGCTGTATTTTGTAGAAATAATCTTAAGAATATCATAAGGTGTTCCTGAGTTATACCCCTTTTTCCCAAAACCTGTGTTTCTGCCCATTCCCATGCCATTGTTTCCTCATTCCTCATAATTTCATCCAAATTTGGTCTTTTCTCACCCGAAAAACTCGCAGAACCATCTGTACACCCTGTAGATCCATAACTTAGACCCCTCCGGTGCTGATGTCTCAATCTGACACCCTACAATCCCAAATATCGCCCACCTTCCTATTTGGGACGCCGGAGGTTGGATGTCTGCCGCAGCATTTTCACAGGACACACTCCATCACATGCCTTTGCTCTGTCTATCTCAAAGTCGATTTTGGCCAATGTCTCTCCCACCACTTCGAATACCTATCCCTACTTCTAAAACACCCCACTAGGTACTTCTCAAACCTTCTACTCACACTAGAAACCGAGCTAACTCTTCTAGATCCTAGGAGCCCGATGTGTGTACCCAACTTCTAATACAACCATGCACTGACTTCCCATACCCCACTAGCCCCTCTGCCCGTGTTCACCACTGGCATTGGTGCGCCTAATTCCCAACGTCCTTGTCCCATGTCCGCTTCCGATTGACGGGATGGAAACACTATCGCAAATGCAAGCTAACATGCTGCCAGGTTAACATGCATGTGTGCACCGACAACGCCAAGTGGGAGCACATCCACTTCTTCCATGGCTATGGCAACCTCAGTATGATTCTGGGACTGGTTGTGCGAAACAAGGGCCTGGCACTAGGCAGGGTTGAAGATCTTACCCAATCTTTACCTTCACCACACATGCTCATGGTAATTCTATGCGACAGATTCCGCACCCCCTCGCCCTCCTTTCGACTTCAGAGAAAACATGGAAGAGATAAGATGGGCCTACCTATGTGCAGGCTGCACATGGGTTACCAAATGCAGTCCCAGAATTACCGCAGAGTCCATGAGTTGACCCACATTTGGCTCCCTGTATGCAGGGCCATATATGGTGGAGATGGTTTGTTGACACTGTCCAGTGGTCAGACCTGGCTGAAAATTTGGATGGGAGGTCTCTGAACATGTAGGAGGTCCACAGCAAAAAATTCGTTGGTCTGAGCACTGGACGATCCGAGCCGCTTTGTACATAAGGACGGGGTGACCATTAAATGAAAAAAATGATCAGAGTGTTCGACACTGTCAGTGATAGTGGCTCGGGGCTAAGTATCACAGGGGGCAAATGAGTGGGCACCTGTCATAACAGCACTCTGGTGGCACTTGCTTCGTCCTTGCTGCGACTTTGTCCCAGACTTGACAGGGCATCCATTATTTCGGGAACTTCTCGGCCCGGTTTGGCAGCGGCATGATTTCAGGCATGATTTCCACCCTCTGCCAAATTGGGCAAAGGATTCTCATGCATCAAATATATCTCGACCTGGGAAGAATGTGAGTTTTTGGCGGGCTGTTCCAGGACAAGATGGTGTATTTGAGAGGGCAAGAGCAAAAGGCGACTGTGGTAGTCAGAAGAAATATGTAGCAGCACAAAGAGGATGTCCGAAAATATCCCAATTATCTAATCGGTATCGTGGCCCGTGTTGCCACCAAAGTTTGTGGAACCAGGCAGAGAATTCGGACGCACACCTTGACCTGAGATCAATGGAATCTGCACGATTCCTGGAATAATTTAACAGAGCACCCATGAGTCATTTATCTGCAGACGACTTGCTGACTCTGGACTGCCGGTGTTGCTTGGTATACAAGTTGCAAACACCGCACCAGCACCCATTGGTACGGGGCCATGAATGTGGCCAGACAAATTGTACACACACACACACAGCCAGAATTGTCACCAAGATTATTGTAACACGTAGAGTCGCAATTGGCATCCAGAAGTGAAGGAGACTGCTTGAAGAATGAGATGGCGGGTATGCAGAAAGAGATGGGTAGGCTGTAGTGTTCATTGGAAGGCAGAACTGGGCTGCCCCAACAGTCAGTGACAACAGGGTGGAAGCAAGTGCCAGTGAGACGGAGAGACGGAGAGATAGAAATTCGGCGCGGCCATCGTGGGGATTTCGAAGCAAGCAGATCAATGGATTTCGTGTGAGTATCAGAACGAGGCCGCGGCAAGGACTGCGCGAGGACGTGTAGCATGCCTGTCGGATGCCGCTATGACAGGTGCCTCAATATTTGCCCCCTGTGTATTTTTGAAGATTTACCATTGTCCGCGGCCTCTTCTCACCTATGGAAAAGCACGTCTGTGGTCTCTGCGAGCCTGGTTGCCCCTTGCCTTGCACTTATCTTGAACCATATCAGGCACTTCCTAATGAGTTCCAAACCCATGCTATAATTTACAGCTTCCGTACAATCTCCATTCATGACGTTCTGTCACCTCTTCTGGGGTCGTACGGTAGATTTGTATCCATTTGGTATCAGTAGAATCATAAATGTAACGTAGGGCAGGACAGAGTGAATGCTGGAAATTTAACCATCGGGCAATGGCGACGAGTGCAAAAATACTCTGCTCCAGCGTCCGGTGTTCTACATAAGCGGCGCGTATTAACAGTTCTATTACTGCCCAATTCGTTTGGAAGTATTGGTCTTATCACATTCAAGCCCTCCCAACTTTGCTCTCTCTTCTCCGGTGCTCGAATCTTACAGTCTTTTGGACTCATTTTTCCCACCGAAACACCATTTTTAACCACGCTGTTGGGCATTGGCTGGGCAAGTTATGAGATTGCTCGCACGCTCTCCGCTGATCCGTGGCTTCAGAAACAGATGAAACAGATGGCCCGACCCACTTCAAGGCCGTAGAGAATTTCCCAAAATGTTCAAAGCCAAGCCAGCTCGAAGTGACGAATGCGTGCCGTGAGGCCCTGGAGGAACTTCCTGCGGCAATCATACCGAATGCTACGGAACTCGACCGCCTGTTCATCACCGCACTGAATTCGAAGCTCAGTCTCGAACAGAAGCTGGCAAAACTCTTCGGTCCAGTAACCGCTACAAGCAATCCAACCGAGGTCTATGTGGATGGCTCCTGCCTGAATAATGGCAAGGACAATGCTACTGCGGGTGATGGAATATATTGGGGGCCGAATCACACTTAGAACGAAAACACTACTGAGGTTTGGCGAGTGGGGCGTAGGTTCGTGACCAGAATAGTATCTGAAATCATTCAACTGTCAAAACCGTCGGTACGGGCGCAGCGGCACCAATTCTCCGGAGGCAGAAATCTCCGACTACCCAATTTTGGCTGGAGGAGTCCGGGGTGCGCCTGGGGAAGTTCGGTAAGACAAAATACCGGGCTTTCAATTGAGTTCTCTGCTCTCGTGAATGCATATAAATCCCCGGCCCTTCGATAGTGCCGGAGAAAGTCTCAACGCTTGAATGGTTATGTCAAGGATTCGTGCTTGACAGTAGCATTCATCTTGTCTCGCCATTCCGGAGTAGAATAAATAGTTTTATTGGCTAGCGATCCAATGTTAATACTATCAGCACAGCAGCAATAACACTGCAGGCAAGTGCCATGACCGTGGGTTCATGGCATTTGATTGGCAGAGCACCGACACTTGCTATGGCGTTGGCCAGGCATTGCACAAATCTCTTTGTTCCTTTATCGGCGTGGGAAAGTCCGGTGTTCAAGTTCGAACGCAATGAGAAGTTCTCCCCTTGGCTCACTCATTACTCGCTGGCCGTCGTCTGATTCCGAACTGGATCAGGGAAACTTGGAGAGCCCAAGGCAGAACTTACCGGTACATCTTGTGGCCCTTATCTGCACCAACCCCTGCAGTGCAAGGAATTTGTTTTGCGTGCGGCTTGAAACCCGGTGCCCATGCAAAATTGGCTACATGTTGAGAAGTCTTCAGGAAAGCGACAAACAAGAAAAAGCTTTTGTAGAACTAACTTATGGGAAGAACAATATATTTCTGGACTCAGGAGTGGTCGAGAAAATCAGAAAGCCTCAAGGTTACAAGGTGGAAGTGATTGCCGAATGATCGCCGATCGCAAGCCGCGGAAGGCAGACCGACTTCCCATGCTGACAAAGGAACAAAGGGATTTGTGCAATGCCTGGCCAATGCCATGTCAAGTGTCGGTGCTCTGCCAATCAAATGCCATGAACCCACGGTCATGGCACTTGCCGGCAGTGTAATGAACACCATTTGACAAGAGCGGAGCGAAGCCTGACCGACGTCAAATCCCTTCGCGGTATCAAAGGTTGAAGGTTCCAGCTGAGTTGTTCAATTCCATGCAATGAAGTTTAGACGTGTGACCACTAAATATCGGACTCAAAAACGAACAGGCTGGCTGGTTACACAGGGGCACCATCAGGAAAAGCCTCCCATGGCAATTTCCCGGCATTGCCTCCAAGTTGCCCCAAATTGGACAAAATATCCTTGATTAGACCGATTTTCTTGCTAGTAACAGTGCTATCTAGTTGCCTCCAATTTGAAGGTAAATTACTGTGGATTACCTTGCATTTGCAGCAGATTTCCCATTAATTTTCTGCCAGATGCTGCTCAAATACATTCGAAAGAGCCCGAAAACAACATGTATTGCAGCGTTCTAAATATTACATGGTCTAAACAACGAGACAAGCCATAACCACCAAATCTCGATGAACTTGAAATCACAGCATGCCGCACTGTTGACGCAGCATTGAGTCAGATTCATCTCAAGATAAGAGAATCATCTCACGCGTGGCGGCCAGGGTAACAGCTCACTGTTCTCGGGTTCATTGTGTCGCACTGTGAATACAGCATTCCTAGAGCATGCTGTGCTGGGAAACAGATTAGAAGAGGTATTGCCAAATGAAAAGCAACGGACCTAAAGGCTGCGGGATATGTTAGATTTGTTGAAAAGATGCGGAATTAGGCGAGCATCGAAGAATTGAAGGACATCAGACCTGAGAAATATAATCAAAGATGAGGCGGACCTGGAAGGAAGTGCACATGCAAACGAGAGTAAATTGAGACGTTGCGCGGTTAGAGGCGTCGCAGGATAGAAGCACAGGTCTCACTGGGGGATGCGGGCAGGGTGGCTGTCCGCCGTTTGCGCGTAAGTGTCGCTAAGGAAGTCTACAAGAAACGGTCATGCGGGTTCAATCTGTCGAAGTAAAAGACTCACCAGTAAGCAAGCGTAGTTCAGGGAAATAATAGATCTAGGATGGTGAGCAGCGCCGGCTCAGATGGCAGTGAATTTACTCAGCGTTGACCCGTGTCGAGGACAAGAATTCCCTGTTCAAATAAAGGAGATGATGAATGTGGTGCAATTGCATACTTACATGAGAACGCACCAAAGCGAGGCAATGATAAAGCAAATGTCGCGCTCTGCGCGCCGATCACCGTGTGCGCAATGCCCTCGAGGTCGTCCACCCGCGACTGGTACTTGCCCACCCAGGGACTGTTCTGCCCGAGAACGTGTCCAAAACGACATAATGAACGTTGATACCGGAACTGATGAAGTTGAGAGCGGCACTGGCGGGCCGAGTGAAGATGGATGTGTTGTATCCTGCAGCCCCGACGACCTGGATCTGCCACCCCGGAGCTCGAACACACGGTGCGCGACGACGGGGATCGGGCACAAAGCGCAAGATTCGGCCGCCGATTGGAGGCGCGGTTTGGGATTGCGCAAGGCGATGGAGGTGTATTCGCCAGCTCTGTTGTTGGCCGATCGCCCAGACGACGATGCTTCGACTGTCGTGTACCTAGGGTGGGTGAGCAAGGCGAGGGCACTGATAGAAACGACTTGCATGAGAGGTGGGTTGTGGGCGAGTGTATAGCATCGCGGCCGCAAGAAGGAGAGAGAGAGAGATGAGGGAGGAAGATGAGGGCAAGAAGAGAGCTCGTTTGTCCCATCAAAACAAACCACCTTGATCTGCGCACACGTGATGGTTTCATGGTTCGATCCGACGGAGTTAGCGTTCGGTTAGCTCGGCAAAGAACTTCAACAAATTCAACACCATCTCCAATCGCCGGCAGACTGATAGGCAGTACTTCGTGCGGCGGCGCCGTCCTTCAAACGAGCACATACTGCCGGAATTGGTCTCTTGAAATACACAGATTAGGCATTCAGCCACAAGCCTCCCCATCGCTCAGCGCTGCAGATACTCATCGGAGGCTGCCATTGGGCCTGCTGGGACGGCTGGCAAGGTGAGCGAGGAGGAACATGGCTTATAAGTGTGATAAAAAGTCTCAGAGACTTTGGTTCTCCGATTTCTAAATTCTGTGTCTTTATCCTTCTACTATAGGCTGCATTTTCAACGGATGATATGGAGCATCTTGTTGTTGCCAGATGACGAGCAAAGACACGTTACTACTGGCAGGTGAAATTTTCAACCTTGACCTACACAGCTATTTCTGCGATGACAAGGATATTAAACCAACGAAGGAAATAAAGGATATTTCCCTCCATTTCCTTGAATTTGCCTTGTTTGGAAAGCAGAAAGGAAATTGCCCCCAAATTGGAGGTAATTTTCCAGAGGAGGTTTTTCCTGATGACTGGTTTTACCGCAATAGGTACTTCTCCCCCCACCATGTTCTCGGTCTTTCTCAGCCTATGCCACGCTTGACCAATCTTCAGTTTACCTTGTGAATCAGCGAGTCAAGATATCTCAAGCATGCCTAACTATTTTGATTGTTTCGGCTGTCCATCGCCAGCCGGATCCCCCCTCCTTTGCTTTCCCCCAATCACTGGTTGACGCCACAACTTTCGCACAAAACACCATGATCTAGTGCACATGGTATTCGTGAGACTTGGGGTATTGCTGTTCACCAAGAGCTACCTCCGCTGTGAGCGGCGCAAGTTAAGTGCCCCAGCACTGCTTTCGTTACCGCTGGCTGCCGTGGCCTGTGCGCCAAGACCTGAGACAGATGGTGCCAACCTGGGCTTCGTTTTCTTGGTTTGTATTTTCAATTAAAACAGGTTCATACTACCTGGCCTGAAATGAGTAGGTGCGATGATTCATGTTTCTGGTCGCTTCTCTCGCATCAACCAAATCCCTGGACAACAGCTGGGAAAGTCTTGAGATCTGAAATAGGTCCGGGTCACCAGTAAGCTGTGTACCAGTTAATCCCCGCTATTCTCGGACTTGCTCTCATGTCGCATCAATTATTAGACTAAGATCGGGTTTGCTCTCATGCCGCGTCAATACTTAGACAATCCCCAAAACGTGTCCCGAAGAAGTTTATATCGGTGGTACGGAGCTGTATGACCCACCCCTTCCCCCCACTCGCTATGATAGCTCCTCGGGATGATTCTAACGTGTTCCCCATAACAGCCGCACAGCTCATAGGCATATATTTTGAGACCCTGGCCTATGGCATGTACATGATGTACTTGGTGGCTTGCTGTTTCTGCACCCAGACATTGTTCTGGATACCACAGCCCGATGGAGGGGACCAATAGAGGCGGCGAGGTGAGATCCAGTGGATGCTGGTCAGCATCTTCTGCCTCATCTTCGTTGTGAGTACGTTGGATAATTGAACGACTTCACAGTTCAAGCTCACCGTCCTCTTCGCGGGCACAGCAAACGCAGCAGCCGTCGCGGGCTACTTCCTCTGCTACCTCGCGTCCCACCCCTCATACCTCGCGCAGGTCCGCGAGGAAATCGACGACTTCCTCTCTTCATTCAGTCCCGACGCCACCCTCCCTCTCATCGCGCGCCTCCAGTCAATCAGCTACTCAGACTGGATCGCACCAGGCACCCTCCCCCTCCTCGACGTGCACTGAAGGAGACGCTCCGCCTGCGCATTGCGACGCCCATGCATCGGCTTAACGACACCGGGAAGCATATCGATATCGGTGGGATGAGAGTGCCGAGGAGGACGATCCTGACGTTCCACGCGAGCTTCATGCACCCCAACGAGGACATCTACACGGACCCTCAGGGGTGGGACCCCGAGCGCTTCTCGGAGGGGCGGGACGAGGGAGGGCGACCCGCATGTCATTCGTCGCGTGGGGAACGGGCCGACACCGCCCTACCTTGCTTTTTATCGTCCTCGCCAAAAAATTATAATAATCTGACCCGGTTCCTCGCTAGTTCGCCTCGTTCGAGATGTTCATCATGACCGCGCTGATGGTGTCTCTGTACGACATCGAGCTCGTGGACACGAAGGGGCGCCGCGTGGATTGAATGCTCCTCATGGAATTCAACAACTCGATGATTGCGCCGCCGAAAGATGGGGTGAGGCTCAAGCTGTCTGCACGGCGTTGGGTGCATCTGTCGTTACCCTATTAAACATCATTCTTGTTAAATATACCCATACCCAATAATTCATTTGTTTCTTGCGACTGGAGTCTGCGCTATGTGGTTTAAAAGTCAGGACTGCGTCAAATCATGTCGACTTCGTCGGGACTCACGATCAGACATCACCACTTGAGCTCGACCAATCCCGAATCGGACGGGGCCTCTGGACGATTCACCCAAGTTCAAAACGCCTCCTTCATCCCATTCTCTATGTATGAGCGATTCAGAGTTACCGCGTGCACAAGGTCGATGACATTTAGGAACGCATCCAGGGTCGCCTGGACCTTCTCGCGATATATTTGGGTCAAACCCAGAAGAGAGTCGAGGTTCTTTCGGAGATGGTCCTCTCTATCCTTCACTGTGTCTTTATCGACGAGGTTGACGACAGTTCTGACCACCGCGTTAGTCGCACACATGTGCTCGGAAGTGTTCCTGATAGTCTCCATGTTGCTATCGGCGGTTGAAAAGCCTGAAGAGCGATGTGATTTTCAGACATGACTTACAGTCTGTTGGAGACATACTATGAGCTCAGGGATCGAGAATTTTCCCTCGGATGGCGGGAAAGCAGGCGCTTTGGTGTTGAGACCTTTGGCTCAAATGAGATAACGAAAATGTTCTCGCGACGGAAACGGTTAAGCTCGTACCAGAGTCAGCGGTGCTGCGGGCAACAATAAGGATTACACTGAGCCACGAGATGACCAAAGGTGCAGGCACGAGTAATGCGCCCAAGTTGCTGGAGTAGCATTCCCTGTATCAGTGTGTGAGATGGGTCGTGGAACAAGTAGGGAAAAATCGGCTTGCGTCATCCACGACTCTTCCTTCACCGCGCTGCCTTTGGGCAAACTCGCGTCCTTTCGTTAATCTGGGCGTCTTGCGCCCCATCATGCCTTCGGCTTCAGTGTCCAGGATGTCATGAGTAACAGCGCTCGGAGGATAAAAGGACGTCAACGGACCCGTTGAACTGACACTAGTGACTAGTGCCGCCCAAAGGAACCGTTTGGAAATGAACGGTGACTACTCACCAGGATGGGCCTGGCTAATCGCGGGCTTTTCCACGTAGTTTCCAGGCTCGGAGGCCATGGTGCGGTCACTGTAGTATGATTGGCCGACCCTTGGCGTCGGTGCTTCATCTTTTCACGCAACAGTTTCAGTAAGAGATGATTTCAGAGCACGGATCAGATGAGTATACTTTGAGGGTAGGTGTTCGCGGGAAGAGAAGGCTGCCTTTGAGGCGGCGGATACGATCCCTGCCGGCCCATGGAATAGGGGTCGTGTGCTTGCTGCATGGGCTCTGAGAGGACATCCGACATGCTCACAGCACTCTCTCTCCGTAGATGTTCGTAGTCCGCTCTGCCAACATTGTGCCGCTGATACGGGGCATCGCCGGAATATCTGTTCAGGGCGATGTTCTCGTTCGGAATGGCAGAATCTTTGAGGGCATCGTACTGGGCGTGGTCGCGCTGTTGTGCAGAGCTATATCCGCTGATGACGACATAGAGGTAGATCTGTATTCACGGCGGGTTAAATTGCAGCCAAGAGAGAGAGAGAGAATAGCATTCATACATGCATTATGGCCATGATGACCCAGAGACCGCCCATGACGCCGACATCGACCCAAGGAAAGATATTACAAAGGGTCTCGGCCTCGGTTTCCTGGGTGGAGTCGGCGTGGGCGAAGAAACTGGCGAGGCAATTCGACTTGGCCGTAGAATGCTTCGAGAGGGACAGGATAATCCAGGCGAGGGCAACTGAAAATGCACCGGTCGTAACCAAAGAGTGCAGAGTGATATATCTTCGGAAGAGGATGGATTTCTCCTACGACCGAAGGTCCAACATGAGTTCTTGTATACCGTATAATTACGTCCAACTCGTTTGTCACGTGTCACGGGCCCCTCTATCGATATCGAATTTAGTCGGGGTCACGCATCACGGCGACCTTTGTCGAACCTCCAAACCATCACGCAGGCCTCAAAAATGCCTCAAAACCGCAAAAAAAGGCAAAAAAATTGGTCCGAATATCGAATTTTTTTGGTTGTGTCACGCCAAAATTTGGCCGCTCTCGAATTATCGAATTGGTGAAACCATGTCACACGTCACGAGGGGGTTCAAATTGAACTTGGGGGGAGGCCGATGCTGTGCACGGCATAACTCGTACTTTACTTTTTGTTCTTCGGGATGGCAGTCAGTCCCCTTCTCCTTATGGCATGCAGGCGTCAGACAGCTATGGGTAAGGTATAGTGCATTCAAATACAGTCAACATCCCAAAAGTAAGGCCAATTTTCTCAAAATTCATGTGTTACACAATATGTGGTCAGTTCAGGGGGAGATCCCTTCCATAAATTTGTAGACAGAGATGTTATGAAGATGCTAATAATATTTCGAAGGGATCCAGGTGGAACTGAAGCAGGAGTTGTCCTTGCAAAGTCATCAAGGGTTGGCAGTTCAAGTCAAAGCTAAAAGGTATATCTAAAGATTCATGAAAGGAATTACATATATAGATCCTAGTAATTAGTTGGCGCATTTATTTCGAGAATTCGCTCTTATTTGGGATGTCGACGGTATTTTTATGCACTATACCTTACTTATACACCGCCAACTGGACTGCATCCATCAATGATGTGGCGCGGCCATTGTTTGGCCATGATTTCTGCCACAATGCGGCTACATTCTCTCCACCCTGCTACCATCTGGACGGCTAACGTGAACAATCAGCTGGGCGTCACAAAACTTTTATCTGGCTCCCACATAACAAATTTCATGGTACTTACTCGGTGTACCGTGTATCACACACAACTCTAACTGGTGGCATTCATTTTCATTGCCGCCGTGTTGTCTGCTGATTTACCATCCGACACACTGAGCTCCCACTGGTGTTATTCATGCTGACGGTCACCCCTCACTCACTTGATTGGCACTCTGGTCCCTGTTTCTATTGCGGGCTTGTTATATTCAAATAATACATTCAATTATTCGCTGCAGCCCATTCCCGAGTGTAATTCCGTGCAATAATTTCCTGGGACGTAAGTTCTGGGTTCACCTCGTCTTCGACAATCCTCCCAATGCAATGCACCAAGTCCAGCAGACTCAAGTTCCGTCGGGCATCTTCCACCACCACCATCATGTCATTCCACCGACCTTCCATCGACAACCGCGCGATCAGCGGTACCGACTGGCTGATCTGGGTGAGAACAGCGGCGAGATCAATCTCCAATGCGTTGGGTTGGCGAAGAGGATCACGGTTTCCGGAAATTCCTAACCGCTGGCAAGCAACAACAAAATCCTCCGAAGCCTTTCTTTCTTCGTCGGTCAGCGGATCACCGAGCTTCTGTCGTATCACCGGCTCAGTGGCCTGTGCAATATCGCACGAGTCCCCGAATTTTTGGAGTATCGGAAACTGGGTGCCACTGGGAGCGGAATTTGCATATGATTCAAGCAAACAGTCCTCGGGGGTGAGGACGACAGGGGGCATGTCGTCCGCTTGGCTGACCCCGAACATACTCCCGAACCCGCTGCCGCTTTTGTCGATGTCATCGCCGTCGTCTTGGTCCTCCGGTGGCTCTAAAACTGCATTAACGTACCACCCGAAAGCTTAACTGGCAGTATTCACACACCTAGTGGTCTCAGCCCTGCAGCCTGCGATTCCATGAATCCGAAATACTGTGTGTCTGGTGTTTGTGAGTTCAGATACCCGCCGTTGTCCAATAAACCCGTGCTATGCCACCGGTGAAATGGTGAATAACACAGGGATTATACAGCTTACGTAGAATGGCTGGATCTCATGAATGATGCGCGTTTAACCCGTTCCGCATTTTCAGACTTCATAGGGATTTTGTCAATGATTCGATGAAGGTGTGGTTATTAGAGCAAGAGGAAATTTCCGTTTTGGGAAGTGATCAATGTCTACACGCGATCAAGTCCCGACTTGCAAACCGTCGTTCATGCCAATTTTGGATGGCCTGCTTGCAAAGAATTTTGGGAGACTCTTAATGTGTTTCTACACCTTTGGTCAAAATTGCAAGGTATGTTGATCGTTACAAATGAGGCGTAATAACCCGAACAAAGTACACATCAACCATCACTGAGCTACAGCGGTACACAATCTCGTCGATGCTCTCGTAGCATTGGCACCCACAACAACATCAGCAATACCCCTGCCATAGTCAGAGTCTGACTCATCGCTATCTTCCACCACTCGACGGCTGCGGCGGCGCTTCTGCTTCTTCCTCGGGGGGCTTCTTCATCTGATTCGCTGTCGGATGAATTTTCTGGCTGACCGTTCCCGATTCCTTCCAAAGAAGGCTCGGAAGGCTCGGTATTCACTGGGGGCAATGGAGCCATTGCTATGCTCTCCGCTCCCGTCGCGGAATCCGGATTAGCACCGTTGGATACTGCCTTTTTCTTGGCTTCCCGCTTCTCTTGCAGCCTCTTCCGTTTAAGTGTCTTCATCTCGCGAAGCGTCTCTGCGAGCTCGAAGTGCTTGGACTTTCTGTCTGCGAAAAGGGGGATGGGCTGAATGAGATTACGGGGAAGCACTTGGCGTAATAGGTGAGCGTTGTGGAAACCATGGGTGTTCACGATGAAGCGCTGGCTTGGTTGATGAACAATAAACTTGTCCATGATACCAGAGTCGACACGCTCCTGCAATCGAGGTCGTTCTCCAGTCGCCTCGCACTTCGCATGATTGCAATCATGCTGGGCGTTGTATTGGAACCTGATATTCTATTTTTGTCTGGAGTGAGTGCAAGTTGTTACGAGCAGGAGCATGCACTTACAGCTGTAGGAACAATTATCAGGGTTCTTTCGGATTGCCGTCGCGTTAGAACCGGCATTCCAAAAATCTCGTGCCGTTCGGTGGAAACTTGAAACTTGTCAAGCACGATAATTGCGAGACCGTTGATATCTTCCAGGATATTATTGATCCTGCCGGTGATCAGCTCATCCTTATTAAACGATATATGTCAGACAAGACTGGGTTGCTGAGTACTGGATGGACTTACGCATATAGGTGACTTGACAAAGACCCAGGACTCAATTTTACATTCATCCAGCGCCGCGGAAATAACCTGGCGGCAAGGAAACCAAGTTGATGTCAAGTCGTAATTGCCAGCATTGAGTGCATGTCTGGCATCTGTAGAGCCAAGAGTGATTGTTGCACGAACTGGCCGCGGTACTCCTTTCTGCCGCTTTGGGAGCGCGACTGGTTTTACAGCTCCTGAAAATGAATCAAGGGACGACCTTCAACTCCGAGGATCAAAATACCTGGAGTAGGACGGGATTGGATGGTCCAACCGATTAACCTTTGAAGCACAGGTCGCGCCTCCAAAAATTCTCGGGCACGGGGTCCAGCCTGCTCCCATTCACCGTTCTCTGTTGGCCACCATCCACCTGTCAGTCGGTGCTTCAGACCCTCCTGATCTGCCAACTGAATTGCGATATCCCTGCTTGGTGCTCGGTGGTTTGAAAGAATGGAGCAGAACCGGAATATGGCGTTGAAGCATTCAAATACTTCTGTCATAAGGCCGATAAGCGGTCTAAATGCGGTAACATCTTCGTCGAAGTGGGCCAGAAGATGCAGCTTGATCTTGGACAAGATCTTTGTTGGATCGAGTACTGCAAAGGCGTCCAAAACATTTCCCGCCGCGGTCCGAAGATCAGCCTAATGAGATCAACCAGTCAGTGCTGGCGGTGCTGCGAAAGAGAAGGTATAGTACATACCAGATACTCGTCCAGATTTGCGATCTCGGGAACCCAGAGCAGAGCAGAAAGCTCCCCGACTGCGCGCCAGGTTGCAAACTGGTCGTCTGTTACAATTCCGTGGACATGAAAAATATTGACCTGAGCGATGGTCTTGAATTGACGTCCTATCAGCGAGTTTGCGTATTGCATGATGTAATTGGCTCGGATTGCGTGAATGGAGAGCCCGTCGGTATTAGTGGATTGCAAACGAAGAGAGTAAAGCTGCTTCTGGGCTGCGGACCAGCTCGTATGCGATGAATGCCAGATATATTTGACCACCCCAAGCAGAATGGTGTGAAGGATTTCGACGGGGGTGTCCTTGGTTGGATCAAAGCCTAGTTGCAAGCACAATCAAATCGACTGGACCGATACGAGGCAAGAAATTCTAACCTTGCAATGTCAGAAAGCCACTGTAAATCTTATCCTCGTTGTCGAGTGTCCATTGAACGAGTTGGGATTCAATATCCTTTGGACGCTGACCTTCGGATTTCTTTTGCTTGTATTGCTCGAAGAGGTATTCGATCCAGTGCTGTGTGTACGCATCTTTAACACCAGTCGCCCTTTGCGCATCTTCAACATGTTTTGCAACACCGGCGCAGGCCAATTTGACTTGCTTTTTGAGCTCGACAATGATCTTCTCCTTGGAACGCGCCACCCCAGGCTGATAATATGTCAGTGTAACATGATGATGAGGTCGTGAAGGACTCACTGTAAAAAGTGAATGAAAGCATTCATTAGTTTCTTTGTCCTTCTCCGTCCCACCGGCCTCGCATTTTCGGCAGAAGAAATTGCCTTTGCCGCCGATATGAGAGGATATCTCGCTTTGCATTGGATTGTCGGATGGTCCTGCGTTGCCGTATATCGAGAATCGTGTGGTTTCACCTGTTTCGGCGTCACGGACTTTAACGGGTTCTTTGTGCGTGGTTCTGAGGCATAAAACATATCAGACAGAACCGGACGACAAAAAAAAAAAAACTGACTCAATTACTGTCTTGAAGACCGTGAATTGCTCCGTGATAGTCGCATTCGGTGATGTTGAAACGAAGTGTACATGATATTCTTGGTGTAGAAGCGTGCGAGGAAGGTTGCGATGGGTCATATAGGCATTCCAGTGCTTATTCCAAGACTTTGAGCGGTTTCCCGACACATCATCACCGAAATAATCGATGAAACTGCTGTACAGTGGATCACCACCCGCCAACGCCCGTTTGGGGTTTGGCATGCGTTCAGGAAAGCCGCTCTTTACCGTTTTCTCTGC
Source organism: Mycena olivaceomarginata (assembly GCA_029378375.1). Classification (NCBI taxonomy): domain Eukaryota; kingdom Fungi; phylum Basidiomycota; class Agaricomycetes; order Agaricales; family Mycenaceae; genus Mycena; species Mycena olivaceomarginata. The sequence continues at coordinate 106,162 of JARKIC010000028.1, read as the reverse complement.
ACAAATTTTCAGAAAAGGCAACTAATTTGAACACTTGACTTACCCGACCAGGATGGTAGGCAGTGTTCGTCTTTCAGGTCCAGATAGTTTGCAGTGAGCTCAGAGGCGTCTATCAAAATGGTCTCGCTGTCCAGTACAGTTGCGACACCCTATGCAAACTAATGTCAGAATATACCAGCCATTTAGCAGTCTATAATCACCTCGGAACTGATGGAAATGGCATACGCATCTGCGCAAATCTTCTTCCCACATGTCAGCCATCGAACTGGGATCACCAGTTGGCCAGAATCAAGACGCGCGACTTCGTTAACATAGAAGTGAGCATTGAAATGCTTCGCGTCGTACATAGGACTCAAGTTGTTGAGATCCATGTCCTTGCGCCATTTCTGTGCATGCCATATTTCCCGTATGACGCCGTCCTCGGGAATCTCAGGATAAACACGGATGAACTTTCGAGTTTGAGGATTTGCCCAGTCCTAAAATGGAGGTCAGAAACTGTGTTCACTGTAGAAGGGATCACCAGGACACATTCCTTGGCAATAATTGTGCGAGGATCATTCATGTAAAATATGTTGCCTTTGACGGTCTTGTACTGCGTCGTTGGAACCCCGCATTTCTCTCGAAGTCCCTTTTGAACCTTTCGAAGACGGTCAAAAGATGGAACATCTTTTGCACCCGACTCGTTCAATATCCACAAGAAGACTTTCATTAACGAATTGGATATTCGAAGACGCGGTAAATTATCGAGGGTATCAAGCAGGAACAGCTTATGACACGTCAGGAATGCGGCAGGTAAGCATAAAATAGTACTAACCATTTTCGATGGGTATGGGGCCCATTCTACGCTCGGTTCCGCTGACTCATGGTGGTCAAAGTCGAGTATGTCGCCTTCTTTCGGGTCGTTAATTGCTGCATCATGTCATCACGGGACCGTTACCACTTTGAAGACTGTCATCACGTACCGGCATTCTGCATAATCTCGGCCAGAAACTCGTCGTCGTTGTCGTCTTCAAACAAATCGTCTGCATCTGCATTGCCCTCGCCTAGTGAGAAGCTGGAATTCTGGCCAATTGTCCCGGCGTTCCAGAGGCTGTTCATCTCGTTACAGAGGTCGCTATACTGCTGGGCCGTTTTGTCTATCCCGAGGTCGAAACCGGCGGCATGGGGATCCTCGTCGAGTTCGTTCCAAAGCTCTGTCTCCATTGTTGTCTGTACGCGTGAGGTGTGCACTTGTTCTGGGATTTGTACGTCCCGGAGAGCGGAGAACTGCATCTCGGCTTCCCGACGTCTGGCTAGGTCGTCTTGGCGGTCCCTTTTGATGGCTGCTGCGATTCTCCTTGCTCTATCCTGGTTTTCGGCTCGACCATGCCCTGCGGACTTGAGATGATTGGAAAGACCGGCCCAGGCGAACCAGACTTCGTTGCCCGGAGAGATTGATGTGCATAAGGTGCAATGTACTTTCTTGCCATCCGCGCTTAAGACGCACCCCTCAGGTGCGACCTTTTGCTTCTGTGCGGGTGCCATGGTTTCTGAAGAGTGCACTTTGGAGTCAGATGCGGGCGACAATGAGCACGGCCAAAGCGCACATTCCCAAAATGGTAATCAAGGCCACTCAACGGCATTATAAAGTGAGGTGCCGCTTTCCACCTCTCTTTCGTCTCTTCTTCCCCCTCCACCATGTCCGGCTTCTCCAATGACGCGGTCCTACAACGGATGAGAGCTGTTGCGCAAAACCGACCCACCATCACTCCAGTACCTGCTCGCAAACGAACCCGGCATGAACGTGACGGGACCTCCAGCGCTGTTGCCAGTGATGATGAGCGCGACGAGCCCACGATGGGCAGTACTCCTTTGGCTGGCCTCAATCTCAATCGCTCTGGCCCTGCCACCCAGAATGCTGCCAATGCAGTGAGGGCCTTTGCAAAGAAACAAAAGCTTCGAGGAGAGCAATTGACGCAAGTTGATACCTTCCTGAATGTATGTCTATCCTCCTTTCAACTTTATGTGCCACTCATTTCTGCTAGGACACACCCACCGTCCGGGAGGGGAAGCTCTTTGGTCTCGTTCTCGGCCTGCAGAACGATGTAGCGAATATTATTGTCGCTGCACCGGCATTCTCTGTTTCTCCTGAGCTCCAGGTGTGTTTGCCACCCTCTTTTTTCATATATTCTCGCTTCATGTACACACAGACCAACATTAAAAGCTATGCTCTCGCTGTTATGCTTTCCCCCAAACTGGCCCAGTATCGAGGCGATCTTCCTGTCCAGCATGTTATGGTACGCCCTTGATTACTACTTCAAACTTGCTCGAACTTTACTTCACTCAGAACATCCTCAAAAAGCACCGTTTCGACATGCCACCGGGCATCGAAAACAACCCGGCGGATATGCAGAAGATCACGGCTGCTGTTCAATACGCCTTCACTCAAGACCGATCATCTCTGAAGAAAAAGGTTAAAGCTTGTCCGCCTATTCTTTCTTTGTTCTGACCTTCAATCTTACACAGTTGTTCTCGAGTGTCCGAGTCACTCGCCTGGATGCCACTGGTACCCGCGTTGCTGTCGACTTGCCACCCGGCCAGCATCAAAACCTCTTCGGTTTGGCCCAGGCCTTTGTTGAGGGAACCAAGTGCCGCATCACCAATGCTCTTTGTGGCCGAATTGCTCTCATGGTGTGTTCTGGGCCTTATCTTCGTCTCATTTCCTGACGTGCACTACGATATAACAGAGAGATGTTTATCTTCAGAACAGTACTTCATCCTTTTGGGTCAGCCTCGATGAGGCGCTGGCTGCGATGCGCACGGCGGCGGAGGGAAATGACGAAGCTTGTGACGTGTGAGTACCTCTTCGTCCATGAGCCAAATTTCCAACGCCGATTCCTTGGATCGTAGGATGTTTGAAGATCTTATCAACATGGACAAGACTCTCCATGGCGCTGTCGACATCGTTTATCAAGCCACGAACAACATTCAGCAAGAGGTCGATGATTTGATTGTTGCTGGCCGCGGACGCGCGGAGGGTGTCGATGTGGGTAGTCCGGACCCGACTGATGATCCCACACCCGTGCCTGAGGGCAACGGAACTGAGGGTGGCGAGGATGACGAGCCGAACGAGCGCTGATTCCGCTGCTCTTCCCATTATCAATTATTATTTAGCTACCGCAATTCATTTTTTCTATTCAAAACCTTTTTTTGAGCCTGAGGCCGAGCTTCTCTCCAGCGAGTATTCCGCCGCATATTGAATCGAAAAAGCCTCTCCGAATCAGGTGTCTGTGCTCATTCATTAAAGCCTGGCTGCGGCCCAACCTCCAGCAAAATATACATCGCGAAAGAAGTTGCTTGGAAATGACGCTACCATTATTGGATATGGATAGCTATTGGCCGTTAATCACTCCATTCCAACTCTGAAGATCAGAGCGTCTGACAGCGGACAATGGAGATCTTATTCATTCGTCGAACAATGGGGGTTGCTCCGTGATCTGATTGCCGGAACACACCCAATGTTCAAGCCGTCTGCCGGAAACTCTACGCGATGGACAATGGATGGAGGTGGACCACTGTGGGACAATACAATATGAAATCTGGCCACCACATTTCTCACTCTTGGCAGCCAGATGCTCGAACCATGTTTCCCGTGTGTGATTTTCAGGTGGTTGCGACCTGGGGAAATTTTGGCGGTGTACAAGTTGACATTGTGTACACGGCTCTGGAGGTTTTAATGAGCCATGAAACAGCGGGATATGAGATTGTGATGGGAAAAAGCAGAAGAGTGGCAGTGCAGTGCTTGTGTACGAAGCACTTCGGGTACATCCGAAATCAATGATCGCCGGTTTGATCGCCGGTTTGATGATCCTAGGCCCAGACCGTCCTACATCTATGGGATGAATGTATTTCAAAGTTTTAGCTCACTCCATCGACAACTGGGGATTGATCACTGGCTCACTCAACATAAACATGCCACGGCCTTTGTTCGAGGTCACTACTTTGATGGCCAGTTCCCCTTTTGGAACCACTACACCATATAACCCAAAAAGGAAGTTCCCATGATTTTTTACTGTTCAGCCTATGTTTTTGATAGAATTGGCTCACAACTCTGTAGGTGTGCTCTCTGCATAGAGTTGACACAGGTAACAGAATTTGGAAGGTTTCACCACCCATTCAAACTCCAGGTGGTATTTTTATTCACCCGGTGTATTTTGCTTAACCATGTGGTTAGATGTCCTCTTTGTCATGGATGGAACATGTTTCCTAGTGTTTCAATACCCTCCGGATCGATTGGAGAGGTCGATTGGACCATAGGAGGTCCCGATAATCCTCCAAGGGCACTGCTCCTCAATTTTGTTGCAATCTTTGGAACAGTATGCAGGAACAAGTGCATATTTGACCTCGGTAATTTTTTGTAATATAAACACAAAATATTGGAGTGACATATCAGAGTTAAAGAGGCTTTACACCTCTGCTCTGCAAATGCGCACCAATATACTGTATTTTGGATGTTCTTAGCATTTGGCTCACACTCAGATAGCTCAATGCTTAACCAGGCCACCGGCAACATGGGATTATCCTATAGATTTGGTTAATGGCCATTACAAAGTGTCTGGACACATAGCGCACTCTGCAGTTGTGGCCTACTAAGAGGTACCCACCTATTTGGAAATAGTGCAATGCTGAGCAGGTTCCTATTGCTGATTATTGGTGACTGAATGTTTCTGAGGTCCACGGAGTCGAAAATTGATGTCCCCTAATTTCTGAGAAACAATCAGCAAAGATATTCCGATTTTACTGCTCCCCTGCACAAAGAAGTGCCACAACACCCATGTGCGCATCTGGCGAGGCATTATATTTGGATGTAAAATGGAGTTGCTTTACCCGTCAAAAACGATGAACATGTCGCCTGAAGACACCACACCCCTGCATAAACCTCCCATGTCATTTTTTCCAGGGTGATTTATTTTGATATTTTTCCGATATTTTCTGTATGTGTCAGTAAAGTCAATTTCCTTATTTCTTTGGTGCCAAAAAACCTTTCTTACTCCCATCCTCTCTTGGTGGATGGCCAGAAGTTCACCGTATCACTGGCATTGATTGACTCAAGTATGGTTAAGTAGGAATATTTTTGTCGTGGACTTGGCCCTCGGGTAGGGATAGTCAGGGGTTTTTTCTTGATTCTATGCCATCATAATGTTGAAGTCCACTGTGTGATAAGGCCAGTAAAGCCGACAAGCGGCAGAGCCTGCTACCCAGAAACATACAGGCCTTTTGAGCAACAATTAATCAATTAAAAACATTACTAGTCTAGTAGTACAGGCAGCCCAAGACTCGCTCGGTTGGTGCTGGCGCACCAACCAGCTCGCATTGGCCCACAGAAAAAAACACCTAAGATATTGGGTATCTTTCTTTCGGTATACCAGTGGCTTAATTAGGACAGCGATGTTTAGAAACCTCTTGATCAAGAACCAAAACTGTTAGTCACAATCCAACTTCAAGTCCATGTCCAGTATTGAATCTGCATATCTAGCTCGAAATCTGAGAGAACTGATCAATCCCTGCTGCAAAAGTTCATTATAACTAAAGGGACAGAGATTATACTATGTTGTACATGAATCAATCTCACAGGAACCGTTTGAACTTGAGCCGAGTTGTGTTCCCCTCTCAAATAGGCAGAACAACAAGGTCCTGAACGGCAAGTAGAATGGCTTTGCAGCAGCCAAAGTAATTTGGCAGGGAGAAGATGGGCTTATGCGAAACCTGCTGACAAAAATGTGATGCACCCAAAAGGATTTTGATCTTGACGTATATCGGAACCCATACCTAAAGGTAGCGGGATTTTTTTTGAGCCCAGAAGCAGCACAATCTGTGTAGAACTGACAGAGTTATAGCTCTATTGAGTTTGAACATTGGACAGTGATTTCACATCAATTCAGCACACATTCAGTGTGAAATATTTCCATACACAGATCACAGATTGCCTTGTGGCTCGTTCCACCTGAAGATACAGTATTTCAAATGAAATATCTCAGCTTTTCTGCACAGAATAAATGTCTTTGAGGCCCTACAAAAAAGTATGTTGTTGCTCCTCTTGCACCTCCCAGAACTCCACCATTCCAGATGTACTACCATGTATTATAGAACAATATGATAGCCATGTTAATAAACTAAAACTCTTACCAGTTGGCCCCAGGCATCTAAGCACATGTTGTGCCACTGGAGCCCAATTCTTCAGAAGTTCAATCCTTTGTTTGGTCGAACTTGGCTGATGTGAACACGTATGTGGAACCCATGACACTGATCACTTTGGCTGCATGAACATTTCAGTCCTAAACACTGGTTGGGAGATTCAAGTTTTTCAGCACCATTTATGGTGAAAAATGTTGTTTGTTTTTCAGACATTTTTCACCAAAAAAGGTAGTGAAAAACTCAAAACATTTTCACTATTTTGTGAGTTCGAGGTAAAAAATTCAAAAGGAAACTCAAAAGAGGTGAAAAAGATTTGAATTTTTCACCACTTTTTTCAGTGAAAAATGTCTGAAAAACAAACAACATTTTTCACCATAAATTGTGCTGAAAATCTTGAATCTCCTAACCAGTGAAAGTGATAAAACTGTGGTTTGTACTGCCAAAAAATACATATATAGAGTCTACACATCAAGCCTGCCCCAGAGTCACCACCAACTAAGAGATATATGTGTTTTGAAAAAAAAAAAAAAAAGATCCACCAACAGATTTGAACCGGCCTCATCTTTATGGATTACATCATCACTAAATCCATTAGATTGGGCTCTTAAAAAGACTTCAAAAATCTAATGAACACAGCCACTATTTTCCTTGCACGAACCAAACACACTGATAAAGATTTCGCCAACTCAAAATTCTGGTCTCCGATTGATTAAAAGAACGAGTACATAAAGTACTCATAACGTAATTATACGGTAGACGGTCATAAATCGGACAAAACGTGCAAGTGAAGGATGCTTCTGGATGTTTCCGTACTATGGTATACCTCCACAATAGCCTCGTAAGTCGACCAATATTCCTCCCCATAGAAGTTAGAGCAGGTCGGTGAATGGTCACCCGACGACACGACAGGTAAGTCAGGCATACTTTGACTTCTCGGCACTCATGACCTTCCTGAGGACCAATCAAATGCCTGCCTCCGAAATTAACGGAGCAACAGGGGTTGGAGGCTCCTTTCCATGCTCCCAGAACCCTAGTTTCTGTGGGCGTCTTGTGCATCGTACACGGCACGTGCCACATGCAATAATCACCGAAATCCCGGACTGCCTGGAGGGAGAGATTAAAAAAGTCTTCTTCTTCAGCTATCTCAGGCTCAGTCGCATAGAATTTGTTGCCCGATGGTTTGAAGGGACTGGTCAACACCAATCCATGAATGCACACCAGAATTTTCCCACATTTATCATGAGGAGAACCAGATAAAGTTTTGCGGATACTCAAAAAGTTGCACATGCAACTTGTCTTTATGTTGCGTGCATCGTGTCTGTATCTTGCAGGCGAGGTCTATATATCTTGTGGGAATCATCATTTTCCCTGCAAGTTACAAGTAATTGCAGTGCCAAAGGCACGAATGAAAATTTTCCTGTTTGGAATGTTTTTCAAAGAATTCCCCAGATCTCGGTCAGTTTTGCACCGATTCAGATGCAACCTAGCCGGATCTTCCAGGCTACTTAATCCGCAATATTGACAGAAGGAAACTTGCAAAAATACTTTATATCGGTTGACCTGGGATTTCGGACTGTTTCTGCAATAGTAAATGATGTCTAGCATAGTCCAAATATGTTCAAATGAGCTGATTCTTTGCAACAGCGTACTAACATACATTTAGAAAGATGTCATAAAGCCAGGATTCCAGATAATTAGTCTGTGATGCCTGTAATCACTTCTGGACAATGGGCAATCCACTCTGATCTGGAAATATTGTGAGAATTGAATGCAACCATGAACATTATGCAATTCTGACTCTATGACATCATTCATAATACCTGTAAGTCTTTTGCCTCACAAAGCCAGGCCATTTGAACAAGTACTGGGCTTGCCAGAAGGCATCCAACCCCCAAATAGCCTGAAATCCAAGATCATCCACTATGAAATATTTTGACAGGTTTCTCTCTATCATTAATTCCGCGTGAATTAGCCCGAATTATCTAGCATGATTTCATCCAAATCCATGAAGGACTGAGATCTGGGGAATTCTTTGAAAAACATCCCAAACAGGAAATTTTTCATTGACGCCTTCGGTACTGCAATTAGCTGTAAACAATCTGATTATCATTATCTCTTTTGCAGGGAAGGTATCGAATATTGAATCACTTATCTTTGTGGCGCTAAGTCCGAAATCGGCTATATATCTTGCGGCCGATTAAATGTGCACTTAGACCGCCATAACGGATGCCACATGGAACATCCACACCAGTATCGTGGCCTTTCCACGATTGGTTCGTTACCCGCCTCGACCTGAGTTGGACGAAAAACCACCCAACGGCTGCATAAGAAAATTTACTTCAAAACTTTTTTCTCAACCCGCGCGGGGCAGATGCCCGCGTAAATTCACCTCAACTTGAACCCAGACCATTTGTTCCATTGCAATTCAAGTCGGTGATCGATTCAGGTTCCTTAGACGCCCGATTCACCGCCGCTCTACTATTCATAAGTAACTAAACGGCAGGGGTGTAACTCGAGATTCAAGGACAATTATCACCGCTCAGAAATGGCTCCCAAAGAACTAGTACTTCAGGGTGGGATCACCCTAGGCCAGTGGTGTTGTCGTCCTGCGAATGTGTCAGCATAAGCACAAGGCAGAGGAATAGCACAGTGAAAGACATACCCAAATGGATGGTGACGACGCAGGCGTAGATCGAGTAGTTGCGCATATGCTGGAAGATGATGCAGGAGCCCCGGATGGCATGGACAATGGTGGAAGGACCGAGTGTGGTGAGCACAATGGCGCCACAAGCAGTGTTGGTGGCAGCCTTGATGGCAATACCGAGAGTGGCATGGGAGATAGCAGGGATGTTGTTAGCAGCGTAACCTAAGGGCTGTGAATGTCTTGTATACGAAGGCTGCAAAGGTGTGAAGACGACGTACCAGTCATAGCGCACAAGTGGCCAAGACCCTGCAGCCACTTGACAATCTCATAGTTGTGCTCGAGGAAGACACCAGTGAAACTGTTGACGGCCTGGTCGTCTCGTAGAGGCTAGTGTGCTTGCCACTGGGGGCGGGGCCATCTTTGAGCACCTTCGCAGGGCGAGTCGTCTACCCAGTCTCCTTTGTGATGGCAAGCTGGACGGCAAGCGTTAGGGAGAATTCGTACAGAGGAGTAACAAGCGTGTGTGCCGGGACATGAGAGGAAAGACACCCACCTGATCACCAGTATCAGGTGATGGCCGCGAGTTGTGGTCGTCCACTCAAAAAATTCAGGGCATTGAGGTGTTCAGAGGACCAGAGGGGATAGCCATGGGGAGAGAGACGAAGCGATTAAGGGAATTCGGGACATGGTGGAGGGATGGTGAAGAGATGGTGGTGGTTAAGGTGAAAGGAACGACGAACCATCGCCAAATATTTGGCCCAAATTTGTAGGTCACAATTGTTGATGTCTTCTTTTCATCTCCAGCCAACTTCTCTGCTCTCAATGCACCCGTCTGCTCAATCTTCGCCCGTCACGCTGAAACGGTGCACTTCTTATATGACTAGGAATAGCTAATTGATAGGTATTGCGAACAAACACCCAAAACAACCAACCACAACCAATCTACCTCCAAAGATCTAAGTGCTTCTCTTTGTGAGTTCGGGTCCGGGCCGTAGTATGCGACCAGCAGGTTTGAACAAACACAAGTTTGATTTATAGGCTTCCAACAACACACTCTACAACGTACTAGCAATATGCAACCGCCAACAACAACACTGCTAGGAACCTAGGGATGGTCCGGGGGTGTGTTTATATGGGGTGGATACAAGATGGCTGGACCGCTAGGTCGAGAACACCAGGGCAGAGTATGTAGGTTTGTGAAAATCCTCGCTAAGGGCAGCCCCAAAGACTACTGAGGCTAACAACAAATGGACTTCAATCCTCAAACGGCAAGACTCTCCTTAACCGCCGACCTATTCCTTAACCAAGAACAGGAACCTTTCCGCTTTTATCGGCACTAGTTCACTACAAGCGTCCAGCTAGCAACCCAACACACTACGACAGAGCTTCCGTCTATGTCGGGGTGAAGGCGAAGTAACTGACAAGTTATAGCCAAACTAGAGGTGGGGGCACCTAGTCCATCTTCTTCTTAGTGGGCTCAAGTCAACACACAATCCACCTAGCAAGCGATCCAACACACTACGACAGAGCTTCCGTCTTGTCGGGGTGAAGGCAAAGTCACTAGCGCAAACTGCAGTTGGGTCTCGAAGAGAACACCCTTGTTTTATATGTGGAGGTCTAGGACCAACAACACGAAATCCTCAACTTAGTCACTCGATGTTTCCAGAGTCCACAGTCTACTGATTCCAATATAAAGACTACTACAAGTGAAGTTCGGTATCAACCTCCACTAGCAGCCTGAGTCCACTAGCACCAGCTTCGTCCAAAGTCTGGGGCGTAATGTTCTTAGACCCTAGTCTGTCCTGCGCTCCCTTTTATACTACTAAGTGTGAGTTACATGTGAAAGCGAGCTGAATAATACAATAAGCAATATTAGATGATAAGAAATTCGGTCAGCCAATGAGACGACTGCCGTTTGGTTTTGGGACGGGTTTGGTATATGCCAGGTCAGCCTTGCTGACCGGCTAGTGTTCAACCGTGGGTATATCAATGGATCCTCAGCCCTCCGTCTATGCCGAGTACCCCTTCCGGACCAACCGGCGATGTAGCCGGTGATCTAGGTCATCTCTACTCTGTCAGAGCGTCGATCTACTTCATCTAGGCGACGCAGTGTTGCGACCGACATCAAATGGTCATAGCTCGTTGGTCAGAACGTCGATCCACCCTCCGAACATCGGTACAGGCTGTACGATCGTCCCTAGCTCCGTTCCAATAGCCGACTGGCTATTCCCCTTCGCCCTAGCTGCCCAGATCGGGCACTAGCCGCGTGCTGCCTCATCTCGTATGTCGTGGTATGTCTTTGTCAAAGCCCTAGCTGGTCGCTAGTAGGGTTATTCCGCCTAGCGCTGTCTAGTCGCTTATCTAGAGATTAGATAGTACCACCGGTTACCGCGCCGAGCTCCCTAGCTCAAGGCGTAGCTCCCTAGCTGTACTTCCATCGTAGATATCCGTCTGCTAGACCTTCGCTAGCTCCGTTCCAAGTCATCTCTGGACTACTAGAGTCTCCTAGTTCATGTCTCATGAATGTATAGGCAGTGGTTTAATCCCTGGTTGTTTGTACACTCAGCTAGCAGCTAGCGCGTCACACTAGTGCAGCCTCGCGCTACAGTCAGCAGTTAGGGCTCGCTCTGACTCTCCTTTATATCACCTAACAAGTGGTCTGCGTACTAGCTGATATGCTAGTAACAACAGAAGTGCTAGTTGCTTCCCGTTGTATAAATACTGGTCATAGGAAATCGCAAAATTAGCCCTAGATGCCTCGCATTTATGTTACGCCGTTTCAACGCATCCGCCTACCGCTCACTGTTGTGAATGTGTTGCTGACCTCGCTCTGTAGACTGAGGGCAGGAGGACCGCGACTAATAAGTCTGCTGTGCCTGCCACCAACGGCGAGAAAAAGAACTGCAAGAAGTTGCGCAAGGAGACCTACTTCTCGAAGAAGTCCCCTTATCCTGCCTGGCGAACTGGCGGAGCACACCATCAGCAAGGGTATGTGCCTGTCTTTTCTTTCTCCCTCCCTTCCTGTTCTGACTCGTTCTCAAGGCAACCGAGTTTGTGACCAAATTCTCCTCAGCAACCGCCACCAAGTAAAAGTCAGGTTCCCTCGTCCCATCTGTCTCTTTCTACACACTATATTATTGTCTTCTACCGAATCTCTTGTTATATGAGGAAATCAGGTAATAACAATATGTCCACAAGAGGCATCGCGCTGGCCTTTTCAGGCTGCACGCAGGTTCATTCATGATTGGAGTGTCGGGAGAGTGTAAGAGGGATCCTAGCGCTGTCGACAGTCACTTCTTTCATCAGAAACGAGCGAGAATCAAAGGGAAAAAGGACATACCTTTGAAATGTCCAAAAAAGGCTATGTCATGGCCGTTGCAGCCTGCGCACCGAATCGTTCAGGCTCGGAGCCCCCAGCGGCATGCATGGGAGGGCAGGGGCGGCTCAAAAGAAGGCTGACTCATCTCATGAGAAACGAGCAAGAGCCGGATAAGAAAGGGATGTACCTTTGTGAGTGCCATATGCGTTTTGCAGCGCATACGCGGACTCCCTCGGGCTCTGATCGTCCGGCGGTGTGAACGGGAGTGTAGTGCACTCAACTTTCGTGACTGTGCCTTGGTTCATGAGAAACAGGCAGGAATTGAAGGAGGAAGGTACGTACATTTGGAGATGCCCCAAAAAGGCGAAGTGCTGGCCGTGCAGCGTGAACATCGACGCGTTCGGACTGGGAGCCCCGAGCAGCGTGTATGTGAGGGTGGTGGACTTCCAGTAGATGCCGAAGGTGCCTTGTCTCATGAGAAAACGGGCAAAAATTGAGCGAGAACGTGACGTACCTGTGCAGACATCCAAAAAAGCGACCCCTCGGGCTTTGCAGCGCATGTGTCGCGGCTTTCGGGCTTAGATCCCCCTGCGGTGAGTGCGGGGGCGCAGAGAATGTTACAGCGTTGCAGGACTACCTTTGTTTCATGAGAAACGAGGAAGATTTGGCGGAGAACGGCTCGTACCTTTCTCAGTATCCTAAAAAGGGTACCCGCTTGCACTTTGCAGCCTGCGCGCCAATTCATTTGGGCGCAGAGCCCCCAGTGACGTGCACTTGGGTATGGGAGAGTTACCAACACCGGCGACAGTGTCTTGTTTCGTGAGAAGTGATCTGGAATTGAGAGAGAATGACACATACCTTTGTAGATATCCAAACAAGCAATCTACTCCCCATTGCAGCGTGCAGGTATACACTCGGGCTCAGGGCCCTGGACGGTAGGAAAGGTCTCAGTGTAGACGCCGGTGCTTTGTTTCATCAGAAACGGGCTGAATATGACGAAGAACGGAGCGCATCTTTTCACCAGTCATCACATCCATATTGTGGTGTTCTGGCCCTAATGGCAGTGGTGGAGGGCGAAAAAGAGCAGTGTGGGTAGTTATCAAAGATGATGAGGTGGTAGGGCATAGTTTTGAGGGAGTGGACTTCAGGCAGCTGAACATGGTGGGTGCAAGGTGTGGTCGCAAGAGAAGGTGCTACGTGGCACCATGATCACCGGCATGCCGGGTGGTGCTGGGCTGTAATGGCATAGGGCAAGGTGAAGGCAGACAGATCAGGTTTGTATGCAGGAGGGGATGTGTGGAGAAGTGGCAAAAATTCACCACTTTTGGCACGTTCTGGCTCAAAGCTAGAGAATTTTTCAGAGCATAAAATTTGCCATAGTACATGGCACTACTAGTACGTACTGGGGGCATTAGCTACAGATGTATATTACATACACCCTATGCGATGACCCAATCTATAAGCATGATCCAAAAAGAAATTTCTGCTGCTAAACCAAGTGGCCACAACAAGGCCACAATGTGGCCATTTTTGGCGCGTCCAGTCACAGAGCACGGGTCGTGACTGACCCGGTCACAGAGCATGGTTTGTGACTGACCTGCAGATGCGTACACACTTAGGTTGTAGCCCCGAAGCTATGTAGAATTGAGAATTTCTCATAGTGTTACATAGAAATTGGCCATACTACATGGCACTACATACAGTGGGTGGTTCACTACAAAGTGCTGCAGAATGCACAGCTTTGCTACAGAGCGCTACGTGACGGTACGTGATCCGGCCATTGCTACAACAACTACAGTTTTGCTACCGGCACTACAGCGAAAATCAGAGTTTGCTGATGGTGGTTAACGGTGTGTGTTCACACAGCAAGATGCAGAAGATGTAAGATGTAAGAGATCGGAGCGTGAAGAGAGACGATCGGGGGCCGACGCGGCGCTGATAAGTGTTGTACATTGTCCTCCACTACATGTGCTGTCCGTGCTGTGTGCTCCCCTCCCCAACATTCACATCAACAGAGGTATGCCGTCACGGTGGTCCCCTGTATAAATGCTGCTTCCGTCAAGCTCCGGATCCATTGGTTCATGGGCAGTGAAGGTATCCGGGGTCCTCTCTGGTATACCTGGGTGGGATTCTGTTTGTGTCGCGGAACCATCTTTTGCTTCGAGAGTGGCGGGACCCTCTTCCTCACCCAGATCCACCAGACGCTCCCGGATGAATGCGACAATTCCTGCGTTCGCAGAGCCGGGTTGGCCGCCCTCTGTATAGAGGGCGGGGAAGTCCTCTCGCCATTGCCTGAGAAGGTCCCGGCGCTGGAAATAATGAACAATGCCGAGCGCGGAAAGAGGTCGTCTTCCTGCGGAAATGAAGTCAGCAATATCGTCCATCTCAAAAAGAACTCAACCGCGAACTGAATGCAAAATACATGATGTTTGCACCGAATAACAAGATGAAAGTGCCATTGAGAAACGTCCAGAAACCGCCCACAGCGGAAATTCCGTCGATTATAGACGCAGTCGTGTACTCTTGCAGATGCTTTGTGGGATAGCTTTCGCGTGGTACAAGCATCAATTTCGATGAAACCGTCCCCGGAGTATCAGCCAGTTGTTTGGTAGGAAGTAATGTTACCACTTCCATAATTAACACATTTTGCCGTCGCTGAAAATTCACTATTATAACGGCTGCCCAAACAGGGACCCATAACGGGAATGGAAGCACGCACGGCGAACCGCGAACGACCTTCAAATATTGGAAAGGCCTGCCGACTTGTCCAAGTTACATATGCCCGGAGGTCAAAGCCAGGCAGAACGGGGATGGGATCTGTGAGCTGCACCAGGTAACGAATATTCCCTTCCCCAGGTATCACATGGACGAGTTCCGCCGGATCTTGGGGAGGAAAATCGATTGAAATTGTAATGTTGGTGATGTTCACCCATGGCAGAGGACCTGTGAAGTCTATGTGGACTCGATCACGATGAAGAATCTCAACCTGAACCTACATTTCACGATAGGGCCGGGCACCAGCTTGCATTTATTCTCGCATCTCTGGCCCGTCAACTCCGGGTCCTCCGCTTCAGCCTGTACTTGGCAATGAATGGTGCCGTCGCGTGTGGCTGCTGTCACATTTGTTGTGATATTGTACCCAGAGTGAACCGTTGGAAGGTGAAAGATTGGATGCTAAAAAGACCGTAATCAGATTATAGCGGACGCATTTACTGCGCCAATGTACAAATTTGATGATAGGGTTCTGCGGCATTATCGGGTCCTTCAGGTACCAAACCGCTCGGCATCTCTCTGACGAATATCTGTGCCTCAAGTGGGTTAATGAGGATAGAGAAAAACGCGAAGATGGGAACTCCGAGTATGATTCCGCCTAGGATAAATCCTCGCAAAATGATGATACCACGGGACTCGCCCCTGAGTTGGCTATAGTGAGCATCCATTGGGCGTGATTTGACCATTACCTGAGCAAAGGGGTTGCAACAGAACGATTTGATAGGATTGTCCATGCTGTATAAGGTGGGCTGGGGCTCGTGCAGCCACCTAAGAAAGCCAAATTTTGACGCCAAAATCGGTCCGGCGACCGCCAGATGGTAGCGGTGCGAAAGATGATGCTTATGGCCAGTGGGGGGATCGTAAAAACGAGGTATGCCGGGGGATACCGCAGATAGTTGGAGACAGCTTCATATACGCGTAGTTGAGTCCAACACCAGGCATGAAATGCGGAGAATACTAACAGACAATTTCAACCACAGTCAGAATCCAATCGATACAGGCCAGTCGCAACCGGCTCGGGAAGACACTGTCAGTCACTCAATTGGGCGAAATTGTGGAGATATTGTCCCTCACATACGCAAGAGTGTGATGGACAAGGATGAACCCAGAGATCACGAAGGACGTGCTGAAAGCGAATGGATGCTTATTGATAAACTCCCGCTCCTCGGATGGGGTTGCTTGCAGAAATGTGATTGACTGTACAGTGTTGAAAACCAGTGCTCCGACATGGGCCTGAATCAGGATGCGAAGGTTATAAACCCGTGCTCTGGAGCTGAAGAGGAGGGCAGCAAACCACATGCCTGTTGGCAGACGACTGAAGAGACCGTGAAGCATTAAATACCCCAAGGCGATTCCCGTACCAATGGTGTTGGGAAATCTGTCTCAAAAGGGTTACAGCCAGATTGCTGACGGACTTCGCAATGTACATCTGTCAGACAGATTTAGGGTATAGTTACGCCACCTGAGTGAGTAATCACGCACGCCATCGCATCCAGTCATAGCTGAGTCCACGGGAAAGACATCAGATTTCTGGAGCTCCCCAGTTCAAGATATTCTTCGGTGAGGTCTACTTGAATTCAACAGGAAGCAAGGCAGTCATATACAGCGCCTGAATTGACAACCATCTGTAGCGATAGCGATAGATGCGGAAGATCTCGAAAGAGGCCGTCAAGCATTAAATACCCCAAGGCGATTCCCGTACCAACGGTGTTGGGAAATCTGTCTCAAAAGGGTTACAGCCAGATTGCTGACGGACTTCGCAATGTACATCTGTCGGACAGATTTAGGGTATAGTTACGCCACCTGAGTGTGTAATCACGCACGTCATCGAGGCATATGCATCCAGTCGTAGCTGAGTCCAGGGGAAAGACATCAGATTTCTGGAGCTCCCCAGTTTAAGATATTCTTCGGTGAGGTCTACTTGAATTCAACAGGAAGCAAGGCAGTCATGTACAGCGCACGAATTGACAACCATCTGTAACGGGAGCGATATATGCGGTTGATTTCAATGGTACCTACGCCGTAATGCGCAGCTCAGGCTCTGACCAGAGGCTCACCCTTTGGAACTTTCTCCACCCGATAACACAGGAACATTGCCAGAGGTGGCCAGGTTTGATTGAGTATTACAAGTTGAGCCTTTGCTTTGCTCCGGCATTGGGACATTTTGTTATAGCCATTTGCAGAACCGAAGGCGCGAGCGGAGAATTTCCGATTTGGGATGTTTTCAAAGAATTCCCCATTTCTCAGTCACTTCTCAATGGATTCTGTTGAAAACATAGCCAGATATACTAGGCTAATTCACGCGGAATTAGTGATAGAAAGAAAGTTGTAAAGATATTCCATATTGGATGATCCACAATTTTGGGCAGTTTTGAGGAGAAATGTAATCTAGCGAGGTCCAGATGTTTTCATATGACCTGGTTTCACACCAGGAAGAAGATTTATACATAAGGAAGGAAGTGATCGAGTTAGAATTCTTGATAATTTTGTCTTTTGTGCTTGTAATCTGCATGACTGCAGGCCTGTTTAAAATGAAGTGCTTGAGGGCCATTGCTGGTGCATGGCAAAACTCATCGGGCCTCTGGCATTTGTGATCGAAATAGCCAGGCTTGTATTGAGTCAACCAGTTTCATTTTTTAGTTGTCTTGTTCAAGTATTTGAATTTAAGTGAATATTCTTGGGTGCCAGCATGAACAGTTTGCAACTATCCCATCTCGGCCGGAATTCATTGGGCAGAAATTGTAATCTTTAGGGTGCTGCGCCTGCCCTGGATCTTGTTCAGGTTCTTTGTATGCAACCCAGGTATAAAATAAGATCCCAACAAGAATCTTTTGTGCAAAACTTTTAATCTTCAGGGTGCTGCGCCTGCCCAAGATCTCCTTCAAGTTCCTTGTATGCACTCCAGATGCAAAATAGGATCTGGTCCGAGATCCTGCACCTTGAAAAAATACCCAGGACATTGAACAGCAGAATGCATTGTCATAATAGTCTCGGATACGTCCCAGAGGTACTCAGAGGATGTTACTAATCTGATTTATAGCTTGAGTTGAACTTGACCGCTTTCAGACAGACCCGAGCCATCAAGGATGACACTGAGGTGAGAGGGGAAGCTAGCAAGTGGCATGGCATTTCAACTCGCACAGGTTCTACGCCGCCTCGATAACCTGCGTCCGAGCAAGGATGTCAGGTATGCCAAGATCCAGCATGACTCATGTGTCCAGGGTACTCGCAAACGGGTTCTCGAGGACTTATTGTCTTGGTGCAAGAACACAGCAGCCAACGCTCCGGCCGTGTACTGGCTGGGTGGGATGGCGGGGACCGGGAAATCAACAATCGCCTACACGATATGCGAGCAGCTGACTGCAGATGGGAAGGCCTCACGATTGGGCGCCTCGTTTTTCTGTTCACGTCAAATTGAAGCAGGGCGGAAACGACAAAATATACTTCCCACCCTTTCCCACGAGCTTGCCCTCGAGCTCCCCAGCCTCCGCAGGGCCCTTTTGAATTCTCAAGTCGACGCAAATCCACCGCTGCTTAAAAATCACCTTGACACATTTCTCATTCAACCCTGGATGCATCTATCTCTGACCGTGTAGGCCTTCCACCGCTCGTGGTGGTCGTGGATGTGCTGGACGAGCTGGAGAACGAGGAAGGGTCCCATTTTCTGCAGGAGCTGCTGAGAAAAATTGAGAAGCATCCGAACCATCTTCATGGCCTGAAGTTCCTAGTCACCAGTCGTCTAGATCCCGAAATTGCAAAGGTCGGACAGTCCATTGTTTCCAATGCTATCTATCACTTGGAGATAGACCAGTGACCGGTCTGTCTATGAATTCTGTCGATAGACAGACCGGTCGATCTGAGTTTGAAATCCCATGACGCGCGACTTACTATATTGGGTGATTGTGTAATACAGTCGCGGTCTGCTTGTAACACCCGTAAACAACGCGTCGCTTCTTTTACCATCGTCGTTAGCTTGCCCATGGACGCCCAAGGCAGCCTAAAAAGCCTTCGAGAGCAAGCTGATGCTCTAAAGACCCAACCCAAAAGCAATACTCTCGAAATAAACCCAATACAATCCCTGGCACGGCTGTTTTCGCCGCGTCTAGTGAAAGCCCGCTACCGTCCAATATTTCTTTTTCAGCGGGCCCTACACTTTCCATCGATACACCGAGTACATCATACACCTCAGATCTTCGGTTCAGGCCACCTATAACCCCTCTGATTATTCCTCGTGGTTCTGCTCGACCCGGGCCCTCGGGTAGCGCACCGATACCATCCCTCGATACTTCCCCACTGGATGATGCCTTCACCGGAGTCCAAATCGATCCATTCGCTTCGCTTGAGTCACTTGATCAGGAATCTGTCTCAGAATTACCGTCGGCCCGCCGCCCGAGAACCACCAACACATTTACGAAAATTGACGCTATCCTTTCTGACATGCGCACGGACCGTATCTCTCCCGTCGACATTCTGATACAAGTTCTCGACACCCAGAACGCTTCGTATGATCGCTATCGCGGCAATCTTTACCGCAACGACAGCACGAAACTCTCTGAGTTACTTCATGTCATCATGGATGATTATTCCGGGAAAGCGAAGCTTCGCGAGTGTCTGCGATCCCACATTCTCGACTTCGCATGCGAGATCGTTGCAGAGGAGATGAAAACGAGGAGAAGGGATCCACATTGCAGGGAGTTGGCGTCGTCGATCCAGCATTCATCGAGGATGGAACCTCGATGAACAAATTGATACCACACCTTTTCTCACCCAAATCCTCCATACTGCGGCTCAGACGGCAACTGCGAAAGCCAACAACAAGTTGAAACGGCCGGAAAAGGTAAGAAATGTCACCAGTTGCGATTCAGATAAGCTGATTGGCTTTCAGATGTGTCAAGTTGTGACGCAGCAGCTATTGTATCAATCCTCCAATCGGTGTCTCGCCTTCCAGGCCGAGTTTGGATTGTTTCTCTGGGCTACTGGATGCGCTCGACAGACCATCGATGCCCTATTTCGTTGCGGGCTTTCCATCTGCTACGACTCAGTGCTGAGCTTGATCGAGTCGCTGGCGAATCATTGCATGCTCGAGGCGATTGATTTTTCCGCCTATCTCCACGGCTTCTGCTACGACAACATGAATCTCAGTGGCTCAATATTTGTCGAGCAGCGCGGCGCCGGTGGCCCTGCCAAAGTTACTTCCGGAACTTTCGGTGTTCTCTACAAGCTTCGGAACGCAATTCCAGAGCACATGCTGGTTGCTCCGATCATGAAGCGTTTCAAGCTTTCGAAAGGGCTCGAGTTTAACCGCGATATCAGGCCGACTTTGGACCACCTCCGCTCTCTACACGATCAGCTCATTGTCGTTGTGATTCAGCGCATGTTCCCCTTTGTTCCAGCCTTCGAGGAGTTGCAGCGTAGTCCCGCTCTTCAGCACGCTGTTCGACGTGGTATCCCCACGGGGTATAAAACCATTTTATGTCCACTGCGAGCGACGACGATTGAGGAAGCCACAGTTCGCGGAAACCTCCTCTTCCATGACGACATCTATCTTAATCAACTAAAGCGAACGTCGGAATCTCTCAGCGAATATGTTATTCCTGGATTCCACGATCAACTCACGAATGCACGCATCAGGTCAGCGCAGATCCTACGCTCAAAGGACACCAACGCCTGGAATCGCCGCGAGATTTTCCAGCTTGGATTTGGCCTGTTCCATCTCTGCCTGAACCTAGTCTGGGCCATCCTACACGTACATCGTGGAAAGATCAATGAAGTCGGCAGCTTGTCGTATTTCTTTTCCCTCATGGAGAAGGTGCGCCTTGGGAATGAGCAGCCCGATTACCATACTCTCCTTGCGGCGTTGATGCAGATTCTTGACGGACTGCTTCTCAATGCGTGGTTGCAGGAGTGCGGCTTTGCATCCCTCCAGCTGTTCGCAGAATCGAAGCCGTCTCCGGAGAAACTACGGGAAATTGCTGCTCGCATCCTCACCGAGTACGCGACGCCAATCCCCTCTCGTTCTGTACCACCAGCGGAGCCCAAAAAACCGCCGACATCCGACGCCGAGTCCAGCGATTCATCTAGCGATACTGACGACGAACCTGAACAACCGCCACAATCGGCTCAACCATCTGACGACATTCCCCATCAGAATCTCCGAATTTTGGCCAGAGATTTATTGTTCATCGCTGCGGTGATCCGTGCAATCTCAGACGGCGGTATTGGGCGTGTCGAGGTGATGCTCCCCCATCTAGCGATGATGTTCCGCGGTTCTGGTTGCAATAAATATTGCACCGAGATTTTGCACTTCATCCACAACCTCAAACACGTGTGGACACCAGAGTTCGCGTATTAGACTTATTCCCTCCCGTACGGGCAGTACTGATTGTGTTGGCAGGAATATCATGCGGGACAACATGATTATTTGCATTTCGGGCCTCGGTGCTGGGCATTGCATGCCGATGGATCTCAACATCGAGCATCTAATCGGATATTTGAAGGTGATTTACTTCCATTTGTGTGTCCGTCTTCCATTCATCCAGTCGTTCAAGATCTTGCTCCAAGCCAAGGGACTCAATTCCACCTGGGATCGCCTTGGCAATATTTCCGCCGCCATTGTTCACCTCCAACGAGTGAAGAAGAAAGTTGCCGCTGCTCTCGATGCCGCATATCAGAATACTGGGCACACTACACCGGACACGTCCCACCTGGTTTGGCGAGTTCAACGAAAGATTGCCGAAGAGCAGCTGCAGCAGCTACAGCCCGGAAGGTCAGTTACACCGGGACGGAAACTCACCAAGAATATTTTGGTCATCGGGGGAAGCAAAACTACGATCTTCGACGCTAGGAACTTTCAACAAGAAGATTATGGCGATGATAGAAGGGCATCTGTTTGAGGATGACGAAGATGAAGTTCCCATAATGAGTTTCAGCACGGCACGACTTCCAGACGAATGATACTATCAAAATTACTCGACTGTACACTAATTATCTACCTCTTTGCTAGTGTTGACTCGAGTCTGAAATCTCGCACTTCTACGCAAATTAGTGGATACTTCAATGAGTGGCGCATTCCGTCGGGAAGCGGCTGTATCGTGGACAAATTCGTCATCGCTCTCGTCGTGTGTTCGACGGGTCTTTGGGTGCTTGATGGTTATGTCGCGCGCAGCTGCAGCGGATGCCGAGATTAGCTCGAGGTCGTAGGTAGAGATTATGGCGAAAA
The DNA here is from genome assembly GCA_029378375.1 of Mycena olivaceomarginata. Classification (NCBI taxonomy): domain Eukaryota; kingdom Fungi; phylum Basidiomycota; class Agaricomycetes; order Agaricales; family Mycenaceae; genus Mycena; species Mycena olivaceomarginata. Next base: position 84,034 of record JARKIC010000028.1, on the reverse strand, counting down.
CTTTGTCCCCCCACTCCTCCTCCCACTCCTGGGTCTCCTGGATCGTGGAAACTACTTGCGCAATCGATTGAATTCGCGTGGGATGGACAGTAGCGAGAGCCTTGATTGATTTCGGAGGGAGAATAAAAGTTGGGGGGCGGACAGAGCGAAGTGGATCGGATGAATGCGCAGTCTCGAGCCATAGCTGCAAACGATGCTCGAGCTCGTCTCAGTCAGAAACTTTCCGGTTTGGAAGCCCTTTCGCTTTCCTCTTCTTGCCCTTGGGGGGATTCAACCAAACACGGTCTGTTTCATCGTGATCACCGGCGTAAATAGCACAATTGTCGCCAGAGTAGATGAATCGACCAGGGAAGAAAGTACGCTTGTCGAACTTCTTCGAAGGGTGGCCCGGGTGGTTCAAGTCACAACACCACTCGGTAGAAATTACAAGCGCTGTGCGAATTCTTTGAACTGGCTCAAAAATATTGGAGGCATACGGAAACACGTACCCTCTGGAGAATTATCCGCTAGATATCGACGAATCATCTCTCGAAGGCACACCGTCGATCGCACATATAGAATCATGGCCAGTCCAGCGCGCTGCGGTTTTTTAGCATCTTTGACAAGACGGCCTGATATTGGGCGGTCAGGATCTGTGCCATTCGGATCGACAGCATCGAGGGACGCCGTGTAAACCCATGGTTCAGCCATTACCAGGTAAACCGCGACCTTCCCTCGCCTTCCGGCCCTCCCTGCCCGCTGTTGAGAGGTCGGTTTCTTCTGTGGACAGCCATAGTCAATGACGGCGTCGATATCGGGAACATCGAGTCCCTAAACTCTGTCATCAAGATAGAACGAGTTGTAAGATGAGGAAATCTCACAGTGGATGCGCCTTCAGTAGCATGAAGAATTTTACAAGTGCCATTAGGGTCAGAAAAATCGTCGAAGACCTTGGTGAGATAGTCTTTCGACATTCCGCCGTGATAGTGACGAACGAGGCCCGAGTTTTGGAGATGAACTGGGAGCAGCTTGTCCACATAGCTTGCGGCATCGGTACATTGATGGGTATCATCGTGGAACACTACGACTTTGCGGACGAATGTGAACGGATTACTGACATGGAAGTTGAGATTGTGGAAATCCGAGAGGGAGCCAACGATCCGATGTGTAGCATAAATTATGTTGGGTCGATTAGAGCACAGCTTCAACGATAGAAACTTCGTGGGATTGAAGTTGAGATGGTCCACGACCGCAGTCTTTATATGAGGCGGCAATGTTCCAGATAGAGCCTGGAAGGGAACGCCTTTGGGCAGGCGGAGTCGGAACTCGTTCAACGAGCCCCAGGCAGGACGGAAAGCAGGGAGCCATAGTGAGGAAGGACCGGCAAGAACATGATTGTGTACTTCATCGATGTGCACTCGCGCTATTGTTTTGGCAAACTGCGGGATACTGAGAATGCGAGCAAGACGGGGGAGGTGGCCTTGGAACATCTTGAGCTGTTCAGGCTGGACAATCAAGTGTTGGAAGCCGCCATTACGGATTGTCTGCCCACACAGATCAGAAAACGAAGGTGGGAGATTTTCGGCTACGCACATTCCATAGTTCGGGGTCGTTAGGGGTATCCTCATTGATACAGACGGTCTTGACTCCCCACCGCTCGAATTCCGCGGCCTGAAACAAATCCTTACATGAGTCGGCAAAAGAATTGGAGGAAGTAATGCTTACTTGTACTATTTGTAACCGTTTCAAAGGAGAGACCGTAACAGATGTGGTATTAGGATAGAGTAGATTGGGGATAATCTGGCAAAGTGTTTTGCCGGATCCAGTACCGGAGTCCACAACGACATCACGGCCGTCTGAAAGTGCGATGCTGGCTTCTAGCTGGAATTGTCGAGGAACAACGCGTCGTTGACTGGAAAAATATACGAGGAGACAAGCCTTCGGAGCTATGGTGGCGTGGAGATCGCTCAAAGAATCCAAATAGGCGTGCGGTAGCGTATCGGAAGGGAGAAGGTCATATGCAAGAAAGCGTAGCTTGGGCAGAGTGCGTTGGTGGGTATTGGCTAGTAGTTCCTTGATTTCTAGGTCTATTGAAGGTTTAATTGGATCCATTATCGATAGGGTGTAGCATAGAGTCCGTCGTGGGTCGTAAACCGTAGTAGGAAGCAAAGCGACGCGTTGTTTACAGGTGTTACAAGCGGACCGCGACTGTATTACACAATCACCCAATATAGTAAGTCGCGCGTCATGGGATTTCAAACTCAGATCGACCAGCCTGTCTTCGACAGATTGCTCTTTCGAAGACAGGCTGGATTCGAGCCTAACTTGGAGACAGCTACCGCCATTGCCACGGATGATATCAAACTTTACCTCCATGTCTCACTCCCTGACCTCGACCACGATTTGCTCAACCTCCTTACTCAACAGACATCTGGACTATTCATCTATGCTGCAACGGCCGTACGCTTCATCATTCCCGCTCGGGAACGTCATCGACCACCTTCCATTGATCGCCAAAAGGACTGGTTGCAGCTTCTCCTGCAACAGACCGGGCCTGACGAGGCGGACCGTGGCCCAGACGATTTGGTAGTTGACCGTCTATACGAGGAGGTCCTCAAGGAGTGCCTCCATGGCATGGGAAAGGCTGATCAGGCCTTGACTTTATCTGTTCTCCATACTGTCCTTTGTGCAGAGGAGAGCATGTTTCTTCCAGACATTGCAGCATTCTCCCTCGGACCAAAGATGGGGACCCAGGACATCGGAAATATCATTTTATCCCTACACTCTGTGCTCTACATCGCTTCCGGTCGTGTGTACTCCTACCACAAGTCGTTTTCAGATTTCGTGCTCAACCCTGGTCGATTTGTCGACAAGGACCTCGCCAAGATCTGCAGTCCCAGCTCTGCAGTTCAGGTTCGGATGGCAACTTGCTGCTTTCAGCTCATGCACTCACTGCGGTTTAACATCTGTGGTTTACCATCATCTCTTGTCCAAGACACTGAGGTGGCTGATCTTCCAACACGGATTAATGACAACATTCCGTCATCACTTGGTTATGCTTGTCGACACTGGGCAGAGCACTTGTCCAAGATTGAAGCTCCGGATCCCATGGCTACGGATTCTATTGCTGCTCTATTCTGGAAATGGCTCAATGAGCATTTCCTGTTCTGGATAGAGTCTATGAACTTGCTGAATGTGATGAGAGAGTGCGCGTTTGCATTCACGGTAACGCGCCGATGGTTGGGACTGGTAAGCCCGCAAGCGATATACAATTCATGAATCTCATTTCCCCCCCCCCAGGATATCACGTCGGAGCGACTGAAAGACCTCCGTGCAGCAGAGAACCTGGTGGCTGTCTTTGGTGGAAGTAATGCAATTTCCAAGGCTACCCCTCACCTCTATCTATCTGCCCTGGCAACTTCTTCGCAGGATTCAATGTTGATGGCCAAGTGGCGGGCAAGATTTCCTGGAATTCCAACTGTCACTGCACGCCTAAGTACCGCGGGTGCATTAATATGTCTGGAAAATGACGATGAAGTGAACTCGGTCTGCTTCCACCCTGATGGGGTACGCGCCATCTCCGGGTCTAAAGATTACGCTGTGCGCATCTGGGAAGTGGCAACAGGACAGCAACTGCATCTTCTGGCTGGACATGCGGCTTCGGTTTTCTCAGTCGGGTTCTCCCGAGATGGGATCCGCGCCATTTCTGGTTCAGCAGATCATACCGTGCGCATTTGGGACGTAGAAACGGGACAACACCTACTTCGACTGGACGGCCATGAAGACTCTGTGTATTCAGTTGGGTTCTCGCCTGATGGATTGCAGGTAATTTCTGGGTCTTCTGATGAAACCGTGCGCATATGGGAGGTTTCGACAGGGAAGCAGCTTGAATGCCTGATAGGACACATACACAAGGTATACTCAGTCGCCTTCTCACATGATGGACTTTATGCTATTTCCGGGGCTAAGGACAATACTGTGCATGTGTGGGAGGTATTGACCAGGCAGCTGGTGCATCGGTTGGAACACAATGCCCGAGTCCGCTCGATCAATTGCTCGCGGGATGGGCTACACATCATCTCTGCAGCAGAAACGACTATATACATTTGGGACATGTTGACTGGGCAGCAGCTGAGTCGGTTGGGGAGTACTGGGATCGTATACTCTGTGGCCTTCTCGTGCGATGGATTGTATGCCATTGCCGGAACTGCCCACTATAAGGTCCATGTTTGGAGGGTGTCTACAGGGGAGCAACTGCTTGAGCTTGTTGGACATGAGGGCATTGTCCATTCGGTCGACTTCTCACCAGATGGGTTGAGAGCCATTTCTGGTTCACATGATCACACCGTGCGCATCTGGGACGTGTCGCCAGGACAGCAGGCAGCCAAGTTGGACAGTCATAAAAGTGCTGTGACATTCGTCTGCTTTTCGTACGCAGAGAATCAGTTGCAGGCAACATCCATTTCAGATGATGGGACTGTATGCATATGGGATACATCAACCGGGCAACAACTCCAGAAACTCAATATTGGCGGCACCAGGGAGCCATCCAGCGCGTCGCAGGACGGGCAGCATATCATATCTGGAAATGGCAATGTCTCCGTAGCCATTTGGGATGCCCCAACAGGGAAACAATTGCATCGGCTGGATAAACACACGGACATCGTGGTCTCAGTAGCTTTCTCGTATGATGGGCTGCGTGCCATCTCGGGCTCCTTGGACAACACTGTATGCGTTTGGGAGGTTTCAACGGGACGGCAGCTGCAGCGCCTGGTTGGACACACGGAGATTGTGATCTCAGTTGGCCTCTCACAGGATGGATTGCGCGCCATCTCCGGTTCTCGCTCCCCGGAAAGGACCGTGCGCGTTTGGGAGGTATCCACTGGGAAACAGCTTTGTCAGCTCAATGGACACGACGATTGGGTCAGATCTGTCAACTTCTCCCCGGACGCTCGCCGCGCTATCTCTGGATCTGACGATAGAACTGTACGCATTTGGGACGTGGTGACAGCGCAGGAGCTACACCGCTTAGACGGACATTGGTCACGGGTGCCCTCGGCCTCTTTTTCCCAGGATGGGTTGCGGGTCGTCACTGGCTCAGAGGATCGGAGCGTGCGCATTTGGGACGCTTCAACTGGGCAGCAGCTGTTGCAGCTGGACGGACACAAATCCTATGTAAACACGGTCTGCTTCTCGTTTGATGGGCAGCACATTGTAATCTGGTTCTAATGACAGGACCGTGCGTATTTGGACGCTGCCTACGCCAGGTAAGGGCTCTTTCCAGACTTATGTGGTGGTGCTCACCATGGCGGCAGGCACGACCAGTACGGAGTGGTACGTGGCGCCAAATGGCTGGATCACCTCTGCTGGAGGCAAGCGGCTCTTTTGGCTCCGCCGGGATCTCTTGCGTTTTCTTCACACCCCGCAATGTCTCACTATATCAGCAGAAGGTTCTGTCAAGGTGGGGTTGGAAAATGCTTGCTTCGGGGAGCAGTGGATGAATTGTTATGATCCCAACGTCTTGTAATACATTGTTACCATCCACATCTTGTAGTAAGTAGTCGAGTTCCCTCCAATCCACGTTAGTTTGAGTGCCAGAACAAGACTTGCGGCTCGCTTTTGCCTCTCGGATGTTCGGACTTGACGAAATCAGCCGCTGCAGGCTCATGAAGCAAACAACTACTGTATTAGATTCAGGGATATGATACTAGAAGAAAACAAAAAGAGTCTCAGGGTGTCGTGAATCTATCCGAAGAATAAAATGGCGACTCCGCAAACAGGCCGAGAGCCGTGACGGAGGCGAGAGCGGTAGCCATCCGCCGCACTCCAGAGTAAAAAAGGGAATCGCAAATGAGCGCACAAAACGAACGACTGCTTAAAAGGAAGGAATGCCCGCAGCACGCGCAGCGCATCGCAGCCATCCGCGCGCCGGCTGGGATCGCACCAGTAGCCAACGGGCATGTGGCGTCCACAACATCTCCACATCCCACCCATCCGCCCAAAGACAGAAGGAAAAAGAAAGAAAAGCGGTCAACACGCGCGGCCTGAAACGGGAATTCTGCGAGCCCGCAGCGCAGAACGCAGAACGTACCGCACGCGCCGCAAATCCGCGAATCGTCCGGCACCCACACGCCGACCGTGACCGCGCGATTGGCCAGAATGTCGAGACAACGGCGCAGGGTGCTGGCGACACCCGTGAATCCCACTCCTCCCCACGCCTCTCATCCTCCGCGCGCGCGGAGAGAAGTAGGAAAAGGAGACGCTGGCGCGTGTGCCCAAAGAAAATAAATTTCAGCCTGTGGCTCGCACGATGTGAAGTGTGGGAGGACGCGAAGTACATCATGCACAGCGGCACACACCGCGCGCACCCCGCACTCGCATAACTGGGAACCGTGCTGCACTCCCCAACCCTCGAGCGACGGTGCCAGGATCAAAGGACCACGGCGGGCAGCGCAGACGACCACGCGCCGACACAATATGCAGTCAACAATGTCCTAAAGTCTAGGTCCCCTACGTATGATTAATCCCTAGAGTTTAGGGTCCCCCGAAGTCCGCCGGATTTTCGGCCGAGTCCTGAGCCTCTGGGGAATAATAATATTCCTGATAATATTTTTGTCTCTAGTGTTCACAGTTCGGTTCACGGGGGCAGGGCTGGGCTCGGTCCAGTTGGCTGTACAACTGAAATGGGTGGAATATTCCGAAGCGAGGCTTCCAGTGCTCGGCCGATCCAGGTAGAATATTCTGGAGCGAGGCTCCCAGGGTTCGGCCGATCCAGGGAGAATATTCTGGAGCGAGGGTCCCAGGGTTCGGCCCATCTGGGTAGAATATTAGGAAGCGAAAAGAGGTCGATTCAGCTGAATGTAGAATTGAAATGCATGGAATATTCTGAGGCGAGGCTTCCAGGGTTCGGCCGTTGGAATGCGTGGAATATTCTGAGGCGAGGCTTCCCGGGTTCGGCCGATCCAGGGAGAATATTCTGGAGCGAGGCTCCCTGGCTCGGCCCATCTGGATAGAATATTATGAAGCGGTGAATGTAGAATTGGAATGCGTGGGAATATTCTGAGGCGAGGCTTCCAGGGTTCGGCCGATCCAGGTGGAATATTCCGGAGCGAGGCTACCAAGGTTCAACTGAAGCTAGGGGAATATCATGCACCGGAAAAGAGCTCAATTCAGCTGAATATAGAATTGGCATGGATAACGAAGCTCGGTGTTGGAACCGCTGCGTGTACGGATCTACAATCTCCTTCGGAGCACTCTTCCGAGGCAATAGACTGAGCAGACATAGGTAGTTCTATACAAACCCTGTATGACAAGAAACACTGTGCAAACAATGTTCGACTTTCTCTGTGGACCAGGTACAAATGGAACGCCATCCTAGGAGGCCAAATGCAAGAGATTAGCGTCGGGAATGGATCATTTATTTCACTTTCGACTCACCCAACAGCCCAACCCCGGTAGCACTCGATCCAAATCTGGGTTGATAACAAACACTGCAAACAACGTCCACACGTCGAAGAGAACGAAAATGCAGGGCCGCGCGTGCGCGCAGCGCACGCAGTGCCCCCCACAAACAGTCTATGCTTTCCAATTTCTTCGGGAAACGCAAAGAATATGCAAAACCAACGGTACCGCCTGTCCCGAAGCCTACCATCAGTGGGCCTTCATACCACTCGCGCGCGCTGGTGCCCCCTTTCCAAGCCGGGCCCCGCACCAAAATTGATCCCCTCTCCCCCGACCGAGAATCCTCTTCTAGTCCGTTTCCGCAAATTGATAGAGCGGCTCGCTGGCGATGTTCCCGAGGCAGACGAGGAACATCCTTTCGCGCAGTTCCGCAATTACGAAAGCAGCACCGCGCAGGACGCGGCGCCACGGGAGGCACGGGACCGCAAAATTGGGAATCAGCTCCCGTTCTCCCAAGAAGAGCTGTGTCCCCTCATCATGTCCGGGCCAAATGGTGTCCAGGCCATGTACGACATAATGTTCTGGCTCTCGACGATGCACCAAGTTGACATCGGGGTGACGGAACCCATAATCAATAGGGTCATGGAAGCGATGGAGAGTTTGTACGTGCTAGTCTTTCATGCTGAGGAAAGTCGTGTATTAATTTAAGCGACTTTCAGCCTGCCCACATCGCCAGGGAATGAGCCTATCGAGCACTTGCCAACGTCTACATCGCCCACACCTACCACGTCTCCTCCGCCATCGTTCTTACGAGCCTCATCCATAATTGACGTCGGCGGGATTGATTCCCGGCCATCATCTCCTCGACCTGCACCTTCCGCCTCATCCTCACCTGCATCGTCCATTCATGCATTATCGATCGTTGATGTCGACAGTATCCATTCCCGCGCCTCATCTCCTCGACCTGTATACCCCCGACGTGCGCGCTGCAAACCAACATACAGCCGCGTAGGAGTCAAAGTGAATTTTCCAGATGGGGGTTTCCGCAACGGGAAGGCTATACCAACGGTCTTCACAGTCAGCTCAACGATCCGTGGGATGCTGTGATTCGACGAGGGGAGATGGGGATATTTTCGCGTTCATGCGAGAAGGATGTCGACGATGACGATGAAAACGTGCATGCGCTGCGAGGATATCGCGACCTCTGCTCATTTCCAAACAGTACGGCACCATATTCTCGATCCGCCCAAAGCAAAAACGAACCTCGCATATTATTCAAAAAAATGGCCTGGTCCAGAAGGTTCGCGAGGGGCAGCGTAGTGTCCGCGCACTTCGACTGGTGCGCATCAATGACGGGAAAAAGATTGCAAGTCGAACACGGGCCCTCGCACCGCACAAGCAGTGGGTCGCAGCCGTCGCGAGCGGAAAGGTCTTGAGGGTGGATTGCTTGGCGGCTACGCATTTGAATCACAAGGTTGGACTCGCGGGCCTGTTGAAGCACTGGTTCAGCGCTTCCAAGCATATCTACAAGCCTCTCAACTACACGCAGGAGGATTACCTCCGAGGTTTGTTAATCTGGCGACTCGGCGGTGCCAGACTCGCGGGGATCGCGCACCGGGCGCTGGATCTTCCATCTGTTTCCACTCTCCGACGCCACTCCATTGTCCCCCAACCTCATCGCCAGCCATACCCAACCTCAGGCAGCCGATATCGAAGCGAACTCCCGCGCTTGCTTCAAAGAGATCGAACCAAGGATTGAAAGCGAAGGTGTGGTACACCAGATCCTCATGGTGGACGAGTTGAAGCTTCCGGAGAGACTTCGTTGGGATCCAGCCACCAATGTAATCTTGGGACTGTGCCGCGAGCATTCTGTGGGAATGTCCCTCGAGTTCGTATCGGAGAACGAGCCGAAGCTAATTTTGGAGGACCTGCGGGCGAACAAGACCCATCTTGCTGTGGAGGTATGAACCACGTCTCCTCCGGTCTCATATTTCTCATGTATTACTAGGCGACTGTAGCATCGCTCGGGCTAATGGCCAAAGACCCCACCTTGTATGGCGCGAGAACCGGTCTCATTTCGTGTTCCTGCAAGCAAGAGTCGGGCGAGGCGCCATTCAACAATCTTGAAAACGGCATTGGATGCGACTACAAGAACCCTCAGGCTGGATCGCAAGATCGCTTGAAGCATGTCGCAAACCTTCCACGGTACGGTCCAATTGTCCGCGCCATGTTTGAACTTATTCAATGTTTCAAGGTATATGATTCAAACGGACACAACATATTCTTCCGTTATTCGTTCCGATGAAGACCCAACGGGAACACAAATCACTCTGGATATTGCAATTGTCACATTCGTCGAATGCGAGGACAAGTTCTTCGTCTGCATTGGGGAAGTAACCGACATCATCCACAACCACGAGCACCATACCTCACTTTCCGTCGACCTCCTAGGCGAGCCCTCGACCTCAATCACCTTCCAGCTTCTGCACATCCACCCGAATTGCAGGAGGCCGAAAAAACTGGCAAGAACGACTGGATTTGGGAAAAGGGCCGAGGCAAGACATTCATGACTCCCGGGCGCTTTACGGAGCTCATCGACCCTGACATCAATGTCGCGAAAGGTCAGAGTGCTCGCCTGTTATTCGATTCACAGGACATCCTCGCAATTGGGGCCATGATCTTTGGACGCATCACTGCCGCAGATGGTCCCAAAATTGCCTCAATTCCACGATTAGCCCACTTCCCGTATCAGAACACTGACGGTGCGTGATAAACCGGTGTGTTTAGTCGTACTGATATAGTGGGACTAGGAAAACTCTGCTTTCTCTGTGAAGACGAAACAGTTGAACACGAGATTGCCAGAATTGGGTGTTGCGCACATCGCACACCGCCGGTCAAACTTAGTTCGCGAATTCCAGATATTCTCAACCACAATGCAGCTCACATCCTCTTCGACCCCGCAATCAAAGCGTAGGATCAACCCTGTGGTCTCTGCCTTCGCCCAGCTCCCCAATGCACGTTCGCTGTCAAGGGTTCGTCGCCGGTGGACATCCAGGTCGATGGGCGGAAGTCAAACTGCCCGGGGCACAGTCGCTTCTCTTATGAAACCGCCAGCATCTCCGAGACGAAAAATCCGTCTTCTAATGTTCCAGTTCTCTGCCCCACATCTTCCTGTCAGTCGTTACCTGGAAATACGTGCTCCACAGACATTTCAAGGAATGCCACCCCGGCCTACCACAATCCATTTACGACGCACATGCGATTTCAGCGACGGAGAAAAGATTGCTGAAAGTGTTGTGGGACAATAGGCACACGAAGACGCAGCGCAAGTCCAAAAAATCGAAACAAAAGAAGGGTATCGAGCGGGATGCATCGGAGCGGTACAAGACCAGTTGGGCGCTGCGGTGAGTTTTATTCCTCCAAGTCATATGTTTTTTCACGGAATACTGAATCACGCAGTATCGACGACGACGGAGTCGACAAATCAGGTGCGGATGAAGTCGTGGAGGCGGTTCTAGAGGGAGAGACAAGCTGCGATGCCCAAGGCAATTCCGCCGGGGCGCTCCCAGATTTACCTGAGAGCGATGATGTGGGTGAGCATCCAGTCCGTCATAATATTGCATTGAATCGTAGCAGGAGGACCTACCTTTACACCTCGCTTCGCCAAAGTCAACAACGAGCTCATTCACAGCTGAAAACAACGAGGACATTATCATGGAAGAAGTATGCATGTTTCTTCTTCAGGTACTCTGAATAGAGAGGTTGTGCACAAGCCACACGTGGCTTTTGGGCATTGTGCAAAGCCGCAGGGATTTTCCGAGTTCATCTAGAAGGGTTGAGCTTTCAGTGAACCCACTGAGTGGAGGGAAGCATTTTAGACTATGGGATGGTTGTCCAATTTGCCATTCAATTTGTAGGTGCTGTGGAACTAGTGTGGAAACTCAAGGACAAATCATTGTATTTGCCAGATCTGATTCAATAGCTGCATGGATGGAACATTCAAAATGATATTCACGTGAGTCATTTACAGTGGGTTATGAGTTCAGGATATTGGATTTCTCCCCGCGGCTTTGCACAATGCCAAAAAGCCGCATGCGGCTTGTGCGGCTTTTGCACAACCTGTCTAATGACTGACCTCGTTCCATAGGCTATCCTGCCAAGCACTGCGTCCGATATACAGCCCGATACACAACCCGCAGCCGATCCCACACCTCCCTCTCCATCGCTAGTTCACACGCGTGGTGGTAGACATGTCAAAAGGCGAAATTTCGTGATGGAATTAGGTGATTGCGAATGCGGAAGACCTGTGTAGGATCACGAAAAAATGACAATGAGGCCATTAGATGCGCAGGTAAAGGATGCGAAACACGCTGGGTATGGATCTTCCAAATTTGCGATTGGAATGCCCCGGGACCATGCACAGGATAGCGGTGAGACGATTTTATTTGAAGTGAGCAGAGGAGAGACAAATGCCTCCCTCGCAGCGAGCGCTCTCGGGCCGAAACCCAGGGGAAACAGGCAGCGTGACCACGGTTGACTGAAGCAGCGAGTGCAACTTGCTGTGGCCAAAGAGAGAGTGAGAAGTGTTAAAGCGCATCGTCCCCGCGCCAGACGTCGGAAGGCGGGACAAGCATTGCGGTTGCGATGACTGCGGGCAGATCCGTATGGAGCCGGCGGTTCAACGCAACAATAACATCAGGCTGAGTGTCGATGTAGAGTTTGAAAACACTCCGAATTCCAGCGGCCGAGCCGTTGGATGTCCAAATCCGACAGGCCAACCATGCGAGCCCACGTAGCAGCGCCGCGGCGGAAGCTGTGACCGGAATACCCCGCGGGGGCGATACCGAGAGATGTTAGGCAGGCCTTCAAGCAATCAATGAAAATTTTTCTTGTGAAGGCGCCGCGGCCCGCGCCACTCTGTTTTCGGCGTCCGAAAAAAAGCGGATCGTCGGGGAGCCCAGGGCGTGCGAGGTGCGCAATCATGTGGTTGTAGGCGCAGGTGGAGAGGTTGGTGGCGGGCTATGGTGATGCGGACACCCGTGCGAAAGGGATCAGTCTTGGAACCCGGGAGGTCGACGGTGAGGTAATTTTCATCTTGGATGATAACGTCTCGGCGTTTGAGATTAAATGCAGGGTCGAAAACGTCGTAGGTGACTTCGCCGCAGCGGAAGAACCCGGAGAAGGAGAGCGAGTAGGCAGATTTCAAGGTCTCCGCGAGTTCCTTCGAGATCCCCTTCGGAAGGATAGGGCCTGAGAGCGCTGCGATGATTTTTTCGAGGATGGGGTGGGTGATGGGCAAGCGCTCCTTGCGCTCGGCATCGCCGTGGAAGCGACGGATCCCCCGGATAACTCGTTCCAACACTCGGGAAGTGAACTGCTCTGAGGGATAGCCAAGATCGGCGTGAAACGATTTCAATGCGCCGACGTAGCGCTTTATTGATTTCCCGCTGACAGCGGGGGGGAGGGATGCGACCCACGCAAGAAGGTGCGATTCCAATGCCGGGTACGGGGAGAGCACGGCCCCCCCGTATTGACGGCCGACGAAGCGTTCAAACGATTTGCAGGCAGTATCATTGACTGTTCTTTATACTCGATATCGATGGCTCTCGGGTTCAAACCCGAGTGTCCGTGTTTTGCTTCTATTTTCGTGTTTTTTTCTCTTACTGTCCAAGCCCCACGCTGTGGGCCCCGGCGAGGGTACTCCGCGCAGCCCAGCGGCGAGCGCTCAGGGGGTCCGCGGGGGTCTCCCCCGCACTGGATAATCCTCACTCCAAATAAGCATTAAATATATTCAAATACACACGAAAAAATATATTTCAAAGCTCCATGCAGTGGGCCCCGGCGGCGAGCGGTTGCACCACGCAGTGGGCCCGCGCGGCAAGCGCCAGGGGGGTCGGAGGGGGTCTCCCCCGCACCAGATTCCAAAATATACTGAGAATGAGCTCAAAAACACGTAAAAGTAGGAAAATTAAATTATTCCTTTACTTGGATATGTCATCAGGCAAAAGGAGGAGGGTCTGGGGGAACACTGTTCCCCCCAGCAATAAATATGTCTCAAAACACCCTCCCACAACCGATTCTGACAGACGTGTCGCATAAACATGTGCTGGGAAAGGAGCACGTGACTGTCAGAGTGGGGGAGGCGAAGGGGCTTTCCGCGAGGGATCTGGAGCTGGTTCCGTTGACGGTTTTCACATCCGAGTGCCTTCATTGTGCGCTCGGCAATTGTGCATCAAGTAGACCTAGGGAGGCCACCCGCGGCAGACCATGTCGCGCTCGGGTCTGCCGCGCTCGGCCGCGGCGCGGCGGACACACCCTCTGCCGCCTAGGGGTCTGAATGCAGTGACTGGCTCAAGTATGTCTCCCCCCCTCTCCCGCATTTCTTTCTACTTACCGCCACCTCTTTTCTGCAGACCCAACATCTCCCTCTCCGCGACGCACACAGGGCGCGTCCCGCTCCTCAACACGCATATGCGCTACGTCCCGCCGCACCCGCAGCGTGGCTCGCCGTATTACCGCTACTGCTGCTCCCGCAACCGCCGCTGGTGAGCACGAGGTGCGTGCGCTCGGGGGAATGACCAAAATTCAACTGACGCCCCGTCCTCCCAGGTACAACTGCAGCGCGGAGGCGCAGCTAACCGAGCAGCAGGCGCGCATCGACCAGAGCGCCGGTGACATCGCGGCCACGGCCGCGGTGCGCGCAGAGGAGATCGCAAGGGCGGTGGAGGATGCGCGTGTGTTGGACGCGAACGGTGCGTTTCGTCCTGTTTATGTCTTGTTCTTGCGATATCAAGAGATACTCGCTAATGTTATAAAGAGATACATGCTGCCAACTAACTAATACCCCTTGCAGGCACCTCCGGCTGCACACGGTGCCAACGCGGCAGAGGTACATGCTTCGCACGCGGGCATACGCGTATCCAAGGACAGAGGGCTCGTGGGCCAGGTTTTGAAGGTGCAGAGCTTTGATCTCCTGGCGAAGGTGATGCTCGCGGAAGTATCATCCGGGCGTATGCGGAGGGTAATATTCCGGCGCTTCATCTTTCTGAATCGGGGGAGATGCACGAGAAGTCCTTGCAGATTGAAGGATAATTTGGTACATTTGTTTTCGGACGTGGTCTAGTTGAAACCAGATTTCCAGGTGCTCGTGGTCATGTTTATTCTCAGATTTATGTATTGATTTTGGCCGCTATTCGTTGCTCGGGTTCGCATCTTTCTATCGCTAATCAGCAGAGTCGCTTGTTCGTCGCGGAATAAGACCAAGTACTTGTGCTCGAAGGAAATCATCACAGTGTCCGTGTTTTCTTCGGGTGCTCTTTTTTTTTTTTTGCTCAAGACGATAGTTCATCGCTCATCCTCGCCCGGGTACAGGAAGCCCCCTTCGCCATCCCTCTGTCCCCTATCCCCACCATCGCCACCACTTCCCCTTCCATGTTATAAGCCTACTTCCGCATCCGCGGTGCGTCATATATCTATCTTCCTGATTATTGGTTTGCTCATCTGCTCCTAGGACACGCGCGAGAAATTTGTAAGACGTTTTTAGTCTTCGTTGCTATTCGTCTTCCTCCTCCCTTTTTTTGCCGGTTAATCCAATACGGCCTGGGAGCAACTTCGGGCACCACATTTACGTGTCTTCCCGTTTGAATATCTCCCTTAATGGACGGATAGTTGATCGGTGTCGCAGACAACACGGCTGACATGGACAACATGAATGGTCCTTTTTCTTCGCGCTTCCACGCTCTACTGATTCTCCCGTAGGCATCCTTTGTGGACTGATTGTTTTCTTCATTATTTCACCGCTCTGATTCTTAACTCTCGTAGGCATCGGAGCTTGTTGCCTTACTGAAGGCGAGTGGACCTCATCTTTTCGTCTTCTGCGTTTCAACCGTTCGCAGTCATCACCTCCAACAACACACCCATCCCCATCCCGACCGTGACTGAAAACTCCCTCAAGCAGAGGCTTTTCGCCAATGTGAGCGTTTCCAACCCGCCTTCATTCAGTCCTTGTTCATCATTTCCGCAGGAATCCATTGGTATCTATTATGAGCCGACCGCCGCCGACAATGACAGCAACGGGAAGACCAGATGCCTAAGCCTTTCGTTCGGCGGCTCCGATATCTCCAAGTAAGTCTTCTTTATCGTCGACGGCTCCCTTACTAAGCCAGCGGTAGGTGCACCAGCGAGATCAACTATGTGCCGATCACGAAGACGGACCCTGCGTGCAGTAATAGGTCATCGACCAAAGCGTCTGTTACAATGGGAAGGAAACCATGGCCAACTGCGCCGGCATCGCAGACACGTTCGTCCCGCTTTCAATTTTGCGTGTTGATCTTTCTAACATTCTTTCAGACCTTCCTGACTTATAAGGAGGAAGTGGGAGCGAAGCTCGACCCGTTCGTACTCCGCTCTGCCCATTTCCCTTTGTAAAGGCTCCCCGCGGTTCTCTAGAAATACCGACTTGCTTACTGTGACTCAGAAGCAGTTGCAATGCATGCAGGACATGTGCTCCAAGATCGGCGGGGCAAGTGGCCCTTCTTTCCGTTTTCTTTTATCCATGATGCTGACTGAGTGCAGAAGTAGTACAAGCTCACCCCGACGCGCAGACCTGGCCGCGCAGCCAGAATGAGAACCTTGGCATCCTGACGGATGCAATCTGCCTGATCTTTGCGTCCCAGGAACAGATGAAGAACAAAGGTCTTGACTTTATCAGTAAGAATTTTCCTTTGTCGTTCTTCGAGTCAAACTGACGCAATTGTTTGTAGACAAATACCCGTTCCTCAGGTCTGTTTCCCCTTTATCTTACTGAGTCGACCAACATTTTCTTTTGTTATTCTGTCTTCTCACATCTTCTTGCATGGCTCAGTTATTCGGCTGAGGTGCGTTTTCCATTCATTTCATTCATATCCTTACTTGCCCTATGCTCTGCTGTATGGGTGCTTCTCCTGCCTCCGAGTCGGCCGACCCATTGTCCGCCTATTTGCTGTCTTTGATCCACGCATCCCACTTTTATTCACTTTACTGCATCATTTCATTTCTTTCGCCTGTAGCATTAACATTCATCCAATTACTGAATGCAGGTTTTGCCTTCTTCATCTTAAGGGCGCGGCGAAATCTTAATCGAAGATTTCCGCAAGCTGCAGCTGAATTTTTTTCCAGTTCCAATCTATCCGCACAGTCAAGTTCAAGCTCTATCGCAATACTTATCGTACGTGCTTCTCTTGCTGGCTCTCGTTGGATTCAAAGTACTGACATACAGAAATCATATTCAACGCGCGCAGGGACTCTGCGTTAACACCGCCATCGTCTTGAAAATCTCCTCCAACGGTATGCTGTATCGCCGTTATTCCAAATAACGTGTCGCTTATTGGATAAACTCAGTTCAAGGTGGGCTTTTATTAAATACAGCATTACTGACTAGGCATTCTTTCTGACTAATTCCGCCCCAGGTTCCGGTGTGCCGAGTGCCGAGAACAGCCCCAGCTCCTCGTCACAGCTGCGCGCGAGGAATGGGCAATCGGTCTTCCACCGAAACCAAAGAAGTCGCGGGCGAATGTCGCCTTCACCACTACGACTGTGCTGATTCCACAGAACTACAGGGAGGCTATGAAGCTCCCTGAAATCTGGATGGCCCCAACGCAGAAGGAGTACGTGATGTTAGTTGGTCAGGAGACGTGGGTTCTTGTTGACCAACCTTTTGGTGCGAACGTCGTTGACTGCAAATGGGTCTTTGCGGTCAAATAAAACACCGAGGGCGAGGTTATCAAGTGGAAAGCCTGCTTAGTCGCCAAGGGTTTCCAACAAATTGCAGGTGTCAACTTCTTCGAGACATATGCGGGTGTTGTACGCTATGAATCTCTTAGAATGCTGTGGGCCATTGCAGTTGAGGAACCCGGTTGGTACATGGCCATGGACATTGTGAAAGCATACTTGAACGGCGACATGAAGGAGACGGTCTACATGTGACAGCCCGAAGGCTTCGCCGTACCAGGGCAAGAGAATAAGGTGTGTCTCATGAAGAAATCACCCTACGGATTCATGCAGTCCGAGCGAAATTGGGCAGAGCACGTCAACGCGTCGCTGGGTGCTCTGGGCTGGGTGCGCTCACGGACAGACCCTGCGATTTGCATCTGTACAACCAGTACCGGGACATCGATCATCGCAGTCTATACGGACGACATCGATGGCATCTCGACGACCGAGGGCAGCAGCTGAGGACGCCCCGTTGCAATCCTCCACCCATGCATCATTCATTTCATTCTCATGTTCACCGCCCCGAGATCTTTCCCTCCTCGTGTCCTCAATCTCTCCCCACTCTCTTTCGGTCTCGTCCTCCCTCGGATATTTCTGATACCTTCAGACGGCCTGCTACAATCTTTATCTACGTTTTCCCTCTACAGTATCTGCCTATTTTCCATCTGTACTCTAGCATTCCTCTTCACGATTTGGAAAATTGATTATGGACCCGTCATGTACACCACATTTGCATAATTTATCTATTCCCTATGTAACTCGGCATTCCTTGGCGTCAAGCAGTAATCATTAGGACCCCAATCAGACCATGTCAAAGGACATTGTTGCTTGCAATTTGATAGTGATTAAAAGATTCAAAGTACTCGTAATCACCGTGCGCAGTGGCGGCCTGCACCACACAAGTCTTTGAATCTATAGGCAGGAGGTACTCTGTTCGATTCGGGATCAGCCAAACGATCTTCAAGTTGTCTTTTTCGTTACATCGGGTGAGTTGAACTGGACGAGGACTAGGGAAGAAATACAATGAGGAGCAGTGAGTAAGCGGGAATGGAACGTGATATAATGCAACACACCTGGGAATTAGCCATGTCAGGTTAACCAAGTCCGCAAGGAGATGAACGCAAGGAAATAGGACACGGGTTTGAGAAGGAATAGGACTGATCGTACGGGCACACCTCGAAAGTATCCAGAGAGCATCGTGAAATGCACGAGGAACCCGTTCAATTCGGGTTCGGTCACTCACGCGCAGTCCAGCTTTATATTCGAGGAGCGCAGTTGGCTTTTGGCATAGTTAAACTACAACGATAATCTGCGGACCAGAAAGATTTGGTGTGCAATATCCTCCAGGGGTGGAGCAGACTTTGGATGGTTCAAATTTATTAGCTGTGTTTATCTGCGAATTGGATTAACGCAAGCATAACCTAAGGTACTTGGGGCTTTCGACTCACTCACTCGACTACGTTGCCGTATCCTGAATTCCCGTGATAACCCATTTCCCCTCCATCTTTAACAACGTAAAAACGTTGACTCCCCTACTCCTCAGCACACCGTCCATGGTCGTAATGAACGGCGCCCACACAAAGCCCAGCTCACCAATGCGCCGCGTCTGCACGTCGAAAATCGGTTCTTCGAAGACCGTCCCGGGCAGCGCCGCCTCCATAATGCGCTTCACACGCTCCACGAGCTCCGGAAACGTCTCGAAGATATGCACCGCGGGTGGTCGCGAGTGTGTCGCTCCGCCACCTGGGAGAATAGGGCTCAGTACATGCTCCCAGTCGCGGGCCTTCAAGTGCGCAAAGAATGCGTGGACGGGCGCCATCACCGCTTCATCTTCGTCCTCGTCGTTGTCGGCGGGTGGGGGCGGCGCATCTGGCATCCACTGAGTATCTGCGGTGCCAGATATCTTCCACCCCTCTCCAGGCATATTGAGCAGCGATACGGCATTGACCCCGCGCGCGCGCTCGACGCCGTCGACGCGCACGCTGTAGCCTGCCCAGACTGTGGCGAGATCACCGTGCACCCAGATGTCAGGCCCGGGTTGCCACGAGGACCTCCTCGACAGAGGATGCACCAGCTTCAAGGATGCGGCTGATTTCGGCACTGGTGTCGGAGACCATTTGGGCGAGGCGGGTTTGGCGTAATTCGTTTGCGGCGGGATGCGAGAGGAGAGCAAAACTGGAGGGGAGGACATAGGATTGGGCTTTGGACTCAAGTGGGGGGTTGTTGCTGAGAGCAGCGACAAAGCTTTGCACGGTCCTGAGAGCAGCGGCCTTGGAGGCGTCGTCGGTCATGGTCGCACAGGTCAGCAAGTGGGCCCCACATCACCAAAAGCGGGAGGATCCTGATGATCGCTTGTGATGGCGGCAAACATGGACCATGCTGATGGCGTACTGCCAGGGTTTGCAAGGCTATCACCAACCATTGAAAAGCCGTCACAGGCTGGTCCGGGTATGGCAGCGGGACCGTAAGCCTTGTGGTCCATTGGCAGGGCTCAGTTAGGTTGATTGTAGTATACATTGGCTTGTACCAGACTTCGAGAAAGTTTATTGTATCCCTCGCCAAGTCGGAGAAGAAAAGATATATCTTTCAGCAAGCAATAAATATGGGGTTGGGCATTGGTCGATCGACGGCCGTGCAGTATGTACATGTTTGTTCTCAATTAAATCCAGAAATTGATGGTTTTTCGATCTTTTTGCGTGAACATATCCAAAGGCGGCATTCTGGGCAAACTTCGAGAGAGAGAAATGTTCTCAACATGCGGCGCTATGTCCTCCCAAAAACTAGGGCTGTCATAATGACTCGGCACATTGTTGAGAGGCCTTTGATTCTGCCATTTGGAAGCGATGTTCAACCGAGGACTGTGTGGTCCAGAATGCTCCTAAAATCGCGATAAATTCCACAGCTACGCCTCAAAATATATGTAGCTCGCATACAAATTTCTGAAACACGGGCAGTTCTCCTTGTCTCCCAATTGCGCTTGAAGGATCAGTGGTCAATCGTGATTTGATGGGGACTGTGTTCACAAGTACAACTCAATCGGAACTCCAGTCAGGAGAGTGGAATTAACTACATTATGTTTACTGTCTGTCTTATCCGAGAACCTGGGCCCAGGTTCTCGGATCAAATAGTTAAAAGGTGCGTTGGAGGGACGTAGGATCTTTCCAGGGTAAACGGTGAAGAAATCCCAGAATAAACAGCAGAAAATTGCTATTAATGGCGGTCAGTGGGAAGTTCAGTGGAACGTAGTCAGAACATGGGTAATCTGTGATTAGTGAATTCTAAGACTGGAAAGGATTGTGGCGAAGACTATGGATTGTGTGAAAAAGGTACCGCAAAAACTGCCTAGTAACGTCGAAGGAATCCGGTAAACGAAAAATGAAGGTATTCAATTCGGCCGCGGAGCGAACGGAATAGCTTTGGATGGAGACTGAAAGATTGCGGGGACATCGAGAATTGCCGGGTAGAGAATAATCTTGCGGCGTGCATAATTTCGGAATTATACGACTTGACACGTAGGATAAGCCGAGGTTGGGGAGATGGATCAGTGTTTGCCAGCACAAGCCCATTCAGATTGAGGGAAACTTGCGCAACCGGCCATGTATGGACCCAGGCACAACAGTTGCATCCAAGGAGCAAGATTTAGCTGACAGTAAACATCTGAAAGCCAGAAGATTCCGAGTGAGGCGCTGGGCAGAAAAGCAGCAGGGAAGGTAGTCTGGAGTTTATCGGGTGGGGCATGATTGGTGATGAAGTTATTATGTAATCGTCGGACTTTGAAATATCGGGCTGGTTCCGCCGATGCTTGAGCGATCCTTCGTGCAAAATGCAAGAAGCCAAATCGTTTGCAATCAAGGTTGCTTTAGTTCTGTCGGTTCAGAATGGGCTTCTGTGTCATGCACATCATAAGGTAGGGGACAGACAAGTGCGGTTGCCCCACGTGATCGATTAGCCTTATTGGGAAGATTGTTATCTTTTCACTGAAATGAACCTGTTCTCAGACTATATTAGAAAATCTGGCCCCACAGTTCTATGTGAATGTATCATGAGATAGCTCCCAAATATTTTGAGGAATTTCAGTCAAGAAATGGGGGACGAGTTCCCAAATTGAAGTGGGCAGGTAACGCGATTGATGTGGACAGAGAAGATCATCAATGTCTAATCATTTTGGAACTAGTCCTCCATTTCTCAACCAAAATTCCTCAAAATATTTGGGAGCTGTCCTATGATACATTCACATAGAACTGTGGGGCCAGATTTTCTAATATAGTCTGAGAACAGGTTCATTTCAGTGGAAAGATAACAATCTTCCCAATAAGGCTAATCGATCACATGGGGCAACCGCACTTGTCTGTCCCCTACCTTAAAAGTTAAAGACCGGCAAACTCACAACCATAACACTTTCAAATTATTGCAGTGTTCCTGCGGCGAACAAACATCGAAAGCTGATTCTTTTCCTTTCCAATAGGTGATAAGAATGTCACATTCTGCGAAAATAACCCCAGAAACCGTGGTCTTGCAGCCAGAAACTTCTATGATTATATAATAAGGCCATCAGCGATCACAAGTCCGTGTTAGTCAACAGACTATAACATGTGAGCTTGCGAGCACATATTTGTTATAGTGTCTGTCTACGAGAGACTACAGGGAAGGGGACGGAGACAGCGAATGGGAGACGACGACAACCTTGGCCTTTATGTGTGCCACGGGGATACAGCCGCAGTGAGAAAGTTGAATGGCCTGAGGGCATCGTGAGAAAAGAGCTGCGGCGCAGTGGGAATCTGCTACGGATTAGGTCAGCTGACGGAATAGCCTGAGTATGCAAAGGGGGAAGGGGGCAAGATCTGCAGGACGAGAGGAGAGGGAGCGCTTATGGAGATACGACTACATGGGGCAATTACACCGCCAAATGTGATCAAAGGATGGTTAACAAAGTTACTTGGAAAAACTAACTTAGCCTTACAAAACTAAATTTACTTTACTTGTGGCAGACAGGTAAAGTAAAGTAAGCAAAAGTAACTTTTAAGTAACTTAACTAACTTGTAAGTAACTTAAAGTAATGTTAAGTTAGAAAATGTACCAGCATGCTAAAGTAAGTTAATGGCTCTAGGGGTCATAACAAGTGTTGATTCATGCCCTTACGACCATACACTGATTGGGAGATTCGAGTTTTTCAGCACAATTTACGGTGAAAAATGTTGTTTGTTTTTCAGACATTTTTCACTGAAAAAGTAGCTGAAAAACTCAAAACATTTTCACTATTTTTTGAGTTTGAGGTGAAAAATTCAAAAGGAAGCTCAAGAGAGGTGAAAAAAAATTGAATTTTTCACCGCTTTTTTCAGTGAAAAATGTCTGAAAAACAAACAACATTTTTCACCGTAAATTGTGCTGAAAAACTTGAATCTCCCAACCAGTGATAGCTTGACGAACTTGGCGGGATTTGATGCCATCTGATGGCATAAGTTACTTTGTCTGATCACATTGATCGAACTTGGCGGGGCAAGTTACTTCCAAGTAACTTGAAGTAACTTGAAGTTACTCAAAGTAATTGGCATGTTTCTGCACCCAAACTGGTAAATCCTTTTGTTATGATCTTAATTTATAGAAAAATCCAAGTGGATGAAAATTCTGTTCCAGGTGTGGATGAGTTTGGTGTGACTTTGGTACCACCAAACTATATGGAAACTGCTTGATGGTCGACAAAACAAGTAAAATGTTGGAGGGAAATATATTAACAGTGACCTGTGTTCAAAATATTGACCAAGCTGCCACTCTGCAGCGCCAATGTCCAAGGGATGTCCTCCTGACAATGTGCATCTGACACAAATGTTGAAAGAGCACTGTCCAACATATGAAGAATTCGTCATCATGAAAAGAGAATTGCTGCGCTGGTATAAGTTCAGAGTACCTTCCTCACTCTCTAACTATGTTCAACGCCAAATTCCCAGCTCTCCTCATGACAATATTCATCTCCTTCGTGGCCACCGGCCCAATCGTACGTGATTCTTAGCATTATCGTTTCCCAACGCACCGCTAATAATTCAATGGCATCGATAGAAATACTGCGGGAAGAGATGTCTTTGGGGGGAAGAAACTCGTGAGTTATTCTGTCCGTGGTGAATAGAGACCTTGTGGTGAGCCACCGGAAGCACCCGGTGGCTCCCAAGGCATGCGATTCTGGTGGCGCCCTAAATGACGTGCAACCTACTCAAAATGAGCCACCGGACAAATTGGGTCAGCCACCAGATGACATTGTCCCTGCATAGCACCGGTGGAGCCACTCGGTACCGCATGCCTCGGGAGCCACTGGGTGGCTACCGGTGGCTCACCGCAAGGTCTCTAATGATCAGCCCTGAGATCAGGTTTGAATGGATAGATACACTGTGTTGAGGGACAGGATCCGGTTACCTTTCCCTGTCATGTTGTGAATGGTTTCATGTGATTTACTTCGGTGTGCATAGGTGCAATGGAAAATGTTAACCAGATACTTCAGGCGAGAATAGGACAGTAGAAATATTGGGTAGCTAGCAAGATGAGTTGCGACACACACAGGGATATAGGTGGATAGGGAAGGGGTGATCCAATATTTGTTGAAATAAAATATGAATTCACAGATGGTTCAATGTACAACTGCAGAGCAGGAGGGTGTTCATGTCGTCCGATTGTTTATTGGGAAGATGCAAGTTGTATAATCTGACAATGAGGAGAAAATGAGGGCGCACCTGCTTCATTCTGCCGCCAATCTTCCAGGAACATTGTTCCCATCCAGCACAATTTGATGCCCTAGCCCCAATTGTGTGCACTTTCACCGTGCTTTCACGAAAAAATACTTAGAATACTTTCAAGCAACTGAACATGTGTGAGGGACTCGGATGGGAAGCTACGCAAGATATGCATTATGTCCGGAGTTCACCTCGCATGCCACGACGGTCCTTTCTCTCAGCAGACACCTTGTCAGCGGGAGCTGGTACATCCCATGCATTCAATTATGTGGCATCGAGCGAAACGTACGAGGTCTAAAGTAGAGTGAAAACAAGCTGAGTCAGTAAAACACGTAAATACCAGCTAGCAACAAAATAATCTCGCCTCCAAATTCATTCGGACGCGGGGAGATGGACCCGGGCTCCCGCTTAATGAACCTGGAAGATATTGAGCAAACTCCGAGACAATTTAATTTAATTTTTTTTTCGGCAGTAGAATTGATCCCAACGGATTGAACACTCGAACAAGTGAACTTGGCGGTAAATGATGCCATCTGATGGCAAGTTACTTTGGCTGATCACCCGTGAAGTACCGTAAAGTTAGCCCCGCCAAGTCAAAGGGGCGATCAAAGTTAAAGTTAGATTTCACAAGTTACTTTGTTCACTCTCTGATCAAAGCACGGGCATAGAGTTGAAGATCACAGCCTGCTCGGAAGATGAGAAAGACAAATTGGAGCAGCACAGAGACAGAAACTAAATCGAAAGCACGGTCCGTAGCAGATCATAGGGCCATTGCATAATAGGGCATCACCGAGAAAAGGGAAAAGAATCGACCGCGCACAGACTAGACAGACGTCCGGAGCTGATCATGAGACTGCAGCCGACAGAGTGCAAAGGATATACCGGTTTATGCTGGGAAAAGCACCGGAATACGTGGATTGCGCAAGCGGCCGGCAGGAGCAAGGCAGGAGAGAGAGCAAAAAGTAGTTGAGCCTTATGGAGAAAGCAATCAACATGTGCAAGTTGATGAGCACCGCCGAACAAGCAAAATCTTGAAGAACAGTTAATATCTGTACATATTGGATCGGAGAATCCGGGGTAGACGAGCGCAGAGAGAGAGAAATTGAGGGGAGCAATAACCATGTACTCGGAGTGAGTATCATGAAGAGGCGAACTGATGAGAACGACACGCAACACACCCTGAAGACTAATAGCCAATAATGTCATCTCAACCTCAACGTCAATTCATCGCCTCGGTGGGGGCGTCTTCGGGCCTGCCACACGAATCCAAGGTCAGAATTGCGAATAGACGAGAAGCGAAAAAAGAAGTAGTAATTAGCAAAGCACCAAACAACCCCTCCCTAGGTGGCGGCGCACGCACTTCCGTACCAGTCGATGCGGGGACGAGGAGGGGGTTGGGACGCCATTGCGCCCATGCGGGGAGATTTGCGTTCGGATGAGGGTTCGGCACTGCGGGGGGAGGAGCGGGTGCAGCAGCGGCGATTTTTTGTGCTTCGTCGACGCCTTGGGTGCGAGACGCCGCATTGCGGGGGGCGGGTGGACGACGCGCCAGGCGCCAGGTGCTGGCGGGTGTGGTGGTACTGGCGGGCCGGGTTCGGGTTCGCGGATGTGTGTCTGTGGTGATGCATTAGTCTATCCGTTGGCGCGAATATATAGAGGAAATGAATGGAAACAAGAAATGAGGAAAATGTGAGACGCACTCCATACGGCCCACCGATATACCCGGCGCTCGCGGTACTCGGAGGCCCGCCATACCTCGCCCTAATAACCCTCAACTCCTCAACCTCAAACTGCATAGCACGTCTCTCGTCGCGCAGCTTGCCGACCTCCTCGAGAAGGATCTTGACTTCGATGGACAGTGCTTTTGAGAGATCTGTTATGTACCTATCATTGGGATCATTGTTAGCAAGTTAAAGATGGTATAAAAAGATATTGGAGAACAGAAGATGAAAACGAAGGGAAGGTAAAGATAGAAGCGAATGGAACGGAAACGCACTTCGGCCCGCCTCCCTGTGCTTGCGCTAAAGCCGATGCTTGCAGCTGGGCTTGTATTTCACGCTGCTGCTGTAGTTGCAGTTGCGCTTGTGCTTGCGCCTCCCAGGCCGTTTGTTCCTGTGGATATTGTTTAAGCCCGCCTCCCTGTGCCGATACCTGTGGTTGCGGCTGCTGCCGATGCGCCCTTAGGAAATCGGTCATCTGCCTAACCATTAACGTTATCAGATTCATGGCCATGGATGCAGAAAGATAGATCACTTCAGGCCACCGTTATGGTGTACCCTTAGGGTCTAAATTTTAATGAGGAATAACTGACCTATGGGGTATCTAATTTAAGTGGTCACCCAGTCTGCTATGGTCTGTCCCACCGGATGCTGGTCTGTCCCACATCACATGACCATCTGGGATGTCCCTCAGTTCTGAGAAATCCCACTTTTTGTCATAGACATTTTTGGGTCCAATTCAGCACCTGTGGTATTGTGCGTAGGTGATCTTGGCAGCTCTCAGCTGCTTCTATTATGGGATACAAGAGTATACATAACAGGGAGATTTTCCCATTCTCCTTGGCCAGAAACTCACCCAAAAAGTTGGTTTGGGGTTCATTTGAGGACTTTTTTTGGCTTAATCCTAACAGCTTTTAGTTCCCTTGAGCAGTCTATAGTATGATGCGATTAGTACACATCATTTTAGGACCTAGGAACATATCAATTCTGATTTTGCTAAAAAATATGTTCCGGATTTGGTTGTAGGTACCTGAATTTTAGTGTATGTGCAAATAACACATATCTCTGTGCTTTACATTAGAAAGCTGTTCAGCATGTTGGCAGCAAGGATATAAATAGATACACTGTGTAGCCCGCAATCACCCTGGCCTATTCTGTGCATGATGAAAAGAAAATGGGTGTTTGCACACCAGTTACCTAAGAATGGGGGAAACCAAATAAGCTCTCAAGGTGGAGAACAACATGCAACATGCTACATGATGGGAATATTCTGTAGCAGACTATATTGCTACCACAGCTTCCAAACATTTAACCATCATCCACTCAATTACTGATGTGACCAAATATCCAGCCAATGGCAGAACCTGGAACCTGGCAAACTTCCCTGAAAAATTTACTTAGAAGCCTGTATTCTGGTGCAGCTCGGCTTGCAAAAGAGTCAGTCACCATGCAACTCAAGGAAAATTATTCATTGTCAGTGGTGCAGTCAGGTACCACATGGGGCGCAGAATCTTTGATCTTCTGCAGAATTTTCAGTGAGAGTGATTCTAGCACAAATGGAAGATCCTAAATGCAAATGGTACCTCACAGGGTATGTGTGGGGCACCCCAGCCCAAATGGGACATCCCAGGTGGGATATCCCAGGTGGGACTTCCTTGTACGCATGGGATATCCCAGCACAAATGGGACATCCCAGGTGGGACCTCCCAATACAGGTGGGGTATCCCAGGTGGGACATCCCATACGTCTGGGACATCCCACCGCAAATGGGACATCCCAGGAGGGACATCCCTGTATGTGTGGGATATCCCACCACAAATGGGACATCCCAGGAGGGACATCCCTCTATGTGTGGGATATCCCACCACAAATGGGACGTCCCAGGGGGGACATCCCTGCATGTGTGGGATGTCCCACCACAAATGGGACATCCCAGGAGGGACGTCCCTGCATAAGTGGGATATCCCACCACAAATGGGACATCCCAGGAGAGATGTCTCAGTATGTGTGGGATATCCTGCCACAAATGGGACATCCCAGGAGGGACGTCCCTGCATAAGTGGGATATCCCACCACAAATGGGATATCCCAGGAGAGATGTCTCAGTATGTGTGGAATATCCTGCCACAAATGGGAAATCCCAGGTGTTGGAATGGCAAGCCACCATGTTTACACTCTGCTGGCACAGATGTGTTCAGTGACAAGTGCACAGCCAAACACAGCTGTGGGCTGAAGTTGGAGTTGAAATGTTCAGGTTGAAGTGCTATGATATCCTATTGTTTCTTAGGCGCATTGTTCTATGTGCATTTTTCCTTTCCCCCCATCTGACTTGAGCAATATTTCTACACCAAGTCAAATGTCCCTGTGTGTGTGGGATATCCCAGCACAATCCTCGCTGCTGACAGTGAAGTGCAGACAGGCCTTGACAAATGCCAGTTAATCAACTGACAGTTTTTTTACTATGTGAAACACAGTCGAAAGACTCCCAAAGCAGAGTGCAGGACACCTGGTTGGCCATCAAATCAAGCCTGAAGCCACTCAGCGTAATATTGAAAAATCCCTTGGTAGTAGGGAATCACACCGTACATACAGTATATGGTAGGTGTCAAAATACGTGAATACGGACTATTACAGCACAATACAATGGGCTTTTCCATGGCTGATGGTACAAGGTGGATCACATATGTATACGGCATGATATGGGAAATGGCCAACTCGGGGAAGGGAAATCAATCAGGATGGGTCTCTGCAGGACAGATTCACTCGTTTCTGATCTCCGGCCCCAATTTTGAGCAATATGCCCAGAGGTAACAAGTTTGCTGGTGGCCGCCACTGACTGCCGGTGGTTATTGGCGGCCACCACCAAACAGTGTTTGATGGTATCCATCACCAAGGCCTCTGATTTTCACCAATCACCACTGGCAATGCTCGGACTGTCATGCCGTCCTCTCATTGGATTACACTGATTTCCGCCATCAGGTGCTGGATGTCAGCCCAGTTGTAGTTAAAGATGTCAAGAACACATGGAACAATTCTATCAACATCAGAATGGCATTCGGGGACCAATTGATTATGTCTACCTTGGTTCAAGTTTTGAACCTTCATCTGAACTTGAACCATTGATTTGAAGCATTTTTCTCGTTGACTCCACCCCAACAGGTACATTTTTCTACCTGTGTATGAAGGGACAATTTATACAAACGGGGCATATCCACAAGTTAATGGATATTTGAAACCGGTCCAAACTTGCAGTGGTACAAGAGACTGGTCGGCCGCTTCACGGCCTCCCATTCCCTGATTTGTAGCTGAATAGAGTACAGGTGATTGGTTGCAAGATAACATTCAAAATTATCTCATACTTCATTAAGTAATGGAATTGAATTGAGTTGAGTTGACACGTGATTCCCTTTCACTCTGCCTGATGAAATATGTCTGTTTTCAGTGTTCCATTCTTATTATTGCACTGTTTTCACATTTGCCTACTTCTTCGCCGCGGCAGCCTTTGTTTCGGGGCAGTGGGAGCCATCTGTCCATGTTAGCGCCAGAGCAAAGATTCTTAGAAGTGCAATGTCAGATGCTGTCGATGCCGAAGGATTGCTTGGCGGGGTGCTGGCGGGAAAGAGTACTCCGAAGCCGGGCGGCCAGTTGCCGTGGTGCACAACATCAGCGGAAATGAGCGGAGTTTAAAAGGCTTCAGACGGACGGACAGGCTTAACTCTATAAAGAGGGAGATACTATACAACTACTAATTTGGGGGTCCCCGAGAACCATTGACGATGACATCCAGTGGAGCTCCCCCAGACCAGCTTTTGGTGGAATCCAGCATCTGCCGGTGATTTCCACTGGCGCACCAGTGTTCAGCAGCCAATGGAACTGCCGATCAGCCGCCGGTTGCTACCTCCGCGCGGATTACTGTCAATTTCGGCCTGATACGGCTTGATACGGGTCCGTAAATCGTATACGTACGGGTCGCTCGGCATGCATGGAATTTGGCCACGGTACAGACATCGTACGTTCCGTACGTACATCTAATCATAACCCATACGTACGGTGCGGATCTATACACAGAGTATGCCTAACAAAATTCATTAACCCCTTCTCGATAAATGTCCGCCATCTCGAGCGCCGCCAACAATTCAAAGTCCTCCTCACCCTCGCCCTCGCCGATTCCATCATCGTCCTCGTCAGAGGCATCTTCTGCTGTGCCATAATGTCTGTCCTCCCCTCGAGCCGGCCGGTGGACATCAACAGCACACTGAGACAGTTGCTCAGGTTCCGGACCCCAAGGTGGCAGAGACGCGATGTCCACGCCGAGGTCAGGGAGTGCTCTATCCCAAGTGGCACATAGTCGAACAAGCTTGTCACGTAGCAGCTTGAATTGATACTTGTCAGCTGCTGACTCTAAGCGAGACACCGTTAGCACAAATTTCATGTAATATCATAATTAACACACCAGCTTGTTCCAGGGCAAGGTTGACCACTTGCCACTCCTCAGCAAACCATACCTGCATTGCGCATCTCTCTTTCTTCAACCGTACATTCTCCTCCTTGCATCGATCGAGCTCGAGCATGGCCCTGATGCCGGAGCGAACCTTCTCGTCACACAGCCAAAGGGGCGGCTCTGCACTGATCTCGTCATCATCCAGGCCGACATCCTGCCAGATATCGTCATCCATGTCCAGTTGCCACAGGTGATCTGCTGGGATAGGAAGGGGCGCCATTGAGTGAGGAGGCGCTTTCTTTTGTTTGATAAGTGTCACGATCTCCTTGCAGAGCTTGTTGTATTGCCCATTAAGCTTGCTTATCGTTGGCTCGCGACGCTTTACTGCGGCCTCCGTGTGTGCGTACAACTTCTGATCTATAACCGGTAAGTGACATCGCGTATGGATCATTCGTGCCGCCACTCACCATTTACAAGCCGCCGGAAGGAACGTTCCACTTTATCCAGCTCAAATTTGCGAGCTCGAAGACGATCACGCAGGCGACGCTTGAGTGCACGGGCATTCATGCGAAGCCGAATGTACGTGCTCTTCCCAAGCTTCCGCAACGCCTGGTGCTCCTGAATGCCCAAGGCCGTCTCTCTCTCGTGTAGCTGTTTCTCGGCCTTTGATAACGCTTCCTCGGCTGCCCCCATAGCCGCTTGATGCATTACTGCATCAGGGTCGTCTTCCTGTACAGCGTTGAGAAAGATATCCCGTAACTCCGACACACGCATCCGTCGAGTCTTGATTGCGGCACGCAGCATTATGACAGCATTGACAGCTTGCTCTCCGCGGTTTTTTTTTGCGACCTAATAGGATGCATTAGGTGAAGCACAAGAGGATGAATTTCACGTACGGGGTAAAGGCTTGGTTTGAGCCTGAACCTGTAATAACCACTGCTCACGCAATACTTCCAGTGATTGTTCGCACTCCTCCAAAGCTTTCTCTGCCTCTCTCAACTTGCGGGTGGTGTGCAGGTGACGTCGCTTGATCCAATCGCCGAAGCGGAGGAGGCTGACCTCGTCGGCGTGGTCGATTTGGGAGTCTAGGGTGTACAGTCGGTTATGATACTACTCCTAAGTTTCAGAGTCCATAGTATGAATGATGAAATAAAAACACTTACACCAGAGATACGCAAATGGGATATTAAATGACTGATCGAGTGCCAGAAGCGCTCACAGCCTTCACCATCAGCTAGCCCGAAGCCCGATCGCTTGCGAGGATGGTAAAGTAGCTGACACGCCCACTCGTGACCAAAGGCGTGGAAGACCGATACAGCAAAATCCAGGCGACCCATGTAACGAGAAAGAAATCCCCACTTCCTGCAGGTGCGTTCCAATGTGCACGCCACATCGTATAAGAAACCGACAGAGATATTGAGTTGAAGATGTTGGAATAGCGTCTCCAGCAAGGCGATGACGTAAAATTGCTTTTCGCCCGCGGAATGCATGTTGACTACCCACAATACCCGATCGTGGCGGCAAAGAAGAGACATTAGTCCCGTGTCCTCGAAAAAATCTGCGCTAGCCTTTCTCCGTCGTTCATCTGCTGCTGTGAAGGATGCTTCGCAGCCGTCCAGAACCGACCGCGGCAAAAGGAGCTCAGGATGTTCATAACCGTCGTCGTCATCGTCGTTCACCATTGTTGCCCTTGCTATCGCAGGCTTCTTTCTCTTTTGCCTCGGATCTCCGGCCCGCACGTGTTCCACATACTCCTCAGTTCGGGCTGTGTGCGCCTCAGGGATGAAATGGGTTTTTGGATGAGTCCTTGGTGGATCTGTTGGGGATTTATTCTTCTTTTGTGTGAAACAGGCATCCAGAGAAACTATGACGTCCGCGCTGAAGTAAAATTAGTCGATAGCCTCCCAATATTGAGAAAACTCACAGCATACTGCCGTCATGCTCCAAATTACCGAAGCAAAGCGGGCACCGACTCCGCAGGTACTCGCTCGGCCGCGCACGAGGCTGGGGATCAGGGAATGGATTCTCGGCCTCGGGCGTACGCTCCCGCGCGCGCTTGGAACCGGTTGCAGGAGAGCAGTGCCCACGGTCTCCTGAGGGTGAAGAGGAGCAGGACGAGTCGCGTTGCTGCCCGACTGCTTCCCGACCTCGCGTGGGAGTCATAGATGAGTGGCGTGCATGATGCTTTCCTACGCGATGAGTGCGCCGCCCACGCGGCACTTCTCGTTCCACGTGGATGCCTTGCGGGGTCACAGGTGGCGTTGAAGGCGACGCGGCATTGCCGTCGTTTGATGTGTTGGTATCCTCTCTCTGCAAATGACTCGTCGCTACAGGAGGCTCTGGGCGCGCAGCGTCAGCGATAGCTTGGTACCGTGCCGTAGTCTTGTTTTTCATGTGCGAGTACCACTGAAGACAGCTGGCGAATCGCTTGCGCAAGGAGTTCTATAGTCATTTCTGTTTCGTTGCCCCATCCAAACTATGTAAAATACGCAACACACCTGGTGATCCAATTGGAAGCCCATCGTTTTGAGGGTACACTCGAGTGTAACGCTGAAGGCCGTATGATTCGGCGAGATTTGGAGGAAGAGATTCCTCGCGAATTCTAGCACTCGCAGATCGACCGCTAACGATGGTAGGAACGGGGCGCATGGAAAGGCCCCCACGTGAATCAGCTGTACCGCCGCTGGGGTGCAGACACAGATTTTGATTGTGACATCTTCAATGCCTACGAAGTTGTCAGCCAGGCGAACAATGCACAATAATTGCCCACGTACAGGAGAAGCGGATGATAGTTATCTTCCTAGTGTGCCCCACGCAATTGCAGGCTGTCGACTGAGGAACCAGTTTTTCCAAGTCGCGCAAACTCTTGCTCTCGTATAGAACATCAATATAGTGGGGTATGAGGTTAGGAATAACCTCTGTCTGCCATCTCTGCCACTGAGCTACCCGTTTCCGTCCATGTTTACTTGGGGATGGTGGAGGAGTGCGGTCTGGCTCCCAAAGATCAGGCTCGCTCCGTAAGTTTTCCTCCACATCCTTCTCTGGCCTAGTTACCATATGCGTTCGACCGCAGGTGCTAAATTCGGTGAAACCCACATGGCCGAGTAGGGGTGGCAGGTGTGGCTGCACCAGCGTCCGACCATTGGCGAGGTAAATCTCCGGTCGGTTGCGGATGTGAGATGGGATCTTTTGCCTGTGGTGAGGGATTCCAGGACCTTGCGTCGGAAGATACGAAACCGTGCGGCTAGAGGCGGCGTGTCGTTCCTTCTTCGTTAGACGGGGGGCCATTGGTCTGAAACGAACCAAATTAGGTCTGAGCGTGTGAGATGGTTGCCAACATACACAGTTGCACCGTGACTGATAGCGTCCTGCTGTCTTAGTGTGCTGGGAAATAAATATTCACGCGGAGACTCTTACGATAACGTCGAACAGGTTAGACATAACCACAAGAATTGTAAGATATTTTGATGACATCGCCTAAAATTGATGTTCGAGTTTGACGTTTAGAAGCGGTCCTGCAAACACTTACCCCATGCAATAAGTAGATGTGGGTGGAGTGAGTGCGGGTATGGTAGTCCGATATGCAGTGATAAGGATCTTGTAGAATACAATGCATGCCACAGCAGAGATGCGAGAGCCAAAAAAGATGGAATGTGGAACTTGAAGAGCGCGCAATGAGAATATAACGGGTCAGATCGTACCGAACTACCAGACGACCAGAATAGCGAAGGAAAATATGTGCCACAGCCAACATAGGGGAGCTAAAAAGACGAAATGCGGATGAGCGAACAAACACAATACAGATGGCCAGATCGCGGGGATGCATCACCTGCGCGTACTTGAGCTAGCGGCGGCGTACGACGAATGAATGCTCCGTTCGGCACGTTATCTCGCATTATTCCCGCCGCGAATCACGCGTGATGCCACGCGTTGCGACACCGCCGGTGGTCCCTCGTCGCCGTCGTAGTCGGGAGCACCTTCAACGCGTCGCTTCGAAGCAGTTTTTTTTTTTTTTCACGCATAGTACGACTACGCGGTGTAGACACACTATGCGTGATGATTATTCATTGAAAACCATAATAAAAATTCGACTGCAAATTGCCCCTTACTTCACCCTGTGTGAGAAAACCCCAGTTAGGCTCGCGTTCGAGCTGTGGGGATGTGGACTTGCGCAATTTACGCGATCTGCATTTGGGAGGGAGTCGATTGCGGCTGTTAGCCACCAGACGGCGGGAATAGTGAAGGCAAACATTTCACCCTTCAGGTGCCAGAAACCTTATCAGAACACCGTTCTCTGGATAATCACATCTTGAGTCATTACTCGAGCTTCGTGTATCGGTAAGCGGACGAACAATCGAATAAATACAGAAATAAAGAAGACATCAATGTATATAACTACTCATCGCATAAATGACCCCCAGTGAAGGAGCAGCGCCCGAATGACAGTGAAACTGAAGCCCAGGCCCGCACTGCAGCACGCACCGACTCCCGCAACACTCTGTGGTGCATGGCGTCAAGATGGCGGGCTGCTGACTTCGTGCGGCACCCGCAGCGCTCCGAAAGACTGCAAAGGCGGAGTGGGAAGGGGATAACCGACATACGCGAGGGCACGGAAAACCGTGCGACACATCAGTGAGCTGAATTGCATGGGTGTAGGGCGCATACCTTCTTCCTCAGGTCTCTTCTAAAGCATTGTTCGTTGGGTACAACATTTGGGATAGTATCAAGAAAAAGCATGCTCGAACCAGAAGTGGGCAAGAAACACTACTCGGTAGAGACCCACAGCAAAATACAAGTCACGGAGAGGACAGATGGTAAGGAGAGTGGTGTCTTGACGTCAAGGAAGGAGAGACAAGCGATGAGTAGCTCAATCAATACAGGCAAGGTGAGTTGCGGGACTTGACCATGTCTTGCGGGACTTGACGGCAGATGCAGTGAGAAGAGGGTTGAGAGGGAGATTTGGGAAGATGGGGGAGAAGTCAATGAGCGACGTGGCGGTTGATACAAGCGTGGGACGGAAAGACATGTGAAGTCACACTGTGACGGTTCGCGTCAAGAATTGACAGATGACCGTCGAAATTCGGCGTGTTCAATTCTGTCACAAATGTAGCTGCAAACAATTTTATAGGGTCAAAGATATTGTATGATGGTTACTACAGCCTATGC
Organism: Mycena olivaceomarginata; assembly: GCA_029378375.1. Classification (NCBI taxonomy): domain Eukaryota; kingdom Fungi; phylum Basidiomycota; class Agaricomycetes; order Agaricales; family Mycenaceae; genus Mycena; species Mycena olivaceomarginata. The sequence continues at coordinate 48,860 of JARKIC010000028.1, read as the reverse complement.
TAAAATGTGGAAAGGCCTGATTGAACGGCTACTAGCATTCGTTCTTCCAGAATGCCTCCAGCCGATTCCAAAAAGCCATCACGGTCCCCAAGGACCCAGGCTATTTTGTGACCGGGCGAATGGCCTCGTCGGGATTGTGGCACTGACTTCTGGCTATGACTGGCCAGATTCAAATGTTTAGCTTCAGATGGCTCGACTCTTCCTCGATTCTCCTTCACTTCCTTTGATTATCTCGAAGATACATGTACTCCTACCCTGTTCTCGGTGCTTTCTGTTTTCTTCACCGCTGCCGCTTAGACTCCTGGCTGCATATTGCCAATTCGGACTCGGGTAAGTCTCTCTTCCTCAATTCCTCTTCGTCTTCCTTACTTTCTTCACAGATAGCTTCACAGCAGGTACCCCCGCCATGTGCGGCCATGCCCAAGGCGAGAACTGCATGAATAAGTTGATTGGAGAAATCCATTCTACTACACAGCTTTTCAATGGACTCAATGAGTGCTCCGAAAACCAATCTACGGATGAGCTCATTCAATCGCACCAAGCACTCCTTATTCATCTTTATATTGAGCCATCTGAACACGTTTCTGTAATCATCCCACTGTCAATGTTGTTCCTTGGTAAATTTACGGTATGATGTGGACCTTATACTCTACAGATCCGTAGACGCAACTTAGTCTATTTCACAAACCGAGGTTTTTCAACTGCCCAATGAAGTGAAATCACGGGTATGTTCATATTCACTGTGACCTTATGCTCTACAGATCCGTAGACGCAACTTTGTCTATTTCACAAAACCGAGGTTTTCAACTGCCCAACGAAGCGAAATCACGGGTATGTTCATATTCACAGTGACTCGGGATCATTTCAATTCAATTTTCAATATTTAGAACAGCTACACTCTGCGAGTTCGTCAAGAACATGCTTCTGAGTGGATCCGTTGCCTGGAGTCTCTCTGCCAGGAAAATATTTCTCACCTGCCTGCAGCACAAGATTAATACCTTTGTAAATGACCATGCAACCGTCTCGCTCAAGTGGCTCTTGGATCAGGTCATCAAACGAGGACTGGATGTCGGTCATCTCCTCCGAGTCAAGCATAAAGCCACAGGTGCCATTCAAACCAAAGAGTAGGTTGATAACCTTCATGAGTGTCAGTACGTGTTTTACTCATTCACTCTTGTGAAACTGATGCAGAGTTCAATCAGCCAGCAAAGAGGAGAGTCAACAACTCCCCAAAAATGCACGTGAGGGACGTAGTCAAGGCGGCGCTGTCTGCAATCAAGAAATGACGGAAGGGTCAATTACGCCCAGCCTAGCGAAACGATCCTAAGCTGGGTGTGTTTATAGGTGCTTGCGATGCCGCAGCTTGGAGGAGGGCCACAATCATTCCAATTGCCCTTCTAATGTATTAAGATTGACAATTATCAAAATTCCAATACAAATGTTTACTTCAAATGATCAGAGATGATGATTTTTATGTTTCTTTTTTCCAGCTCCAGAGGTGAAAGTTTGATGCACCTAATGCGGGGCGCACCGGGTAGCACCGAAGTTTGTGCTACGACGTGAATGCATTCAATGCAGTCCTTGTCAAAAAATGAGATTGCATCATGGTAAAGCCTGATATTCCAAAGAGATGCAGTGCACTGTGAATTTGAATCTACCCAACACAGGCGAGGTCTATGCTAACGCGGTTGGCGCCCTCTACTTTTGAGAGACCCAAAAGAAAGCATGAATCTCACGCCAAGAACTAAGTTGACTACGGCATCAACTTGGCACGAATCACCAGGTGCGCCTCGCCACGTCGCCTTGTTCTTTACTCCCATTTCCTGGCCCACGCCCGCACACTCCCTATCAGCACTACACCTAATAATACAAAGGGCGCACCACCGCCTCTGAGTGGTACGTGCTTCGTTTACTTCTACTGCATGACTTAAAGGACTCCACCGGCAGCGCCAGGAACATCCTCATGTAGAAGCTGAATGTATAAGAGCAGCTGCTCTTCGCAAAGTATGACCAGCAGGACATCCTCAGGAAGATGCAAAAGTCCATCTCTCTCGCTATCGTTCCTTTCATCTACTGACGAAACTGTGTAGGATTCCAAATACTTTGACTCAGGGGACTATGCTTTGTCGTAGGCCGGCATCGAGCCTCATAACACCATAGACCGCTATCCTCAACCTGTTAAAGTACGTTGATGCCTGTGATACGCGTCTCGATTCTGCTGACGGTCTTCAGCATCCTGCACGCATCGTCGCTGGCAAATGGCCACCACGGCGCTCATCGGGTGTTGCATCGTCACGGGCCTCTTCCATCGACTGCATATCTGTATACCCACTCGCACTCGAGGGCATCGACCTATTCGACCACCCACTCGCGCGGCGCATCGCGGTCGGCCACGTTGCGGCATGTGTGTACGTCCTGTACCTCAAAGGCATGGCACCCATCGATACACCTGATGTGTTTCCGCTCAAGTTGACTGGCATGTTCGAGGTAGAAGACGTGCTCCCTGAACCCCAGCTTTCTATCCTGTCCGTTTAGTGTACCAATGCACCCAATATATTTTATTTATTCCCGAAAACAGCCTGATTTGAGTCGCACTCGAGATCTTACCACATTAAAAGTTTTGTTACTCTACGTGGCACCGAATTGAAAACAATTCAGGCAGTCAATAGCCTGATACGCGATCCGAATAGGTGTGTTTCGCTCTCCGTGCGAAAAGGCAAAAAAAAAACCCCAACTCTTACTGCATTTCAGGTTTTCGTATTCTACATTGTGCCGCTCCACCCGCAAGAATTCTCAATGCCCATTACGCGTAGTGCGAAAACCGCTGCTGCAGCCACAGTAGCTGAACCACCCGTCTCTAAGAAAAAGGGAAAATTGCAAAAGACAGCAAAACCTCCCAAATCCAAATCCTCCTCACGCACATCCTCACATCGTAAGATGCCTGATGGATGGGTCCCACTCGAGCCAGTAGTACGTGCCACTGTGCCCGTCTTTTTGATCCAGTTCTTACCATTGTCTCCCCCCAGCCGAGAGAGCCTCCAGCTCCAGCCTCTGCCAGCCCTCGTACACCTGCGCCCGCTGCTACCCACCACCTTACACCTCCTGCCGCATCTTTGCCTGCCTCAGTTTCACCTTCAGCTTTGGCTCCGGCTCCCTCTGCTGCATCTCCAGCTGAAGCTCAGCTTCCTCTCCGGCCGTCTGTATCTGCTACCCTCCCCCCTCGTCCGCGTCCTCCTCCTGCCAAGTCATCGTCCCAAAACCCCCTCAACAGCGCTGACGACCTTCTATCGGATCCTTTCAATCTCTCCCATCGTCGCCGCCGTGCAATAGTCGCAGAGTCACGGCAAGAAGTGGACTCTGACGATCTTGATGCAGATAAGGACTACAATTTTTCCGACCGGGATACCATGGGCTATGTAGAAATTGTTGTGGATGAGGGACAGGAGGATGATGATGAGGAAGGTGAAGATGATACCGTCCGAGGTGACACCAAATACGAGTCTCCACACCTGCGTCGACAACATTCTGTCGACTTGGTGGCTCGTTCAAGAAGCCAATCCAGGGACCGTGCCCCCCAATCTGCGCGCCGCCACTCGGTCGATACTGACTTGCGTACCATATCGGGCTCGGGCTCGCAGTCACGCTCGGGCTTACGGCCACGCCTTGGCTCGCGTTCCCGTTCCCGAGACCGTCACTCGGAGGACGAGGGGGAGGAGGAGGAGGTAGAAGCTGATCCCCGCTCACGCACGCTGTCTGAGGATCGAGATTTTCATACGCCTCGCCCGCCGCAGTCGCGCCCCCGTTCCCAGTCGCGGTCACGCTCACAGTCGCACCTTCGCCTGCGGTCCCAATCCGAGTCTCCGCCCCCTCTGCGGGATCAGTTGCTGCGCCGCAATTCGGTAGTGGCCCATCCCCGCTCACTCACGCTGTCTGAGGATCAAGATTCTCACACGCCTCGCCCGCTGCAGTCGCACCCCCGTTCCCAGTCGCGGTCGCGCTCACAGTCGCACCTTCGCCCGCACTCCCAATCCGAGTCTCCGCCCCCTCTGCGAGATCATTTGCTGCGCCGCAATTCGGTAGAGGCCCATCCCCGCTCACGCACTCTGTCTGTGGATGAAGATCCACACACACGTCGCCCTCACAGCCGTGGGCGCTCACCTGCTCGGCATGGGTCTTCCTCCCAACACTCAGACCCGCCATCGCCTCGCATTACCCGCAGTCGAAGGCGTCTTTCGGGCCCGGCTCCCTCTTCACTCCCACTGTCCGAGTCTGACGACGATAGCACGGATGAATACGGGCTATGCAAGGCAGAGCAGCGGCGACTCGAGGAGCGCAGGGTAGCGCGGGGTGGGGTTCCTGCCCCTCAATCCGATGAGGAGGACGAGGAAGACATGCAGGACCTCTTGGAGGAGATTCGCGAGACGGGGTACCACGACCACAGCGATGACGAGACAGTGCGCAAAAATACGCGGTTGCCGAAGGCGAAGAATGGGAAGGAGAGGGGGGTGAAGCCAGCGGTGCGCCGCCCTGCGGGGGAGGCGCAGAACGAGCAATTATTCGATGCCAACGCCGACACCAATGTCAACGTTGAGGACGGCAGCGTCAAGCACAAAAGTGGCCCCCTCCCGCTCGACATTCAAGACCGCGCCATCGCCGCCCACGAAGATTTTCTAAATGCAATTGAAAGATTGGCGAACGAAGCAGGAAAATCCGCCCACACCCTACACCAGTTCCTTGGCACCTCCGTCAAACTTTTGCGGGATTCATCCCCTTGGAATGTCTGGCAGTCTTACTATGCTGAAAAGAACCCTAAATCGGCGAATAGTATGTCTTCCCCGTTATACACGTGCCTTCGATGTTAACTAACGCCAACTTGACTGCTTGTAGCGAGTACAGAGGATTACAATCGACAATCTCGGGAAGCTTTTGAAGCCGCATGTCCCAACCTTTCGAAGGAACAACTCAAGAACGCCGATCTCGTCTGGGCAGCTCTTCCCCAGCTGCGTGAATGGGAAGATAACAAGAACGCGAACGCGATTAGTATGTGGCGAGAGCAGGGGAAATTCAAGAGCAAGGTGAAGGTATCTATGAAACCTATAATACATATGGTGCGCGAATATTGTCTCCATATTCTTTTCTTTCCCTGACCGAGCACCTCGACAGTGCCGTCTCCTCTACTACCAGTTCGGCCTTCAAGTCTGCGGCTATGTGATCGATATAAACGGCGACGCCAGCTTCATGTTTGGTGGTACCGACGACGTCAAGACAGTACGGTCAGAGAACGAAATCTCTGTTGCCCAGAATATTAAGGACTTGGAGACGATGTTCCGGTGCGTTTGTGTAGTCTAATATATCCCTAATGCTTATGCATACCTCGCCATAGCACACTGGACATGAGACGGCGGGGCACGGAGGCTGGTCGTCTTGTCTTCCCGCGTATTGACCTGCAGAGCGATGATGCGGCAAACCGCGATGCCCAGCGTCGGAGATTTGGGAAGATTATGGGTAAACAAATGTGTGAGTCATTATGCTTTGCCGCCTATGTATAATATAATTGATACGCTTGCACCAGTCCAGCATTGTTTGGCCGCCGGGCTAGTCGATCAGGCAAAAGCTGCCAAGTACAAGATGACCTGGAACAAAAAGTTCTTGTACTGGGCGTGGCGAGGCAAGTTTCGCATCATCAACTATCCGGAGGCCTTACGAGCGATGGGGCAAATCATCGGGGACAACTACGACATGAAAAAGCCCGGCATGGCTCAATACAAGAAGTTCATGCCAGCGCTAGAAAAAGCCAACGCCCCTGAAACTACCGCTAAAGACCAGAGCAGCGAGGACGACGATGAAGACAACGAGGAAGCTGCAGCCAACGCAATAGCAATCGTAGCATGGTCAGACGGTGTGTTATCTCAATAGCTCCATTTATTAATTACTGACTCATCGCTGTAGACGAGAAGGAGCTTTCGCTCCGAGACCAGCGAAACATCCCACTTGTCGTCAGTGCCAGTGGACAGGCCCTTCTTTCTGTCAAAGATTGCGCGGATTATCACACCGCTGTTGTTGAAGCAGGCCAGCGCACTTTTCGACAAAACCGGGCATACTCTCCACGCCGGTCCCGCCACCTCGACGACTCGCATCACCACCGCTCACGCTCACGCTCCATGGGATCAGCCCCGCACAGGAAGGAGTCACGCTCTCCCTCACGCTCCCGGGGACGGGCTTCCCATCACGAGCCCTACCGCTACCACACCTCTCCACCCCGATCCCGTCGCCTCGATGACTCACACCATCACCATTCACGCTCGCGTTCTATAGGATTGGCCCCGCACCGGGAAGAGTCACCCGCACCCTCACGGGAACGGGTTTCCCGCCACGAGTCCCGCCGCCACCGCTCACGCTCCGGCCACTCGCGTTCGTGCTCCATAGGATCAGCGCCACGCCGGGAGGAGTCGCGCGTGCCCTCACAGGAACGGGTTTCCCGCCACGAGCCCCGCCGCCACCGCTCGCGCTCCGGCCAATCCTCATATTCACAAACACCAGCTCCCCGCCACACATCTCACCATTCTCGCTCCCCCTCACGCCATCGCTCCCGCCGGTACCACTCGCCATCTCATTTGCGGCCACAGCTGTCACCCCCACCCAAGGAGTCGCAGCGCCACCGCTCACCCCTTCCTGTCCGTGTGCAGCTGGAATCTCACCGTCACCTAACTCAGCGGTCCACATCCTCGCGCTCCGCGGCACCTCCTTCTCATGCGAGCTCCTCTCGCATTCACGCCCCTGCATCCTCTCGTGTAGGCTCGTCTCGTATTCCCGCCGCTACACCCTCTGCCCACGATGTGGCTGTGGCTCGCCGCCTCCAACAACCTGACGGCGGCCGTTCGGAGTCTAGGCCTCCCTCGAAGAGACGACGTACAGAAAACATCATTCACGAGGACAATACAGCAGTGCAAGGGAGAACACGCGATCTCGAGGCTGACCGCGGCCTGAAACGAAAGCGAGGGGAAGAGGAAGTGAGCCAGACCGGAGAGCGCAGTAACCTGATCAGATTGCGCTTCAGCATCGAGGACGCCAATACTAAGATATTCTATGCTACAGGCTTCACGGAAGTGTCCCATCCAACACGTGCAGATCGCTACACAATTTTTTATAGCACTAGGTCTCAGGAATGGAAACACATCCCAGATGGCTGCACACCCGTGTTGGCCTCAGAGGAGGATCGTGCTCGTTACTACAGCGAGATCAACATGCACGCTTTGTATGATCAGTGACTATGCTTCCTTTGCTCTTTCGCACATAGATTATAATTCGTTATGCACATCTTATGTTTTATGCCATATGCACGTTATGCCCCATGCTAAAATAGGAATAGAATGATCATGTCTTATTTGAGCAGTGCGCTGCATGACTTATGAGTATATCTTTGACTGTGGGACGAACCGAAAAAAAAAACACCAACACTATTATAATATGGGCATAGTCGTAAGAATTACGCCGTAAATTGGTTACAGGACGGCTTTTGTCCTTCCATATGGGCTTGATATGAAGGCAGAAATGGTACGGGTTGCGTCCGTACCATCCGTTACAGCATATTTACGGCTACATTTTGGCATCATGTCGAGCACATCTAAAAATGGTTCATTCCATCCAAACCTCAGTAATACAGTACATACCCAGTAACATTTCCCCATAGTCAAATATCAATCTGAAAACCTCCTCGACTTACCACGGTCAGCCAAATCCATCACGGTAAAATCATCCGGACTATTCCGTGATCAGCTCTTGATGAGCCGACACTGCCGGCAAGCCCTACTCCTTGGGTTTGGTGATCACTCGGGAAAAAAATCAGGTGTCATCGGCAGCCTCACCAAGTTGATGTGGCGGAGATTAGGTTCGCTTTGGGGATAATTTTGGCCGATAGAGTGTAAACAACAAAACTGTCAGCCCGTGAGCAGCCGGTTATGGGCCCACTGGAAACGGGTAAACCTGTATTGTCACGGTCCCATATGAGATGGTCTCCCACCTCTTGACGGTACAGGTCCATAACTGTATTCATGGCCGGTGTTTCCGTAATTTTTACAGGACGGCTGCAAGCCCAAACGCATGCTGATAACCTGCATGACAGCAATTATGTGAGACAACGACACAAAGCAACTACACCACATTGGGCAACATTCCATGCTGAATTGATGGAGGTATATTCAGGTCTGTAACCGTATTTACGGCCTGTGTTTCCATAATGTTTACGGGACGGCTGCAGGGCCAAAACACATACTGACAACTTGCATGACAGCAATTATGTGAAACAAAGACACATAAAGCAACTAGACCACATAGGCGACATTCCATGCTGAATTGACTGAGGCATATAGTAAATTTGGCCCGAATTTCATAAAAATTATAGATGAGTGATTCAATCTCAGCTCGGGCATTGAACCTGAGCATGAGCAACCAATTATGTCAGCAAATAACCCCTAGATATCAATCTTTTAATTTGACACAAAATATTACGGCACGGTGTTGGTATGACATAATTGTCGTGTAATGTGAGAGGGGGAAAAATAGGGAATAACAACCGCTGGGATCCCAGTGTGGAGGGGTCGGACGGCTGGTGTGTGGAAATCCATCCACACGCTGGTTTCGCCTTTACCTATGTTCTATTTTTATTAATAGTCTGATCATCATTTGTACCGTAAATACGGCCACATCACCACCTTTCCGCCTCGCACTACAACACCAGCGGCCAGTGTAGGGCAAGCGCCCAGATGCAGCACCAAGCTCCTTGCCCCCTCCTCTATGGAACGCCGCCAGTGGGCAGTCTAGCCACCTATAACCCCTGAATCACGCCTCACAATGCCGCCTTCTTCACACAACATTTCCGCACCCTTTTACTCTATTTTCTTGCCCTTTTCGCACTCTACGGCCCACGACTCGATCCAATAATTATTCCGAATCATTCATTCTATCCCTACACGGACTACCAACCCTATTTGATAACCTACCAGCCGGGACTTTGACTCCGCCACACCAGTATGGCAACCCTAGCTGCTCACCTCAGATAAGTTGAGAAAAACTCTCTAAACAGATTCCGTAGCCAGAGGGATAGATCATTGCATCACCCCTTTATTAAAATTATGTGTGTCCGTCTGTCTGAACCATTTTAAACTCTGCCATCCATCCTCCAGCATCCTCCGATATTCAACCAAAGTGGTGGGGTAGAAATAGAGATGGTATCATACCCACAATGCCACTGAACCAGAAATTGAGGCCATACCATACTTGCAACATCAGCTGAACTAGAAATGGAGCCTGCAGCACCACTTTAAATAGAAACAACCCAGGCAATACCGATAAAGGTTGATCACGCCTACGGTGGGGTCGTCCCACCTGGGATGTCCCATCTATGCTGGGATATCCCACACACTGTGGTCCCACCTGGGATGTCCCATTTGTGCTGAGATATCCCACATGTGCGAGGTGGTCCCACCTGGGATGTCCCATTTGTGCTGGGATATCCCACACGTGCAAGGTGGTCCCACCTGGGATATCCCACACGTGCAAGGTGGTCCCACCTGGGATGTCCCATTTGTGCTGGGATATCCCACACATGCAAGGTGGTCCCACCTGGGATGTCCCATTTGTGCTGGGATATCCCACATGTGCGAGGTGGTCCCACCTGGGATGTCCCATTTGTGCTGGGATATCCCACTCGCGAGGTGGTCCCACCTGGGATGTCCCATTTGTGCTGGGATATCCCACACGTGCAAGGTGGTCCCACCTGGGATGTCCCATTTGTGCTGGGATATCCCACACATGCGGGGGTGGTTCCACCTGGGATGTCCCACATGCAGTGGGAGGTACCATTCCTGGAATGTTTAGTCTCACCTGGGATGTCCTATTTGTGCTGAGATCACCCCTCCGTGAGGATTCTGTAGAACATATGGATTCCACACCATTACATGGTACCTTTTTTGCAATAAAGTACTGCAGATTTAGGCGATATTAATATTGTTCCAGGTTTTGCAACTGGCCAGATACTTGGTCATTGCTAATGGATGGCACAGTGGTTGAGGATTTGGAAGCTGTATCAACAACATAGTCTATCACAAAATGCACCCATGATGTAATAATGCATGTTCTTTGTCATCAGAATTGAAATGTTTACGAGCTTATTGGGTTTCCTAATGGCTGAGTAACGATAGGAGGAAGGCCAACACACCTGAAAATCAGGTGCATCAGGGTCTTATTGTTTGCACTTCTCGACACTAAGACCCTGATGTAGCGACCATTCAAGTGTGTTGGCCTTTCCGACAATGATGAAAAGCAAAGAGATGTGTTTTTTGCACCAACAGTAAGAATCAGGTAGTTACAGCCAAATCCAGAACATATTTTAGCAAAATCAGAATTGATCTGTTCATAATATCCTGTTTTTCACTGCTTGTGTCATTATATAGAGTGCTCAAGGGAACTAAAAGCTGTTTTGATGGTCTGGCTTCAAACCAACAAGTCTTCAGATGAACTCCGATCCCGATTTTTTGGGTGTTTTCTGGCCAAGGAGAATGGGAAAAATCTCAACTGTTATGTATACCGTTGCATTCGATAAGAGAGGCACATTGGTGCTGTCAGGATCATCTTCACACGATACAATAGGTGCTGAATTGGACCCATAAACATGTTTTGTTTAGCTGTGTGATACGACAAAACTGGGATGTCCCAGAACTGAGGGACATCCCAGATGGTGCATGAGGGCCTTCCCAAATGGTCTGTGTGGGAACTGTCAGACAATCAGTCTGGGACATCCCAGAGCTTAGTGGGACAGACCATGGGAGACTGGGTGACCACTCAAATTGGATACCCCATAGGTCAGTTATTCTTCATTAAAATTTAGACCCTAAGGGTATACCATAAGGGTGGCCTGAAGTGGATAGATGTGAAAAAGACCAAGAAGTAGGTAGCAAAAGCAAAACGAAAGTGAAGCAAGAGAAAGACGGCGAAAAATCGTACTTTGATCCCCCTCCCTGGGCATGTAGTTGGCTGTGTATTTCACGCTCCAGTTGTGATTTCGCCCTCGACTCAGCATATCTCTGGGGGTCTGGTTTAGAGGGCCCATCTCCTGCTAGTGCCGGTGGCCGAGCTTCTTCTTGTACTTCACGCTGCTGCTGTGGTTCTGGCTGCGGAGGCGGCTGTCCTTGTTCTTGTCCTTGTTGCTGTGGTTTGGCCTTGGATCGCTTTGCCATCGCTCGCTGGGGATGTCGATGCCGACGACGACGACGAGGCAGACCGGACTCCGGCGATGCAGGCAAAAAGGAAGAAGCGGAAGCCCGGGCCGAAGATGCTTGCCGATCCATCATGATCGTGGCAGTTCGGACACGTGGCTGAGAACGGCTTCTCATCCACCTCATGTCTTGTCGCCCATTCTGGCTTCTGGCTCCTCGTTTCTGTGACTTGCCTTCTCGTACCAGCATGTTGGAATTGGAAATACTGTGCAATTTCGTTCAATTCGGCGGTCACGCGTCACGCACCCCCTGTGCCGCGATGAATTTTGGTTTCGGTCACGGGTCACGGCACCCAGTGCCGAATGTAAAATGCGTGACATCCAGGCCAAATCTCCCTCGGAGGTGCAAAAAAGGCAGAATTTTCGAAAATTTCCGTCTTGAATGCCGAATTTTTGGAGGTGTCACGCCAAACTTCGTTGGTTGCCGAAGTGCCGAATCGGTATTTTGGGTCACGGGTCACAACCCGTGCCGAATTGAACAAAATTGCACAGTACGCCGTCATGGCAAACTCCAAGCATGTGGCCATCCCAATTTCCACATGTATCCCTTGCCTACGAATTTGTCTTCATTCGTTGCTCTAGATACCATTTCAGTATATAAGTAGTCTATTTCGTCCTACCTACCTTGTCGAGATTGCAGCAGAGCAAGTCTCTTTCTACCTTTCTCCTGCCTGGCTTGTCCGAATCTCACACAGCACTCCATTGACCTCCCTCCCGGTCTGCAAGTTTCGTCTCATTTCTCTCCTGCCAAAGTCCTCCTTCTCGCTTAAGCTCCCCTGCATCCAACAAGTCGAGTCTTGAGGCTCAGCCCAGCGACCAGAAAGCTGCTTTTCTTCACTCTTTCCATTGCTCGACTTAAAACCAACTGACTCTGTCTATTTCGAAAAGACCTCTCCTCTGTCGTCGAATCGTTAGAGATGTGAAATGGTGCGAATGGGAGTCAAACTTGCTGCAAAGACCTGCGCGTCGTCTCTGCTCGCTCAAGGCGCTGCTCCTGGCCAAACCCGCCTGTTTACGATAAGATGATGTCTTGCGTAGTGCTGGCAAGGTCTGGTTCAGAATGTGTAGGCCAGATTTTCCACGCCCTCCTGTAATTTACGTAGCTGCGTAATTTGCGGTCTTAGTTGCGATCTCATCAAGAGCTCATTGATCATGATTCTTCAGGGTCAATACGCTGAACTGACCGTCGTGCCACCTTCCCCGTGCAGGCCGTCGGTTCCATTGCTGTATGTATCGTTCGATAGCATTTGTGGTATTTCTTGATTTGAATCTCAGGGCGGTCTTCTCAACTTCGTCATTATAAAGACCGGTATCTCTGTGCACGCTAATTTCCTCCTGGACATCCAGGGAACAAATATATGGAGCGGTAAAGCAGTACAGGCATTCAAAAATGCCGCCATTGCTTCGGGCGCCCTTGGAAAGCCTGTGCACGCTACCGGCACCCGTTACGGTGTAAGCGTCATTTGTGTTTCTTCATCGAAGCTGACATACAAGTCCAGTTCGTGCCGTACATCCTGCTCATCGGCCTGCTCCTCCTCGTCCCTTTCTGGCTCCTGCACAAGAAGTATGCCAAATTCGGGTTCACTGGGCCCCTGTTCGTCTTCTCCCGCGCCGTTGTGTTCCTACTAGCTTATCCAGTATCCAGAACGCTGTTGGGAACCCGGCTTAATGCAAGCGGCTGTCGACTTGAAAGTAGTTTGAAATGTACTTCCTGTTCATTATCGTCTCCGACGTTTCCTCAAGATTATATTCGATGAACGCCCCTTCGAACGAGGGTGAATGAAGGAAGTTCCAATTTTCGAAAGCCAAATGTACCGAGCTAACCATGTTGCCACCTGGCGTACTAACGGCAGTTCGCTCAATGTGTTCAGGCACGACCCTGATTTGTTCGTAAGCATCCTGGCTATCAATGAATGCCCAATACTTGCAGCGCGAGACCGGCCAAGGATCCCCTCCCCATCTGGCAGGGAGACGTCATTTTCTTAGTATCGCATTCCTAGCGCGCAAATGCGCAACCACACGCAGCCTTGGCGGATTGGTTTTTGGCTTCGCGATCAACAACATCGGTGCGGTGTTCCCCGAGTTGGTGATCTTCAACCTTCCAGATTGAAGGCACGCCAATATTTTTTCGTCCCACTGAGGTCTTACGGCTTCAGGCCAGTGGGACGGCCTCCAACGCAATATTTTGCTCTCATCAATCAACGGAAATTCATGATTAATAGCTCGCATTGGAGGGTAACGGAGTATTGGATGCAACTCTACAGATTGGCTCAGTGTACTTCAATAGGTCCTCGCGCGCTGGCTGAAGCACATCCTCCATTAAGCCACAGCCCCTGCGTGAAATTTGGCGGTAGCGACGTCTTGAAGAGGCAATGCGTCAGCACTCCAAACGAACATGCGAGTAGGGTTTAAACCAACACCTACCACAGCATGAGACGAGTTGTGAACTTGGTCTGCTTGGATTGTGGGCAGACAATTCTCGGCGCCCCATCCAATGGAATCTCTTCCTCAATGGCTTTCTTGAGAAAATCCTCCTCATCCGAGTACTCCGTCCCTTCAGGTGAGTCTGAAACCGTCTTCAATGAAGGCATGTCTGAAGTACTAAACTTAGATTCGGATCGGGCGGTCTCAATGACCTCGTTGAAAGGCACATCCGCCTCTGTTTTCCAGGCTTCAGCATCCGAGCTTAGCGCTCGCGAAGCGTGGCGATACCCGAGAAGTAAGTCAAACTTCTCATCTCGGAAGCATTCTTTCGGTAATACCAGATCTAAGCCCAATAGTCTATCCGACACGAGAACATTATGATACCGATTTCCTTCAGTCACGAAGCAATATTCGTCGTCTGGGTAAGCCCTTGTTAACGCGATAAGTGTGCCTTCAGCTCCGGCATCTCCTCGTGTGTCTATATAACGCTCTTCCGGTGAAAGACCAGCCGAGTCGAGGTCCATTAGCTTGCAGCGCTCACGCGCATGCCACAAACCCATCTGGAAATCAGGATTCGTGAGGAGGTTGGACTCAATCAGTACGTCTTCATTCGTTGAATGATCAAAAATAATGTGCTGATTCTCATTCAAGCGGTGAACTCCAACCCGTTCTGTCTCAAAGCGTTCTTCCTCATCCATGGGGTCTTCACCCGGGTACGGTTGCGCATAGTGAAGTGCCAGCATTGCATGTTGGGATAACGGATCCGGAATAGGTGAGTTGCAATCTTGGAAGTCGGCATTTGGCTGCTCCTCCACAGGTCCGTTGTCCCTTAGTTTACAGAACGGTTCAATGCTGCTCCCTCCAGGTTCTCATCAAGTTGGTCTGGTTCTTCATCTGACTCTTCGCCCTCCTCGGCTTCCATTTCGAAGAGGCCAGTCGAACCAACATGGAATGATTCCAACACTTGCGTGCTCTCGTAAAGTGCACCGCTCGCCGCTGACTCGAAGCGACCTGTATAGTCGCTGCGTTCGCAGCAAGCCTAGGGGGCTTCCATTTCTTTTTCGAGTCTACTGCTGTGGTCGTAAGGCAATTCCTCGTCAGGTGCCCAGGCTCCCCGCAGGTGAAGCAAAGCCCTTTCGTTAACATAACCTTGCGCTGTTTATCGGACATATTCCCAATACAATTTCCCCTCGATCATTTGGGCTGCTCTGACGGAACGTCAACCGCTGACATCCTCAACACCTCGGTGCGCCCTCCAAGTCGTTGACTACGGCCTCGACTGCCACCTCGGGGCTTCGCCAAGCGGGGTTCTGATTCGATCTCGAGCCTGTCTGACTTTGCAACGAACCGGGTGAGTTGTTCGCCTTCTCCGTCGGATCCAATTTACATATCCGCTCGGCTCGCTTGGCGCCCTTCACAATCTCATCCCAAGTCGACACCTCCGGGTCGAGGTTATCTTGGTACATTTCCTGCTGAATTTCAGCACGGAAAGTGTTCCAAACCTTCACGACACGCTCTTGATTATCCAGCAATCTAATGGTACTGTAAATGCCATTAAATTCGGTGATTTGTTCGTTCACGCTCTTCTAGTACGCAACTGGGCATAGAAACTGGTTTCGTTGAGACCAAGGCAGTCATCGATGGAGTGCTGCTCGCAAAAATGACAACCATGGCCAAACAAGTACCAGATGCATGGAAGACCTGCGTGGATGCAGTGACGACAAGCAGACTCGGGCTAGCACAAGGAAATTAGCACAGGCCGAGGCCTAAGGCTGAATGGACGCACCCGATTGTCCTCTAGCACAGCTAGCTGGCTTTTTTCCGACAGGTCCACACATATGACCTGCCATTCAGAAAATTCTTTGATTTGAATCACGAGATTGACCCCGTCCCGATGCGCAGCGGCTAGACTTTCCCAACAATATGTGAAGGCAACGATTCCCACTTCGTAAGTTCAGAAACCTTTTCGCAATCAAAGACGATATGGGATGAAAGAATCACGTAGACGCACGATATTATTTCCAAGGCTCTTCGTTGGTGCCACCACAAGTCCTACGGGGTTCGTTCGGGTCGGAAGATGTTTGGGATATACTCGTTTAAGACTAGGATTGGGACGGAGAATGCGGCTGATTTGCCGTCACCTGTAGCAGTGCAACAGAAATGTCTTCACCATCAAGAGTAGGCGCTACGAGCTCTTCTTGGACAGGACGGAGTCCATCCTTCCATTGTGGTACGACCTTTCGGACAATAGACTGGAGAGTCTTGCGGACAATGGGGTCCTACCAGCAGGATTTGATGTTCATAGTTAACTGACAGAGGCATGGAGTGTCCAAAAAATCGAGAGGAACCTGCCAGAAATGTGAGAGAGAAGAGGAGAAAGGCCCTGTTATCTCCCTCTTTATAAAATTATCGATGTCTGTCTGAAGCCTTTTAAACTCCGATTTTGGAACATCAGGCCCGATGCTTTGGAAGCGCTCAGTCCCGACCTTTGGAAGCGCTCAATAAACGGCGCCTCCTCGGCGCTTTTGACCCCATGATTAACCGTTCTTTAAGCAAATGGCTTCTCGGCCGTGCCATTCCCCCACATATCCATCTCCTTTTGTCTTTCCTCTGCCATTGCTCTTCCTTTTAACTCCTTTTGTCCTCAATTCCCAGCGACGCCGGACACTGCCTCTTCATTTACTGCTGCCCCGCTGACCTACGCGCAGTATTTTCTTGACATAGCGCAATTGACCGCAGTTGCTGCTACCTACGGCGCAGCCTGATTCCATTCATCTGGTCACAGTTTAGCTTTTGGAAGCCTTCGACGGGCTGTGTGCGATGATATACCGTCCATTTGGACCAGACCACCTGCCCATGATTGATCCGCTCAAGGTCCGCTCAAATACGACAGCTGTCCTAACATTCCTTCCCTTCTTCCCCCATCATCTTCGACCTTCGAGCATCCTCCATCCGTCCCTCAACCTGTATCTTAGAGTTCGCAAGATCTGTCTAGCATCGAGAAGGAGCATCAAGGATGAACATAATGCAACCCGCAATCACAACTCCCGTCAAGACTACTCGCCCATTCTCCAATGCGGTGCAATCCAGTGATTTCTCTTCCATCCATTGTAGACGGCCGGTCAAGCTCTCCAATGCTAAACGAGAATCAAGATCGAGACACTCAATTGTGGCTCAAGGTTGTTGCACCCAATCCAGATGCCCTTTCGCCATCAAGATGTGTTAGTCGCTTCAAAACTGTGATTCCTGGTCCTGGTCCCGAACCTCAAATCAACCCTTCCTCAGGACCATCTGAGCATCAAGATTCAAGTCGAACGACGACGCAGAGCTTGATGGCAAATCTGGTTCAAACCCGCTCAATCAACACAAATGGTGTCAGTGTCATGCACCGGAAGAATGTTCTCTATACTGCGAGGTACGAGCTTGGTTAGTATATAGTGTCTGTCTACGAGAGACTACGTTCCGCCCGCTTCAGTTATTTTTTAACTCGCAGGCACAAGCAAAGGTACGGGCATTTCTGTCATTTTCGTTTTCATTTTATTGACGCGACTCACAGTGAGACATTCGTTACCTTATGACATGACTCTACGAGTGTTTCTGGTACACAAGTATTGCTCTAACTGCAGTGCATGGTGCGTACCATCCCATGTCTTCGACGGCCTTGATGCATTCTTTCTTTGATGTTCGGGAGTACATTGTATGCCCTTATCAAATTTACCACAGTTAACACCAGCTTCATTCAACGCCCGGATATATCGCGACGGTGCGACCTGATTCTCTCATTGTTGTATATCTGATTGATGAATGGGTTCTCCAAGTCAACTTGCGCAATCCATTTCGCTCGGCCGTAATGATTTTCGCCTTTGCGAGCGGGAAGTTGTGTCGATTCGATTTTGATGGGCCCTGAGAGTGTCGATTCATTGCTGGTGAGCTTTTCTCGGCCACTCTCCACCTGACTTAGGTCATTGCTTACATTCTATTTCGACAGCTTTATGACCCGGCCGCAGATTGCTTGACTCTCCGATTTGACCTGTCCTCCGAAATAAAATGGATCAATCTCCTCGCATGTTACTCTCCACCCGGACCCTTTGCAACTGCTTCCTTTTCGTTCGTACGAGCCGTAGTCGACTTTTTATCACACCCTCCCACCGCCTCATCCTACGCACTCCTGTGGGTAAATTTCTTTGATCATGTCGGAGTCGATAGTCGCATGTACGAATGTGTCCAGATTCCAGAACTGTAATTAAAATGCACAATGCACCAATACACTGAATCAGTTGATGAGGAAGTCTTTTTGCAAACAATTGCTATCTCATAGCTATTAGATGGTGCCTGCCTACGCCGGAGTGAAGCGAAGGCACATCTTGTCAACTTTAAGCGCGTGCGTGCCTATAAATGTACACAATGCCAAACTCCGCTTTTCTCACCGTTAAAGCTTCCTCGGACCCCGGTCAGGGCAGCTTACCGTCACCATTCCAATAACCTCTATTTGATGGGCACTAGCAGCGGGGCACAAAGGGAGGGAAAACGAAATGTTCAAGCTACCTCTTTCTGATGAGGAATTACCATCTACTCAGGAACTTATAGAGTACAGTTGCAGTTGGTAGTATAAATTCAGGCTGGAGTGATCCAGAAAAATCTGATGTATCACCAATTGAACTCGGCTCAATTCAACCAAGTGCACCATAGATTTGAATGAGTAAATTGAATGAAAGGGGATGGGAGGCCGCAAAGCGGCCGACCAGTCCCTTGTATACTGATGAATAGCTGTAAGCCGGAGGTATAGACTGCTATAAAGCTCGCTATAGCCGTATTCTTGTTGTGACCGCGGGTGCTCGATTGGGTTGGAGCGTTATTATATAAACTGCGGAATTTGCACGTGATCACGACGCGTCGCGCGTAGGAGCGCGTAGGGGGTAAGCTACTGCGCTATGCCAACTATTTCAGCTATATTGTGCTAGGTATCCTTCGAGATTTTTGCTGATGTATGCTGTCCACACACAGTTCAGGTGACAAGATTCGGGACATGCTCGAGTCTCTTCATTGTGGGCAGTCGCCAGTGGACGTTAGACTGAGACAGTCCAGGAGCAGTCGATTTACATGTGGAACATGATTGTGAAAGACACCGTCTCAGACAAGCCAGACGTCGATACAGGATGCTTCCGACAAAACTCCCCCTCTTCTCTACACTGCAAGCTCGGAGTGGGACTTGTTTTGTCCTTCACTCCCATCCCGCTCAGCATCGAAACGCTGGATCGAACATCATCAATATTCCTCTCAAATAATGAAACAAGAGTACGTACATTCATCAGGATAGTGTTGTTCCCTTCGTTAGCATTGCCTATACGCGAAATAACCCCAATACGGGATCCACTTGAATTGACGCCGGATGCTGCAAACCACAACCCAGTATGTGGCGCAATGTCCACTGTTGGATCGCTTCGGAACATGGGAGCTCTGGAGTTCAGTGTGGCAATGAGCATGTTAGAATATCTATGTCCAGAGTCAGCCATTAAATATAAATGTGGAACTTCGCGTGTGATCCACTCGCAGTTTGCCAAGGGTGAGAAAGCTGTTAATACCACAAATCAGACTGGGCATCCACAAGGCACTGAGTCCCCGTACAAAATGAAGTGTATGTTCCATTGACGACAAGTGAGCCACAGAATGAGGTGAGTCGAAGCCCCGGCGGTGGTCACAGTCCCGGTCTCGATACTGAGCCGAATTAGTTTTATTGAGTAGACCATACGTCTGTTGGAATATGGAGTTGTTTTTCTGGCGGGAAAGCTTGATCATGGAACAAGGTGAGTTCATAAGATACGGCGGGGCAGAAGTTAATGGAGATTTACTATGTAGACCAATGTCACCGTGATGAAGACATCGCACGCAGCATCGCCAACGACCCCAGAGCTTTATATATCAATATCCAGCTGATTGGTGTGGCGGGCACAAGACCGCTGCTCACCGTGATTTCCGGCGAGAGAGCAGACAGTTTGTCGACTCTAAGGCCTTCGAGAGACAGCTGAATATGATGAGATACATATCAAAGAGCACAATTTCATATACCTTAATACTGACATAAAAGGCCGCCGTCATTTGTGTGAGCATGACCTGCACGCAAATCATATCCACTCAGATTCCAAGGGTGTCTCGTGCACTTACACATCCAATTAATATCGGAACCCAAATTGATTTTGTCAAGGTCCAGATGCGCCAGATGTAGAAGCTCTGTGCCATCGCTGCCACTTGAAAGAGATGATGATAAGAATGTGTTGAAGCGTACAGCGTGCTTGACTCACAAACTCCATTGAATGCAGGAAGAGGCTCCCATGACCAGTCCTGCTTGAGGAGGGTGCCGGTGTCACCCCATCCCGGGCCGTAGGCATCCCAGGCCGCAATAGTCGTGAAGATGGTGAATGCGGTTTCCAACAGAAACAGGAAATATACTTGATGCAGTTCAAAGGGTATATATGCACGGTTAAAAAAATAGAGGGCATACCGAGTGCCTTGATGCCAATCTTATCTTTGGGAAACATCTCGGAGTAGAGGTCTGGAGAATATAATTCAACGTAAATCGATGGAATTGTTACTCACAGACTTGGACAATGAGCATGCCGTATAGACAGTAACCCCACATGTAACCCAAAACCTGCGCCGTTCTCGTGAGTCGAAGTATTGGCAATTTAAGAGCTTCTCCATACCAGAGGGCCGGTACTGAGAAGGCGGAGCTTAGCACGGGTTTGTAGGTCTGAGGGCACTGAGCCTACAGCAGAGGAACATCAATGCCTGGAATAACCGCAGGTGCCATTATATGAACAAGGTGTTGGATGAGTTTGAGAGAAGTGGGCAAAAAAATCGCGGTGTCAGTATATGTATGCTCCACTCCCAGGATTGGGGCGAGCGGCTTTGAAGTGGCAACACAAATTCCATTCCACCGATGCACATAGTATCAGGAAAATGCCAAATTACTATGGCTGTTATAAGTGTTGCATAGCCCTACATAGACACCCATAGATGCTATAGACAGCTGCTATCCGGTCTATGGCATCTATGAGTGTCTATGGTGGTCATGTGGAGGCTCATAGCAGTTCGGGATTTTCCTGATGGCTACTTAACTCCGAGGTCCGGCGATCAACCAACGGAGGGCCAAAATGCACATAGTATCGGAAGAATGCCAAATTACTATGGCCGTTATAAGTGTTATACAGCCCTACATAGACACTCATAGATGCTATAGACGGCTGCTATCCGGTCTATAGCATCTATGAGTGTCTATGGTGGTCTATGTGGAAGCTCATAGCAGTTCGGGATTTTCCTGATGTACTTAACTGACATTTTCCGATGACGATGATTTGCAGATGGTCTGCAGATGGTCTGCAGATGAGTTTAGTCATGTCTGAAACCTGAGGCTTTTTATTCAGTTTAATACCCCTTTAAATGAGAATCCATACTTCTTACTTCATTTCCCTCTAAACTTAGTTTCAAAATCTAAAATATCAACAGGCTTATTGACTGCCTCAATAGCTATAGTTTTGACACTCACTTCAAGATCATTTATTCCCTGCTTTTTATATTGCACTTCATTGCCAGTGAAAGGTGGAGGAATACTCAATGTTTCATGGACATTTATTTGAACTTTGATAGATTAGATTAGAGATTAGATTTTGTCAAGTCGCAAATCAAATATATAAAATTCAGTTTCTGGCCAATTTATGTGTATTAAGATACTTTAAAAAAATGTAGCTAACTTAAATGCCTGTTAAATTGAGGAACCGGCGGTGTGACTATCCATGTTTATAACACATGTCTATGATGTCACCTGTGATGTCATAATAGACAGGTTGTGCAAAATCCGCACAAGCCACATGCGGCTTGACACGGCTTTTTGGCATTGTGCAAAGCCGCAGGGAGGATTTCAGTATCTCGAACTCATAAACCCACCGTAAATGACTCACATGAATACCATTTTGAGTGTTCCATCCATGCGGCTATCAAATCAGATCTGGTGAATACAATGACTTGTCCTTGAGTTTCATCACTGCCTCCACAGCACCCACAAACCCAATGACAAGCCGGACAACCATCCCATAGCCTACAACACTCCCCCTACTCAGTGGGCTCACTGAAAGCTCAACCCTTCCTGGATGAACTTAGAGAGTCCCCATGGCTTTGCACAATTCCCAAAAGCCGTGTGCGGCTTGTGCACAACCTGTCTAATAAAAACAATAGCACTTGTCTAAACTCCAAGCATCCCGTGGATCCGTATCTTATCTCCAGCATGTGCTCCCATGCTTCCGATAATCCATGGAACAACTGCGAAGTGTTTGAGTTGTGACATGTGACCAGGCCCAGGATCACTGTAGATATCTCCAGTCGCATGCTACTGGCTAGTAACTATTATTTTATAAGCTTGGCCTAGCATGGGAATCCGCATCCTCAGATGACAGAGGACATGGCATACCTGGCTCTGAATGCAAGAGCTGCAGCTGCTTGTGTTGATATTCGAGTCGATCGCTCGCTATCTGCTACGCCGTTAAACCAACAGGTACTGTGCTATCTCCTTTTATTTACCTTGTTATGTGATGCTTTCTCTGCCTTTGGTAAAATATGCTTCCACTTGGTTTAATTCACCGACAAAGCTTAATTAGTTCCTGACGGCTTTTGTATAACTACCTGGTAGCGTCGAATGAATTCCCCAAGCGTTTGCAACGGGTTCACTGCTAATACTGGATTGCTCTCTTGATTCCAACAGCTTGTAGTGGAGGAACTGTCGACAATAGAAGATGGCCTTGAGCAGTGACCGCACACAATCCATATTCACGAGATCGGTCACTATCTTGTTAGTTTCTGTCCTCAGCACAAGATCTTTCAAACTAGCCTGAAATGATGAGTGTTACAAAGTTTGGAATGGGGAGACCACTGACACGAGAGCGTCATGATCGACAATGAGTTTATGGTGGGCCAGCAGGAGGAGCATGTCCGTAAACGAGATCCCGTGGCCTTCCCGGTTGGCGGAGATGGTACCTTCATGATACAGTCAGATGTACAGGGCCCCGCGTTTCCAGATAGCGGCATAGCCTATGTTATTCAGTAGCTTTTTAAGCTTGTTGAGGTCGATGCCATCAACAGCTCCGCCGGGCCAGGCATACTGCGAGTCATTTGATGGCTTGCAGGTGGCTTGGATATTCGGTATGCTGAACTCGGCGGGATATATCCGCTCCTCGAATACGCCACTCAGTCTCTGGAGAGACAGGTCAGCGAAAGGCTCTAAGGCTGCAACAGACACATACTCCGAAGAAGGGCACAAACAGCTGTGCTCGAGATGCCACGTCCTTGGGTTCTCAAGATCCGCCCACAGCTTCTTGAGGGGTCGCATCTGAGCTCGCGTGAGGGCCTTGGTGTCACCGGATGTCTGGAACATGTGGGAGAAATTCTCGGTGATCACACCAGTAAACATGTTCACGAAAATGTACTGGGAGAGGGTGGGGGGAGAATTAGAGTCAGGGACATCACCCACCATGCTGAGGAGATTCCAAGCGATAAAAAGAGTGAACGCCCAGCCGGCACTGCCACAATCAGAGTTCTCCTCCGGGTCAACATTTATGCACCGAGGATAGTCGATCGCGCCAAAACAAATGAGCATTGAGGAAGTCGGGTGGAACAGAAAACACACTAGTCATGCATGTATTGATTCCGACCCCCTCTGAAAGAAATGGACAACATCAATAGCGATCTTGAGTTGGAAGGAAGTGGTGAAAACCATTAGCATGACTAACATTGACACCATTGTGCTGAAGTTCTGGTTACGGGTCTCCGCAGAGTTCCATTTCGTCAAAGCAAAGACCTCTCCAATACAATCGGCATCAACAGGTGTCTGATATGTAGTTCACGAGCATTGAACACCGCACACGGTAGGTAGGTAGGTAGGTACGTAAAAAGTTGGTCATTCCAAGGGTTTCATTTCCCTGGAAATGGCCTCAGATTGCCAAGGGTTTTGCCTAGGGCTGCCGCCCGTGACCGTCGCAACGGCTCAACAGCAGCTGTCGAACGGGTGCTGTTCCCGTCCTGTTGGCTAATTTTCCTACCGTCCAACGGCCCGTTGAATGACGGCCGTGACATCCGTTGAAATGGGTCTACATTTTTTCTGTGCACACATGTGTATATCTACCAGGCTCACCCATTGGATGCCTCTCTTGTTTGCATTGAAGTGCTGTTGGTGAAAACAGGCAGTAGATTTCTTTAGTTGCGCTGCCCGGCAAACTCCGAGGTTGATTGCCGAAGTTCAAGTACAAGTTTGAAGTGGTTATTTCCCGGCAAACAATGAAGGGATGCTGAAATGGGTGGTAAACCATAAGATTAAGGGAATCCGAGTCGAAATTCGCTGGTGTATCGATGAAATTGAGGTGAAATAGTGAAATGAATCAACCACCCGTTGCTACGGCCGTAAGTCACCCGTCCCGTCCCGTTGGAGCCGTGGAAACTAGAAAGACGGCCGCCAAATCGACGACGTTGCTGTGACGGTAACGGGCGGCAGCCCTAGTTTCGCTGGCCGACATGTTCGGTTTTAATCGGTCTCCCGACCAATTTGCGATCACCCTTGGAATGGCGGGGTCCTTGCCGTCGCCCTCCCAGTTTCCCAATTGGTGCGGAACCTACCCATATGCAGGCTGCATGCGGGGTACCCAATGCATTCCCAGAATATCCACAGAGTCCACCAGTTGTGCCCCATCTGGCTACCACAACATCCAATCCCACCTTGGTTGTAGCTGTGCCTTCCTGCAAACTAAAACTAGGCACAACCACCCCCCAAACAGATTCAGCGAGCTGTAGGCAAATATCTATGTGTCTGGATGTTCTGCCCCACAGGGGAATGTACAGTGGAGATGGTTTTTCGACACTGTCCAGTGGTCAGACCTGGCTGAAAATTCGGATGGGGGGGTCTCTGAACATGTATGAGAACAATGGCAAAAATTTTACATTGGTCTAGACACTGAATGATCTTAGCCGCTTTGTATTTAAAAATGGGGAGACCATTATATAAAAAAAAGCACGTCTGCCCGAGACTTCTCTGAGGCCGTGTCCCTGGTGAGATCGGCCACATGGGGAAGCATCCACGCTGCAACGAGGTTCTGCGGAGGGGGCACCCACAGGGAACACCCCACGGGAATCGTGACCATCTCGGTGCCGTGTAGCTCCACGGCTCGACGCCGGAGTGCGCGCAATGCGGAATACGCTGCACAGCAGAATATCAGCGCTTCCATGTAACGGAGGATAGCGCGCTGATGACGCACCGGCGCCTAAGATTGAGAAGGGGAGTATGATGTCCGTCGCGAGCGGAACGCACTTGAGGTTCGCGGGGAAGTCTGTTGGTGGGCAGGACACGAGTGCAGTGGACAACCGGGTGGACTGGGGCAGGATCCAGAATGAGACAAGTACTAGGATTTGCGGGTGGATAAATTCTGGATACGGGGAAGCAGCAATGCGACGCACTACAATACATCCACACGCCGACAGTACATATGAGAAGGCGGTACTGGCCCTCCACCCGCGGACGGTAATCGCTGGGATCGGCACGGCGGGCGTAAGAGAGCCTGCATCGAGTGGTTAACATCTAGCGAGCACAGCAGATGGGATACAGACATGAGATGCATCATCCAAGCCGTAAGGAATGCATAGAATGTAGGTGCGACCTGGATGATTTTGGAGGCCACTTCAAGCGCAATGGTAGGAAGAAACATCGCGGGGCAGACGTGGGAGTCGTACCATTCCCATCTGCGCCGTACAAGGCCAACGTGGCGACTCCAGATACGATTTGCAGGAGGCAGAGAGCATAAACGAGCCCTGAAGGACGGATTTCAATCGGCAGTAAGGGAAGACAACAACGGGAACAGACGATAGCGAGCGATGAATGAGGTGAAGAGCATGGTGGGTGAGAAAGAGATTGGTATGATGTCAGCAATGATGCGTGGGGCGACTGAGAATAAAAGCAGCTAAAATCAAACGCTTCGCAGCTGTGGGCTGAGCATCATCGGCACTTAGTTTTTAAGTTTAAAGACTCACTATCGCGGGAGGCACCCCTCAGTTAGATATGAGTTACGCGGAGCAAAATCAATCTACTATGTGTCCGAGTCTGTGTGAACGCTGGCCCGGAGACGGCAGGGCACGGCAAGGCCGGCTTGGCAGAACATCTGGCGAGGGATCAATAGTGCCGATCCAGAATGGCTGTCGATAGAAAGACGATGAGCGGCTGCACACGGACATGTAATGGTTCAACGTTCAACCTGTCACAGGTCGCGGTCGAATCTAGTGCACTCAATATTCAGAATCTGTACTCAGAAAAACGTTCGAAAAACGTCGACATTGCCCAACAATTTTACACAGAAAGAATCTTGATTCTTATGGTCTTGCTTCTCGTTCAATTTCCTTCCCTTCTATGGCAACAGGGACTGGACAGCTTCGGTTTTCCGCCTCGGCAGTACGGCAGGCGCGCGCGCGCCCCCACTTATGTGGCTGGTTACAGCCCAGAACCTCATGACACTCACATTGTTGCATTCATCGTTCGTTAGTATGCATGCTGTGGTCCATTGTGTTGGGAAACCCGCCATTCCGAGGGAAAATCGGTCATGCCGAGGCCACCATTTCGCCGGAAATGCCCGGGCCCACCAGAAGACACGTGCACACCGTGACGTGTTGAAATGGACCAGTCACGCGTCCTCAACAGCTGTGAAGCTGTCCAACTTACAGCTATTCTACAGCACCTGCTACAGCATTTGTACTGCAGTATATCCTGTGACAGCACTCTACAGCTTTAGATTACTTTATATACAACCATTACTTTACCTTGCAACAGAGAGTTCCTGTTGTCCTGAAATCCCCGTGTCTGCAAGTCTGTGTGCAACTGTCACTTCCTGACAGGTTATGGGCCCTGGCCCCAGCCCTACCTCTGCTGCTGCGACTATATAGCTTTCATCTGTCCGCATCCCCTCGTCCTCATATGCCGAAAGTCCTCGATCGTGCATCAGGGAAAACCTCCCCTGTAATTTTTTGATATTTTTCTCTAAAATCTTTTGTGGCCATCAAATTTTCAGAAAATTTTCAAATTTTCGCAATTTTCCCCAACTTTTATCAGAATTCAACGAAAGGTATTGTGAATGTTGGCCATTTTATAGAACCCCGATAATATTTTGCCCATTTCATCCCAAGTTTTCTGGGAAATTTCCAGCTATTCTTTGTCCCTCGGAACCAAACCTATCGGTGAGTTGATGGTGACTGAGAAAAATGTGAATTCAAGCAAGGACTCCAAGAAGGACTCAATGCAAGTTGTACCATTGAACTGCTGGCCATGCATTCCACAACTGATATGGCCAACATAGTGCATGGTGTTCACTTCCAAGTCGACAAACGATGTATCGGAGGGCTCAAGCTCCAAGGTTTGGCGGTGCCCACCCTAAACGCGTTTCGTAAACCACGTAAACCACGTGAATGTGAAACATAGTTGGTTTTGATGCCGTCACAATGACACGTCGACAGCCTTTCTTTCCCTTCCCTCATCCTTCCCTCTCATTCTCCGCCCACTTCTCCCCGCAGTCGCACTCAATGCTCCTCATTTACACTTGTGAACACCGCCTCAGGTACTCACTTATTGTCTTCACCCTACCCTAGCTTACTGAGGCCACTCTTTCACAGGGCTGACCTTCACCAGGAGCGATGACGCCAATGAGCTAGGGACTTGAGGGTGAGTCCTAATATCTCAATGTCCTTCTTCTTGACTCCTCCTTACCTCTGCTTCCTCAGATTGTCGATCCAAAGATTCAAGGAAGGTGTTGGTATCAGGTATGTCTGCATCGAGCCTCCGCACTTCTGACCCCGCTAACTCTCCCTTTGTAAACAAATCATCGGCTTAACCATCGTGCTACTGCCCCTGAAGCCTATCCTACAATATTGACCCCATTATTCCTGTTCCAACTGCCAGCTCCCTTTGTCGTGCTTAAACCGCCGCCCAGCCTCAGAAATTCACCGGTAAGTCTTTGATTTTTTTCCATGTTTCGTTTCTCAATCTGCACGTGTAGTACGTCACTTTGGACTTCCACATCTCCCTCACGCGTCGTCTCCCATCTGCATGTCATATGCGGCTCCGATGCCAAGCGACACCGCCGGCCATCAAAGGGACTCCCTGCTGTTCTGTACCCCCGCACTTTCCGTCCTCAAGGCATCTATGGCAGGTCTTATGGTGAGTATCTTTTCCTCCGGCTCTCGAATGTGTCATTAATGCATGTAACCTCCAGTACTGACTGCCGCATCGCATCGAGGCCGCCCTTGTCCCCACTGACACAAGGTATGCTCGCTTCCCTTTTCCTTGTCTTCTTCCTGTTACTAACTTATTTACAGTGTCGTGTCACCATGCGCACGGACGGCGATGATATCATTGCCCACGGCTTTGATAGGTGGTTGGCTATTATTACATGAGATGTATTAGATAGTTTTTGAATGGAATAGTATTTGCTGTAGCCGCATCTTGAATTTGTATGGATCTGAGTGAACTATTCCCCCAAACTAGCAAGCAATTTATCGAAAATTTGGCGCACCTTTGAGCGAAAAATGAGACAAAAGTTGCACAAATTATGCCATTTTTCAGGTCGACATCATATTTGTACTCATTTTTGGTCATTTCCAAAACTCGACATATTTTCGAAACATTTTGTGTGAAAATATGCGAAAATTTCTGGGGAGGGTTTCCCTGATGTGAGGCAAGCCGACTCTCACCGAGACTGTAACGACCTGCGCCGAGCACTGTGCCCTGGTGGCTGCGATGAAACGACCGAGATCCGGAATGATGGCAGGATGCCAGCCGGATGTGCGAGGTCATGACGAGGAAGAAACTGGCATGCTTCGATGCGGAGGCAGTCAGACTTGGAGACCACCGAGATCCGGAACGAAGGCAGGATGCCAGCCGGATGTTCGAGGTCGGCTGAAGAGCGCTGGAAGTTGGATTTTGTGTTGGCGTTGGCCGAGACTGATGGTACACGACGCCAGTGGGAGCAATTTTGTTGGTCCTGGTTTTCATTTTCTTTGGTTTTTGGACTGTTTCTGGTTGCCATTTACGATATTTGTCTTGTAGAACGCGCAACTGGTCAGTGGGAGTGTTGAAATGGACCAGTCACGCGTCCTCAACAGCTGTGAAGCTGTCCAACTTACAGCTATTCTACAGCACCTGCTACAGCATTTGTACTGCAGTATATCCTGTAACAGCACTCTACAGCTTTAGATTACTTTATATACAACCATTACTTTACCTTGCAACAGAGAGTTCCTGTCGTCCTGAAATTCCCGTGTCTGCAAGTCTGTGTGCAACTGTCAGTTCCCAACATGACGTGCACACATGGCAACCTGCGCAGTCATTGCTTCCGTCCTTTCCTCATGACCGAGCGAGGGAGCACTGGATCCAAGTCCACCGGGCGAACATTCGGAAAAGCTAGTGCTAGATCCAAGGGCACCATCGCCGACTCCGGCTTCGAGGAGCCCACTGCATTGTCCCCAAAGCGTCGCAAGGCCGAATCCGTCGTAGAGAAAGATCGCAACATCGTGGGGAATTACCGAAACCGAGACGTCCACGAAGGCGTTGCAACTGTCCAGCGCTGCGTCAAGGAGGTTGCAGGTCAAGTTGGCCCTAGGAATGATTTCACGCCAAGTCGTGAACCCCGCCTCGCGCAGGTCCTAGCTGCTCTACCCACGAGTACAGCAGGTGGAGATCAGGCTGACCTTGTGCAACCCATTATCCAGGGCATTACCCAAATCACAATGTTTGGAGGTACTGGCGGAAACGGAGGGAATGGTCTCGGCCGTGGCATTGGGGGGGGCGGCGGGGTAGGCGAAGGACCTCGTCTGAACGAGAATTTTTTCGGAACCCAAAACGTAATCCTGTACTCCGACGTCAGCGGCCAAGTCAACCCAGGAATTGGCCGCATCATAGAAGGTCTAGCAAATATTGGGGACGGCATTGTCGAGGTTGGCGGACAATTCCGAAGCTTTATGAACGACTCGTTGCGAGGGCTTGTAACTCAGCTCATGGCCAGATGGGTCCCGCGTGGAGTCTCCGATGATCTGTTGCACATAGTGGATCCAGTCGGAGGTTCCATCACTGTGTCGCTGCGATATTGCCATGACTACGCGGTGAGCCCAACTTTGTCGGTGATCCCTGGCAGGGATTTTGAAACTTGATAGACCCTGGACGGCATTCTCAAGGGATATCTACGGCGCCAGCCACAAGCCGGGGGGCGCTATGTCGAACGTGGAGACTACAGCATAGTGTCTCAGGATGGCAGCTTTATTGTGCCTGTGGAGTTTGCTCAGACAGTTCGGGCAGGCATGTTGCTCGAAATGAGCATCATCCAAAAGCGGATTCAATATCAGATTGACATAATCCAGAAAACTACGTGCCCACAATGTCGTTGTCCACAGGCAACCACGACAGGAAATGGTTGGTTCACGTGGTGTGTCGCTCTGCTTTTTCTTTTGCAACTGTTGTCATTTCGATTCAAGCGGTAATACGACCTGTGGGAGTAACTATCGGATCGATGGGCAGGGCCAGGACTCAGAGGAGATCTGGAGCCCCCAACTAGCGTATGTGGCCTTCGGGATATCATATCATGAGTGGG
This sequence comes from Mycena olivaceomarginata, assembly GCA_029378375.1. NCBI lineage: Eukaryota > Fungi > Basidiomycota > Agaricomycetes > Agaricales > Mycenaceae > Mycena > Mycena olivaceomarginata. Next base: position 18,509 of record JARKIC010000028.1, on the reverse strand, counting down.
CAATGATATATCTGAACAGAGAACCAAATGAAAAAGCTGAAAAAAAGTTATTCCGCCGTGTCCATATACGCACCGTGAACCTTGTCAGTGTTTTCTGTCCCAGCATATGTATCTACACTGCCTGACTCATCTGCATTTTTTTTTTCCAACAGCCTGTGAGTCTTTTCTGCCCCAGCTGATGTGTATACAGTGCCTGACTCATCTGCATTCTTCTTTCCACAGGGTGTGAGTTTTTTGTGCCCCACCTGATGTGTCTACACTGCCTGACTCTTCCGTATTCCTCTTTCAACAGCCTGTGAGTCTTTTGTGCCCCAGCTGATGTGTCTACGGTGCCTGACTCATCCGCATCCTTCTTCCCACAGGGTGTGCGTTTTTTCTGCCCCAGCTGATTGTGTCTACACTGCCTGACTCATCTGCATTCTTCCTCCAACAGCCTGTGAGTTTTTTCTCCCCAGCTGATGTGTCTACGGTGCCTGACTCATCTGCATCCTTCTTCCCACAGGGTGTGAGTTTTTTCTGCCCCTGCTGATGTGTCTACACTGCCTGACTCATCCACATGCTTCTTCCGACAGTCTGTGAGTCTTTTCTGCCCAGCTGATGTGTCTACGGTGCCTGACTCATCCGCATCCTTCTTCCCACAGGGTGTGCGTTTTTTCTGCCCCAGCTGATTGTGTCTACACTGCCTGACTCATCTGCATTCTTCCTCCAACAGCCTGTGAGTTTTTTCACCCCAGCTGATGTGTCTACGGTGCCTGACTCATCTGCATCCTTCTTCCCACAGGGTGTGAGTTTTTTCTGCCCCTGCTGATGTGTCTACACTGCCTGACTCATCTCCATCCTTCTTCCCATAGGGTGTGAGTTTTTTTTCGCCCACCTGATGTGTCTACACTGCCTGACTCGTCCGTACCACTCACCAACCCCCCGATTACTTACCTCTTTTCTTTCACCGTATACAGTGCCGTTGGCGTCAGTAAGTGCCTGTCCCTCTCTCCCATCCGACCAATAACTGATGCGCCGACCAGGGTGCGAAACCTTTACCTGCGCTGCGGCCACGCCGAGAGCCTTGTGAGTTTATTGCCGCTATTGAGTTGCATTGTGTCTGAATGTTTTTCCTGTAGCCCCCGATTGAGGTATAGCTAGACCCTCTTCGCCCTACATACACAGAACTGAAACCTTGTGCTCTGTAAGATCAAGTGCTCAAGCACTCGGTGCAAGTTCAGCCCAAACCACCCCTCTAATTGTGTTCCGCCCTCTTGCATCAGCTCATGCAATCAATAGTGAGCTCGACTCATATTCCTCGGGAAAAAAACTCATTTATTTTCCTCTGCTAGCCACCTTTCTCCAGAGCAATACAGTACGCCTGCTCAGTCCCGTCGTTGTGCCCTGCTCACTCCTGAATAGCTCCAAATATTGATGGATTTTGTTCAGTGTGTAGCCGCAGCCTTGGTATGGCAGTCGACTTCCTCCGAGCTCAGGCAAGACGAGCCTGTGAGCCGGCCTGAGTGGAAGGCAAGGCAGCGGGAGGAAAGAGAGCGCACGGATCCGTCGTCGTGCAATGTAGATTAGATTGTTATCTTATCTACACAGCCGCCTGTCAAAGGTTTGCTCTGCACGTCGACACGCTCGTCCTCCAAAACATCTTTCCGACTCCTCTCGTCCTCTCACACGCGTTTTTGTGTCTCGCTGATGCCAGTTGACCTCGAAATTTCGCGCTCTCCTTGTCCTCGCCCTGTCTGAAGGCCTCTGCCGTTATTTGACTTCGACCGCGCTCTGCGCGCATTTCCGCCGATATCCTCAACGGCATCGTGTTCCTCTCCTTCTGGAAGCGTTTTCGGACGCTAGCCCACTCCCAGAGCAACTCTATCCTCACGGCCACCGTGGCGGCCCTCTCTGATGATCTTTTTCGCACAATTCGATGCGTCGCCTGTCCTCTAATGGCCTCTTCACACGACCAGGATCGTGACCTCTCCAAAGGCCGACACGAATACTGATACGCCAGCCTTCAACGCCGCAAAGGAGCGCTTCTCTTCGGGTTCTGACGCACGATACAGATAATATCTGCTTGTGAGTTTCCCCTTCGATATATTTTCTTCCGCCACCACTTTCTCTCTGGGTGCGCCTGCCAGTATGCCAAGGCTTCGGCCGCGGTTCTCCTCTCTCTCGCGTGACGACGCTCCTCCCCTATCACGCGACGGTGTGCTTTTCCACCTCCAGCGCGACAGATCTCCTCTGCTCTCTTGCGCGACGGGGCTCCTCTCCTCAGCACGACGGGGCTCCTCTCCTCAGCGCAACGGCACTCCTCCCTTGCGCTCTCCTTGTTGAGCATCTTCTTCCTCCTTGCGCCTTGGCGCTTCTCCTCCCTCCTCTTTGAGCTGCGGCGCTGCTCCTTCCTCTTCATGCACTGGGGTTGTCGAAGGCCGCAAAATTCACGTACCTGGGTGGTGGATTCAATAATTCATCACCCATGTGCGTGAAAATAGTTTCACCCACTTCCAGAATATGGCGGTCCGGATGCACTTTTAATCGGCCGCAAAACTTTTCGGTGATTTCGGAGTTTTCGCAACAAAAATAGCTGTTTTGACGCCCTCCGCGCTAAAAAGAGATCAATCAATCAGTGATTTTCTTTTGCGCGCGAATCAATGATTCCCGCAAAACAAATCTGAACCGCCCGCAAAACTTTTGCAACCCCCCGCAAAACTTTTGCACCCGCAGAACTTTTTTTTGAAAATTCCGCATAATCAATCGGGGTAACTTCGGGTACCCATTTATAAATGCAGAGCAGTATTTGATTGAGAATACAGAAGTGCTATGAGTGAGAAATGATAGGAAAAATCAAGAGTCAGTGAATTGCTAATGAATGTGAGAATCACATTGAAATTAATAGCCCCTGGGAGTGCATGAGTGGACTGCATTCCGTACCTAACACCAGCTGGGTCAGGTTTGTTTCTGATCTGTGGGGACAATAGAAGAGATCAGGTTGCAGAACTGTTATCAGCGTACCCTGGGTATTTACTGGTTGCACATTCTCCAGATAATGGCAATAATTGAGCATCACACAGCTGGAATAAAGGTCAGCAGCCTCAACAGAAGGGTTGCAGGTTCTGCAAGTATGCTGTCGGCAAGAGCACCGAGGTATGAGCAAAATGTAAGCCTTGTTAGAGTGCCAGGAAAACTGCATATCTGGAGCTTCTGATTATACCCTGACTGGTCTCGCAAACTTGGGATCTCATAGAGTCCAGGGCAGATCCTAGTGGGTACTGTATCACATTGCTGAAAACGGTTGCACTGTTGCATGCTGTGGGCTAGATGTTGAGGGCACAATTCATTGACTTCCAGCACTCTGTGAAGGTGTATGTAGGCATTCCTGTGTCGGAAATTCGCGCTATTCAATGAATTGCAAGTGGGTTGCAGTGTGCCATGATATAACAGGCTTATGTTGACAGAGATCTGACCTCCCTTGACAATCTCGGGCATGTTTGAGTGATTGGCAATCCAGCAAATACCCCCAATGAGATCCCGAAACCACAATTCATTCTCATCATACAACTTTGGTGTCGAAAGTGGTACTAGCCAACATAGATATTCTGCCTCAATTATGTGCCCTTCGTGCGAACGAGACTACGGTTGAATCAAAACCTGTCACCAGAATGGGTAGGGGATTGTGTACTTCAAAGGGAATATTTGATACTCTCAAGGTCCATTGAAGCTGGTAAGTGTATCCAGGCCTGCCTCACATCGACAAGGAGCCTGGGATTGGTCTGATTAATCAGAAAACAATCAGTATTGTACTTCGACATTTCATGCGGACCACAACCAATCCACCTATTAGCCAGTGTGGTGTGCTCTCATATAGACTTGAGCTTGCTGTTCACTGTGTGCAGACACGGATGGTCCATGACACCAGGTTTTTTTCCAAAGTGCATGTTCTTCTAAATCCAAGTCAACCTCACGGTTATTGTATCATTGACTACTCACCAGAAGTGCTTACCTCTCAGTTTCAATAATTGTCCTCAATCCGCTGACTCAAAAAACTTCCTGGAACCCCTCATTGATACATGAAAAATGACAATAAGCCACGAATTTCCCTCAATGAAAACCATTTCCGATTGACAGCTGCCTGTGTCTGATGCCATATGACCCTGAACCTCGAGACAGCGTGCCAAGGCCACCAAAATGCTTCATTCAGAGCAACATTTTCGAGATGGTTAAGGCGAGAAGCCATAATTAGTGCAAATCCAACATGCTCGAGATCACTGACCTATGTGAATATTGAGAAGATTGCCTGGAACTCCAAAAACATGGTCCTCATCCCGTATGCTTACTAGAGAAAAGCCCCATCGGTCATATCACTAACCATGGGGGCATTGAGATCATCAAACCCGAATTTCCTTATTCTTGACACCTTCATACTAGGAGTGTGACTGCTATTGTTTACCTCCAATCCGGTCTCTTCTGCTGGTTCAGGCTCAGTTATGTTTGAATTGCTTGGATTAGCCTGTTTGCACTTGTCTCCTCACTTGACACCTGATCTACTTGAATTTCATGGTCAATATTCATTCAAGAACAGATTGTGAACCCAGAGTAACCTGATCTCATCTGTTATCCCCACAGATCAGAGACAAACCTGGCCAAGCTGGTGTTAGGTACGGAATGCAGTCCACTCATGCACTCCCAGGGGCTATTAATTTCAATGTGATTCTCACATTCATTAGCAATTCACTGACTCTTGATTTTTCCTATCATTTCTCACTCATAGCACTTCTGTATTCTCAATCAAATACTGCTCTGCATTTATAAATGGGTACCCGAAGTTACCCCGATTGATTATGCGGAATTTTCAAAAAAAAGTTCTGCGGGTGCAAAAGTTTTGCGGGGGGTTGCAAAAGTTTTGCGGGCGGTTCAGATTTGTTTTGCGGGAATCATTGATTCGCGCGCAAAAGAAAATCACTGATTGATTGATCTCTTTTTAGCGCGGAGGGCGTCAAAACAGCTATTTTTGTTGCGAAAACTCCGAAATCACCGAAAAGTTTTGGGGCCGATTAAAAGTGCATCCGGACCGCCATACCAGAATGCATGTACCGTTCATATACATTTTCAGAGGTCACTTATTATACGTGAAATTCAGCATCTTTTTCAATGAAGAAACAGCAGAAAAATATGTATATCAAGTTTAAGAAGTACTATACATTGAACAGGAAACTATGCCTCCTCGGTGTCTCCCGCTCCCGTTGTGTCGGGACGTTCACATAGCGCTCAGCGCCGAGGGCCCGTTTGGTGATCCGGAATGCGAGCCACAACTTGAAGGCGGCTGATGTCGTTGAATGTCGTCGACGTTGATGACTTCAAGAGGCTTAAATTTCCCTTCCTGGTAGTAGGGCATGTTCGGGTTGCTCTTATAGTAAGAGCCGTGAACCGGGGTTTCGAGGTGGGTGGGGATAGGGTTCGTGTCAAACAAGATGATCCTTCGCTTCGCTCCGGGATCCAAAAGCGTGAAAGAAAGGCAATTTCATTTCTGTGGAAACCAACGAATGGGAGCACCACGACTTCAGTGAGAAATTAACAGTCACTCAAAAAAAAACAGGAGGAAGCATTCATTCAGCCTTCAGTATAACGACACAATAGAGAGGTTGCTCAAAGCCACCCAGAGCCACCTGGGTGGCTTTAAGGCATGTGCAAGCCAGTGGCTTTGGCTTCCGGGTGGCTTTTCAGGGCTTTCATATTGTTGTCCCATGTCCCTCTCTGTGTCCCAGAAAATATATCTGTCCCCTATCATTTGCAAAGACATTACATGCGGCTAGATTCTGTTTTGCAGAGATACTGAAAGCTATTTCGGGTGAATGAAATGAAGGTTCAGCAATGTTGGTGAATCAAGTGAAGAACGGGCAAATATCTGGTGAATAAGTGATGCTCAAGGGCCGAATTCTTCTTGGTAAACATAATTTGGGTTTGGCAAAGAGGCCCACCAGCTGAAATGAAATGAAATACACCATTAATGAGCCGCCACCCAGAAAGCCACCTGGAAGCCAAAGCCACCGGCTTGCACATGCCTCAAAGCCACCTGGGTGGCTCTAGGTGGCTTTGCGCAACCTCTCTAATATCAGAGCCGGCAAGAAAAAGAACTCAGAGCTCCGAAATACAGAATAAAATCGGGGATTCAACCACGCCAACGCCACAAACCAATAGACAGGAAGGAACAATGAATCCGAAGTGTGAATATATTCATGGGTGAAGGTTGAAGGAATGACAAACATCCAAGGGCAGAAAATGTTCGCAGCACACAGGTCCGGAGAACGCATGTTGATAGTGGGTTTCATTCCGGTCGCGGAATCGTGAATACTTTGAGGGTAGGTGTGATGAGAAACCCATTAGAGCGTCGGCTGAGAATAGTTTTGCCCATGGCAGCGCCAGCTGAATTTATCGGAGTAACCAGCTGTTTCCAAGATGAGCCAGATCAGACAACAGTCCCGAGCAGCGACTGAACATGTGCAGAGAAAGCAGAGTTCGGACCCAGTAGTTTTGAAGATAGTTGAGGAGGGTGAGTGAAAAGTGCAGGGCTTTGGGTCAGGGATACCGCGCTATTTATGTTTGAAAACATACATTGCAGCCGGATCTACTATAATGGAAGTGAACTGCAGCCCAGGCAGCAGTTTGCTGCGATGAACTGCGACTTGCCAAACCTGCCAAAAGAGAACTGCGGGCCGGTCTGCTGAGTGATTTCGGACTGTGCATACTGCGGCACAGTTCGGGCAGTGAACAGTTGAAGAAGCGGGGAGGTTGAACAGACCTAATGGGGTCCAGGAACACGGTGGGGATGGAAATATAATGGTGACTTGGCCAGATGGAGCAACAAAGGGTTGAGTAGTGGTAAAAGTATGGGAAATTGAGGACAGATGGAGCTAAGCAGAGACAAAGAGCAGAAGAAGAGCGAAAGAGCATGGATATATGGGGAAAGAGCACAGCCGAGGAGCCATTTCATTAAAGAACGGTTAATTGTGTGTGGAGCACAGCGACGTATTTGCGTCTAGTGTGACGTCAGATCAAAGTACTGGAACGCTGTTCCGACTTGCGCCATTAACCGTTCTTTAACGAAATGGCTCGCGATTCGTTGAATCTGTTTGGCCTTTTCTCCTTTTGCACAGACCCTTCGGTCTTTCTCAGTTTTTCAGCCTTACTTTCACTTCTACTGCTCACACGGTCTGTTCATTACTTTGCCCATCTGACCTACGTGCAGCCTCGAAACTGACAGCCTCACGCAGCCCGGCGCAGCCCGATTCCAGGTGCCGGGAGGACGCACAAGTATATCTGAAGTTGAATCTTCTCCATTTATCCAGCTCCTTTGCTCTTCCTCTGCTCATCGTCTGTTGCTTAACCCCTTCTGTCTTCGATTTTATCTGGGCCTTCGACACCTTTTGATTTAACGCTGCTCAGTTGATTTGCGCGCAGTCTTCTTGACAGCTCCGTTCGGCGCAGTTGTCGGAGATCAAGCCGCGACGCCACGTCGTCTCCCCGACAATGGGAGATATAAGAATGGTGCACCATCAGCTTTTTCTGTAACCCTTCGCCCACCTTCCAACCCCCTCAAATGATCAGTTCTTGCTCTGTCTGTCAGTGAAGGACTGTTTCCGTGCGCTCCTGCTGGGACCCGGCTATATTCTCCATCAATGATTGCCCTCCTGGTTGCAAGTTATTGAACCCCTGGATCAAGTTCCATATCTTCTTTCAAGACCTCTTGGAGATCAAGACCCTAGTGTCATCCTCGCCAGTTTTGATCTTCCAAATATAATCCTGCTGCGTTACACCAACACATCAAACTCCAGGTTACTACCTCTCTCGCTGCTGCACTGCGCCATCTGCTCGTCCTGTTGGCATTCCCTGCCTGTGTTTCCTTCTGTTGACCTGACAGTCCATCTTGATCCCAGTGTGTGCAATCTCAAGAAATATGGGTTGCTTCGCAGGCTGGCTTTCCAGTCGGTTCTACTCGAATATGTACCTTTTATAACCATGAAAAACCGTGCTTCCTCCTAGTTCTTTAGAGCTAATTCGTTTTCCCCCGTTCCCGCCTTTTCTATTCTCTCAAAATCATAATTAGAATCCGTTACATTGCTCGATAGTTCTACTGCACAAGTTGAACTTATGCCGTGTATGAATACAAACCACGTTCAAGTCGTCTTCTCCACTTTTGACCCTTCGAGCCGCCAAACCAGCTCGCTCGAACGACGCATACGGTATCGGTAAGACGACTCACCGCCGCCTGAACACTACGGCACCACCGTTTCGCCACCCCTGGCTTATTGCCCGCACGCCAAAACGTGCTAACGTCGTACTGCACACACCCGGCGGACCCCGCAAAGACGCGCACCGCCGTACTCGTGCGCAGTACGCGTTGCATCTTCCACCATCCCTCTGAGTTCCACGAGGACCACCAGCCCGCCACCACGTTTTTCCAGAGAGTTTAAATCATATGGGTTTGCGAGTATCGTATTCTCTCCTTCCTATTCTTATTTCTCCAATCCGTATCCCCCCTCGATCCATTCTTATCTCTCCCAATTTGTGGATATCCTTCTTTCGGTTTGCTTAGTTGAATAGAGGCTAACGAAAAGAAAACCGCATGACACTCGACTGCCCGTGTTCAACACCCCTCTCACTGCAACCCACCGCGCTAAAAACGCGCCCCTAGGTTGGCCCTGGGAATAGTCTACATACGACAGGGGGGGGGGGGTGGCGTATGCAGCCTACTGTACTATTTCGACCAAGTGTTCATCAATTTTGGATTTTTCGATGTCCGGGGAGGACCGAAAATTTTCCTTTCACAATTATGGTGATTTTTGCACACGTCAAAAAAAGTTGGATGTTACGCGTTACTGAACACTTGGCCGAAATAGCACAGTATTCCTAGGATGAGGAACTGCGAATGTCGGAGTTTGAAATTAGCGCGTCGCCGACCACCAGTCCTTCGCTCACGCACTGGATGTAGGCTCGTAACCAGTGGTGTTCACCATCACGTGGCTGCGCTTATCATCATTAGCGAACCGGCTGGGACAACTGGAAAAACCGGTCATTCCAAGGGCTTTCAGATCCCGGGAAACGGCCTGTGAGCCGAGGGATTTGCGGTCCGGCATTTTCGGTTCAATAACCGATTTGTCATGACCCTTGGAATAGCCGCGGAGTTGCTGGCCTCGTCTGAACCCTTTTGCCGTAATCGACGATCAAAAAAACTCGTTTTTCCCCACCCAATGCCAAGCGCCAATCTCCGCTCCGGATCCACTTGCCGTATTCCGACAAAGAGCTGTGGTACGCCTCGTGGCTGCCGCACAGTAGGCTCGTAACCAACCTGCCTACAGCGCCCCAACAAGGCGAGCTTGTTGCCATAGGCAGGCTGGTGCTTCTCGGAGCCGCCAAAAGGGCTGTCGCGGAGTTTGAAATTCAAGTGACCTTTTAAATTTGTGCTCAATTTTGAAGCTTATTTTTGGTTGAAGCGGGGAAAATGAATGAAAATTGTATCGCTCCAATATTGCCTCCTTACATTTTGTATTTGTGAGACAGAACCCCGTAAAACCTGAGGGTAGTTTTAGTGGCGATCAACTTTGGACCGTGATCTCCGGAATTGCTGCAGCTCATTGCATCGTTGCGTCATCGGCCTCACTAACTTGATTTCAAACTCCGCCCCAGCTCGATTGACACATCCGAGAAGTACCAGTCTGCCTATGGCAACAAGCCCACCTTGTTAAAACAGCGTAGGCAGACTGGTTACAAGTCTAGCCGCACAGTGCCCACTGCTTGGCACCTCCCTTCCTGACCCCTGGACCATACATGGGACGTAAAAAACGCAGCCAGCAGTCGGTGATCAGCTCTGATTCCACTGACAATCGCCCGACGCACAATGCCAATCCACTGGAGCCTAGTGGATCTGGAATTCGCAGACGCTCGGTAACACCCTCTGCTGACATCTCTCCGGCTTTGCCCGATGGGGACACGACTGATAGTGGACCTAGGACTGCTAGACACTCGGAGAAATCCTCCACTGGCACATTGACACCCAATTCATCGGCACCTACTGGGCCTCAAGGCATGCCCAGCACCAACATCCAGGCATTAGTCAAGGCTCACATCGTACCGATAATCTCTACCCTCACAGAAGACACCTTTGAGAGAACCCTGACTACAATCCGCTCCGTACGCTTCCCCTTCTTCGCTTCGCGATGATTCTGGCTGGTAGTTCACCAACTTTGTTTAGTTGGCAGAGCAACACAGAATAGATACCTACCTCCACTTCTTCCGCCACCTCATTGCCAAAGTATGACACTCTCCATCCGCAGGCCCCTCTGCGTCTGAGCGCTCAACGTCCTTGATATTCCGGCTTCTGGTACAGGAAACACGGTGTCTTGTCCACGACCCTCTTATCGCTGAGCTGTTCTGTGATGCCATAAACATGGGGGAGGGAGACTTCTTCCGCTTTTTTGATCTCTCCCGCTTCTCAGACTGCGTGGGTCTGACTCCACTCGAGAGACTGATCCTGGCGGCATCTATCATCTCTGCGCCGACCCATCAAGAGCTGGCTACCCAGGTGTCGAGGATGATTCAAGTCGAATTCAAAAATGCAGCGCTGGAACTATGTCAGATGCCCTGCTTTGAACAAGTCAATTTGTCTTCAAAGCAAGTCAGAAAACTCGTGTCCAACCTTCTCTCCAACCCACAATTGGATCTGCCGGTTCTCAATGCGATGTGGTGCCAGGTGCTCATTGTCACCATTCAGTCCAAGTACGGGAGGGATCCCGTAGCTACCATCCTCCACCAAATTTTTGTTTGCCTCAGGTATGTAATCTCTCATGTGCATCTTATTAGGACTAGGGCCAGAAATTATCAGTGATCCAGAATTCGTCCAAGCGCTCCTTAAGCGGTTCAATATCCCCCCACAAGAAAACCTGATCGCCGAGATAATGGCCACTGTAGCATGTCTAGCCGCACGTGCTTTGCTTCTGCATTGCTCCGTGGTCTGACTTCTGCTTCTCCCGTCGTCAAGCCAAGTTAGTTGGTGTACCTGCTCACCTACGTGGTATCACTTCTGGCCTTTCCATCCTCTGGCCTTTCCGTCCTCCAGCCTTTTCCGACATGGATATAACAACTTGCCTTCAATGTATCTGCATCCCCCACCACCAAGATGCAGGTGTGGCGGCATTTTGAGCTAGGCGAGGCTGTGGGCATGTTACAGCGGGTTGCTTGTGGACACCACGGTCAGCAGGGCATTGGGGTGGGTTGCAGTGGCAGGGAGGGATGGGACAGGTGTGCAAATTCGACACAGGGGAAGGTGGGGGGAAATGGGCATGGCAATGGACGGGTGGAAGGCACAAGGCAGGTTTCGCACAGGGCGGGGACACAGCAGCGAGGAATGATGGGATGGGCACTGGGACAGACACAGGGAGGACAAAGTAGCGAGGCGGAACAGGACGGGCATGGGCACGGACAAGAAGCGAGGGTGGAGGGCACAGGTGTTGAGCAGCATGGGCAAGGGCCACAGAGAACATGTGCAAGGTGGGCAGGGAGGCGGCGACGGTGGCAGTGGGGACACAGAAGGGTCGGCAGTGAGGGAGCAGTGTTGAAATGGGGACAGTGCTGGGGTGGATGGACTCCTCCCCCCCAATAACATCCCTAAAAAGGAAATCTCAGCCCGATGCTCACATATGTGAGCAGATGTTTCACCTTTCCTCATCGCTGGTTTGGTGTAGTGGTTACTGTGCGAGGTGATTTATTGGGTAATGTTCATTGCTTTTTGTGTTCAAACCTTTTCAGTAGCAATTTTTTTTTCTTTCATTTTTTTTATGTCCCCTCATGCCTGCACCTGCATTTTGAGGAGTTAGGGCAAGTGCACGCACCCTAACTCTGTGCTTGCCCTACCTCTGGGTATCAGCATTGCGTGTTGGTTAGGAGGCTAGGGGTTTGGGTTAGCGGATTAGAGAGTTAGAGGTTAGAGTTAGAGTTAGGGTGAGGGTAAGGTGTCTATTGTGAAAGAAGTATTTATGAGGTATTTTCATTGCATTTACAAGGAGAATATCTCATAGACAACATGGAAATCCAGGTGAAAAAGAATCCCACTGCCCGGATTTGAACCCACGTGCCATCAAGATTATGTCATGTGTCATTGGAGGGGAGGCGAAGGGGTGTTCGGTGCTGATGGGCATAGTGGACAAGAAGGCTGATGTTGCACAGCCCCTTGATCTGTGCGCTGGTGTAGTGGTAAGTGTTGTGGTGACTGGCTATGATAACAAATCAGCTTGCACTCCCTGGTTCAAGTCCTGTCATGACCACTTCTTTTTGGTTTTCTTGAGCTTTCAAGTTTCAGTTGGATTTTTTTACTAATCATATTACTATACTTCTTCTGGCATGGTCTGTATTCATGGTATTGTAATGCCACCTTAGTGACCTTATCACATAACATGATATTTGTGGTAATTACTATTTGAAGCTGCCAAGTCACTGACAGGCATATTATGGTATTGTGCTATCACCGCAATGGCCTTATAACATAATGTGGTATCCTTGGTAATTACTATTTGAAGCCTCCAAGTCATTGACATATTGTGGTATTCATGGTATTGTGCTATTACCTCATTGGCCTTATCCCATAACATGGTATTCGTGGTAATTACTATTCAAAGCCTCCAAGTGATCATGGTATCCATGGTATTGTACTGTCACTTCAGTGAGTTTATCACATAACATGGTATTTGTGGTAATTAATATTTGAAACCTCCAAGTCACTGATATACCATGGTATCCATGGTATTGTACTGTCACTTCAGTGAGTTTATCACATAACATGGTATTGTGGTAATTAATATTTGAAACCTCCAAGTCACTGATATACCATGGTATCCATGGTATTGTACTGTCACTTCAGTGAGTTTATCACATAACATGGTATTTGTTGACGAGCCTTGCTCTCCGCTACATCCGTATTTGGTTAGATTCGTAGTTTCCGGCATGTTAACATTTGGTACCTTTCTTTCCCACCTTCGCCTCTGTTGCCATTCAGTCTATTGTTTCACTATGACGGCTCTTATTGTCTTTACCTGTTTTTGTATTTCTCAGGTACAACCCTCTCATTCCTTTCCTACTATAAAACCTGTACCACCTTTCACATTCAATAGATTTGGATTTCACCTTCATCTCCCTCGTCGTCCGCTGCCAGCCCCCGTCGTTGCTGAGCTCCAGGACTGTTGGACCACCTCGCACACCTACGTTCACCTTGAGCGTGTCATTGTGGTAATTAATATTTGAAGCCTCCAAGTCACTGACATACCATGGTATTTATGGTATTGTGCTGTCACCTCAGTGACTTTATCACATAACATGGTATTCCCGGTACATACTATTTCAGGCCCCAAGTCACTGACATACCATGGTATTCATGGTAATCACTATTCAAATTTAAACTCATTGCCTTTGTTACTGGCTGCATTAGTTTACTTTGACACACTTTGTGGTATCTATGGTAGGACATGGTACATGTAATAGAATCTTGGTTTTCCTGCCTAAACTGTACCAAGGTAGACTTGGTATATCCATGATATGCAAGGTGCCCTGTTCCAAGCTAATTAGCTTGGGCACAGGGGGGGGCCTGAACAAGCTAATTAGCTTGGTATCATGGTATTATCAGGTGTGCCCCCAAGTCCGCCAGGTAGCTTCTTACGCTCGGATCACAGTCGTGATTCCAGCGTGTCAGCTGCCTCCGGGCATCACCGTATGTCGCCGCAAAGGAGCAGCGGAAGAACATGCTCCTGAAGCCCATCCCTCCTACGGATTGTAGTGGAGAGGCAAATACGACAGCGTTCCAGCGCTTCGTGCGTGAGACGATACTTACGTTAAAACGGGCTGCGTCTGGAAGACCAGGTCTCCTACGTGTCGTATTTCCTGAAGGGAAAGGCCGCGGATTTTTATAATCAGGTCGTTGTGGATAATCAAGAAGCATATGACCTAGAATTATTCTTCCCGGTCCTGTTTGAATTCATATTTCCACGAGACATCCGCATTCGGCAGAGAAAGAAACTGAACTGCTGTTTCCAGATGAGCTTATCCCATTGGTACATTCACAGCTAGCTAGTTTTTTCAACCTTCTGACTTTACTAGCGCAACCTTTCGGTCATGACAAGTTCCATTCAGATGAGCTGATGCCGTTCGTCCGGGACGCATTCACTCATCTTCGTCGGACTCATTTTGACACCTACTTCGCGTGCATTCATGCCAAGATCATGGCTATGACCGACGTCAACCGCCTCCTCGAGCTGCACACTGAGCTCAAGAGTCCCTAGTGATGTTCCGGCCTGGGCCTGAGGCCGCAAAGCCCCGGCTTTTCGGCTCGGCTAGCCGGGCCCAAGCCGAGCCGACATGTGGGCCCGAGCCGGCTTTTGGCCCGGCCTGGCACTCCTCCAGGCCCAGGCCGAGCCGGAAAGCCGCGGCTTCTGTGGATGTAAAGTCGTGATTTTTTTGTGAGCCCGTGTTTATTTTTGTGTCGCGGGTAGTCTCAGGGTTGGCGTGTGATCTCATCAATTTATATGTAAACCCAGCATTGGCGAGGTTACATCACTCATCTTTTTTACGATTTTCATCCGAGTGACTCGCCCCTGGTACCCGCAGGATTGGCGCCAATTGCTCGGCATTTCAACATTTGTATACGTACCCAGCCGGCGAACACCTCTGGATGTCAGCTTTACACAAATGTGCCTGTGTTTCAATAATTGTTTTGCGCCTTTCGCCAATCCGGTTCCGAGTATTCGGTATTTTTTGCATACCAAGCTGTCAGATACCTCTGGATCTCGCCCCAATAGTGCTTTATGCAAGTGTGCCTGTGTTTCAGCAAATACTTTGCGCCTTTTATCAGTCCGGTAACGAAATAGAGACGGAACGGCGAGGATAAAAGGTGACGAGACGTGGCCATACACATCAAGTCCTTCTTTCTCTCGCCATGTCTGCTCGCACGCAGCATGCTTCTGGACCCCTCCCTCTGCGACAAAGTAATCGTGGCCCGGTCCCTTCACACAAGCTCGCCGACCCCAACAATGGCGAACCTTGGACCCAGTCATCAGGCATCAGTCGCGAAGTCAAGTGAGTATGTTCCTTTGCGTATTGACGCGTCTTTCACGCGTTCTGACATCGTGTCGTGTTCCATAGTCACCGTGATCCATTCCTTGATCGAGGAAATTGGCGCTCTGTGTCCCACTCTCCCTGAATCAGTTCCCAAAGCTGCCACGAAAGGTGAAATCTGGCGCATTCTCAATCAAGTCCAAGGTCAGGATACTGGAAGCGCCGCCAAGGCGTCTACATTTATTCGGCGAATGGATCTCCTGTTCGGTGTTAGTGTCCGCAACGACGACGGCCGAATGACTTATGTTCAACGCGGCGGATCGGGCATATCTCTAGTTCTACAATACTGGCGCAAGATCAATTGGGAGTCGGACGGTATTTCTCTAGCCCCAGCAACGGCCAAGTTGACCCAGGTGTTGCAGGAAATGCGATATCTCTGGTGTGTAATGCGTCAGTTGGCTGCCGAATATTCCTGACATGTTTTTTTAGTGCCAACCCGCCGCCCGACCTGAGACCAGCTCTGGCAGAGGCATCCGCTAACGGGAAGAGAAGTGCTGCATCTGCACTCTCAGATGATGAGGAAGCTCTCCCCCCGAAGAAAGTCAGGACCAGTACGTACTATTTTTTATCTACATTCGCAACTGATCCTGATATTAGCTCGCAACGGCTCTGTGACTCCCGAAGACGAGGATGAAGATCAAGAATCAGCACCGGCCGCAGGAGAGATGCGGTGTTTGTGGTTTTCCATCCCACAATTCCTGAGCTAACTCTTTTCATAGCAAATAAAAGAGCGGTTGTTGGGAGCAGCGATTTGTCAGAGGTCGAGTCGGACTCCTCGCCAAAAGCTAAACAGCGACGTGCGTGTCCCTTGAAAAACTTGTTAAGTTACCCCAATCCGACATCATTTTAGGCAAGAAGTCCGCCTCCATCAATAAGAACGGTATGTTATCCATCGTGTTATTTCTTTCTGTCTAATCTGTTCTCAGCACCAACCGGCAAATCATCTGGAGATCCTATCGGCGTCGACGCAGATGGGTTTCTTGAGGACCTCGACGTTACGCCAATTTCAGGGGGCAAACCGCCCCCGGCCAACCCCAGCAGGGATATCAACCATTTCTTTGCCCCTTCCTACTCCGTCAAGCAACCCGCTGGGCGAGTTCAAAACCGGCGTGTCTGCCAGGCATGTCCTGGGTAAGTCTATTATCTTCTATGCTCTGCAGTGAATTCAATCGCAGATTAGAGGCAAGAAGAGCATTGTTGCAGAATCGTCAACGTTGAGACGCCATTTGGAGGCCGAACACTACGTGAGTTGCACGTTGAACTTTACACCTCAACTTAGTTTGTCCACAGAATAAATATCATCAATGGGCGAAAAAGAAAGATTTCACTTCGGCTTTACCGGGCGATAAAAAGAGGGCAGCGGTGGCAGCGGCAGCAAAAGGTCGTGTCCCAGCCCACTCTGGACGCCAGCCTGAAGGAAATTCCAGGAAAGGAGATAATCATACCCTATTCCTATGCAGCCTTTCGTGAGGCCGCCATTGAATGGCTCATTGCAACCGATCAAGTGGGTGGTCCAATTCTCCTTACTTACATTCAACCTATCTAATTTTTTCGAGCCCCTCGACGTGCTTGAACACCCGAAATTTAGAAACATGATCGAGATCTCCGCCCGCGCCAAAGATGGCGTACGCATTCCGGGCAGGAAAGCGACGCGTGACGAAATTATGGACCTTTTCAACCGGCGGATGGAGCAGCTGAAGGTGAAACTCAATGTAAATCAGTAGTTTATCAAATTCCAAAGACTTACACATCGTTAGGGTCCAACCGTCACTGGAGAAATCCACATGACGGACGATGCATGGCAGGCCGAAAACACCGACGGCTACCTTGCATGTAGTGGCCACTGGATTGAAGAGGTTTCACCGGGCGTGTGGGAATCTTGCGAGGCTTTACTCGGATTTACCCGTGTTAACTATGCGCACAACGGTGTCCGGCTCGGCCAGGCTCTCTATAAAATAGTGGCTCGGTTGGGAATTCAAAAGCGGGTACGATTTTCTGTCTCTTTCGCCTCGTAGTGTTAATAGAGAGTCGTAGGTGGGCTATCTGACTACCGACGGTGCGCCCAATAATGGTACCGCAGCACTGGAGTTCGCAGCTCAACTGCTTGCGCGGGATGGCATTGTTTGGGATCCCGAAGAGCGCCACCTACCGTGAGTCTACCCTTAACTTCTATGGCCTGAATTTAATCCTCCGCCACCGTAGTTGCATGGCACATATTATAAATTTGGCGACGCAGGCGTTGATCTCTACGTACAGCAAATCTCCACACTTTGACCCCAGGAGACCGGACGAGCATCTCCCCGACATTTCCGAGTCACTCCGCGACGAAATAGGTCTTATTCGCTCCATCGCGGTGAAGGTTGGTGCTGTTAATATTTTGTCGTGCTCTTCTTGAAGAAGTCTAGGAACGTTCATCGGCCAAGCGAAAGGAGATTTTCAAGGGCATGCAGGTCAGCGCTCAACGCGCCGCGGGAACCTCCGACATGATGGATGTAAGAGTGACCATGGGGAAGCAGCTGATTCTGGATATGAAAGTGCGATGGAGTTCCACCTACCATATGCTCTTGCGAGCCCTGGAACTGCAAGATGTGTGTTGAACTGAATTTCTTCGAGGGAAACTGCCAACCTTGATCATAATAGCATGTCGATGCGTTCATCGTTGATATATCTTGGGATGCTCCAAAGTAGAGGATCGGGCGAAGATTCGTGGTCTCAAGCTGACGCCGGATGAATGGACAAGAGTTGATAAGTTTGCTGGTCTCCTCGCAGTACGTTCGTTGTCCCTTCAGACTTACTTCTGCTGATCCAATTATCACAGCATGCTGAGAAAGCCCAGCAAGCTTTCTCTCGGGGACTATCCCCTCCTTGCATTGCGCCATCCCCACGCTCGAAGCGCTGCACTCCGCTTGGAGTAAGCGCGCCCTCTTACCGAGAATGCACACTATGCTCCGGCCCTTGACAAAGCTGCGGAAAAAATCGATGAGTACTACCAGAAGACATCTCGGTCCACTGTGCAAGTCGTGGCCATGGGTAAGTCCGATTCATTCAACGTCAACGCCGAGGGTGCTGGCTTATTTCTTGTAGTATTGGATCCATCACAAAAGGGGCGGCATTTCAAGAAGCACTGGGGTGATGAATTGGCGGCTGAGGCCCGAAAAACCGCGGAAAGAATTGTAACAGTTTCTTGGCAGTGGGATTACTTTATGTGCTGATCTTCTCTTTAGTTTGCGGAGCGTTGGAAGAAATTAAACGCTGAGCCTGCCACGGTCGAACCAACTGTTCGCAAAACCTCCAAATTCGCCACTCTACTTCGGGAGAGTACCCCGGATAGTGATGACAATGTCGCAATGACCAATGCGTACCGCGATCCT